>OY723395.1:16060054-16660054 GCA_963210295.1 Ophion ellenae
CCAAAAATTTAGAAATGAAAAAAAAAGTATCAAAGACCGTTGGGGGGAGGATTTGATGATACTTTGACTAAATTTTAATGGTACTTGATTTCAGATAATTTCTAGCTGAGATACAGTGACACCGCAAATCGTGTTTTTCCAAAGGCGTTCTTAGAAAAGCTTTGTCACCGCCTTGTTCGTGGATATTTTCGCGTACAAATATCACGAAATGTTCTTGAAATGACGCTTGACAATGTACAAAAGGTTTCAATAAATTTACTCTATCCATATAGATGAAATAAAAATCGCAAAAAAGTGTTTTTTTTTCGAGCTGAAACCCCTACCCTCCCGTTAAATATGGCCGGTAGGCATCGTCCGTGTCCATAGTGTATAAAAAATATAGTAATACAGCCAGTGCACAGGGTGAAACTGACTGTCATGGCGGCTAATTGCTGACGCTTGTCAAAAAAACACCTATCGTGCACTAAGATTGTTTGTTTGCGATCTAGTTCGTCTTATTAGTTTGATGCAATAATTGGTATGATAATTTTTACAAAGTTCTTAAATTTTTGTTCAATTACGAAAAATATCCTATGACTTTGTAAATCATTTTTATAATGCATTTTTGGATGGTGACAAAAAAAACCATCAACCATCAATAAACACATTAACGTTTATAGCTTTTAGGAATTATTGCTACTTTTATTTGCGTTATTGTGATTCTTATAACAAATGTAATCAATAATCAAACTAATTGACCGATAAAAGGTGTAACAAAACAAAATAATAAAAACAAAAAAATTTCAGTTACAAAAAAACTTTACGAGGAGAGAATCGAAAGCAGTGCCATACGGTTTTGTGATATTGTGCGTAAAGTTAAGCTTAACAAACAAACGTATCTCAGTAGTAGTTAGATTGTAGACTTTAGAATGTTTAGAATGCTGATAGCATCTTTAAGTCTTGATATTATTTTAATAAATGTAAAATGTAAAATGATGGCTCATGGTAGCGGTAAGTCTCGTGATGCTACGGATGATGCTTGCTAATGCGTAGCGAATCTCTGTGTTGCTACTGTCGCAGTGGATGGTGCCATACCTTACGCAAAGGATATTTACGATGCGACTTCGGGTGTATCGCTTCAATTCCTTCGATGAGTTGTCGTTGTCCAATGTCTGTCACTTTATGCGCTTGTATTCTATATGAACTTGTAGTATAGGCATCACTTATAGTTCACTGGGTGATCTAGGTTATTGAAATTTGCACAGCGAGAACAAGCGCAAGTCTTGTGATGCTGTGGATGATGCTCGCGAATGTCTGTGTTGCTACTGTCACTGCGGGTAGTGCGATAGCTTATGCAAAGGATATTTCCGATGTGACTTTCCGGTGTATCACTTCAATTCTTTCAATGAGTTGTCGTCTAATGTCCCTCACTTTATGAGCGTTTGTATATGAACTTGTAGTATAGACATCACTTATGATCACTGGGTGATCTAGGTTATTGCAATTTGCACAGCGGTGGAGCTGTTTATCTGATGAGTTATTTAAAGTGCGTTTTCCGTTTTCGTGTGAAGCACTACACTTGACGCAGTGGTATGTGAGGTTGCAATTTATACTCGCATGTCCCAGTCGCTGACATTTCCTACATATTTTACACTATAATCACGGCCACCTGACCACATTTGAATGGAATGTATATTTACGTCGGACATAAATTGTTATGGCATTTTTTAGGCTTTTTTTCATAATCCGGTGGGTTATTGGGCTACGACTTAAATGTAGAAACATCTTAAGGGACTACTACAGCTACACGAAATTTATTTATAAAATGAATTAAGGTTGAGAAAATAAAAATGTTCAGCTCATGCGACAGCTAATACCAACACAGACAGCTGATAACAATGCATGCGCAAAGCATACATGTATATATAGCACACAATAACTAACTTCCCCAGCGCCGCTTATGCGGAACCCAATTTTGTTCCACTTTTACGGACGCGCCGGAATACGTAGATTGGACTCCTTCCCTATAGTCTCCTTGCACTAATGCATGACTGTTGACCTGCCCATTATATGCAATCTTCGGCTATATTCATCACCACAGCGCGGCTCTAAGGGTGCTGTGTTACCATCTACGGCACTCTTATGGGATAGGCCGGCAGCCCGTGCCGCCTTATTTACCCACTGATATTGAGTCCGTTGTCGTGGGCAAGATGTACAAGATTTATTGGAACCACTCGTCCGCGACCATCGGGCCACAACAAACGCCTAAACCTGGCGTTGTCCTCGTCGATTTTGACGCGGCCGAAGCAAACGTGTCGCGAAAGCAAAAGGAGAAACGGGTCAAGTATTAACCTCTCCTGGCCGAGCTGCGTCGTCCACACTGGGGATTCAGGGTGACTCTCGTTGTCCTCATCATGGGCGCGCTTAGGGGGATTAACGAATCTTTTGTATCAGGCCTCGCCGGCATACCGGTTTGCAAACCCAGTGACCGGTTCCTAGCAGATCGGATGCAAAAGGCGGTCATCCTTGGATCCCTCCATTTACGTGAGTAACACGATTGTGGACTGCGGTGGCCGCTCACCCTCTAGCTTGGAAAAGCGGCAGTCGCAGAGCGATTTTCCAGTTTGCTATATTTTTATTATTGTGGTCATCATTATTATTATTACAATTATCATCATTATATACACAAATTAACAAATTACAATCGTTCGGATACTCCCTATATCTCCCCCCCCCCCCCACCTCTCTCTCTTTCTCTTTCTCGTTCTCGTTCTCGTCTTCTCTATAATTCTCTCCATTTTTGTTCCTCACCCGACTACGCCGTTGACAAATTAGACACGAGTCTGAAAAATGTTATTATCTTGATCAATAATCCTTTTAACTTTAGGTGGGATGCCTCATACATACGCGTTATATACGTGTATATATATATATACAGGCTGTGTATACACAGTTGTGGTATGCAGATGCACACATAACTCTTGTGCGGTGAAGAGAGCGAGAGGGGGATAGAGAGAGAGAGAGAGAGAGAGAGAGAGAGAGAGAGAGAGAGAGAGAGAGCAAGGGAGAGTGGGGGGAGGACACAGAGAGATAGGATGACGTATCTTAACGTCCCTCTCGCCAACGACGATGTATATTGTCCTTTTGCCACCCGAGATCCCTGAATTACGATTGGACGAAAGCGTCTCCGTCGACTACGCCCATTCTCCTGGGACACTGTCTCCCTTTTCCTCTCTCTCTCTCTCTCTCTCTCTCTCTCTCTCTCTCTCTGTCTCTCTCTCACACACACTCTCTATAGAATATCACCCACACGACTGAATTGTCGCCTTTCTCCCACGCAATCTGTATCTCGCACACGGCATCTCTTCCATCCTCTTGAAAAGCAATATATATATATATATATATATATATATATATCTAAACAATATCGAAGAGGATTCTCTCGATCACTCCAGATGAAAATGCGTTATTTTACGATCATTGTAGGTACTCGCAGCATCCCAGTATTCTCATTAGCCTTTGTTTTTGCGTGTTACTACTTTTAAAAATAGTGCATTGTGGACCAAGGAGACAAAGTGGGAGTTTTACGTCGAGCGCGAAGTTTTCAGTACGAGTCGAAGACAAGCGCGCGAGGCGTAAAAGCTCCTTTCTCCTACGGTGCACACGAATATTTATATAACAAAACCATGTTTTCCGCGCTTTTGTATTTTTAAATACACATGACAGCGAGCACGTGCAAAAAGTGTACTGCACACGGATGCTGTATGGCACAGGATAGCTGTATCGCGCGCGCCCCGGGGTGTGGTGGGCGGTGACCCCCCCCCCCCCCCCCCCCCCCCCCCCCGTAGACACCAAACGTAATGTTGCAATGTATCAGCGTATTTTTTTTTGTAAGGGGTCTTTTCACTTTAGACGCTAAAGAAAGGCTATTTTCATAATTTTTTTTTATAGGTTTATATTATAGATATTGGTATAAAAGTTGTTACACTTAATAAATACACTTTCGAAATACATTAAATGTTTTTATTTATTTATTTAAGTCACTATCTATAGACAAAAATTGTAGTTAAAAAAATGTCCCAAAAAACTATAGGTCTGCGCTGTTGATGAAATCTCGGAGATGGATCATCCGAAACAAAAAAATCAAACGGTTTTAGATTCAGTATCTTAATGACTATAGCGCATGTCATACGATTTTTTATCTATGCAAAAATAACAAAATCGCGGACATTTTCCGAAAAAAAAAAAACAAAAAAAAGTTTTTTCACCGTTTTTGACAGAAAAAATAGTAAATATAAAAATTTAAAGAATCCTTGATATGCGCTATAGCTATAGTTGCAAACAATATGTGGTTAACATTTCTCAAGGATCGGTTCCGTAGTTTCGAAGATTTTATCAACAAGCCTTCAAAAAACGTTGTTTCGAGAAAAGCGCGTTTAAAGTTTGTTTGGGTTACAAAAATACATTAAATTTTTTTTTAAATGTATTTCGAAAGTGTATTTATCAAGTGTAACAACTTTTATATCAATATCTATAATATAAACCTGTAAAAAATGCATGAAAATAGCCTTTTTTAGCGTCTAAAGTGAGAAGACCCCTTAATTCTTTATGACGCGGCAATATCGACAATGCTTTGTCGCGGTGGCACGTGAAAGTGAGGTTTTGTTTCTTCGCGTAAATAACGCGTCAACGTACTTAACGACTGACAGCTGTTACACAATTGTGTTCAATGACCGTGAGCGTGAGATATGCGCACGTGCAAATTTTTGCGGCCTAGGCCCTAAAAGACCTTTTTTAGGTCCCGTCTACAAGCACGAGAAAACATGGTTGTGGTATATAAAAGATATATTCGCTCTTGTTCTCTCTGTCGTTCTCCTTGATCTCTCTCCTCGAAGGAAAATTCAACCAACAATTCACCACCTTAGGTCGTGCTACCAATACTTTCGAGGGGATAGCAAGGAGAGGGGTAGAAGTAAGGCTCTCGTTCCGTGTACCACAAGCTCAGCCTGGATCCCAAGGGTGAGTTCGGGCCCGGGGAATTAAATGAGAGCCGCCCTCAAATCCTACAGTTTTGAGATCGTCTACACCCTCGGCCAGCTCGGATCAACGAAATGTCCCTGGAGGAAAAACTGGAGACGGGGACACACTTGCAATGTTCCCCAGTGCATCAATCCTCTTTGTGTGTGTGTGCGCGTGTGTGTGGGGGGAGGGGGGTATTAATCAATTGATGACGCGATGACACTGGGGACGAACTATTAATTAATTGATGACGCGTAATTGTTATTATCCCCCCCCCCCTCCAATAAATCTGTCACTCTCATAGAGTGACACTACTCTGTAATTTCACCATTTTGAGGACTTCGAAAAAGTGGACCAGGGATATCGGCATTTTTTTCGCCTTTTAAAAGGTTTTAAGGTTCTTACTACTGGGACATTTTCTGGGGATGAAGAATACCACGGAGATTGTGACGAAAGCTCTATATTTCGGGAAGAGCAGGTGGAAAACCTGTCTCCATACACTTTTGCCGATTTTAATGAAAATAAGAGGCCCTAGGCAGAGAGAGCCGCGAATTCGTGTTCAGGGCGTTGAAATCGATCTCTGTAGGCACCGAAGAAAAACAAATTTAATCGATCATTTGTTCTCTCTTCGAACGAAAATGGCCGAACTAGCTTCACTAAAACGCCCATCATTTCGATCCCCTTTGAATTTGAGCCTCCCTTTTGCGCTCGTTATCTTCGTACCGCTTGCGGTTCAAAATGCCGCTTGGAATATGCAGCTGTTATCATTTTTCTGTTTGTAGCAGATTTTTTAAGTCGGCACATCAATTCGCGCGAATTTTTCGATACACCTTTGGCCTCCGGCCAAGAGGCAAGGCCTCATTGAATCTTTTTCGGAAATTTTTAAAGTGCTTACTGCGAACACTGTTTGAGATATCGAGATGAGTCCAACGGCATCTCAAAGTCTTTCTGAATCCTTTTCACCCCCCCCCCCCCCCCCCCCCCCCAATTAAGTGTATGCACTCAAATAGAACCGTCATTACAGCTGTTTGAAAGTTCGTAATTTTGGGGAATTCCGGAAAAATCACTAAAAACGTTGAAAAACTGTTTTGCGACTTTTAAATTATTTTAAGGTTTTATCTAATGAGAAATTTTCCGCAGTTTACGAAATGCAGCGGGTTTTTGTCAGGAGCACAAAATTGAGATGACTAAAGGCGAAAAACGTCTTTTGACATACGATTGACAATTTTTTATGACAACTCTCTAGATTCAAAGGAAATTAATGGTCAATTTGTATTCAGGAAGTCAAATCGCATTGATACGGACTTATAAAAAAATAAAAAATTTCCCCTAACGGCCGAAAGAAGTTTCTTCACTGAGTCGCTTGTCATTTTCTTGCCTTTTACAAATTAAGCCTTCTCTTTTGCGCATTCTCTTCATAATCAATTGCTCTTGAAAATGCCGCTTGAATCGTTCAGTTGCTATAGTTTTTCGATTTTTGGCGGAATTTCAAAACCGAACGCCCAATCTTCGCGAATTTTTCCAACTCCCCTTTGCTTCGTTCCGCCATTTTTCAAGTGCACTCTCTGGGAAAACTTATAGAGATATCGAGATGAATCAAGCACTATTCTCTGAATCGACCAAAATCCTTTACAGAACCCCCTAAACAAAACTTCATAACGCAAATAAGACCGCCGCCAGGGCATTTCCGAAATTTCAATTCATTTTCAAAAAAGCACTACTTGACTCTTCGAGCTAAGATTATTTTTCCGATTTTCCGCAGAATTTCAAAGTCAGACCATCGATGTTCGCCAATTTTTCCATACCTTCCCATACCTCTTTTTCAGCCATATTTCCTGTACGTTTTGCGGGCCAACGAATCGAGATAGTGGGATGAATCAAACGACATTCTCTAAGTCTACCAAAATCCTCCAAAAAAAACCCCCCATTAAATGTCCGTTACCCGAATAGCAACGATGCTACGGCCATTTGAAATTTCAGAACTTCGAGTGGTTCGGAAAGGTGGCCAAAGGAATCGGACATTTTTTTTCTTCGATGTTTCAAAAATAGTACATTTGGAGGTTCTATCCGATGGGAAATTTTCCGTTGATTACGAATATTACGGAGGTTTCCTCGAAAGCTCAATATTTCGGAAAGTAAATGCGAAAAAAACGTGTTCCCATACAATTTCGACAATTTTCAACCCTTTAAGACCCGCACGTAGTACCAAATGTGTGAAAATGGTTTATTTTCAAATTTAGATCTAGTTTGTCCCTATGCAACTTTTAGAACACGACAAAATAAAAATAAACTAACTGGAAATGGGAGATCCGCCTGTGCCAAATTCAGAACATCAGGTCTTAACGGTTCAAAAACGGTTAAAAAAAATAATTGTTTTTTCGGTGAAAAAAATAACCGTATATTTCTTTGTTAATGTTCGCATAGGCAATATCGTCAACCTTAATCGAGTACAACTTAATTAGCGGTGGAATGCGGTAAAACAATTGTTTTTACTGTTGGGACATAGAACAACGTTTCATTTATTACAGAAAATTTGACATTTTCGGGCTTTGCAAAATCTGCATCGCAGACGCTCGTCTGGAAAGAACGGTAACCCGAGTAGAAATTTCTTAGGGTTAGCCTGACCAGGATCAGGCCCCGATCGGGCCGGAAGTAGTTAGGCCCTACATCAGGCTATACTAAAATGGCTTGGGTAAAATAGATAGGGCCCTAGCAAGGCTTGCCCTGATAGGCCCTACTAAGGCTTTCCATGATAGGGCCTTACTAAGGCTGTCCCTAATGTGGCCCTACTAAGGCTTTTCCCGATAGGGCCCTACCAAGGCTTGTCCTGATAGGCCCTACTATGGCTTTCCCCGATAGGGCCCTACCAAGGCTTGCCCTGATAGGCCCTACTATGGCTTTCCCTGATGAAGCCATAAATAGGCTTGCCCTATCCCTGCCTCAGCAGTCGCTAGATGCACATAACCTCTCATTTTTCACATGGAAACTTCGATTTTACAGCATCGGAGTTTCGATGCATTCCTGAATTTTATTTAAAAAAAGGACTGTCACGACAAAAAACGTTACGCAACTCGGATGCGCGTTAGAAGATTTCGGCAGCTTTGTAAGGCGAAGAGAGAGAGAGAGAGGAACTATATATATATATATTTTATTATTTTTATTATATATACAAAATATATATACATAAGGTTAAGTTTCAAAAATCTATAGCATGTTATTCGATAAACCTCTTTGATTGTCACAATGATATTGACTAATTGATATACTTTATGTGATACAACAAATAATTATAGGAATTCATTTGGTCTGTTATGTCATATCTGGGACCAAGATGTTACAAGCACTCGGTAGCATAGGGGCAGCGTGCCTAGCTTTGGGTAGGAAGGTACGAGGTTCGATTCCCATATAGGCGAAATATTTTCTTCGAACAAAAACGTTTCAGCAGGCCAGGGAATGACGAATTATGATACAAAGTCATTGTAGTGGAACTCTAAATTAAGTGGTTCATTCCATTTTGGTTTTTTGAAATATTATATGCATTTCTGATCAGGCAACCTGATAGGGGTCTGATCAGGCCCATATGTGACACAACGTTACATTTCCTAATGGGGCCCTTTCAGGCTGCCTTATTAGTGCCCTACCAGGGCAGTCAGGCAACCTGATCGGGCCCTGATCTGGGCCCCATCGAAATTTCTACGCGGGAAGTGATCGATTCCGTCATAGCGAAGTGATTCAGCCAGCCCGAGAGTCGATATGCATTGATTTTTTTATTCATTGTGTTCAGAGAAAGCCTTCCACGTATTTTGTTCTCCATATTGACGAAGATTTTCGCCAGTTTGGAACCGAAAATTCTTGAGATCTAATGGCCTGAGACCCGGCGATTCTTTCTTATACAGAACCCCGGTGTTTACGACGCATATATCGAAAAAAATATTTTTACCTACGGCTCCCATGTTCTTATTGTATTGAAAAACGATATTTGGACATGGAATTTTCACTTTTTTTTCTCTCCACTTTACACCAACCTCGGCCCGAAGTTACAGCTTTTCCATCGTCTGAGTCGTCAGCATCGTCGGACATACGGGTTTTGGCGGACCGATGGCTATATAAACCCTCCTTTTGCTTCAAGAATTCACGATTATCTGGACAAAGTCAGAAAATTAAACACAAAATATATATTTAAATGGAATCATCGAAATTTAAACAGCTTGTAACCTTAAAGACCTGATGTTCCAAATTTGGTACATTCCTTATTGGCGACATATTACCCCCTCAGAATTAATTAATTTCAGCGAACTATGAGCAAATATCTGTCCATTTGGTCTGTTATTCAAATGTACCAATTGGTGGAAGTTGAAAAAACAATTTCTTTACTTATCCTTTTCGTTAATTTATCGAGCAACTTTGGCGATGCCACGTGCTTGTCAAACGACACTGTCGCCACATTGGATTGGCGGGAGCGTGAAACTTCCGGGTGTATAAGTCTTGGTGGGTTCCTCTGCAGTAGATCAGAGACACTAGTACATACAGTCACTCAGTACAGACAATGTTTTGGAGCCCCATGGAATGGATGTGCCAAATTTGGCACATCCGGCGCTAAAGGGTAAATAAACATTCGGGCTTGAAGAAATACACTCAGCCCCATCATAAATGAAATAAGCATCGAAACACATTGAACCTCTTCTCGAATGCTCGTCCATGGCTGGTCCCCTACTAACAAATGTCTAAATAGCCTTTCTTCCAAAAATGGAGAGTGACCGAGAGAGAGCAAGATCGAGGTCGAGAGAAGTAGATAGGAACCTCATTGGATTCTGTAACTATATAATCTCCGAAATCTCTCGGTCTTTCGTCACCGGTGCTTTTATTTGGATCGGAAATGGAGAAAGGAGACAAACGCAATGTGTTGTGTATTCGAAAAGCACCTTTTCTCTTTCGCATTGAAAGGCGATATTGGTGTCCTCTACCTCTCCCTCTCTCTCTTTCTCTCTCTCTCTCCATTGCTCTCGCGCTCTCGATCGGAAACATAGAATAAGTCCACGACCAGGTCACGAATGGTTATCCGGGTAATCTAGAAGCGACCAGTAAGAATTGCCGTATTATATTTTTCAGTAGCATTGTTGTTGCTCGCGCGGGGTCCCCGGGGCTAGTAGTAGTATGCTTGTAAAAGGGGCAAACGAGACAAAGAAAGACGCGGAGCCGCGTTGTTGTAGAAACAGGCAACGATTCTCCCCCTCTCTTCAATCTATTTTGTTATGTCTCACTTGGCCTTACCTCCCTCCTCTTCTTTCTCGTCTTTCTGTACACACACACACACACACACACACACACACACACACACACACACACACACACACACACACACACACACACACACACACACACACACACACACACACACACACACACACACACACACACACACACACACACACACACACACACACACACACACACACACACACACACACACACACACACACACACACACACACACACACACACACACACACATATATATATATATATATGTATATATACACATCAATGCTGCTCCCGCTGCAGCATAGCTTCTGATGCGCTTCTGCTTCTCGAGTGTTTACGCAATAGCTGCTTTGTCCATCCAGCAATGAGAGGTATTGTCTGTCTGTCGAGGGGCTTCGACCGACGCGATCCGTACGTCTGTCTGTTTACAGAATAGATCGTGAGATATATGTCTATCTCTTTCACTGTCTATGTATATCTACTGGCTGTGTGTGTGTGGGTATGTGTGTGAGGTATACACGGGAAAGGTGACTTTGAAGACATTCTACTTCGAAGACTGCTCGCGGAACAGTCAGAGTGTTGATAGTCAATATTACATAGATATGAGGGGTCCAAAATATCCTTTCTCTCTCATTCTATATTTATATATACATAATATAAAATAAGAGTACGTCGTTTCTGGTTCCCAAAAAGAAATACTGAGACGTAAATCTGTATATATATTTACCTATCACTCTTTCTCTCTCTCTATTTCTCCATCGCTCTCTTCATTGCTTCTCGAGG
The DNA here is from genome assembly GCA_963210295.1 of Ophion ellenae. Lineage (NCBI taxonomy): Eukaryota > Metazoa > Arthropoda > Insecta > Hymenoptera > Ichneumonidae > Ophion > Ophion ellenae. The sequence continues at coordinate 16,071,098 of OY723395.1, forward strand.
ACCGAGAGGGATGGACTTTTGTGCCTTTACGAGAAATATAGAGGAGTAGAGAAGAAAACGAGAGCACTATCGCCAAAGCGCGCCCCGAAAGTTCACGTTCTCCTTTTGTTCTTTGTGCTCTCTGAGCGCGGGGCACCCTCTCTCCCCCTCTCTCTCTCTCTCTCTCTCTCTCTCTCGCACGCTATCTTCCTCCTGAGCTTCACGTTTTGAAAAGGGGAGAGATGAAGAAATTCATAGACCGCCAGGGTGGGAGGATGGGAACACATGGGTCGCTATGGAGAAGGTGATTCAGGGCATGGAGAGCAAGCAAGAGAGAGAGAGAAGGAGAGACAGGAAAAGAAGAATCCTGCTAGAATCTCGCGGGACTCCTCTCGATGCTTCGCAGCATCGGTAGACGTTGTGAGAGACTCTCTCTCTCTCTCTCTCTCTCTCTCTCTCTCTCTCTCTCTCTCTCTCTCTCTCTCTCCTGCGGTATATCCCTCAAGCACTTTTGCGGGCAATGCTATACACATATGTCCATTCACACATATGCAATGTCCATATCTGTGCATGTATGTAGGCGTGCCTTCGTACGCCTTTAGCGCGAGCATTTACGACGCGAATACCTGCGCTCATTCTTTATTTTTATTGCTTTCTTTCTCTCTCTCTCTGTCTTTTTTTCATTCCGTCCGTTTTTAGGTACACGTTACCGATATATTGTATGATAAATAGTCCCTCCCACCCCAAGTTGTACGCCGATGCATAATTAGGGGGGGGGGGGGCTGCGAACGTCAAAGCCTTTCGAGGAGCACTAGGCAACGCGAGCTCGCGATGCAAAGACAGAACGGTGATCGAACGCGTTGCTGGGGCCGAGATAAGCCCCGATGAAGCCTAGTACTCTCAGATATTCCCGAATTTGAAGTAATTCAACGTAACGAAAAGTTAAGAATTGACCTCAAGGATTTATGATAAGGTAGAAGGCATGAGTAGCCGAAAATCGAAATTTTGAAATGGAATGTCTCCATGTGGAAAACAATGAGTTGCGAGTGCAGGACATAATACGAGCAACAGGACATAATACGAACTTCAGGAGAAACGTGGTTTTCTATTCTTTTGTTTCCATGATTATAAAAATTTGTAAATTTATCGGCACCTCCTCCTTCGGTCACTTCCGGTGGAAGTTTTGGGTCGTCCGAGTGCAACGAAAATACGCGTGCAGAAATGTGATCGGGCATTCCCTACTATGTGTCGGTTCCTGACCACACTTGCCTTGTCTGATTTACCTGACCGAGTCCTCCCATGGAACAAACCGGAAAGATCGCAGAATTGTTTTTTTACGGCTCACCCTTTATGTTTGGAAATTACAATCTTCTGGCCGAGATACATTGCGAGCAAGTACATCTTCACGTAATGTCTACCTGGCCATCACATTGACATGGTCTGGAAAGTGACGCCTGTCTTTAAGAACTAAAGATCGGCTGCTTTGCTTTTCACCTCCTCAAACATATTTATAATTGATTGGGATGAAACTCGTACATCTGTTGTAATTCTATTCATCATTAAACGCATTTATTTCATCAATGATAATCGACGAGGATAACAATGCTTATCATAAATACCGGAATTACGATAACTAATTAATTGAGCATAAAGAATAGCCAAATTATTGTATGAGGCAAGAAAGTAAAGCAGGTCATTCGTGGTTTTTGAACGCCTTGCCGCCATGTTGGGAAATATCAATGTTCTGGCCGGGAAGACATTACCTGAACGTATTTCGCCAACAATCCGCCAGGTGGCTACAAGCTAAGCGCTTTGCGTAAGCAAGGTACCATCGTACAAGGACAAAAAATCGTCCTGTGAGTTGTACCACGTACAGAAGTACTATGCTTACAGCGTGCACATACGCTTATGATTTTGCGATACTTGTGAAATAATCCTTTGCACTCTAAGCCTTTTTCGCTCGGATAGTGATCTGTGTACGTTTTTCTGTCTCTTTGCCTATCAGGAAATGCGAGCAAGCGTATGTATACACTCATATACTAGCTTAGCAAGTAGATTACTGACAAACAATATGTTGTCGTAATACTAATTTGAATACACTCCCGATTTTGCCTCCTCAAGGCTTCCAAAAACGCTGAAACGTCTTTTTCAATTTTCTCGTTTGTTCCTGGTTATTTCCCGATCTATTCCCTACAACTTTCCTGGTCATTTACCGCTTGTTCTTCGGCCCGTTCCTGATCAGTTCCCCAGAAAGGGAACGGCTGTTCGGGACCTAGCCTTAGACCCGTTACTTCGCGAACCTATTCCAGGGTCGGAGGCCCGACCATAGCCTGATATTATGTAGGCAAGGCAGATCAGGGACGGTACTTTTACCCGACTCAAATTTCTACGAGGGTTCCTACGGATGTTTATTTCCTCGTTTTTTGGTACCAGCAAAAATCTTTTTTGGTTGAAAATTCAGATATTACATCTCTGGATAAGTATTTTTTAAATGGCGATTTTCGTTGATTTGAGCAGACAGATAAATATTTTCAACTAGTTGGCTCTCAATTACAAATGAATCCCACATTTTCCAAAATCTTTCGGCCTTACACAAATTCTGACCGCAGAAACACTACTAAAACATAATGTCATTTTTTAAATTCTTTTTCCGGTTCCTCAAGTTCGTCAATTTTTTTTCATAAATCGGCAGTTGCCTCCTCTGTCTGACTGCGCGGAGAAACGCGCCTTTTTACACCGCCGCGACATTCCTTGGGCGCCATTACGGTGGCCATATTTACTACCCCAACGTGCAGGATAGAGAAAGCGGAGTGGAGAGTGCAAGTGGGCGAGCGAAAGAGACAGACATCGAGCCCACACCAGGGGGTCCCCCATAAGGTTCGCGTACGCTCTCTCGTCGAGACAATACGCACGTACACGTTCACTCCGCGCAGCAACTCTTGGGGAGCTTCCTACTGTGTGTACGTGCGTGCGCGTGTGTGTGTGTGTGTCGTCGTTCGTACAGTCATTGCCAAAATTGAGCCCCTGTTGGGGCGATTACTTTTCTGACTCCTCCTACGGAGGCGATCAGTCACCATAACTCCATATTGTAATATGCTCCACACATGCACACATCTTTATATATATAGATGGGTGGCAGCTTTTTATACAATATCAATATATTATATATTAGTACTTTATTTGTGTCAATAGACATAGATTATACTGTTATATACAAGACTTTACGCATGGCACTATTATATATATATATATATATATATATATATATACTTACATAAAATACAAAATGAACAAATTATATGTATAGGTATATAATTATTTTCTTTTTGCAATTTTTTTTCTCATTGAATTACTTTGTTCGTGGCTGCGCGAGAAAACCGAAACCTCCCTAGTGCCATACACCCATAACCATCTCGTTCTCCTTTTCTGGCCACTATCTTTGTATTCTTCTTTTTCTCGTTTCCTTTTGCATCTTTCGTTATCATTGCTCTCCACCGTACATAACTGGACGGTGGTTGAAAGAGAAGGGACAGAGATGGGGAGGACTGGGAGGTAGAAGAAAGAAGAAGAAATACGAGGGAAAAATGGAGCTTGTTAGCAGCCATGTGGTAACTTGTTAGACGGGGTAGGTACTCTGGCAAGATAGAAGACTCGAGCTGCTGCTGCTGCACTCCGGCGAGAGAGCGTCCCTCGACGTGTGTCAGGCTATCTCTCTCTCTCTCTCTCTCTCTCTCTCTCTCTCTCTCTCTCTCTCTCTCTCTCTCTTTCTCTCTCTTCTATGCTCATAGAGCGCGGAAAGCACATGGTTCTGGGCTGTCCTCAGCCTCCCTTCATACACTCTCTGGTTGCCAGCTAGCTATGTACACCCCCGCGAGGCCTCTTCGCTCTTAGCTCTTTGCCTCCATGCTCACGCTTCCAATGAGATATAGGTGGAGGCATTTGCATATATATATATATATGTATATGTATATGTATAGGTAGATATATTCGTATGTTTATGGAGAGCATGAACTCCTGCAGCTTCTCGGTGAAGACCGGGACAGAAGGGTCAAGAGAGCAAAGATGAAAAGGAGAGATGAAAATGGACCCTTTCATCTGTGCATATCCGCACGGTTCATGCCCAGGTTACAAACAATACGTCGTGAAAACTACCCCCTCCCCTGCTCTCCTCCTCTTGATTCCCCGCTACGCTTGCGTAAACTGTCAAAGTTCCTCGCTACTACGACAAAAGGAGCGAAACAAACGAAACGAAATGTGAAAAAGGTCGAAAGCAGAAAAGAGAATGCATACTTTTGAGAACGGGGTGAATAATTAACGATGAGAGTGCAGCAGGCACTTTGAAACCATGGCTGCAATTATTGTGACGTGGAGAGAACCGGAGAGTGGGGAGAGGGTGAGAGCGGCCGAGAAAAAATCATGTGAAACAACGATGAAAATGCAACGGAGAAGGAAAGAGAAGTGAAGAACCGGATGTACTTAAGGGAATAGTCATTGAGGACCTTGTACATGGCATGTAATGATGCAGAACGTAATTGGAGAGGACTTCGCTTACTCTCTTCTTGTAACTGGGACACGAAATAAGACATGGCGAGCTTGTTTGGGTTTGGAATGCCGAGGATCTTAGAGAAAGAGAGAGAGAGAGAGAGAGAGAGAGAGAGAGAGAGAGAGAGGAGGCTCAGCATTGAAAGATCTTCGAATTCCACAATGCTCGCCTCGTGATTTATTTCTGCGGCAAACTCATTGTCCTCCAATTATCGTCATTAAGTATTGCCTGTAATTATTCACCCTTAATTATTGTCCTTCATTTTCTTAATTGTCACCTAACTTTGTTTTGTTTTCCTTTCATTTGTCACTGCCCTTTTTAATGTCTTCCCTCTTTATTCCATATCGTATCGATTTCTCATCGTCACTCGGGCGACGATTTTTCACAGGCAATAAGTTTCTTGGTCAGAATGATAAAAGACCTCAGGTATATGTGCGGAATAGGTTTCCTAGTTCGTCTTTTACGTGCGCGCGCGCATGTGTGTGTGTGTGTGTGTGTGTGTGTGTACATGCAGTCGCAGAGTCGATTGCGAGAGTTCGAGCCAAGTACGCTCTCGTTTTTCCGTTAAGCGAGGCGAGGCGGCTAGACGCTTGAAACCGGAGAACTTGCTGAACCCGAGGACGTGTGTCCTCCCTGGGAGTAGCTGGAGATTCGCTCGTGAGCGCGCGTCGTCGCCGCGGCGCGCTGTCTCATATCGGACGAAAACAATTCCTAATTTCAAAGGCCTACCGACATGTCGGCCTGAACCTCAGGGCCCATATGTATGTATATATATATATATATATATATATATATATATATATATATCTGCCTTTGTACCTTGCAATCCGGGCGATCTGACACGTCTGGACTCTGACTTTATGTCGTATAAAGGGTGTCTTAAGAGGTAAGGCCACAGTAGAATTTAAAAAAAATTGATTTTTTTCGCGAAGTCGGTGCTTTATCATCATAAGAATAAGTTACTATTCGATTTATAGCAAGAATTTTTATTCACCGACTTTGAGCGTATAACGTAAGCCCACCTCTGAGACGGCCAGAGACATATGTAAAGCTTGAAACGCGTTTTTCTCGAAACAGCTTTTTTCCAATTGGCGTGACCAATAACTTCAACAATTTTCACTCGATTTACTTCAAATTTAGAAGTTATGTTCCTAATTGCATTTCGCAGAAAAGTACGTACGGAATTTTTGATTAATCGAAAACTTTCCATTTTGTGAGCAGGTTTATACGAAATGTTTTACTGAAAATTCATTTCTACAACCACAACAACATTTAAATACCTACAACCTTTGAATAAAACAATTTTTTTTAATTCCGTACGTACTTCTCTAGGTATTCTAATGTAGATTGACGAGAATTTTTGTTTTTCGTTCTAGGTAAAAAATTGTGGATGCTAAATGTCACGCCGCGGAGCGCCTAAAAAAAGATAACAAAATGAAATACTGGTAGTCGGCGATATTGTACATCGAAACGAAATATATATATTCTTTTCTAACAGCATGATATTCATCGTAAATAGATGTGTGATTAATTTTATGAGTGAATCACTTTTTCATACGGAACAAAAATTGTTAAATTCGCACATGATTTTATACCCGTTACTGGGGCCTAACCCCTTATAATTACTTGACATTTTTATTAATTAGTAAAACGTATTAATTATTTGAAAAGTACGAATATTTTTCTATTTTAATATAAGATGCAAACATGGAGGTTATGCGTGGAGCACAAAATCCGATACATGACATAAACAGCATGGACTTGGAAGACATATTATTTTAACAAGATGGCGCAATCTGCCACACTACAATCGGCTAACTACGATTTAACGCTATTGAAGTTCTTTTTTTGGGGTTTTATAAAAGGAAAAGTGTATGCCAATGAGCCACACACTATTCCGGAGCTCAAAAAAGCAATTGGACGTACCATTAATTAAATTAGTCCGCAATTATTCCAAAATGTTATTGAAAACTTCGTCAAAAGAGTGAACGTTTGCAAACAGGGACGGAACGGCCATTTATCGGATATTGTGTTCCACAAATAACCTCTATATTTGTAATTTATATTAAAATAAAAATATTCGCACTTTAAAAAAAGTAACACTTTTAATTTCACCTCGAAAATTGGCATGATTATGCTATCGCCACGAAAACTAGTACGTTTCCATATTCACCGCGAAATCCACCATATTTCCGCTGTCACCGCGAAAACTAGTTCGTTTGATTTTCACTGTAAAAACGAATGTAAAAGGAATAAATTTGAAACCTTAAGGATCTCATCGCTCGTGAAATCTTAACCAAAAAGAGTTTTGGTAAGAATTTTAACCCCTTCGTGCTCAGGTAAAAATCTGGAAAAATAAACCATTAGTATTTAAACAAAAATATGAATTGGACATTGTTTTTTTTTTTTCATTGAAAAAAATTCATACAGAAAATACAATCTTTAACTTTTTACAAAAAATACAAAATTAACTTTTTATCTACTAACTACACCATTAAACACAATATTCCAATTTAATGGAAACGGACACAAAGAAATTGGAAATACAAATACTTTAGTCGTTATATCCGCCGGGCAGCTTGTCACGGAGTAACAATGGAGAATTTCAAAAGAACGGTAGAAAAATCATTGAGAAGGCGTTAGTGGTAAACATACGGTGGTATGATGCCCTTGGTCAATATTCATTTCATATAGCATTTACATTGTTTTGCTCGAAAAAAGAAAACATACGCTCTGTACTTTCTTGGACTGTAAACATATTGTCTTGTCTATATTCATCGAAATATAGCAGTACCGTCTTAACCCTTTGCGGCATTGTGTAACACTGGTGTTACACCTAATTCAACTCCGATTTTGACGATTCAAAAGTGTTTTTGAATTAAATATAGCGGTTGTAAATCCGTTGCAAGGTTCCCAGGACTTCAATAATTACTAAAACATACCTGTTAAATTTTTATTTTTTACGTAGCGGGTGTCATCAATAACGAACGTGCACGTAAAGAAAAATGTATTCTTCAAATGGTTAAAGTTATACATTTCATCCGAAAGCGTAGATACAGTTCACAAAATCGTGAAAACGATAGTCAAAAAAGTTGTCATTGTTAAGTGGATACACTGGAATTGCTTACGATATTTTTGTTCTTCATTTTTTTACCATGAATTGTATATGCCAAAGTGACGAGATATTTTTATCATAAGTCCAAAAGATGAAAATTCAAACGATAAAACGTGTATAATATACATCCGAACAAAAAAATTAGACGGTACAAAATGGCAAACAAAAAAATACTTCGTTAATTTGGAGAAAAAAAGCTTGGTCAAAGGAATTGGAGTAAAAAAAATAGAGACAAGGCGTAAAAAAAGCATGGAAGAAAAGTCGGAAACAATTCCAGTGTTAATGAAACGTGTTAATTTTCGCGGTCATATCAAACGTGCTTGTTTTCGTAAGAATTCTGAAACACGCTACTTTTCGTAAGCAGCATCGATACACACACATATTAAAGGAAAAAGTATTTTTAAGAAATTGTTTCAAACCTGCTGGACCCGTTTATTCTTTGCCACTTTCTTTTAAGGCGTTACCCCCACTTGTAGCGCAAAAAAAAGGCCTTTTTCATGAATTTTTTAAAAGAAAACTACAAAACTTTTTTAATCGATCAATATACCATCTTAAAGAACACATCTTGAAGAACTTTCAGTAATTTTTTTATTGAAAAATATTACATTGTTTAGTGGCAAATGGCCGTCAATGAAATAATGTTTTTATATACACGGTTTGCGGTGACCAACATTGCGGCGAAGTGGATCATCTGAAAAAAAAATGCGGATGGATTTAGTCAAATATAAGTATAAACTAGTCTTTAATCGAAGGATTTTAAAAAATATTCATTTTTCTCAAAATGGCGGACAGTCAAAGTTAATGGTTCGATTTTAACGAAAAAAAACGGCCGTTTTTTGGCTATAAAACGGCCATTTTTTTTCGAAAAAAAAAATCGAACGTTTAAAGACTACATTTCTATGTATTAAATAAGCCTGCAAAATTTCAAGAAGATCGGTTCATTAGTGTTCGAGTAATCATGGTCACCGACTTCAGAAATGCCATTTTGAGAAAAACGCGTTTAAAGTTTCTCTTCTTCTTCTCTTTCAATGCTCTTTCAACGCGGATTCGTCTCTTTCAACGCTCATATCTCAGTCAATTTTGTTCGGACCGACTTGAAATTTTCAGGACATATTCTCAGATACTTATACTTCAAAAAAATGCAATGAAAAAGATCGATTTTTTCAAAATCGCAAGTGGCAGTAACCCTTTAATGCTTCAGTGAACAGCACAAGTAAGCTCTCATGAATTTTGCGGTGTTTTTGGAGTATTGACGCGAGACAATGTTCTCCTATGTACAACCCCCCTCCCCCCTCCCCGCTCCGGACGCCGCGTCCTGATGAAAATTGCAGCGTGAACGCAGAATCCGCCGATGCCGCGTGTGCACGCAGACACATTTGTCACCGGACACGTCCGACCGAACGATAGCAAACAAAGGGCTGTAACCTGTACGCAATTTGACGCGTAAATCGATGCCGATAACACCAATCGCTCCGATCAATGATCGTAACACACTTGCACATTTGTGTATTTTATATATATAGACTGTGGGCACAATGAGCTACATGGAAATGCACATGCATATGTGTGTATACACTCTATTGGGTCTATCCAGTGCTGATGCTGCTGAAAAAGAGCGAGCAATCGTGTTTCCCCACTCTCACCTCTCTACCTTTGTCGATTAACGGGCAGCCGCTCTCGACGCGAAATCGCACGAGTGAGAGGGTTTTCCGCGTTTTTTTTTCTGTGTTTTCTTTTTATTTATTTTCTATTCCAGTCGACTCTAATCTACCCAAAGTTGTACCGGTGGAGCGCTAAAACTCGCGCGATTGAGTATATTGCTTAATACACAGTTCCCGATGTCAAACTTGCGGGCACAAAAGAGTAATTGATTAACATTGGATCGCAATCCAAATATATATTTATTTATTTATTAACTCCTTTGTTTATTCATGAGTTCATTTGTTAATTAATTTACTTATATACATCGTGACGACGAGAGAGTCAGGGCGGTTAAGGTTGTTATGGGGTCTATCCGTCGGGGGTGAAGAACGAGGGGAGCGGCTCTGTGCTTATGCACGGAGCCAACTGACTGTTACCAAGTGTTAGCTATCAAATAATCGTCATATTTATCGTACATTTTCGAACTATTTTTCTACGTTTATTTGTAAAAATATGCATATGTGAACATTCGGTGATTATGTTGGTTGATTGTTGATAATGTTTTCATTACTTTGTATAATTACTTTCTGCAACTTTTTCTCGCCCACTTAAGGGGTTAGGCCACAGTAACGGGTATAAAATCATGTGCGAATTTAACAATTTTTTCGTACGAAAAAGTGTTTTTTTTCGTATGAAAAGTTCACTCATAAAATTAATTACACATCTATTCAGTATGAATATCAAGCTGTTAGAAAATACTTTTTTTTGTTAGATGTACAAAATAGTCGACTACTCATATTTTCATTTGTAATCTTTTTTTTAGACGCTCCGCGGCGTGACATTTAGCATTCACAATTTTTTACCTAGATCAAAAAATGCTCGTCAATCTACATTAGATTACCGAGAGAAGTACGTACGGAATCGAAAAAAATATTGTTTTATTAAGAAGTTGTAGGTATTTGAACGTTATACGCTCAAAGTCGGTGAGAAGAAAATATTCTTGCTATAAATCGGATAGTAACTTATTCTTGTGATGATGAAGCACCGTTCCAGCGAAAAAAATCGATTTTTTGAAAATTCTACTGTGGCCTGACCCCTAAACGCGAGACGAATTGACAACGTCGTAAATAGTGGTATATAATAATTCCCAGGCTGGTAGAAGAGTCGCGATGTTAGAGACATATGCGCCCCGTTCGCAACCTCAATATCGGCCCAAGGAGCCGTCAGCAATGAATATCGGTCCGAGTAAAAAAATGTCGCTGGAAAAAAAGTTGTGTACTAAAGCGGTCTACAATCTGAAAGAAATCAAAACCATCAATAATTTTCCGATATTAGAAAATGTATGTATGAAAAAAATTTTGCCTTATTTTGTCTTTGCCTAGAAATTTCTAGAAAAATATCATTTCTGAACATAGTTATCAAATCAATATTATGTAATTATTACTAACTAAGAAAATAAGAACAAATAATATTCGTTGTTAATTATCCTGACCGAGTAGTTTGAGATTCCCAAGGCATAGTTACTAAATACGGATAAGAGAGGTAGCATTTGTGCCGGCTACGACGTTGCCATTATTGCACAGCCTACTATCTCGTATGCTTGATTTTCGCCCAAATTCGCTATTAAAAACATTGATAATTTTATAACGGCATTGCGAATCCTCATTTTCACGGTACCAATGGTTAATCCGATAGTCCAACCGTGCCTATTATTTTCAGCTCCGTGGTAGCATTTTCTTAGCAGATATTAATAATGTACTGAAAAATGATCGGGAGTCTTTCATAACCGTAATGTGATTAGCTCACGAAATACGTCGAGTTTCCGATTTATTTTTTAAAAAACGGTACTTCTGACCGTGTCCAAACTGCACAGGATGATCAGCAAAGGGGTTAGAAACGTCCAGAAAACGTTTCAGCTCGGTGGTAACATGGTGACCTAACCCCATAACAACCTTAAAAGAAAAAAGTAAAATGGAACAAACAAAAGAAGGAAAGGAACTATTTTTAGGCGATACTCGCCGTACCCTCCGTTTGTCCGCGGAGCCACTACACCTTGGCAACTTTGCGCAGACATTGAGTGGCGTATTGACCCGATATATAATGCAGCAAGGGGTGCATTATTAAGGGCCGCACGCCGGAGGGGGAGGGGGCGTGGTGTATCGGTCCGTTTGGATGAGAGCGCGTGACCGATACAAGCCTTGTTGATGTTTCTCGCCAGCCTCGCCTTTTTTATTCATTTTTTATGAGTGATTTTTTTCGCCGGCTCTTTACAATGCCAACCATGGCCGGCAGGGAGGGGGCCGGGGGAAAAATCCTAGAAAATTGCCCGAAGCTAAAGATTAAACTCGCGCGTGCTTGTATAGGTCGGACTAAAGTGGGATTTCTCTCCTTTTCTTCTTCTTCCCTATGCGCGATTTTATATCGCCAGAGGCGTGCTTGCACACCTGATGTATTACGGGATTTATTTTCAGGGCTGCCTCTTTCTCCCTCTCTCTCTCTCTCTCTCTCTCTCTATTTAATAATTTTAAGTTAACAAATAACGAATAGTTGAGAAAACGTTCTCCAGATATGGAAAGAGTAGAGGAGAGCGCCATAGTTAAAAGTATTATAATAATTATTCCAATATCAGTAAATATTAGGTACCAAAGCGTAATAAAATGATCTACCTATCACGTCGCATTTTGGCTTCAAACCTCCACACGTATCGCGGCAAGACAAACGACTTTTTCCAGTTGTATTCGAAAGGCGAATTTTTTTAGATACGCGACATCGAGGCATGCGTTTTTTCGTGTGTGTCGTCGAGCGAGACAGAGAGAGAGAAAGAGAAAGAGAAAGAGAAAGAGAGAGAGAGAGAGAGAGAGAGAGAGAGAGAGAGAGAAGTAGAATAATAGAAAAATCAATTTAAAAAATTCGAAAAATAAATAAATAAAAAAACGGACAAATATAAAAATATAGAAATACATAAACCGAGATATAAAAAAATCCCATCCAAAAAAAAAAACACAACTCGACAAAAAAGTGACCGAGCCAAATGAATACAGGAAGCGGGCAAAGAGAAGTGAATTCGCAAATTGAGTTGGCCGGAGCGAGACGCTGGGAAGCGTCGCGGGCTTTCGTCGCCAATGGCGAGGAGACCAGGACCACTCTCTCACGCCGCGGGTTCTCGTCGAGTCTGTCCACCATATTGATCGCGGACGGGCGGCAGCGTAGGGTTGTATTACCTACACGCGAGATACGCCACTTTCCACATACATACATGCGCGCGCGCGCGCGCACGCATACACACATAAATGGTGACTACAGGGGTCGTGAGTTGGTAGCTCAGCGGCATCCTATAAGAGCGCGGGATGCTCCTATATGCGGCGTCGTTGTGTGCGCATATATACATCGTCGAGGAAGGACCGCGTATTTTGCGAGGTTTGCCGCGCTGATGGCGAGGGTGAAAAGCTCCAGCAGCTTCCACACCAGACGGAGAAGGAGAGAAAGAGAGTGAGAGGGAGAGAGAGAGAGAGAGAGAGAGAGAGAGAGAGAGAGAGAGAGCAAGGATTTCATGGTGGTAAGTTTTTCTATACATATATATGACATCGTCGAGGGTGAACACCGAGAGGAAAGAGGAGCTATATCTACTACATGGCATAAAGCAGCGAGAGGGATTCGGGTTGGCGTTGGAGCCGACACTCTCGCGGGTGCCGGCGTAACCATGACTACCCACCACCCTCGCTGTGAACAAGCCCTCCAACGTGGCGATATATTGGCACAGCTTGGCTGCCTACACGTACTGTACATTTGGCTACGTGTCTATAGATATAAACATTTCACAGACTTCATGAAGCGCTGCGAATAATTGTAACGGGTGAGAGGCCCATTATCACGGAAATTGTACACGCAATTTTTTTGTAATCATTCTTTCTGGGTTATCTTTGTTCGATCTTCTCTGTTTTGTCTTCGGGAATGATATTTTCCGGTGAGGACTTATCGACGCTGTAGTGCCTGCGTCGGGCGAGAAAATTGACTGCGGTGTGAAGATACGTATATTTGTAGACATTTGGGTGGAATTTTTGCTCACAGTCTAAGGAAGTAGAGCTTTTTGGACTTTACCACATATATATATATATATATATATTTTTTTTTTTTTTAATCTCTCTGCGGTTATATATTCTCGTGTCTATGGGAGAATATAACTGCAGAAGGATACATTTAAAAAGATATATATTTATTACAAAGTATATTTACTTTGTAAAGTTAATCAAATGTAATCAATATCATATTCGTACTTTGAATACAATATATATTTTTGAATCCGCAGAGGGCATAAATAATGCATTATTTGCCATGTTATTGCCAAAGATACCAATATCATGATTAATAACGTAAGAACATTCCGCAAATACGAAAATTATTGATTTCTCACTGTGTATATATATATATATATATATATATATATATAGTGCACCATTAGTGTTGCACAATGTATAAGTAAGAATGTATAAGAATGAATACGAACATTCTGCCAACACGAATGTTATTTATTTCTCGCATATGCAGGGTGTCCCTCTTATCTCTGCCACCCGAAATAACTCGGTAATTATCGACGTCAGAAAAAAATGTTCCAGACAAAAGTTGTACGGTGTGAAGGGGGCCATCAAATGCGACCAATCTTTTTTATTTCGGTGGAAGCGCTGACGCACAGTGGAGATCACCTCCACTTTTTTAAATGGAATGATACATTTTTTTCAACCATCTTGTGGAGCACCTCAAGCTGCATAGAAAACATTAAAGGGTCAAAGACGTTCAAGATCATTCAAGGTCAGTATCGATGATACAAATCAAAATATCTCGAATCACTACCAAATATTAGACAGTGATCCGAGATATTTAGATTTGTATTTCATTTTAATAGGTAATCTTGAATGACCTTGAACGTCTTTGACCACATAATGTTTTTTATGCGGCTTGAGGTGCTTCACAAGATGGTTAAAGGAAATATGTACATTGCATTTAAAAAAGTGGCGGTGATCTTGGCTGTGCGTCAGCGCCTCCACCGAAAAAAAAATGGTCGCATTTGATGGCCTCCTTCACACCGTACAACTTTTGTCTGGAACATTTTTTTGTGACGTAGATAATTACCGATTTAGTTCGGGTGGCAGATATAAGAGAGACAACCTGTATATATATTTAGATATTTATATAGTGCACCATTCATGTTGCGGAATGTTCTATTTGTCAATCACATATACAGGATATTTGGTGCATTTATCGACACATCTTTTGGGGGATTTGGGGGGGGGGGGGGGGGGAATTTGCTAATTTTGTTACCCTTAGACCCCATGTCCCGAGTGTCACGGTAATTGAGATATGATTTTTTTGGTTTTTTTATTAACCGAAATTTCGCCTTCAAATCGTCATAACTTTTTTGTTTGTGGTTGTAATAGCATGAAATAACTATTGTTGTATTCTGCAATGTTTGTTTATCATAAATAAGTCATTATTTGATACAATTGGTTTTAAGAAAATAACTCTTCAGCTTGCAAAGTCTTAAAAATGTGTAAATGTATGAAGAATGTCAACTTCCAAATTCATTATAAAAAAAAATATTCTCTTTATTTTGGCAACATAAGAAAAGATTTCTATGACATGTCGCATAACGTTGGAAAGGGTATAAACTAGAGAACTTTTTAAAACAAAGCTGCGTTCAAAATAGCTTCTATTATTTTTATAATGAATTTGGAAGTGGACATTTTTCTTACATTTACGGATTCTTAAGACTTTGAAAGCTCATGAGTCATTTTCTCGAAACCAATTGTATCAAATAATGATTTATTTATGAGTTAATTGAGGTATTTCGTGCTATTACAACCGCAAACATATAAGTTATGACGGTTTAAAGGCGAAATTTCGGGTAATTGAAAAAAAAACTACAAAAAAAATCATATCTTAATTATCGTGACACTCAGGACATAGGCTGACAAAACTAGCAAATGACCCGCCCAATCGCCCAAAAAATGTTGTCGGTCCATGCACCAAACACACTGTATATGACTGACAGAAAATGGCGGTTGCGAAACAAAATCGCAACTGCGTTGGTACATGAGCGTTATTTTTCAATTTTCGATA
The DNA here is from genome assembly GCA_963210295.1 of Ophion ellenae. Taxonomy (NCBI): domain Eukaryota; kingdom Metazoa; phylum Arthropoda; class Insecta; order Hymenoptera; family Ichneumonidae; genus Ophion; species Ophion ellenae. Next base: position 16,086,490 of record OY723395.1, read on the forward strand.
TTTTTTCGCCTCAATTTGTCATGTCTCTTGATTAAGAACAAAAATAATAATGCCAACAATTGATGACAATAATAATAATACTAAATGATAACAATAAAAATAACAATTTATCATAATAATAATAATAATTTCGTACGTGCTATTTATTTCGTGAGCATGCTTTGAATCCGGGTGATGAGCTTCGAGCGATAGATGAGTTTTCAGGAGAATAGGAGATATTGCTGTGTAGGATTTCTTTGTTTTCCTCTTTTTTTTCCGTACGGCATCGTAATCTCTCGTGTCCCGAGAAATACATGACGTCGTCATCAAACACAAGGGCTCCTTCGGGCGAAAGAGTCAGAGAGGAGTCTCGCCAAGGGGAATGAAAAAGAGGAAGGCAGAGCGAAGGGAGAATGAGTTGCGGGGGTAAGTGAAAAAAATCGAGATAGTGGTAACTTCGTAGAAAAAGGATGAGAAAATAAGGATGTGTGTGTAGAGAGACGCGGAAGCTGTGAGGCTCATTTTGTCGGTGGCGGATGACGGATGATATAGCTCTCTCTCTCGCTCTTTCTTGTTCTCTTTGTCACTAAAAGAGGGCTGAGGACAGGGTGAGAGAGGGTGGTTGGTTTTGTCACCGCTTGCTCGTATGCCGAAGAGAGAGAGAGAGAGAGAGAGAGAGAGAGAGAGAGAGAGAGAGAGAGAGAGAGAGAAGAGCGGAGGGGGTCAGGGAGGGGACAACAGAAATTCTGAAAGCCGCGAGAGGGTGAATTCTGTCGAAGAGCAGCGGTGAAGCAACCAAAAGGGGTGGCAAGATAGGGTGGTGAATGCCACCGCTACTGCTGCTGCTGGCGTGCCGGGAACGAGAAACGCCTGGCTGGCGACATTATTAGACGCCCCCGGTGAGTCAGTGCCGAGTGTGCTAGGAGACTCGCGCTGATAGAGAATAAGAGAGAGCAAGAGAGAAAGAGAGAAGTAAAAAAAAGAATAGACGGTAAAAGGGATGGGTGGAGAGATATTCCGGCGAACGCCGGAGCGAGAGCACCAGATGAGGGAGAGTCTATTAGCGAAGAGCACCGAGGGCTGAGTAATGAGAAGAGAAGATGGCCCGCGATGTGTAGACATCTATACACGAGGAGGAGTCGACAAGAAAATAGAAAAAGAGCGAAGGGGATGAAATTCTCTCTCACTCTTGCGCTCTCTCCGGATCTTTTCCTCTCGTGCAATCCCTCTCATCCTCTTTTTTGTCATCGTATATGTACGCTGCGACGGTGGAAAATGCCGTCAGCATCAGCCTCCTTTTCGCGCATCTCCATCCCTCCGTCACATCATTCCCCTTTTTCCTACCCTTAACAACTGTCGCCCTCTTTTGCGCTCGTACCTATACATATATGCCTCTCCCGCTCCCTCTCTCCCGCTTTCTCTCGAGCTTCTTCTCCAGTTTTTTCCGCGCAACCTTTTTTTCACCATGAAAAGTCCGTCGACGTGAACACAGGCCGCGAGAGGTGAACGCGCGCAAAACTCGGCGGATAAAGGGCGGTCTTGGGATGAGATAGATATATACGTAAGGGAGAACGAGGAGAAAAAAAAACGAAAGCGGAGGAGGAAGGGGCGAAGAAACGAGGAGAGGACGAAATTACGAAAACGCGTTCTATTTCGCGAATCTAGGGACGAAACACGAGAAAAGGAGAGAGAGAGAGAATTTGCCAATACGAAGGTGGTGGGAGGCGACAGCGGGAGGAATCCACATAACCGGAGATTTTACGACAATCGAGCAATTTATCTGCACTAGCAGAAGCCGAGGAGAGAAAAAGATGTCTTTACACACACATACACACGCACACACAAAGAGATCGCCACAGGCTCCCGACTGTACAAAAAAAGAACCAGAACAGTCCGCGCTGCACCGACATATTCGCCGAATAGACCTCCTTTCTGTTAACTTCTCTCGTTTTTTCTTTGCCTTTTTTATTGCTCCGTTTCCTTGCTCGTTTCGACCATCCACCGCGCGATATGTCGCTCGAACGCCGCACTCACCGTCATTTGGCAGTTTTGCATTGGCGAGCTTGTGGGAAAATTTCCAGAGTGCAAGACACACTCGTCACCCTTTGAGAGATCTTTATCTTCGGTCACGAAATCAATGCTCGTATCGATTTTCACGAAAGAATCTTACGTTTTTGGTTCTTATTTAGTGCCTCCCAAAACGAATCGACGTGGGTCCCATAGATTATCTTGTAAGATCTTGTTGTACTTGGAGAAGTGACTTTTGGGCAGAGCAATGGAAATATGGCATTTATTTGAACCGTCATTATATAATACTAATAATAAGAATGATAATTAGGGGTAGGGAAGCTGGCGTGCACATCGCCCAGAGGAGCGGATTAGGACTCCCTCGCAATGGCTACTGGCGTGCTGAGCCAACCACCTAGCACGCCGAAAGGTTCACTCCGAAAATACCTAGTCAGGCCCCTCACAACTGGCCCCTCAGATGAAGACGAAGGATCGGTTGGGAGGCGCTCCCGGATAGAATCGGCGGCAACGACCACGGCTAGTAATCGGCGCCTCGAATGGACGGTGGTACTCAAGGGAGACCTCATCCGCTGCTGGAGGGTTAGGAGGCCGTCGCGGTGGGGGTACATGGCGAGGTTACAAGCCCTGTGGAGCCAAGTGCACGCAGAGCTTGTACACCTCTCGCAACAACATCTGCGAGACCAGGCCGCCTGCTTGCGACGACAATGCACGTTCTTTTTTTTTATTACCACCACGGCTGTTTGATCGGCGTTCGTCTGCGCGTTCCGTGCACTGCCGGGCGGCCGCAAAATCGGTCTCCCGGCCGCCCCCATTGACGCGTTGATTTGACAGAGAACTAGGAACAAGGAGGGGGAGAATCACTGGTAATTTTCTCTTCTGTCTGGTCACCTGGGAGCGCAATTCCTGAAACCGCTGACCTGCTTAGCTCGAACTGAGCTGTGTATCGCGCCGCTGTTGGAGCGAAGCCTCAAACACCCAACGAAAAGGCGGTGTTTGTGGCCAAATTGAGTGGCGCGTTGCGCAGTTTAAGAATAAGATCAATAAAGCGCGGAGACTTTGTTGTAATAGTTCAGTGCGATAAACTTTGTGATGGCGGAAATGGTGTTCGCCCCAAAATTTAAAAAATCAGCTCCGAACTGAAATGCTGCCATCACGCATTGAGTAAAACTATTTGTCTTTTCGTGAAGGAACGATACGTGGAAGAGGTGTGGAATTTGTGGGCTGTGAAGAAGTCTCTAGGGAGGCGGCTGGGTCGGGAATTCGACAGCCCCTCTTCCGCTCTGACCCAGGTCGCTAGTTCCAGCTACCTGTGCCTGTCCCCGACAAAGCGCCAACAGGTTGAGCGGTTTTTGGGAGAGCTCTAGAGTGAGGAGAGTCATTTTGATAAGAGCACTCCAGCTCTGAGGCGGTTCGTCGGGTTCTGCCGACAACAGCCGAGTCAGCATGGCGACTATCTTCCAGCCGTGTGGGCTGAGGTGGAGAGGGCGCTCAGTAGCATGAAGGACCATGCCGCTCCTGGGCCAGATGCGATTAACGCATCCGTCCGGATGCGATTATCGTTCCGTCCGGAAAACTACTGATCGATAATGTGCCTGAGTGAGCTCCGCAAGATCCTCACGAAGATACTTTATGAGCGTATTCTGCGGGTGATTAAGCCTGTATGGTGGGAGATATACGAACGAAGAGAATCCAAGGGGGGGCTGTTTTGGGTCTCACTATTACCTCTAGTTGTCGCCTTGCGGGCTGCACGCGGATATGAAGCAAGAGCGCGTGGGCGCAAGATCACCGATCTATTTTACGTGGACGACCTCAAGCTATACGCTCTGGTGACTGTAAACTTAGGCTCCTCTTGAAGATCGTAGTGACGTACAGGCTGGCGACTGGGCTGGACAAGTGTACTATTCTTAATTTTAGGAGAGGGAGAGCAGAGGGTGTTACACCTGATGTTCGACTGGTGGATGGGAGCGTCTTCAAACACCTCGATGCCGGAGGGTCTTGCCGTTGGCTTAGCATCGATCAGCCCTCTGTACAAGGTGCTGAGGGTGTCGAAGGGGCCTTCTGCAGCAAGTATCGGTGGCATCTCAAGTCTGTCTGGGGGAAACCAAGATCATTCTCACCAGTATGCTCGCTTTCCCGGCTCTGCTTTACTTATTTGGCATCATCATGTGGCGTAGAGACGAGCTTGAATAGCTGGACAGCGTCACACGCAAGATAATGAATATCCAGCGGAGTTTGCAACCTCGATCTTCCACGCCACGTATATGCCACGACGGAGCGGACTGTGTAGGCTCTTGGGATTGGAGTGTCTACGTGACGGCATTGTCCTTGGACTAGCAACTGACACAATAACCAGTCTGGACCCATTCCTGGAGATCGTGCACCAGCATGAGCTTCATGGAGTTGGGGCATTTCTTTATAAGACAGCAGAGACCCCCGGCCTGGAGTTCTGCCGGCGCTGGCGTGGCGCCTTACCAATAGACTCCGTCGGCGGGCAATCAGGCCTGCCGAGCCGACTGGCCGGACTCGGCAGAAGAGAATGTCGGGCTCCCTCGGTGATGGGCGGGTGAACCCGCCAAAACCTCGCGATTCATCTAACCGGCCTAGGCGGATGCAAACACGATCTATAGATCACTAGACGGAACAGGGAAGTGGGATTTAGGCAGGGACACGAACAGAAACACAGACATATACAAACGCACCTGCAACACAATGCAACCCACACAAGAATTCCCTACCTTCTACCCATTCTTAATCTTCGTCGTCTCGGCTGTGTCCGAGCGGGACACGGGAGCAGGTCTTCCCAAGGTACGCTGGGCCACAGTCGGCATCTTCGCTTGGGCTTCGTGATCCGGTGGAGCTGTCGGACCGGGACGCCGCCAGGCCAAATTGCTCTGTTCGCTTGGTGGACCAGCGATGGCCAGAGGACTCTTCCGTTGCCCGTTCTACGAACTTAGCTCGAGTCTTCAGGATTGTAGGTAGTCGCCTGTTGTGCATGCCTATGAAGGCGATAGAGCGCAGGTCGACCGTCTTCGGATGGCGACCGTTACAATAAATGTCCTGACCCGGCAGCACGTGGGAAAACCTATGCACAGTCTGTTTTTCCGACACATCGGCGAGTGAGAGCTGTCCGCTAGGCTGACCTCTTCCTTCTTGCGGTCGGCTGGACTGATCTACTTCATCTACGCCTACCAGGACGGCGTTGTCAACACCCTGGTCTATCGCAGCGGCGTTATGGATCAGCCACTACTGGCCATTTTGTCATGACCGTTATGCGTCAGCCGACGACAACAATCATTGCCGTCTTATTTACCAGGGGATGTTGAGTCCGTTATCGTGGGCGAGAGGTGCAAGATTTATTAGAACTTCTTGTTCCCGACCATCAGGCTGCTTTAAACTACTGAGCCCGATATTCCCCTCTTCTATTCCGATGACAAGACGACATACGTCGTTGAGGTCACAGCTCCGGCCGAGGCAAGCGTGTCGCAAAAGAAAGAGGAGAAACGGCTGAAATATCAACCTCTGCTGTCCGAGTTGCGTCGTTCGCACCGGGAATTCAGGGTGACTCTCGTCGTTTTCTCAGCATCAGCGCGCTTGGGGAGGGGGGGGGGGGGGTCTTTTGTATCGGGCCTTGCCAACATACTAGTTTGCAAACCCAGTTCCTGATTTCTAGCAGGGCGGATGCTAAAGGCGGCCATTCTTGGATACCTCCGTTTACACAGACAACACGATTGTGGACTGCGGTAGCCGCTCACCGTCTGGCTTGAGAGAGCGAGTTTATTAGTTCTTTATCTCATCTTCTACTGGGCGACACTCGAGATGATGTCAGAGCCCTCGAGTGCTGCCCAGTATTATTGTTCCGGTCCAGATTAAGATCGAGCCTAACTCCCGGGGCTAGGTGAATATTTCCCAATGCAAACTGAGGAAGTGTGTTGCCCGCAGCAATAAAATCTATTATAATAATATTAATAATTATTATTAAATTATCTACATCATAATAATAATATACATACAGTGACTGATAAAACTGAAAGATCACTATGCATCAAATAAGCTATCGTCCGTAAAAGTAAAAAAAAGAAAGACTTGAGTACTTTAGGTTGAAATAAATCTTCTTCAAATCAGTTTTCATATTCGTAGAATATGAAGTAATATATTTGATACACTTTTTTTGTACTTTTTTTGCTCTCGGCGACATTTTTAATACCATTCACCCGAGTTCTATTCTCGATGGGATTCAAGTCGAGTGATCGTGGAGGTCAATCAAGTGTTTTGATATTTTTTTGCGTTTTCCCTGCTGTATGTTTTGGATGATTGTCGACTTAAAACATAAAATTGCGGTTTAATCTAACTCGATGCACTGATGGCCCCAGATTTTCGTTTCGGATTTCAATGTATCAAACAGCCGTTGATATATTACTGATTTTCACCAACTGTCCGACTTCGGACCAGGAAAAGCAGCCCCAAATAATTATGCTACCACCTCCATGCTTGACCGTCTGCTGCAAGTGATGCTCTCGGAGCCCTTCTCTGGATTTTCTGCACGCACTGAGTCTTTTTTGCCACTTAAATAACTCAAATTCAATGAGGCGTTTCCAAGAATACATCGACATACCCACGTATATTCTAGCAAACTGAAGGCGTTTGAGTTTATTACGTCGCTGAATGATCGATCACTTTCTTATAAAGCGACTGCCAAAGTAGGCTTTACTGAGTCTTCGACGAATTGTTTACTGCGACTCATTGAATTGAATGGTTCCTTGTATTTTTGTTTTCTTGCTTATGCAATACGCAAATCGTCTCTCTGCGTCGTAACCCGTTTCTCTCTCTCTCTTCCCCTCTCTCCCCCTCCCTCTCTCCCCCAAACCCAAACAACCCATCGTCGTTATTGTGCACAGTGTATGCGTTGCTAATTTCGAGGGCCACATTCAGCCACCCTGAAAGTTGAGAAGCTCATATACCAGATGGTGCCCTCGATCTCCCATGGCCGATAAGACAACACTCGTCCCGCGCTTTCTGGTTAAAATAGAAGACTAAACAAATAGTCTCCCTCCTTTCATGACTCGAGGGATGGCTTATCGTTTTGCATTCACATCTCTCATCGTTTGCGCGCTTGTCGCGCCCTCCGCCGGATTTATCCCGCAATTAAACGCTGCCGCAGTTCATACACGCCGAAGCTTTTATTCGATTCTAGATAGGCGGAGGACGCGGAGATGTGGCCGATAAAGAGCCTCTTTTTTCCGCCTTCATCCCTCTTGGCTACTGCGTATTGGTGTGCGTGTGCGCGCGCGTGTGTGTGTGCGTGCGCGCGTGTGTGTGTGCGTGCGCGCGTGCGTGCGTGTCCGTGTGTGTTTGTGTGTAAAGGGGAACGAGCTTGAATGACGTGGGAAGCTGAAATAAAGAGATAGGAGCACAAGGAAGAGCGAGAGAGAGGGAGAGAGAGACTGGCAGTACAAGAGCAAAAAGTGAATCTGAAACGTGATCGTGCATTGCAGAATGTACAAAGTTCAACCTCATATCGCTTATTCTCACCAGAAGGCGCTCTCTATCTACAGGCCAGCGTTCATTCAATATATATACAAAGAGAAACGTACGGCCATTGAAAAAAGAAACTTTGCCCGTCATTCGCTAAAGGAAAATCAGTCGGAGGAGACGCTCCGCAAAAGCTGAGGTAGAAGGGATGGGGGTGGAGGAGTGCAAATTAAAATGGCTGTCACACGCAGTCGAGAGGATTGGTATTATCCTTGCTGCGCACACACACACACACGTATGCAGAGCACCATAAGAAGTTCATCCCCGTTCACCGCCGCGTGTCATGACAACGTCCGGCATACCGCGGCGCGCCTTGATTTTAATTATCGCCTGATCCAAAGCTGCGGAGCACGAAGGCTTGACCCGCGGCCGTAATTCAGATAGGTGAACGCTCAATCGCCTATTATCCTCTCTCCCCCTCATAAATCGAGTTTCCGAACGTCCAAGTTCCGAAGTTACAAAAATACTGACAAGGAACATCCCTCAGGTTACACCCTTCGATTTTGTTATAAAGTATGTTATAAAGAACCGGAAAGTAAGCGATACGTATTTTTTTTATCGGCGGAAAAACGGTTTTAAAGGCTGAAACGCACCCTCAAAAATGGGGATGTTTTTCGTTTTTCGTCGATAACGTTTTAACGGTACGAGATATTAAAAAATGTCAAATTGCAACAATGTTAATTTTTTTGTGCACTATACATTGGAAATAAGGACGATGACGTTATCGGCGGAAAAAAAAACACCCCTATTTTCAAGGGTTCGTTTCACCCCTTAAAACCATTTTTCCGCCGATAAAAAAAAATACGTATCGCTTACTTTTCGGTGCTTTATAACATATCCAAATTTCAACAAAATCGAAGGGTGTTACCTGAGGCATGTTGCTTGTCAGTAAGATTGGAGCAGATTAATGTGCCAAAAACAAAGACATTACATGTGATCTCGAGCAAGATTCCGTGTCTGTGAAACAATTGGGCATGCATTTTGGGCTTTGACTCCGTTTCGGGATATTTAACAATAATCATAATAATCATCATTATGATATGAAGTATAATGATAATTCTGATGATAATAATTTAGAAATAAAAATAACAATAATATAAAATAGTAATAAAACAAAAATAAAATAATTATGATAGTAAACCGACACTGGTGGATGGGCAGTCGGGATTCAGCTCCGGCGGTACACCGAATTAAGCAGTGCTGTGCATGACCAATACTTAGCCGTGCACTGGCTCGCGCATTAACCAGTGAACATAATACTTGAGTTCAGCTAAAGTCTGTGCACCAGATAATCAGAAGAATATAATTATAATACCGTCCATACCGGTACGGGTTTTGCACAGTTTCCACGTACCCTCGGCAGATGTGATACAGTGTAGCTGAAGACAGCTGTGGACGCAACGGAAGCTAATTGGGATGTTGGATAAGTTCTCACTGTTGAAAATTAATCCAATATTAAAACAAAATCATTCCTAATACCTTCAAACGTTTCCAAACTTGTGTGATCAACTCCTAATGATTCTGCAAGTTCAGCTAGCGTCTGACAAGAGCCTGCATGAAGTAATACCTCCAATTCAACACATGAAAATCATCATTTATGAAGCGTCTAAACCAATCTCTGCATGTTGTTTTCGACAGAGCATGGTCGCCGTAAGTCTCAAGAAGAATTCTGTGTGCTTCAACTGCAGATTTAAAAAAAATGAAGTCGTGCAGTAAAATTCACCGCAAATACTTTTTTTGGTGCGAAATTTGACATGTTTAACACTATGAAAAAAATGAATTGTTTACACTTTGGCAAAAGGATGTACACTGAATTTCACGCTTGCTTATAGTACCTATTTATAGATGCGTTACTATCTTCAACTACACGTACGCAGTTCTGGTAGCGCTATTTGTTGGAAAACAGCGAAAACTTATTCAACCTCCTAATAGGTTAGATTAGTGAAGTGCGAATCGGGAATAATAGGAAACGGTTTAAGACTGAATGACACCCTATCGCGGTCGGTATGGTAGAACAATTATAGACACCCAAAAATCTCTGAAACGGCTCTTCAGATCCCGTCGAAACTTTGCCAAATGACGTCAAGTAGATAGACGAACAACTGTCTGCCCCTCAAATTCAGAAAATTTGACTCCGAATACTCACGAAATACTAACAATAAGTGGCGCAGAGAGGGGTATAAGGGGAAAGACGGACGTCATGCAAGCCTCGACACGCTTGGCAGTGCTACGCGCCACTTCCCGCAATACTGACGCTCGCAGAGTGGCCCATTGAGCTTTTCCGGTCAAAAGTAAGTATTTTTGATACATTTCTTTTTGATATTACGTCGTTAATTTAACAGTTGTCGTATTGGGTGATTTTCTGAATAATTATTGAACTTTAGAGTTTAGTAAACTAGCAACAGTATACTTAATACGTCTTTTTTTTTTTTAAGGGGGTATCTCTCTGGAAACTTCAAAACATATTTTTTTTGGCATCTTGTTATAGCGTGAACTTTCAAGAATATGTTAAGACCAACCGTACCCTAAAGTTCTAAAAACTGACGAAGCTACACTTGTTTTAGTGGAATAGTGTGCGCCGGGTTATGAATGATTCACGTGTAACGAAAGCGGACATCAAAGCACAAGAGCACTCAAAAGAGGCCCGAACTGCCCGCAGATTGCATAGATTAGGTGTGCAACACGATATCGATGATGAGGAAAAACACTTATCTGGTGCCGGAATCGCTTACGAGCGGTAAGACGATAATATTTCACAAGATCGTGTAAAATATGTACCAAAACTTGAGTAACTTTCACACTATTGACTTGAATTTGCACAGTTGGTGTTCAAACAGTAGTCATTTTCTGTTCACGATCGCATTTTTTTATTAAATGAACCATTTGTTAATATTAATGACTTCAGCATGCTGTTTTTCAAGAGAAAAATAAGGTTTTTTTTGGAGAAGCTGTCATTTTTCGTATTTTTCGAAAAGTGGATCGTGAACCCATACCCAGTTGGATATATTTTAAGGAAAAAAAAATTGTTTTCCGTTTCAGATTACATTTGAGCCTGGTAGAAATCCCCCCCCCCCCTTTCAGGCCTCGCCGCTGGAGAACTGCAGAGTCACCTGTAGCACCACAAACACTGAAAGATTTTCTCCCGAAAAATTACATTGTAACCACAAAAATGTGTAGAACATGCTGAGAAAAAATTAATTTATTCCAACCAATGTGTTACTAGAAACTTCAAATTGGGCTTCCAGAGAGGGATACCCCGTTAAAGTGATTACAATGTATGTCTGAACCCCAGCCCTGTTAGAACCGCCCCTGGTACGGGTACGGTTGTAACTGTGGCACATGTTTTACAGGACGAGTTTTATCTCATATTCTTACAAAGATGGGCGGCGAATTGTGATTTCGATTCGAAGGCAGACGCCCAGTCTGCCTAGTCCAGTCCATATAAAGCATTTTATTTGTACGTCTTATACCATAATTGCTACGTTTTGGGCGATCAACGGAAAACTGTTACAACCGTACCCAGTCTACCCTACGTTCATTTTATCCGCTCCATGACCTTTCAAATTTAAAAATCCCTTTTTTTACTCACATGAGAATAACGGGGTGAAAAAATCGTAGGAAGATTCGCCGCGAGTCAAATTGAAGGAAACAAAATGCTCTTTGAAAGTGCCCAACCCGATTGTCCGAAAAAAAAATCTTACGGTGCGCAGCGGAAAAGTGAAGTTAGAACATTTTTTTCATATTTTTTCTTTCTTCATTTGACAGGACAGACCTTATTGTTAAAAGTGTAAAAACACTTTCGCTGTAGCGTTTTTTCAAGTAGAATATTGCAGTTTCAAAATGTTTCTTTTAGTTTTATTACTCCGACCTTTTTTGACTCCGATACAGCCGTGCAAAAATGACCTAAATTTTGGAGCAAAAGGAAGTGATTCTTTAATATTAGCGCTTATTGTACTATTGGTTTTGTTCCAACCGTACAAGATCTTCCCCTATTTACGAGCCCCAATCCACCTCAACTTCGTTCTACCTCCGATTCCACATCGTCCCTCCACCTCCCCACTCCACTACCTCTATATCCCCTCCACAACTGCCCCCTACCTCCCATTCCACCTCACTTTGCGGCCGCAGCCGACTTCCCCCTCTGTATCGTATTCACTATGACATATCTGCCATGGGCATAGGGAAACTGCAGAAAACCTACACTGATACGTCACGGAACTAGTCGTCTTTCACCGAGAAATGTCGAAGAAAAACATTTCACGAAGAAAGTGACGCCACTGAGATTCGAACCCGGGATCTCCCGATTCGCTGGCCAGTACGCTAACCACTAGGCCAACGCACCGGCTCGCTTAGTGTGACGATATATCGACTAATCGTTAAATGAATTTTTTTTAAATCTCATCTGCAGTAAATACTTTGGGACTCAATGCGATTACATAGTTATGTCACAAGTCATAATAAACAATACGGGACTATAGTCAATTAGCCAAAATCAACATACGTTGGTACGGAAACGCGAACTGTGGTTTGTTCTTAATAATTTCAAATTTGTCAACAACCGAATTGTTTCAAGCTGGAACTGGATTACCGCTGTCCTTGGTATCTCCACACCACGTCCACGCATTCACCTTATGAAGTCTGGCATAGCCTATGTCAGACAGACGCATAAGCACTCTCGCCCCCCACTCGAATCCTTACTCGTAGCGCGGCATTAATATACCTATACATCACCTATACTCGACAAACGTAGTTTCCGAGGAAAATAAAATGTACTTCCACTGACATCTACAATGTTGTACAACTCCTCAACGTGATCTACAACTTGCAAAGGGTGTCTCAAAATGACCTGACATTTTAATTCATTAATAAAATATATTATTTATTTGAAAAGTACGAATATTTTTATTCGTACTTTTCCGCCGCCCGTCCGTTCACGCTTTTGACGAAATTTTCAATAACATTTTGGCATCATTGCGGACTAATTTCGTTAATGGTCCAATTGCTTCCTTGAGCTCGGGAATGGTCTGTGGATCATTGGCATACACTTTTCCTTTCAGAAAACCCCAAAAAAGCAATCCAATAGCGTAATATGGCACGATCTTGTTGGCCAGTTGACATCACCGCGGCGCCCAATAACATGATCATGAAACGTGTGGCAGGTTGCGCCATTCTGTTAAAAGAATATGTCTTCCAAGTCCATGCCATTCAATTCATTCCATAAAAGATTGGTTATCGTGTCACGATAACGAACGGTAACCGCATTTCCAGTAGCATTATCGAAAAAGTACGCCCCAGTCAGTCTTCCAGCCCAAAATCCACACCAAACAGTGACTCGTGGTGGATGCATGGGACGCTGTTGAGTCACTTGTGGATTTTCGGTTCCCCAAATTCGACGGTTTTGTAGTCACTAAGTTGAAATGCGCCTCATCGCTGAAGATGATTTTCTTCGAAAAATCACCTATCATTTGTTGATGCGCCAATATCCAATTGACGAATTCAGCAGTTTTTGTGTCAATTGGATCTTCGAAGCATGCATACGCAGATCTTTCGTAAAAATTCACTGCACATAGCATCTTGCAATGTTCAATTGCTGAGCACGATGGCGAATCGAGGTGGAAGGACTTTCGTCAACCCTCGCACTCACTGCGGCTATGTTTCCATTCGACCGACCGGTATGAGGACGGCCACTGCTTTTTCGCGGTCGGAATTGAACCACCAACCTCAAATGTTGTTCCTATCTGTTCTATTCTGACCTCAAAGGACGTGCGAACTTTTCGAACCGTCTCTCCAAAATGTTCACCATTTTTGTTGTGAATTTTCACAATTTCTATGCATTGCTCGATTGTGTAATTCTCCATGACTAAACCTCAATACCTCCTGATGCCGGTTGTCAAAGATTAGTACTCTATGTTCGCCAGAAGAAAAAAAACAGCGCGCAATGTAAAATGTCGAGTCATTTTGATACACCCTTTAGATCACGATCGTTTCTCCAGTACTAACGGGAAATGATAAAACATTATTCATTGCACATAAAACGCTTTTTTAAGTGCTACTAAAATGTAGCTAATTATGAAACAGATCGGAGAGGATCGAAAAAAAGTGACCGTATTGGTAGAGAATGCCTCACATATGGCTCGAGACGTGACGCGCGGGAAAAATGCTCGCATACTTTGGTCGTTTATAATGATTAATTTATTGTTTTTAGATAGGGTGCCTCGCGGACTTTTGAATTAGAAATTTTCTAATCCACAAGCGTAGGGGTACAAAATCTCAATACAACTAGTTGTTTTTTATGTGTTTTTATTTGTTTACAGCGTTCTCCGGAATAATTAAGCGCTGCGTTATTTAGGGTTTATTTCTTATATTTTGAAATAATCTCTAGAAAAATTCAGCCTGCTGCAACAAATGTGCTTGCTTTTTGTCATTTTGGAATCCGTTGGCTGATATTTCACACGATCATTTCTACTATCATTCATTCCTTAACATGTTGTTGAAGTTTACATCGTTAGAATGCAACGAAAATTCTTTTTCATTTTCTTTTCCTCCATTTCTATGGTTATCCAAAGTTTTTTCGATAGATTTAGGTTGTAGGTCTCTAATAAGGACCTCAAAAAAAGTTTGCGGTGACATTGATCTGTGTAAAAAAATATCGCAATACAAAAAAATGTTACATTCGAACGATGCAAACTTCAACATCATTCCTTAACGACATCACAATCTTGCTCTCGCTTTACTCGTGATATTTTATAATCGCTGTGCCAATCGAATTTTTCAATCTCTTATTTTTGGGTCTTCTGGGGTGGGCACTCAGCATCGTGGCGTGGGGTTGTCCCTTAGCCCCCCCCCCCCCCCCTCCCTCGTAAGTACGCTAATGTGTAGATACTTGAGTTGATTGTGTATAATCTAGTTTAAGCCGACTGTAGACGCACCGGAAGTTAGGTTAGATTAGCGACGTGCGGGTAGGGACTGATAAGAAAGGGTTCAATTGGGAAGGGTTATATGTAGAAACCCGCAAGAGTAGGGGAGACCTAGGAGAGTTGACACAGAGGTAAGTCGAAACAATGTCAATGTCTCGGTAAATGTGATTACAGCGAGCTGGCAACAACGTCATTATTTCATTGCTACGACGCGCGCCACTTGTCAATTCGCTCCGGTGCTCTTGCGAGTTCAGTTGCGTCACATCGACATCCGTGCCAAACAACTTGGCAAAAGTAAGTATTTGTCGTATTTTCCATTAAGCTTCAGTTACCTTGTTCATATATTTGATGATATGTGATATGCATTGTTTGGAAGCTAACTAACTTAGCATTCGATTTGTCATGTTCCATTTCTTGTTTTGCAATACTCTTTATCAATAGTGAGTTCCGAATCAAGTGGCATCGCATTTTTGACACCTAGAAGGGTTGAGACAAGGTGTTTCGACTTACCTCGATTGCAATTATGTTTTCATACGTTTATATTTTGTGGTGTGGTTTGCAAGGCTTGCATTCGTTTTATTTCAGATGCCGAGTAAATATATTAGGAAAACGGATAGAGGCATGGCGAGCCGAGAAATATCTGAGCTGGCCGCTGAAGAGGTTACTCTACGGGACGAAAGATCAAGCACAAAGAGAACGTTGAAAGTGAAGACGAGGAAGAGTATTTTTGCGTGTGTTGTATGGAATCGTATTCAAACAGCAGGCGAAATGAAACGTGGGTGCATTACCTGGAGTGCAAAGCATGGTCGTACGAAACCTGCACTGGTGGAGAACTTTCATATGTATGTCACAATGGTTTGTCAGAATAGAGATTGATTTGCTTTTTTGCCATAAAGTTTCTTTTTCAATTTATTTTTTTAGTTGCCATATTTTACTATTTAATTTCGTGTGATTCGTGAGTTTATATTCGTTTCAGTTAGAACTACTAAAAAATTTGTCACACTGAATTAAAAAGTGAGATTTAGATTAATGTCGAGGCTAAGTTTTTAAATTTTTAATAAAGTTTTTTAATGACAATGTGCTTTGACATAATTTATACCCATATTTTGTACCAATTCCCAGGCGTTTCAACTCACCTCGACAGCTGTTTCAACTTACCTCGATATGAGGAGAGTTGAAACAAAACGACTTATTGTACTTAAATGGTTTTTTTTACAAGTTACATAATTCCTGAAGTCATTTCTAGTCAAAAATCGATTAGTCGATTAAAAAAGCTACAAAACGACTTTAGTTTTACCCGAATCTCTCGTTTCGATTGCGAGATATGGGGTGAAATCTGAAAATTGTTTCACCTCCTAGGTCTCCCCTATACGTTGAAATTCAGGATTCAATTGAGACCACAAAAGAAATAATTATTATAAAATAATTGAAAGATAATAAAATTAGATTTAAACAATGTAATAATATAGAAAGTTTAAAAAATAATATTAAAATATATTTTTTTAAATATAAAAATGAAATAATATGAGTGATAATTAATATGGTTATAATGATGAATATATACGCGGGCATATTAAAAACACTAAGGTGTATCAAAAACTTTTTTTTCCACCATTATCATTATAATGTTCGGAAACTGACTCTTTTGGATCCGTGCTCAATAACCGAGGGGAGGGAGAGAGAGCAACGCGCTGACGGAAAACGAGACAAGGGTGCACGAGTTATCCCGCGAGTGGGCCACCCTTGATATGATTCTTGGATGCGCGCACACACACACGTACATTTTGAGGCTCCACACCCTATAGTAGTTTGCATCCCCTCGACGACCGGTTACATGTCCTCAAGCTCGAACTGCTCGTTGCCCATCATAGCACAGCCTCCTCTTTTCTCGTCTCGTCCGTTCTCTCGCCCTCTTCACTTCTCTCTCCCTGTTCCTTCGTCTCCCTCGAGGGGCGGAGGAGGACAGAGAGGGGGAAAAGGGTGGTTGAAATTAAAATGACAATGAGGCAGGGCAGATTTCCTCCCCCTCCCCCAGGGGTGGCTTAAAACGTGTTCCCCTCGAAGGGTCCCGAGAGCCAATCGGCGAGCGCAAGTTTCGAATCGCCGCCATAGTTTTCTACCCTCGGGCCGACTTTGCGGCTCTTTCTCCCTGTTACACTCCGAAACCCTCAGAGCCACTCTCATCTTCATCCTTCCCGTCGTCGTTGTCGAAATAGCCAAGGAAAAGAAGAAGAAAAAATATTGCAGTCGACATATCAGCGAAAAGGAAAAATAAGAGAAGAGGAAGAGGGACGAGATGAGGGAAAAAAATCGGCAAAAAAGACGTGGGAGAGCGAGAAAGGAACGGGAAGAATGTACGAGTGGCCTCTTGCATGGTAGCGTCGAAAAGCTTTGTACCGTGTCACTGCAGTCTACTCTCAGTTAGAGAAAAGTGATTTCGAGGACTCTCGACTTTGAGGACACTCCTCACAGTCGGCAATTGCCCTCATATCCAACATCATGTAAAGGCGGGAAATTTGCATCGTTGGAATGCGTCGAAAATTTTGCCCATATTTTCATTCTCCTAATTTTATTATTATTACTATCGAAAATCATATTCTGTAGATTTAGATTGTACGTCTCTGAATAAGGAGCCTAAAAAATGTGTCAGTGATTTCCAAAAGACAAGTCAACCGATAGGAATATAGGCGACTGAAAAAAAAATTATAGCATTTTAACTATGCAAACTGTAGCTTTATATGTAAAGTCTTCAAAATGACATTTGAATGAGCGAAAGCATATTCGTATTAAAATCGTTTACGGACCGTCCTGGCAAACCGATCAATACTTCTATTTCCTTATTTCGTTCAATAAAAGTTCAAACAGTCTTTAAACTTTTATTAAACGAAATAGCCGTATATGGTGATAGCCAGCACATTGCATAGATATAATGGGTTCAAAATATTCTTCCCTTACATAGATATATATACAGGGTGTCCTGTTATGAATTGATAATCCTGCAACTGTCGATAGGTCGGATCATGTCCTACTATGTGCTGGAATTTCAGTTTAATAAAGGCCCCACGGCTTTCGAAAATGTGGGCTTCATGTTAGTTTTAACAAAATCATCTGATTTTGGTTTTGCCACGGTAATTACCACGATATGCGTAGTACATTTTTTGTACACTACAGGCTATCAACTTAAGATGTTCGAATTGCTTTGTATGAGAATTCTGCATAAGATCTGTTTTCATAAACTTTCCTTAATATTTAAGGCTAGAAAGAAGACTTTCCTAAGTAAAACAAATAACTTAGGGTATTTAAAAAGAAAACCGAGTAAAAAAAGCATTTGTAGAAATGGCATGCGAAAAACCAAAGGTAGATGATTTTAATCTCGAAAACCGTGGGACTTTTACTCAACTGAAATTCCAGCATATTGTAGGACATGATCTGACCTATCGATAGTTGCAGGATTATCTAGTCATAACAGGACATCCTGTATATATGTGTATGTAATTGTAGATCTTCTCAGCGAATTCGCCAGTGAGGCAGGAAGAGCTTGCAGAAACGATTCTCTCTCTCTCTCTCTCTCTCTCTCTCTCTCTCTCTCTCTCTCTCTCTCTCCTTTCCGTTTTTCTGTCTTTCTCTCTCTTCCTCGGCCTCGCTCGTTCTGAGCCTGCTGGTAATTAAAGTCTCAGTCTTTAATTACTGCGAAAAGAGCTGCTGACGCTGCTCTCGGTGGAACTATAGAAAGAACCTCATCTATACATACCCAATGCATATGAGCCTCTGGGTACTCGAAAACTAGAAGGGAAACCTCTTGAGACATTTCGCGGATATTTGTTTTGCGTTTCTGTGTTTTCTTTTTCTTTGCAGTCGCCTAAAATTTGCCGGTGGCCGGTTTTTGGCAATCAATACGTCAGAGAGAAAGGAGAGAGGACGGCAGAGAGTGTGTAATATATGTGTATATATATATATATATATATATATGTATATATATATATATATATATATATATATATATCCATGAATACAGATAAAAGGAGTATTCAGGTAAGAACGTTCGGCTGCAACGAATACAAAACGCGAAAAATTCGAGAAACCGCGTTTATTCATTTCGAGAGCCATTCGAATTCGACGGATAAAAGGTACTAAAATTCAGCGCCATAAAACACCCGCGACTCACGCAACCCCTAATCTGAAATATACGGCAATAACCCCGTATACAAGACAAGACTCGCTTAAGCGAGAATATTTTCGTCGGTGAATGACGTACGGCTCTCGACTCCCTTAAATCTTCGTAAATGGCAGCGAGGATGAAAAATGTAAATGGCGCTGTTACTTTTCAAGAGCAGCATCAAGAGCTTGACGAGAAATGCCTTCTGTATGTATAAATATAAATATGACCTTAAATGAATCGAGAAAGAAAATAATAATTATTTTTCTTATGCACTCAATGCAAAACGAAATCCGATGCTTCGAATGATGGTCGTTGAGCACCACCGAGCTGAAAGTGAAAATACAATCAGCAATTCATCATGGCATCTTTATACCTACTCATTACCACACACACACACACACGTGTATATATATATGTATGTGTATGTATATATATATATATATATATATATATATATATATATATATATATATATATATATATATATCGAATATATATATTATTTATCTCGTCCCATTTTAATCTTACACCTGATTTATCTCGAAAAATACTGATCCGATCACGTATTGAGAATAATAAAATATTTAAGGCTCAAAGAGGGACGTCAAAAAAAAAGTATTTTTCGGTCCAAAATTCAAAATAGCGACAAACCCTAGGAATCCACAATATCTGTACGAAACAAAGAACCTAAACAGGGGTTAGGCGCACCCCAGCTCTTCAAATCAACGCCGCTAACGAACTGTTTGTCGTAGAAGGTTTTTTTTTATTCGAACGCTGAAAGACTGAAGAATGGAATAGTAAATGCGAGAAAAGCCTAATATCCGTTTTTCGCCGCGAAAAATTCGATTGAACCACGCAAGAAAATTGATTTTAGCATTCCTCACCAATTACTTGAGGTTTGCGGTACCCATTTGTAGGGTCCTAGGGTTAAAGTAGCCGACATGTTTTTTTTTCATGAATTTTTTTCACAAAAACATTCACCAGGCCAAAACTAACAACTTTTGTAGGAAACATTTTTGATAACGTTCATCATGTTTAGGTTAGAATACCATTTTTAGCCAAAATGACGAGCCGCAGCGACCTCATCCTTGTTTGGGTTTGTTTGGGTTATGGAACAAACCCAGACAAACTCACACCCACACGCACACTTACACTCGGGATGGTGAACACTTTATCTCCTCGTGGTACATTCTGGATAGCGCTAAAATAGTAAAAAAGAAAAGAAAATGTATTCTAACCAAAAAATCATGAACGTTATCGAAAAACTTTACGTACAAAAGTAGTTACTTTTGACCTGATGAATGACCTGTTTAATTCGTCATGCTATTTAAAAAAACTTGTTGGCCAGCTTAACGCCATTTTGAATCTTAGACCAAAAAAGATTTTTTTTTAACGTCCCTCTTGGAACCCTCAAAGTTTTATTAGACTGAATACTTGATCGAAGCGGTATTTTTTTAGATGAATCAGATGTGAGATTAAAATGGGACATCCGGTATATACACATATGTGTGTTTTTATATTATACGTAATCGGTTATTTTATTGTTATTGATAATTATTCATTTTATTTTTTGTTGTATTTCTTTAGTTGATTCATACGCATATATAAATAATAATAATGTGTATTATTACTTAGAATATAAAAAAATATATTTTATTTTGCAATACACATATGCGTGTTTGTGTGCGCGTGAGCTTGTGTGTGTGTGTGTGTGCAATGGCGTTCGTGAATTCATTATATCGCGTCGGCTTCATTGAATCGGCCCAAAACGAACGACGTGGGGCCGTTTCGTTGAGAGGGCTTTGCCATTGCCGCCCTATGCTGACGGCTATACGCGTCGTTGTGCGGTCTCCCCGTTTCAAGGTACAATAATATGACGGAAACGTCAGTCAATTAATAAGCATAACGAACCTGACTATAATTTCCGCCCTCGTCTCTTCCTCCCTCCCCTTTTGGTCCTCTCTCTCTCTCTGTCTTTGGGCTGGTTGGTGATGTTGGAGGGAAGTTGCCAGAGTGAAGATCGAGAGTGGTAAGGTGAAGAGCGAAGGTACGATAAAGGGAGACAGAAGAAAGTTGAAAGCACGTATATAGTCCTCGGGGAGGTACAGGGCAAAGCGCTCACAGTGTGCGCTCTACCCGCGGCATATTCGCCACGCATATATATGTATATATATATATATATATATGAGAGAGCCCGAATGAATGAATGAAGCGCCGGGCATATTATGCGGCTTTATGATTGGTCAGATCCGTATCTCGACAGCCGGTTTCCGCTTTCCAATGCTTCCAGTGAGAGAGAGAGGGCCGCACGTCAAAACTTCCCGAACGAGACCTTTTAACGGCGTGCACGTGCCAATCTCTCTCACGCGACCGATTGTACCGCAACCGACACTCGCCTCTCTCTCTCTCTCTCTCTCTCTCTCTCTCTCTCTCTCTCTCTCTCTCTCTCTATATATATATATATATATATATATATATATATATATATATATATATATATATATATATATATATATATATATATCTCTAGCGCGCGCGTAATCGCCGTTGGACTTTTCAGCATAGTTTTTTTCGAAGTCCATATGTGCTCGAATTCTAACGATGTCGTGCCACCGCCCGTAGTCGAGCGCAGTCCGAAGATCAAGTATTCGTCGCTGCGATCGTGTCGAAATTGCTAGAAACATTCGCCTTTGAATTTGAGTTCACGCCTGCTCGGTACTCTGAGATCGAGCTGCCGAAACATGACTGGCGAGTTATTTTTTCGACGGGTAAAGGTAAAAAAGAACTAGGCAGTTACTTTTGGACAGATAAAGGTACAAAAATCTCTAAGGAGTTACTCTTTGAAGACTCTCAGTTCCTTTAAAATAACTAGGGAGTTGCTTTTCGAAAAAAAAGTCTTTAGATACTAGGGATTTACACCGTAGTTATTTTTAGTTACGTTCAGACGGGGGAAAGTTGAAAGATAACTAGGGGGTCACTTTTAGACGGATGAACATTTTTAGAAAAAGTAATAGGAAGTTACTTTCAAACAGGTGAAAATAAAACAGAACTAGAGGAGTACCTACGGACAGAAATAAGTAGATGGTTACTTTTGGAAGACTTCTTGCCCCCGTAATATAACTAGGGAGTCGCTCTTTACAACAAGTTATGAAGTAACTAGGGATTCACACCCTAGTTATTTCTAAGCCTGTTTTTTGGTTAGGTATCTTCCCTCGCCGAACAATGTCTCTCGATGTCCTTAAAAAAAGCTATAAAAAAAGTTTCCGTGACTCTTAATACCCAAAAGTACGCTGACCAAAAAAAAATAATTTAAATAAGATTTCTTTAACTCAAATATCAAGGTCAAGGTTCAAGGTCATTCAAGGTCACCTATTCAAATGAAATACAAATCTACATATCTCGAATCACTACCAAATAGTTGGTAGTAATCCAAGATATTTAGATTTGTGTCATCGTAACTGACCTTTAATGACCTTGAACGACTTTGATCCCCTAATGTTTTTTATGCGGCTTGAGGTGCTTCACAAGATGGTTGAAAAAAATGTACCATTACATTTTAAGAAGTGGAGGTGACCTTCACTATGATTTAGCGCCTCTACCGAAGGAAAAAAAATTGGGCGCATTTGATGGCCCCTTCACACCGTACAACTTTTGTCTGGAACATTTTTTTGCGACGTCGATAATTACCGAGTTATTTCGGGTGGCAGAGATGAGAGGGACACTCTGTATATATATATGTCAAATTCCTCTCCCTCTAGCCATCCCCTTCGATGTTTGTGTTGCAATATAGATAGACCGTTAATTCAATAAAATAGACAAATGTTTGACTCCGCGGAAATTCTATTTAATTTGAATATAAACAAAATAAAATATACATTTAGTGGATATAACTAAATTGTCCGTTGAACAGATGAAACCGAAGCACAGATTTATTAGGAATACATTAAATATTCAGTCAATAGACGATATTTAATAGATCTTGGTTTGAATAAATGAATAAATTTAAACTAAATTATTCCAATAATCGAATGCAATAGGAAAAATTTGATTTCATGAAAAATGTAGTTAATTTAAATTTAAAAGATCAAATAGACGCATCTACCCGACTGGAAATGTTGTTCCGGCAGCCGGATCACTGATCAGGCAGGTTTGAAGATACGGCCCGGAATACCGTAGAAGCGCCCACCTGATCTGTGCTGGATATTTACTGGATCAGTGAAACCGGAGAACGGGTGTAATACAGACAAACTGATCAGTCCTGAATCAGGTCATCTTGCAAGGACCTTGTTAGGGCGCTGAAGTCCGTGCCTGATCGGCGCTGTATGTCTGCCAGATCAGTAGTACCCAGATACCGATGCAAGAAGACAGCATTAATCAGGCCCACATCAGACGACCCGCAACGCGTCGCTCATAAGGCTCTATTAAGGTTACCTGTCCATGGCCTAACCAATGTTCCTTTTCCCATCCGTGCTCCGAGGTTGGCTAATCCAGTAGACATCCGGTGCTGATCCATCATGCACTTCGAAGTGTATGTCTAATTTGCGCCGCATGTCTACCGGATAATCATATTCAGGGCCATCAAAGTAATATGGTGTCCACACGGATGCCGTCATCATCAAATCAAGACACAAAGAACGAGTAAAAATAAATTTGATGTTTGCATCGTGGGAATGCAACGCCTTTTTTCTTCCGTTTTCATTCGTTTATTTTTATCATCATCAAAAGGTAATCAATCAAATCAATAAAATTAAATTTTATTCACACAACTTTAATTTTTTTTTACAAAATCATCAGAAGCCTTTTTTGCAAATTACGGTCGTAACACTCTAATGAGAATATGTAAAAACGTGTGAGTTATTTTCACAGCCTAAATAGCCAGCGAAAATCCGGTAAAAACATAATTATTGTTGCATTGCAGCGATGCAATCTTCAACCCCATGAATAAAATTATTGATATTCTTTAGAATTATTGACATTCTTTAGATTATAATTAGAATGATAAAAATATGCAAAGAAAAAAAGAAGGTTTACACAAGTTTTGGAATGGTTAAATAGATAGCGCGCTCAGCTCTAGAATTAGATGACGTAGATTTAATTCCGAGGGGAGGTAAAAAACTCCAACGAGGTAGAATACGTTTTATTCCAATTATCATATAGGCAGGATCATAAATAACGCATATGGAAACAAAAAATGATACCAGAATTTTTTCATTTAAATTTTTGGATTTTTTTCTCATTTGGGGGCGTCCATTAATTACGTGAGGCGTTTAGGGGGGGGAGGGGGTCGAGCGAAATCTCACCCAATCTCACGTGGGGGAGAGGGGGGCTTCGGCAAATCTCACGTAATTTTAGTAATTTTAGTAATTTTAGTAATCACATAATTTTTATCACGTAGGGAGAGTCTCCCTACTACTTTACATGGTGGAGTAAATGGTACTACAACCGCAGTTACTTCTACTACAATTTATTTTCCGTGAACGTATGCATTTTGAAAAATCTCACGTGAGATTAGGGGAGGGGGGAGGGGGTCGAGCAAAATCTCACGACATCTCACCAGGGGGAGAGGGGGGGTCGAAAAATCGCCAAAATCACCTCACGTAATTAATGGATGCCCCCTTTCAGGGATAGACACAGCAACCGAATCAGAGCCTGAAAAGGTATACGGATCAGTTACGTTATCGGCATCCGCGTCATGGCCGGATTCAAAAAAGCGTTCCACGCCCGGTAAAGCTCTGATCCGGCGGCCGTGGTACGGAATACGGTATACCGTGCCGTGGTACGGAATACGGTATACCGGATGCAGCTCTAGTCTGGCCCGTAGCAACATTTCTAGTCGGGTAGTTAATAGCAATAGAATTTTTCCGTCGGTATAAGTAACGAGGTATTTTCTTATAACTAAGGAAAAAGTTACTCCGCGCTGACTTTTCCATGACAATTGATTAGAGGATCATCCCATCAAGCGCAACCGCGCGTGTGTGTGTATGCGTGGATGACTGTAGGTGTGTGTGTGTACGCACACACACGAACACACAAACACTCCACAAGCGCGCGCGCTCTCGTGACGTGAACGATCCATATTTCATTAACGTTCGTATATTTGTATAGCAGTAATAATTCATTAATAATAATTACGAAGCGTTTTCATATAATTTGCCAAGAAGGTAGCGAGGGCAGGCGGATTGTAATTAAGTGATCAATATACCAATGGGCACGTGTATTGAATACTAAATCTATAGAAGCATCGAAACCGCGCGTGTCACGTTTCGCACACACGGGGTAACATATATGTGTCCTCTCGTACCCACGCATCCTGTGCTCGTCATATAGATCGCGTATATTCGCAAGGGAAAGCTTTGGGATTTGTCGCTTTGAGGTTCGCGACCGCCTCCGCCCGCGCTTTTCAGGGTGTGCCGAAACGCTTTCATTACGGGGCTTTGCCGCGAGAGAGGGATGATGATACCACTCTCGGATTCTTGTCAGCCCCCCAAGGGCATCAAATTCAGGAGAGCTCATCTCCCCTAGGGATGAATATGCCCCCCCCCCTCTCGTCCAAGTGCCTCGCTGGCTTAGGATCCTGCAAAAAGACCGAACCGCTAATGCTGCGGAATAGTATGCGTTTCAAAATTGGCAATGGCAGCTTCGCAGAGGAGACGACCATTTTTATGTCATTCCTCCGTGCATATAGCTGGCCTCGGGTCTCTCTCGCTCTCTTTGTTTGGCTCTTTCTCTTTGTCGATTTTCAAATGTTCATGTTTATTTTTTGGTGAATTGAACAAATTAATTTTGAATTGAATGAATTGAATTGTTACATTTTTTTGAAATTTTAATTCAGTTGAATTTTTTTTATTTAATCGAATGAATGTTGATTTTTTTAATTAAATTGAATCAATTTAAATTGAAAAAATGTTGATTTTTTTTTAAATTAAATGTAATAAACGCTGATTTTCTTTAATTGATCAAATATTGAATTTTCTTTATTAAATTGAATGAATGTTGAATTGTTTTTATTCTGCAGGGAACACGAGTTTTTGAGTTTGTATTATTTTTCCATCAGCCTTTGTTCTTTTCCATCGATTTACTGTATTGAATATTCATAGTAATCGTATGTCATATTTTGGATACAAATTTGTCACACAGTATTGCCAAGACATCATACATTTACCTGTATATATATATCACTGTCTTGTTACTTGCGTGATTTTTTTACTGCGAATGAGTGCATTCTTTTCTAAGTATTTAATTCTTACAGACGGTATTATTCTTTTGATTTATCCGGCTTCACTTATTTCAATTTAAGTATATTTGGATTTCTCTTTTGTTAGTGGATGTATCGTTTTAATTTGTTTTCTTTTTTCGTTTATTTTTGTATTTTCATATCAGTCAACTTTTTTAATACGAATACTATATACATATATACATATACATATATATACATACACACACACACACACACACACACATATATATATATATATATATATATATATATATATATATATATATATATATATATATATATTGCTTCAGGGTAATTACCAAAGTGCATAATAGAATCAATCAACTAATCAATCGCTGTCTCTTTCTCTACTCTCTCTCTCTCTCTACCTTTTTTTCGCTCTTTCTCTTCTCTCTGGTGAAGATTGCACGTCGAGCGAGAGGCAGGCTGTGCTCTCGAAGGCGATATTCTCCGGCGCGGTTTCTTTGTGGATTTTGCTCCCGCGGTTCTACCAATTCGTACGTACCGCCATTATGCCCGCGCACGATCGTGTACGAATGTCTTCTCCTTTCCGCCCTCTGCCCCCCCCCCCCCCCCACCTTTCAATCTCGTTCTGTCTCTCCGCACGCATATTGCGATTAGTATTACATGCATAGACATTGTAAAAGGGCCCTGTATCCCGTATCAGATGTACCCACCGGGAGAGCCCCCAAGCCAGTTATTAGCCCTCTGACAGGCCCTATAATCCCCCGGGTACTTCTCATATAATACAAACTGAAAATATAATGCCTATTAGTAGCGCGGATCTTTTTTCTCAATGCGCACACATGGAGAAAAAAGGAGCGGGAGAGAGAGAGGGGGGGGCGGGGAGAGGAAGAGAGAGACAAACAACATGCATATGTAACCGGCCCTTAAACCTTACGTACTCGTGGTTGTACATCGATATTGGTACCTGGTTTTCCATTGATGTTTAGCTTTAATACGCGAGGATCGGTTTAGAAAAAACGATGTGGAAAAAAGGCGTAGCGATAGAAAGCGTAAATAAACGATAACAATAAGAATAAAATGGGGAAAAGGATGTTGAGAACTTTAATCGAGGTTGTTGAGCATCCACGAAGATATATATATATATATATATATATATATATATATATATATATATATATATATATATAATATTGTAAATGCGAAAGTTTGGATGTTTGTTCGTTTAATGTTCGTTACTTAATCACGCCGAAACGGCTAAACGGATTTGGATTAAATTTGGCACGCAGGTATAGTATAACCTGGAATAACACATAAGATACTTTTTATCCCAGTTGAAGGTTCCATACGGCTTACAAACATATTGTTTCGCTTACTCACGCCGAAACAACTGAACGTATTTCGATCAAATTTCGCACACAGGTAGAGTATGTCGTAGAATAATCTATCAAACAAATGGTGGTGACACCGCGTTCGCATGACGTGCAAAGCTATCGGACCATAAAAAAACTCGACGAAAAAAAAAACGTGGGAAAAAGTCGAAAAGTTGTGGAAATTGATAACGAAACGGTTCGTATCTGCGTACTTGGTACCTTTCCTCTTTTTCACTGGGGGAAGAGAGTGCAAAGTACGGGAAAAACGGGATTCGGTTTCGTCGCAAACTTTGTCGCGGTGAGCTCGAGTTCGGTCATCTCAATCTTCTCGCTTCAACTTGCCCAATTATCAGTACTCTCGACCGATATTGCGGGAAACGGTCGCCTCCGCACCGTGTCATTAAACTGGAAGGTATTACCTGTACAATGACGTAGGGTTTTCGAAAAATAACAAAATCTAACAAAATGGCGTAGTTATGAAAAAATTCAGTTTTCTTGCCTATAAAATGGTCGTTTTTTCAATGCGAAATCGTCATTTTTCATCCGATCAAAAATATCCTACGTCATTGTAGAGTAAATATATTCAAGAGTACTCAGTTCAGATTTCAAGTCAATCGGTTAATTGCTCGTTGAGTTACAATGTCAGCAAATTTGAAAAATCTCATTTCATATTCTTGAAAGTATAAAAATCTTGAAAGTATAAATATCTCATCTCATATTCTTGAAAGTATAAACTGTCGAAAAACGCAAAAAAAAATCGATTTTTTGAAAGTTTCACACTGGTATAGCCCCTTAAGTGACACGGAGTGCTTGGGCAGGAGGCTCATTCATTTTTGTATCGATCTCCGGATCTCAGACAGTGGTAACAAATGAAGAGCGACGAACAAATGAGAATTTGCGAGTGGAGGGGGTCGCGGCACATTGTTTTGGCCGACTCTTACTCTCTATCTCTTCTGCAACCATTTTATACTACTCCTACGCAGAGTCTCAGCGGCAATCTCAGGTACCTTTTAAAAAAAAATTGCCGGCGGTCCTCAGGTACGATTGTAGAATTTTTTTAACGGCGGTGATCGCGGTCACTTTTTTTTCAATTTAGCGTTCGACCGGCATAAAAGATGATTTTGATTACTCATGAGGATGGCATAGTGTTGAAAAAGGCCGGGAAAAGGTAAGACTAATCAGCAAAAAATTCGAAAAAAAACTCGAGCTATGAAGGCGGTTGGAATCCATGAGACGTCACCTAAAGCAGAGCTTAGAATGATTGAGCAGGCCTGGCGTCAATCGGCTCGGAGAGGTGCACAAACGCCGAAGCAGCCTGACCATCGGCATAAGAAGTACGCTGATTATCTTGCGTTATAGAGGGTTGCTGAGACTGTCGAGGAAGCCGGAGCTCACAGACGTGTTGTTGCTGAAAGGGTAGCACAGCAGCGACAAGCGTTCACTATAAACACGTGGGTCGTTTCGCTGATTTAGGATATGATCCAGCTCTAAACCACGGCAGTCACAAGGTTCTAAAAATGGAAAGCATGAGTAAAGAGTGTAGATTTTGCGGACCGTTGAAATGGAAAGAGGCAACTGCTGACCCCTAGAAAGAACCCTCAGCTACATTTTTGTCCACAGCGCCAAACTCGTATCTCTTTAGTTTCGGTCAATAGTTTTCCCAGAATTTCATTTTGAATTTTCATCCCCTGAGAGGGGTTCGAAAAAGCAAAATTCAAGGGTTGTCCATAGGAACGAAAATATAGAGAAAATTATTCTCTACATTTTGTACATTTAAACCATCCCCGAAAAATCGATTGTTTTTGAGTTATTCAATAAACAATTTATTTGTTAATTCTTCAACAATTATTTTGGGGGTGAAGGTATTATTGGAGAGGGTTGATCGAATAGTCGATCGAAGCGTCTTTTCAAGGGCTACAACGTTCCCATTTGAACAAAAAGTGTACGATTTTTTTCTTAATAGTTATTGAATTGAAACTGATTTTTAAAAATTTCACCCCACTTTTTCACCCCCAAAATGAACTTCCACGACTTCGGCGCTGTGGACAAAACTAAAGGCCGGATTTTTCTGAACATTTTGTCTCACGGCGCCGACCTCGTAGGGGTTGTAGTTTGGCATTAATCCACCCCCATCTCCTTTCATCCCCTAAAAAAGAACCCTACACCCCGATTTTTAGGCAAACTTGGATTTAGCACCCGCGGCACCTACAAAATCACCTGTCAAAAAACTAGTCTTCTTCTAATTTTCTCCGATTCCGGGTTTTTTCAGCGACAGCGCGACTGTACTAACAGAAGAATCACGTAAGTTTCTGAATTGTATCAGAAAGTATAACAGGTATTTCCACATGACGTCGTTTGGTGTTGATAGAATTGTTTGTTAGAGTTGGCCTGATAGAGTTGTTAAAGTTGGCCGCAATTCCCATTGAAACGGGAATTACAGCCTTGAAATTGAACTTCAACTTGTGTCAAATGTCAACTTCAGTTGACATTTTCCATAACAATTAATAAGTCACAGGGCCAAACCATAAAAAGTGATGGAAATGCATTTTGGCACTCCGTGCTTCTCGCATGGTCAACTAAAGGGCGTCCCCAAATGACCTGACATTTTAATTATTAATAAAATTTTTTATTCATTTGAAAAGTACGAATATTTATATTTTCTAAGGAATATTTTTATTTTCTAACTATGTAAGGTACAAACATGGAGGTTATATGTGGAACACAATATTCGATAAATGGTTGCCTGGCCCCTGTTTGCAAACGTTCACTTGTTTGACGAAATTTTGAATAACATAATTGCAAACTGATTTCATTAATGGTGCGTGCAATTGCTTCCTTGAGTTCCGAAATGGTCTGTGAATCATTGGCATACACTTTTCGCTTCCGAAAACCCCAAAAGAAAGAAATCTAAAGACGTCGAATCGCACGATCTTGATGGCCAATTCACATCGCCGCGGCGCGAGACAACACGACCATGTAACTTCGTTTGCAATAACTGCATTGTTTCGCCCTGGATTTGTAATGAATTTTCACAATTTCTATGCGTTGCTCGATCGTGTAGTTCTCCATGACTAAACCTCAATATCTTCCTGATGCCAGTTGTCAAAGATTTGTACTCTATGTTCGCCACAAAAAAATCGCGCGCCATTTAAAATATCAGGTCATTTTAGGACATCATATGTGAGCTGTTCGAGAGTATCGACGGCCACAAACGTACATGTGCTTGCCTAACGTCATAAATCATACAATGTTATCCACCGAATTATAATGCAAAGCCATCAGTCTACAACCGTGCTTCAGAAATACGACACTACCTTCTTTGTTTCTTTCTTACTTTTTTCAGTATTCGTTTATCTCTTCTCGATATAAAATGGTAAAGTCCACACTGACGAGCTCGCGAGCAAGCCCAAGCTTGCATAGGTATATGCACATACGGGGTGGAAATTCTCAGGTGACCATCTGTCCGTCCTGTTTACGACCGAGAAAATTATGATTTTCAATGGGTGTTCACGTCCTTTTGAAAAAATTGCGTATTTTATGCGTAGTATTTGCCAGACAATGAGTACTCTGGAAAAAATTAAAAAATTCTTTTCCAGTACAGCGAATTGAAGATAATTAAATTCCGATCACGAAACACTCTGAAAAAATTATTTTTTTATCCTGTCATCGGGAAAAAAAATGTTTCAAAGATGCATTTTAAAGTGGATAAATTAAATTGAATTCCATTAAGAAAAACGTTTTTTAGAAGTGTATCCAAATGGAAATTTAACTATATTCACTGTGCTGAATTCAAAATGGAATTTTTATTTCTTTCCCTAATGCTCAATTTTTTCTCGAAAATACGACTTGTAACAAAAATACGCTATATTTTTTTTCGAAGAAGACTTGAAAAATCATTACGTATCATATTTTTCTCGGTCGCAAAATCTCTGCGCCAGTCCCTTAAGATATATATCGCCACCTTGTGTGTGCGCGTACTTGTGCGTGTGTGTGGGCTACGAACAAATCAACGAAGTTTTCTGGCGCCTGCGATTTTATTATCCGATACTCGTGAAGAATTTTCCACGTGGACCTGCACCTTTCAACCTCCCTCTCGCTCTTTCTCTCTCTTCTTTTCCGACGTAAGAATGATGGGAATACCTGCGCGGGTTGCCGTGAAACATTTCCGGCTTTACGCACCCATTGTCCGAAAATTCTCTCCCTTTTTCTCTCTTTCTCTCTGGGCGAATATGAATACGGAGAGTGAGAAAGAGGAAAAAAGCGCTCGGCCATGAACCGGAATAATATTGCATAACATATTCCGATTCATTAGAGCGCGAAGATTCGCGTGTACACGTTACATATTAACGCTGCCTGTTATTATATTCGCTGGCCTGAAACGTAACCATCTGCCTTAGCTGCGGAAACTCTCATCCCCCCCCCCCCACTTTACCACTCCCTGCCGGGTAAAAATCGTACTCATTGCTCTCCTTCTCCCTGTCCCGAGGTTTCGAAACGATCGTCGATATCGCCCTCGAGGGGTAGTTTTTATCCAGCATCATACAATTTCGAAAGTACGCATCTCAATTGTCCTACATGGATTTGGAGTCTGAGATAGGGAGATTAATAGATAGGTAGACGGTTTATTCGTGCACCAGGATGGAGTAATATTGTGACATGCAAGTAAGAGAAAATAAATTTATAAAACTTTATGCCCTATCACGCTGTGGGGCAATTTTACCAAATGTATTGAAGAGAAAACTTAAATGAATTTACATAATACAAATAAATGTAAGACGAGACAGAATATAATGTAAGTCTAATTCACAATGAAGAAAATAATAGCCATAATAAGGAAATAATAAGCAGTAGTAATAATAATAATAACAATTATCAAATTATTTTAAATAATATCATAATCATGAGTATAAATTAAATAGGATCAAAGCGTTCGGAGCGCATTCGGGCCCAGCTAGCTTTGAGTTCTCTAATCGACTAAAACCAGAGCTTAACCGCCCATTGACGCACTGGGTTATTCTGACCCGGACGAATTTTAGATTCAATACTCACTTTTTCAAAATTGAAA
Organism: Ophion ellenae; assembly: GCA_963210295.1. Taxonomy (NCBI): domain Eukaryota; kingdom Metazoa; phylum Arthropoda; class Insecta; order Hymenoptera; family Ichneumonidae; genus Ophion; species Ophion ellenae. The sequence continues at coordinate 16,118,741 of OY723395.1, forward strand.
ATTTTCAATAATTTTCTACAAGAATTAAAATTTTTTATTCTTCAAATTTCAATTATGCACACATATTGGGAATGTTAAAAATGTATTCCTGATTTTTTAAAATGAGGACCGGCCTGAATGTTTAAAAAATAAGGGAAATGGAGAAAGATAAAAAGAGAATGTTTTATTCATTTATTTATTACCTTCCAGCTGGATAACCTTGGGGGAAATTTGATAAGGCGCAATAAATCAAAATTTCAACTCTTTCCAACATAATATGACTCAAGAAAAATTAACAACAGACGTAAAAGACGTCGTACGACGAAAAGTACATCATACCATCACACTAGATCTTACATAGTTCTACAAGAGAAAAGAGGAAAGTTCAATCCGCCCACGCAACTTCCAATACATATATATAAATGTGCACACACACACATATGTGTGTGTGTGCGCGCGCGCGTGGGTGTCGGCGTGTGTACATATATGTATATGTACAACCACACAACACGCTTTCCTGCTGCGGTACTTGTTTCTGACGCAGGCCGTAGGGGTGTATATTAAACGCTTATGCAGAGGAGTATTTACGCGATATCGAGGCGCAACGGGGGTGGTAGATAAAGCATCCTATGCAGACGCGCCAGCCGAGCCAGATAGAATGAGAGCGAGCGAGAGGAAAAAAGGGGGGAGCGAGAGAAAACTGGAGTGATAGGGCACGTTGTGTGTACAGAGTTAAAGAGAGACAGAGTACAGGTATATAGTGCATAGAAGGGACACGAAGGCGAAATTTGCGCGCCGGAGGCAGAACCCCCGTTGGTCGTCATGGAGACCAGCAACCCACTCGGAGGACCCTCCGAGCCCCGTAACGTCGGGGTTGGTTGAAAGGGTGGCCCAGGGCGGCTGGACCGGGTTAGGTTGGCCTCGACGCGAATGTCACACGAAGGGGACACACAAGAACGGTCGCTCTCATATACATGTATATAGCGAATATAAACTCCACTATTCACCTTTCGTCCCTTTCTCTCCTGCTGCCGTAACTCTGTGGGATCCGGTGGTGCTCTGCTCTTGCCAGCTAGCGAGTCGCCCAAGATGGCCGACTCGACACCACCATGTCAATAACACTCTCTCGGGGGTTCCACGCACGCCGGCAGCATCAGCAAACATCCCCATTCCACCTCCTCCTCCTCCTCTTCCGAATCATCTCCTCTTTGCGCAGCGATCCTTCTCGTCCCTGTATCGCATACACACATGCATTGGAAGTCTTTCACCCCGTTCATAGTTAGGATGTAGAGATAGAAGCGCACGCAGACCGTGAGATCCGTTGGGAGGGATGAGTGTGGGTGTGTGTACAGCTTTCCGCTACCACCCTCGTCCTTCTTTAACCCCGGAGCCCTCGTGTATGCACTCGGGGCTCCACCATTTTGCTCCTTTACTCGACCCACGTAATTAACGTTGAGCTCGCGAGCAGGACCAAACCGAGGGACGGGGATGACACGCCAAGATGGGGAGGAAGGTGAGGTTGAAATAGAGAGAGAGAGAGAGAGAGAGAGAGAGAGAGAGAGAGAGAGAGGGTGACGCTGGTGGCTCGGAGCTGGATGAGAGGTGCCCGGATATATGGACAGCCAACAGGCTGGACACGTTTGGAGACTGAGGCGTACTGATTTCCGGCAAGCAAAACGCTGTCTCTAACGTTTTACACACACTCTCTCGCCCCCCCCCCCTCTCCCAATATCGTTTGCTTTGGCCATCTCCACTTTAGCGTCCACTCCTCGGTGTAGGTGAACCCGAAACCGCTGAACTCGCGCAAGCCTTTCCCGTACATGTCCTCGAGTGTCTTTGCAAACTTCGTTAGACCGCTTTTAGTTGAGGGTTTCCGCTTTCAATTTTCTCTGCTATCCTTGGTAAAGGTCCATATCTGGGGAAAGGCGTTTTTGGAGACTTCGGGGACCATCCTCTATATTTATATCTATTGATATATGATATTTAACAAGCTTTTGTTGATGCTCCGAGTTTGGGTTTCGTCCCAGAGTATCGAGGACTTTTCATTCCTAGCTTGAGCTTCTTTATGGTAAAATATTAAATGGCACTCAAATTAATGAAGAACTGGTATTCAAGATTTTGGATAAAGATTGCATGGACCTATGTATTTTCGATAAATGGCTGCTCCGTATGGGCATCGGAACATGCTCTCTCTTAGTCTCGTGCACTCTTACACTAGTTGCTTCCGGTGGTTCGCTCTCTCTCTCTCGCTCTCTCTCCATTTAATGTAATTATCGGTTAAAGCGATATAGCTATCTCTCTTTCCCTCTCTCTCGGTTTCTCTTTGGAGTAGCATCTTGCTTTCGGAGGCAAAAGCCTTTCGATTGAAATTAAGAGGCGCCGATATTCAATTTTCTTCTTCCCGGTCTTCATTTCTGTCTATACACATTAACCAAGCAAAACATCGTTCAACTTCTGACCGCCTAATATAATTTAATTTTACCGCGACCCGATTTTAGTCGGCTGAAGATGCACGAAAAGCTTGAATTGCTGATGCATCGAATTTTGATGCAGATCAGCCAGATCGATTCCATCAAGAGAGGCAAAACAGAGAGAATCTTTTCTACATTGAAGCGCGCTGCTATTAGATGTTAATCTTGGCTCCGGCATCGTCCACACTCAATGGCAATTAAAAGATTAAGGGACACAAGGGCGCGAGATACACCGTTCGATTGAATTTGCATCGATTTGTTCGGCTGGGAACAAAGGAGCCATCGATCGAACGACGTGGCCCGAGGACGAGTATACGCGTGCGGGAAAATCTGCTCTTTGTCCGGGCGTATCGCTCGACGAGGACGACGCGAATTTCATCAAAGACCCGGCTGCTGATGGTCTCGGGGAATTTATTAATTGGCTTTCATCGACGTTTCCACGACAACCAACCACCTCCTTCGCGAAGATTCTCTCCCTCTCTCTGCCTCTCTCTCTCTCTCTCTCTCTCTCTCTCTTTCTCTCTAGCGGGAGACTGATGAACAATCGGTTTCCGTGGATTGAAATGAAGAAAGAAAGGAATCTCGATGACCCGGATCTCTCAGGGAGAGTGGATCACCATCATCGTCGCGGTCATTATCGACAGACTTTCACACTAAAGAGCCCCGAGGAGGCCGTTAAGGGTGCGATAACTTTCCCGATGGACTGTATCCAGAGGGTCGAAAGAGGCGGCCAGGGGGATGAGACCTCTGTCGGGGTTTTCTCCCCTCGGGTGTTGGGGTGTGTTTCGTTGCCTGGCAACGACACCCTCGAAGTCCGCACTCCTGATTGGCCCCCGTCCTCTCTTCCCTGTCTTAGTCGGGCACAACTCGAGCTCTCTTTCTCTTCCCACCGTTTGACGCTCTCTGTCTCGGTCTGCCTCGTCGACGAAAACAAACCCCTTCTTTCTCCCCGTCATCAGGCACCTTTCCACCAATCAGCCATCCCACTTCGTCCTACCAAAAACCCTTCCAACATCGCCACCCATCCTCTCATTCTCTCTCTCTCTCACTCTGTCACACACACACATACTCTCTTTCAGAAAATGCACATACACATAGAGAACAAGCGATTGCTCTCTATTCGTCGAGTACACTCTCTCCTTCCCTCTCGACAATATAATCCAACCCCGCGTTACGAATCGAGCCACCCTTGCGTTAGTCACCATACATACACGTGTTCCTCAAGCGACTTAGGCGAAACGTTCGTTTCCTACTCGCGTAAACGCCACATCGTCAAGTATAAATCTTTCGGGCCTGTATATATTTATATATATGATACGAGAACAAAGGCATTGATTCGACGTATCCCGCACGCGGCCCATCGAATAACGGAAAACCGTTTAATGCCGATAGGACCGAACGTTTATTATTTCTCCATCTCTCATTCGTAGGTCAGTCCGCGTAGAAAAAATCCCGTGGACCTGATTTTCATAAAATTGCCCCTTCGAACAATATTTTCAAGTGCAAGAAGAAAAAAACAAATTTGAGCTGTCCAACTAAGGTTTGGGTGCACGGAGAAAAAAAAATAACTTGGTTCATTCTCGAAACATTGAATGAAGTTGAAGTTTGCATCGTTGGTATGAAACGAAAATTAATTCTTTTTAATTGCTCAAATTTTGTTGGCTCCTTTAGGCAGTGAAAATCGCTGAAACGTTTCTACGTATGCTCACTAGAAATTTACGACCTCAATTCCAACAATCGCTTTGGAAAAATGGAAAAAAAATATATCGCTGAGTCTTAAAAAATCGAACTTCAATGCCATAATATTAGGCTTACACTATAATATTTTATTGTTTCGCGTATTCGTTGTTTCATAAGATTGATAATTCACAAAATAACCTTATACTCCACTCTTTCGCTCGCTGATGCATTGGCATTTCAAAATGTCCTTCATTATTAGGCAACCCAAATTGTTTTTTCTTCCTTAACCCTCCATCCCCATTTTCACGGGATATTGGGTCTTCACTTTTTTACTTGAGTAATTCGACCGCTAATAAATTATTGTTGAATTCGGTTGAAAATCCTCGGAGCTGGGGTTCGTAGCTTTCATAATCTTTTGCGGCTGTTGGGAATATCGGCTTCACCCGGTTACCTTATCTTTGTTTTTTTTTCTAAAGGACTGGCGCTCCTCTTTTGTCTCCGTTTCTATTTAAGGGGTTAGGCCGCAGTAACGGCTATAAAATCATGTGCAAATTTAACAATTTTTCTCGTATGAAAAAGTGATTCACTCGTATAATTAATTACACATCTATTTAGTACGAATATCAAGCTGTTAGAAAATAGATATTTTTTTTCGATGTACAAAATGGCCGACTACTAATATTTTCTTTTATCTTTTTTTAGGCGCTCCGCGGCGTGACACTTTGCATCCACAATTTTTTACCTAGAACAAAAAACAAAAATTCTCGTCAATCTACATTAGAAAACCTAGAGAAGTACGTACGGAATTTGAAAAATATTGTTTAAAGTTGTAGGTATTTGAACTTGATTTTGAATTGAACTTGAATTTTCAGTGAAAAAATTCGTATAAAACTGCTCATAAAATGCAAAGTGTTCGATGAATCAGAAATCGCGTACGTACTTCTCTGCGAAATGCAATTAGGATCATAACTTTTAAATTTGAAGTAAATCAGGTGAAAATTGTTGAAGTTGTTTGTCACGCCAATTGGAAAAAAGCTGTTTCGAGAAAAACGCGTTTAAAGTTTTACCGTGCAGTCTGGCCGTGCAGAGGTGAGCTTACGTTAAGGCGTTACCCCCACTTGTAGCGCAAAAAAAGGCCTTTTTCATGAATTTTAAAGAAAACTACAAAACTTTTTTAATCGATCAATATACCATCTTAAAGAACACATCTTGAAGAACTTTCAGTAATTTTTTTATTGAAAAATATTACATTGTTTAGTGGCAAATGGCCGTCAATGAAATAATGTTTTTATATACACGGTTTGCGGTGACCAACATTGCGGCGAAGTGGATCATCTGAAAAAAAAATGCGGATGGATTTAGTCAAATATAAGTATAAACTAGTCTTTAATCGAAGGATTTTAAAAAAGATTCATTTGTCACAAAATGGTGGACAGTCAAAGTTAATGGTTCGATTTTACCGAAAAAAACGGCCGTTTTTTGGCTATAAAAAGGCCATTTTTTTCGAAAAAAAAAATCGAACGATTGAAGACTACATTTTTATGTATTAAATAAGCCTGCAAAATTTCAAGAAGATCGGTTCATTAGTGTTCGAGTAATCTTGGTCACCGACTTCAGAAATGCCATTATGAGAAAAACGCGTTTAAAGTTTCTCTTTCAACGCTCTTTCAACGCGGATTCTTCTCTTTCAACGCTCATATCTCAGTCAATTTTGTTCGGATCGACTTGAAATTTTCAGGACATATTCTCAGATACTTATACTTCAAAAAAATGCAATAACAAAAAAATTTCATTCGATTTTTTCAAAATCGCAAGTGGGGGTAACCCCTTAAACGCTCAAAGTCGGTGAAAAAAAATGTCTTGCTATAAATCGAATAGTAACTTATTCTTATGATGATAAAGCACCCTTTGAGCGAGAAAAAATTGATTTTTTGAAAAGTCTACTGTGGTTTTACCCTTAAATCGCCCTTAACGACCCCACCGTGATATTCTTTTCCCATTATATAACAACCCGCGCGCAGAAGAGGGGTAACGCTCATGTAATTGCAATAAATCCTAAAATATCTCGTGACCCCAAGTGTGAATTGCTATGGAAAAACTTTGTCCCAACAACGCCAATTTCGTACAAATTAGAGGTGTATGAAATTACGAGAATTTCGGAATAATCTTGACAACCGATCGGTTTACTTATCGATTTACGGATCGTATTACTATATCGATGACAGTGCGTCGGAGGTAAAAGTAAAATGCAACGTTACGAGATTCTCTAGTTTCGTGGATGCTTGTCGGTTTTTACTAGAGAGAACTCGGGTGCTCCATGGAAGGATGAAAAAAAGAGATGAAGAGGGTGACTAAAAAAATGATCCTGCGAACGTTTCTCCGTGATTATTTCAATTTCCTCATACCTGAGCGGTCCTTTTGCTGGGAACGTACCGAAGGGTACGAAAGGGTGAAAACACGAGTCATCGAGGATCCTTTCACGTTTGTGTAAGCCGTAATAAGTCGTAGTTGGATAAGTCGTTTTCAATACTCGAAAGGACGACTCTCTCTCGTACGATCCGCTTGTACAAGATCATCATCGAGGCCTTCCTTAGTCGGAGGATTAGCGACTGCAAAATCCTATTTACGGCGTCCATCAATGGCGGTATTCGGTGCAACGTTCATACGCGGATGTCTATTTCGGGGTCACTTCTTTTTTTTCGTCCCGTTGTGACGTGCGTGTTTGGACGTTTCTTGTAACCCAAACAAACTCGCTTCCTTTTCAGGCAAGATATTCGAGGCCGATGACGGAAAGAGGAAGCAAAAGGCTGGAAAAAAGATTGCCGTCGACGGTGATCTACTTGACTCCAAAGGAGATCCTGCCAAGTGCCAAGCCATCGATGACTTCGACCTCGACGGACTCGACTGGTCCGACGACAGCTTTGGCGAGGCGAGGTTCGTCGAACAATGACAGCGTCTTTGTAATCATTATTGCTTTTTTTGTCGTCGAGATTAACGCTATTTTCCTTGATCCCCCCCCCCCCCCAGCCAGCTGAAATCAATCCCCAAAATCTACTACGGCTCGAGAACTCACAAGCAGATCGATCAGGTCGTCAGAGAACTCCGGAAAACTTGTTACGTCGACAAAAAGTAGGAGAGTAGTTAACTATTTTCAGTAGAGAATCGCAACTGTGGAGAAATAGGACTCGAAAGGGGAAACGAGACTTTCTGGGGTTGTTCTTTCTTTTTCAGCATGACCGTACTGAGCAGCAGGGACGTTACGTGCATACAGGACACCGACAGGGACAAGACCCAATTGTGCAACGAATTGCTCGATCCTGCAAAGGTTTTTAAATTTCCTAATTTTTATCATATTTGGTGTTGGACTTAATTCGTAGCGTTTTACAAGAGATGGCGTAGGTAGTACAGTATTTCGTTGTTACCGACAATGTATTCATCGGGAAACAGCTATCATTGAATGTCATTGGCTGTACATATCCTCTTTTTGAATCGTAAATAACAACACTTTGTAATTTATTGAATACGTCAACATTTGTGCCGAATAAAGTGTTTTTGCGGGGAGTTTCACTTGCCGCTTTTTTCCCGGTTTTTCGCATCGAATTGTCACTGGTGATGAAAAATAGATCCATTACGACAATCCGAAGCGCAGAAAGTCATGGGTTAAGCCCGGCCAACTATGAACATCAGTGGCAAAGCCAAATATCCATGGGCCTAAGCTCGTGCTCTGTATTTGGTGGGATCAGAGGGGTGTGTTTTATTATGAACTGCTGAAACCGAATGAAACCATAACTGGGGATCGCTACCGACTGCAATTGATACGCTTGAGCCATGCATTGAAAGAAAAACTCCGGAAGACACGACAAAGTCATTTCGCTACACGACAATGCTCGTCCGCACGTCGCAAAACCGGTACAAACATATCTGGAAAGCATTAAATTGGTCCTAAACAGTCCTGACCCACCCGCCGTATAGTCCAGATGTCGCTCCTTCTTATTACCATTTGTTTCGTTCGATGGCTCATAGCCTGTCTGAGCAGAAGTTCACTTCTTACGAAGATTGTTAAAAATGGGTCGATTCGAGGATTGCATGTAAAGACGAGGCGTTCTTCCGACACAGTATTCGTACCCTGCCCGAAAGATGGTCAAAAATAGTAGAAAGCGAGGGGCAATACTTTCATTAATGTACTATTTTATTTTGATTTAAAATAATTATTTAAAAAAAACGCTACGAATTAATTCCAGTCCTAATATATTTCCTCATTTTTATTGTTTATTTTTTTTAGATTTTTTTTCTGAATCCTTAATTTGTATTATTTCTTTATTTTCATGCTCTATTTTCAACTTTTTTTCTATCATCGCCCAAAATCTTTTTTTGCTTATTTACAATATATTAGACCGAGTAAAATTCACGCGATCGTTGCTAATGACCTCAATTGTTGATGGGACTCGAACTAATTTGAGAACGCAAGTTTAACGCGTAGATTTCACAGGTTATGTACACAGTGTCGAAAAAGTTTGGATTTAACAAAGTTTTGCATTGTAGAAATGCGGTTGTCCATTTTACACGGACGACAACAAGTACAGGATTGGCACGAACTCGGCACTTCGCGCTTACGGAGTCGAGAATCCATGGGAGATCGAGGATTTGGTACAGGCTGGCAGGAAAACACGGGCATGTCCGTATTTCGCTGCGAGAACTCTCATGCCCGAAGCCGATATTGTATTTTGCCCGTACAATTACATCATTGATCCGGTTATCCGAGAAAGCGTGAGGATTTCTTTTTCTTTTGCCGATTGAAATCATAATTTTTGTGTAGCATTGCTGCCAACGATTATTTATTAATAATGTTGAAATAAGAAACAATCGTTAAAGATAAATGGAAAATAATCGCGAAATCCGTAATAAAGCCGAAAAATATATATATATGAAAAAAAGATTGAGAAATGGATAAAAAATGTTGGCACGTCAATGTGCAAAAGAAATTTGACGAGTCGTGCAAAGATACATTTTTTTATTCAAGGGCAGGGCGTTTATAATGAGAGATAATCATATATTAATTTACCTTTATTATTGATACTGATCAAGGAAAAAAGTGGGATTGTCGAATTATTTTTTCGTGTGCACGTTATTAGATGCAAATCGATCTCTGCGGCAGCATAATTATACTGGACGAGGCTCACAATATCGAGAACATATGTCGCGAATGCGGTAGCGTTTCGTTGCCGACTGACGAGCTTGAGACCGTCATAAAAGACTGCGAGAATACCATTCAAACGGCAACGATACAAAAGGACTTCAACGTGGTCACCCATGTCAGCGTCGTCGAACAATTCATCGAGAATCTTCTCAAATTCGTTACCAAGATGCATTTGAAACAGCAGGTGAACAATCGCCGCACCTGTAAACAAAAGGGGTGAAAATAATTTAGAAATAAGGGAAAATGTAAAACAGTAAAGATTTTTCAGAGATCATTGAAGAATGGAAATTCTGAGGGTATTTTTTCTATTTTCGGAAAGCTTTGCTCCACAAAGTACCAAAAGGCGATCCAAATGAATCAGCCAATCGACAAATCGGATGAATGCGATGATTATTTATGTTGCATTTGTTTTTTCAGGTCAACAGCGATTCTCTGAACAGCGCCGCATGGACCGGTACCGATTTCGTGAACGTCCTGGATATCGACAAATCGATAACCTCAGCGGACATAACGAACTTCATGAGATCAGCGCGCGAGGTCGCGAGTATGCACGCAATGGCGAAGGAACTTTTGCGCATAGGTAGACCGACTCAGCCGACTTTGTCGCACGAGGTAATAAGAATAGTCGAGAAAACTCTTCTCGCTTTCAAGATGGTCACTTCAACGGTTCACGAGAGTGATTACCGAGTCGTCATCCGACAAATTCCTCAAGGGGTGAGCGAGCGTCGGAAATACAAAAATAACAGTGCCGAAGATTAACAGTTACGAGTACTCCTTGATGTTCTTTCGCTACAGTACAAGAAAGAAAGATCGCTGGAATTCATGTGCATGAATCCCAGTGTGATATTCGCGCCGATTTGCGAAATGGCGAGAACGGTGATACTGGCGTCGGGCACCCTCTCGCCATTGAACTCCTTCCAAGGCGAGCTCGGCGTAAAATTTCCGTTCACGATACAGGCGAACCACGTCACGCCTAGGGAACAAGTATTCATCAAGTGCGTCCCGAAGGGACCTGCGGGCACGTCTCTGCGAGCGACTTATCAGAACGTCAATACCTGGGGTTTTCAGGTGAGAGTTCGATACCAAAATTTTTTAGAAAGAATTCCCCGATATCGTAGCCCGAGGACTTTGGAATCAAAACGATTTTCAGTGTAAAATTTATCTACTTTCTGTCATCAGGATGATCTGGGTGGAGTTCTTCTCACCGTCTGCCAGGCCGTACCTCACGGAATTCTCATGTTTTTCTCGTCGTATTCCGTGATGGGGAATCTTCTGAACAGATGGAAGGCGAACGGCATGTGGAAGGAATTAGTGAAATTTAAGGCGGTCTTTCAGGAAACGCGAGGTGGCGCGAACGTCTCAACGATGATGGAAGATTACCGAGCAGCCATAAGAAACACCTCGGAGAGGCCCGCTGGCGCGATCACGGGCGCGTTGCTATTTGCCGTTTTCCGCGGCAAAGTCGCTGAGGGCATTGACTTCAGCGACAACGAGGCCCGTTGCGTTTTGACCGTAAGTTGCGTATCGATAAAGATCGCCTCATTCCCGTTTGCGAATGTCACAATGAACCGTAGCGACGAACTCGTCCATCGTGACATCATGTGACACTTGTGACAGGTGGGTATCCCATACGCGGTGCGAAACGATCCCGCGACCGACATGAAGTATCAGTACAACGATTTGAACCGGAAGAAGGGTTTGCTTTCGGGCAACGAGTGGTACAGCATCCAGGCGTTCAGAGCCCTCAATCAGGCGCTCGGACGTGCCATAAGGCACCAGAACGACTGGGGCGCTATCATTCTTATCGACGAACGGTACGTCCGAAGCTCTCGTCCAATCCATCGAGCTGTCGATCGACCGATCTCTCATTCCCTCCCACTTTCAGATTTCTCGAAACACGGAATGTAAATATGCTGCCGGCATGGGTGCGAACAATGGTGAGAATTGAACTTGTAAACTTGAGCCTCCGGTGAACGGACACTCGAATGTCTTCTTGAACTTTCAGTGGATTCAACAGACGGGTATGGACGCGGATCTGCGACAGTTGCTCAAGTGTTTCGTGGCGAAGCAAATCAAGCGCGAGAGGGGAAAGAGTCGAATGTTGGCGAGCAAAACTTAACGAGACGAGATGGTGATCTAAACGTTACGGAAATAAGATCAACTGGTCTTACAGTTACGGAATACTTATGTTCGACGTACACGAAAATGAACGACCGTCGCCACAGCAGCGGAGCACGTATCGTCGCTACAGCCTCACATGTCGTTCGTGTCTCTCTTCTCCAGGAGCCTCAGTTGTTTCTTCTTCATTCTCTTTATCTTCGCTGTATTTTTTATCTGCAACGAAAAGTGGGCCAAGAATGAAACGATGGAGGAATGCAGCAGCGATAAAAGAGGCGCAACATGAACTTACGACTTGAACGACTTCGCTCTTCTTTCTGTTCTCTTCTGCTCGCTTGAGATTCTCTATTCGCCGCTGCTTTTTCGCCTCCTTCTGCGCCTTTCTCTCCGCTATTATAGCCCGCGATTGTTCCTTCACTCGCTTCAGGTCTTCCCGCAGCTTCTGCTTCTTCTCAAACGACATTCTTATGCCGCGAGTCTTCACTATCGAGGAAAACCTGCGGCAAGACACAACATCTAAAGGGCTAAACTCGTACGACGGTAACTCACGAGTGAATGGCGGTCATTCGCATAAGTTTTATTTTATATCAGTTTTTTATCCTACAAAGTAATGTTGAAAAAGAGTGACTGAGAAAAGAAAGTCGCAGGATGGTGTTTGTAAAATGCTTATTCGAAATAAAGTATAAGGATGAAGCGTTCAGTTTTTCGTTCCCTTTTTATTCCTAAACACTTTGAGTGATGAGTCTTTCGTCTTTAAAATCGATTCTCGAAGACTCTAAATTGCACACCGATCCGAAGTTGAATGGACGTTTTCTCGAGACAAGTCAGTGGACTCGGTTATCTTCGTTGCGAAGTATAGCGAAATGATAAATACCTTTGCTTCTTTTCCTTCCATATTCTGCCGGACTTCGGCTTGCCCCTCGGGACTTCTGGTTCTCTCGGGATTTTGGACGGTTTTTTCGAAACTTCTGTACTCGGGGCTGCCAAAGGTTTTGCGGCCTTCAACAAATCCTCCATCCTCGTCGTTTCAACCACCGGTTCGCTCATTGTAAATTTAAGAGCATAAAAAGTATCGTTTTATTTATCTCAATCGGCAAACAGTTTGCAGGTTATAATTCGAAGTCGAAGCACGTGGATGTATTATGATGGACGGGAGTGTCGACTCCTCTCTAGTCTCCTTGGTAATCATCACCGATTCTAGTAAGTTACTGAAAAGCTGCTGCCGGAAATGCTAGCCCAAGAAGTTATATATTTCCCCACCAGGTCTGCTGCCCAACGTTTCTTACCGACCGCCGGTAACGCCGGAATCCTCCCGAGCGGCATCTTCCTCTACGACTTAATTCGCAATCGAATCGTCCATCAGTCACGTGGCTCGGCGCAGAGAAAAAAGATAGGGACTTTTCTAAGCACTAGCAAAAAGGGCAGTCTCCATGAAACAAACGCTGACGTGCCCGACGTGCCCCACGGTCCAAAAACAATTGTATTCTGTCAAATAAATTTACCGGAAGATCTTGTTCGAATCTCTGGATCGTCGAGACATGTGCCTGCCGAAATAATTCCGAGGGATTCGAATAATTAGCTCGAAATGAATACCGAAGCGGAAAAAAGTGCAAACTCCGCTCTGGTTCGTCGCGTCAACAAACTACTCGAATCGCGATCCGAAAATGACAAGGTAGTCTTTTTATTCCCCTTTGTTCTCCTCAAATATCAATCAACCGATTGCCTTTTTGCAGGAGACTCTGGAAGCCCTCAGGGAATTGTCCAACTTCTTTGACGAGAATACGCTCAACTCCAGGCGTAACCTGAGGAGCAAAATAGAAAAGCGTAGCCTTGCGATAAACGAGAATTTCTTGTCTGCGTTCCGAGAAGTCAAATCCACCCTGGACGACATTCACAGGGAGGTCCTGGCGATGAATACTTCCATACAGTCGATGACCGACAGGCTGAGGACCACCAAAACCCAGACCATCAGTCTAATAGACAGAACTACCAAGCTCCAAAGCGAGAGGTACGTTGGAATCCCGTAAATCGCCATTTCACTCAAAAACTTCCAAATGAGACTCTTATTTTTCGCCAATGGCGTGAGAAGACCCAAACGCTGTTCCGCATTCCAGCAAAAAGTTGTCGATGCAGGAGGAGGTGGCCAAAGCCTTTATCGAAAGCTTCGAGCTGAGCAGATCCGAGATCGGAGTGTTGCACGGCGCGACGAGAGAGGAGCCCGTGACTGAAGAGTTTTTCACCGTTGTCAACAAACTGCAGAACATACACGCGAGCTGTCGAATCTTGATGCAGTCGGGCTATCAGACCCTGGCGCTGGACGTCATGCAGCGAATGACGCTGCTGCAGGAAGCCGCGCTGGAACGACTCTACAGATGGACCCAGAGCCAGTGCAGGCACATAGAGAACGAGGCTCTGGTGCCGCTGTTGGTAAGAGCAATGAGCAAATTGCAGGATCGCCCGGTGCTATTCAAGTACATCTTGGATGAGTATTGTACGGCGAGAAGGGCCATGCTCGTGGGTGCTTTTATCGACGCCCTCACCCTTGGCACTGTCTTCGGCGTTACGCCCAATCCGATCGAGATGCACGCGGACGATCCTACGCGTTACGTGGGCGACATGCTCGCTTGGCTCCATCAGGCGATACCGGTGGAAAGAGAATATATTCTCACTCTCTTGAAGGCTTGCGACAAAACAGGTCTGTTTTATTTTTCTACGGTGGAAAAAATCATTTTTTAAAACAATTTTCGTCACAGGGACACCCCTTAGTTGATTAACTTGTGTCCATTCCTGGTTTATTCATTTTTTCATTCCGAAGTCGAAATATTCATCGATGGGAGTTTATCGTTCGTTTTTTTTTTCGTGCAGACGTATCGGATCAAGTGAAACACGCGTTAGGCAACATAACCGAGGGTCTCTGTCACCCCCTGAAATCGCGAATAGAACACATCGTGGCGGAAGAAGCCCCAGCCACTGTGCTCTACTCCGTGATGACCCTCGTAAGATATTACCGAGCGATAATCGCGGCCGTTGTGCCCGAAAGCGTGCTCGTTACGACTCTCGACGAGCTCTTGGACTCGAGCGAGAAAAGTTTTTCAACGAGGCTGCAGCGCGAGACTCGGGCGGCGCTTGGCGAGAGAGCCGAACCACCGGGCCAGGATCTCGTCCCGGCAGCCTCGGTAGCGAGACTCCTGTCGCTGCTCAATGACGTTCTTTCGGTTGCGAGCATCGTCAGTGGCGAGGATCGCGAAAAGGATATGTTGAGGGTATGCACAAGTCTACGTCAACGGACTTGAGGCCTTGGGCCACAGTAACGGGTATAAAATCATGTGCGAATTTAACCATTTTTTTCGTATGAAAAAGTGATTCACTCATTAAATTAATTACACATCTATTTAGTATGAATATCAAGATGTTAGAAAAAATATATATATATATATTTTTCCATGTACACAATGGCCGACTACTAATATTTTCTTTTGTTATCTTTTTTTTAGGCGCTCCGCGGCGTGACATTTAGCATTCACATTTTTTTATCTAGAACAAAAAACAAAAATTCTCGTCAATCTACATTAGAATACCTAGAGAAGTACGTACGGAATTTGAAAAATATTGTTTTGTTCAAAAGTTGTAGGTATTTGAACTTAAGAAATGAATTTTCAGTGAAAAATTTCGTTTTAACTGCTCATGAAATGAAAAGATTCCGATTAAGGGCATGTAGAAGATCGACATAACCTCACCAATCTTCTAACCCAATTTTCTCATAGATGGTTAAATTTTTTAAGAAAAACAAAGCGTTAGGCTCTGAAGAATTCCCTGACGTAGAGCTTGATGATTTTCTTTTGCCCTAAATATTATTCATCTGTGAAGAATTTCAGTTCGAAAATTTCACCTATCTCTCTCGCACTCATATTTCACGTGGTACATCTTCTACTTCGCCTTAATAAAAAATTCCGTACTTATTCTCTGCGAAATGCAATTAGGAACATGACTTTCAAATTTGAAGTAAATCGAGTGAAAATTGTTGAAGTTATTTGTCACGCCAATTGGAAAAAGCTGTTTCGAGAAATTTTGAGTAGTCGGCCATTTTGTACATCAAAAAAAAATATATATATTTTTTCTAATAGCTTGATATTCGTACTAAATAGATGTGTAATTAATTTAATGAGTGAATCACTTTTTCATACGAAAAAAAATGATTAAATTCGCACGTGATTTTATATCCGTTACTGTGGCCTAAGGCCTTAACGGCAATAATTGCAATGAGTAGAGATTTTAATTTATTTTTCCCCAATGTCAGATCGTCTCGTGCATCATCGACCCGCTTCTCCAGGAAGTGGATGAAACCGCAGCGAGACTTCCGTCCGTGGACATGGCCGTGTACCTCCTGAATTGCCTGCACCAAATTCAATCGACCCTGTCGCTCTACGAGTACATGGACCAGAGACTAGAGCGATTGCAGGCGCAGTCGGACGCACAAATCGACACGCTGACCTCGGAGCTCGCGAGCTCGCTCGTCGCCAATCTGAACCTCGGCCCGATTTACACGATTCTTCAGAGTCGCGAGCAAGGAGTCGCCCCGCTCTCGTCGATACCGGGAATGGATCCCGTCAGCATCAAGGAATTCACGGTGAGTTTGTTTGGGTCAATGGATGCTCGCTCGGACCAGCTCGAAAATCAGAGATGCCACTTTTTCGCACAGAACAAGATGGAAGAATTTTTGGTGATGACCGAGGCGCTGCTCTTGCCGCAGATAAGTCTTCTTCAGAGCAACACGCATCGCGCGACTACCCAGAAGAGGGCGTTCCAAGTGATCGGAGCTATTTACAAGCAGCTCTACGAGGCGTGCCACGACCCGAAAAACTTGTACCAAAATCCCGAAGGCCTTTTTGCTCGGAGCCCCGAGGACCTCGTGAATAAGCTCGTTGCGCAATAAGCTTGTCGAGTGGGGCAGGCATCAATGGGCATTTCGAGAGTGTATTAAAGCACTGTTGTCGCGTTTATCGGTGGACAAATTTGATTCACAGTGGATTCAAGCGATGACGATCGATGCATCGTGGAAACAACGATGATGATCATCTTACCATTCATGTCCCTGTGCATGGAGGTTGGAATACTGGAGTCCAAACTTTGTAGCGTAAGCCATCGGCGAAACTGTAAAAAGAAAATGTCCCTGGGGGGCGCTGGTGGATATTCGATATGTTATATATGTACGTATGATATTTTGACAGCAACATAACCATAATTTGTTTTCGGTTTTGAGGTTTTTATGGGGTTTAGCCGTCGGAAATGAAGTACGAGGGGAGCGCCCTATGCTTATGCACGGCGCCAATTGACTGTTACCAACTGTTAGCTTTTAAATTATCGTCATATTAAACGTACGCTTTCGAACTATTTTTATACATCTATTTGTAAAAAAATGGCTTTTTAAACATTCGATGATTACATTAAGTTGTATAATTATTTTCTATAACTTTTTCTCGCTCAATCAACGCGAAACGAATTGGCAACGTCGTAAATCGTGGTATATCATAACGCCCCGGTTGGCAGAAGTGTCGCGAAGTTAGAGACATATGCGCCCCGTTCGTAACCTCAATATCGGACCGAGTAAAATAAAATTCCGCTGGAAAGGAAAAGTGTGTACTAAACCTGTCTATAATCTCGAAGAAATCAAAAACTTTAATAATTTTCCGATTTCCTGAGGAAAAAATGTATGTATGAAAAAAATATCCGCGTTATTTTGTCTGCAGAGTAGTTTGAGTTTCCCGAGCATAATTACCGAATACCGATAAAATAGGCAGCATTTGTGCCGTCTAAGGCGTTGCCATGATTGCACAGTCTAATATTTTGTGTGTTTGATTTTCGCACAAATTCGCTATCAAAAACATTAATAATTTTATAACGGTACTGTGAATCCTCATTTTCACGGTACCAAGGGTTAGTCCAATAATTAGTCGAACCGTACCTATTTTTTCCGCTCCGTGGTAACATGCACTTGACAAATTTTAATAATCTACTGAAAAATTATCGGAAATTTTCCATAACCGCAATGTACTACCCACGAAATACGTCGAGTTGCCGATTTTTTTCTCTAAAAAACGTTTGAATACTATAGATCGTATTCAAACTGCACAAGATGATCGGCAAAGAGGTTATAAAGGTCCAGAAAAAATGTCAGCTCGGTGGTAACATGTTGACTTAACCCCATAATAACCTTAATCGAAAGTAGGCAATGCGAGGATAATGAACAGACTATTGGGATCTGTCAAATCGCGATATGACATCTGGTTGCGGAGAATCAAAGTACATTCGGGGCAAAGCCTTCAATAGCAATAATACGTAGCCGTGCGATAGCAGTATTTAATTTAAATTAAAAAAAACATAAAATCGGTCTAAATGGAATGCGCGAAGTTTTCTCCGCGTAAAAACTACCGAAAGAACATCAAATGTGCTATGAAAGTTTGCGAAAGCACTTCAAATAAGGAGTTGAAAGTCCGTTTCCACAAGTTTCCCACTGCAGATAAACGCATCTTGTGCGTCCAAAATTATTTCGGAAAAGTACCAATAACTGATCAATTAGAGGCTTGGATGAGAGTTTTGAAGATTTAAAAAAGTGTATTCAGACATGAAAGTCTGTTCACTGCAGTGTGTGACAGCACCCGTATCGCAAACGCCGCTGATTTTACAACATATTAAAATGTGCCCTGCCTTCATACGTTCAAAATACGCCTTCCACAAAATTGCGTTGTTTCGGGTTGATACCGGCCGAGTCACAAAATTGCACTAATACTTATAATCTGCCAAAAATTGGCATCAAACTACAAGACTGTTTACGTTTAACGATACTCTTATCGCCGCTATGTTTTTTAGGCTCCGCCCATATGACAGATCCCAATAAACCCAAGTAGCAATTTGCAAAAAGTTGTCCAAAAGTCGGCTGAATCGGTACTAAAGATCCGCCCGGAAGTTGTCTTAAAGTTAACAATCATTCAAAAAGATAACTGTTAGGCATATAACTTATTGGTAACTGCCAAGCGGACATTTGGTACCCATTTGGACAACTTCTAGACAACTATTTGCAAATTGCTACCTGGGTAGCTTTACATTTGTTATACACTGTTATACACTGTTATAACTTTATACTGTTATACACTCTTAAGAGTGTATAACGAATTTAAAGTTATTCGTATGTTTTTAGCGAAATTTCAAACCGTGTATATGTGATGTAGATTTTCAATACTTTTCTAGTGTCTTTCATTACCCGCACATGTGTAATACGAAATTATTTATCATTTCAAAAAGTAACAATCACAATGCCAATTATATGCATGCGTGAATTATTTTCTTTGTTTTTCAAGTACTTTCGATTTTCGTGCTCCTGTTTCTGGTGTTACAGCAATAACGTTGCGAAAAACGTTTTCGGGATAAGTTTCATAGATGAATCAGTTCCTTCGTTGCTTCGTTTCAATCGTTACTTTTTTGGGGTAATCGGAGTGTCGCGGTCACTTAGTGCACTGGCTGTTTCTATATCGCTCGGTCACTCGTTATCGGAACGATCCTGGTGGTG
This sequence comes from Ophion ellenae, assembly GCA_963210295.1. Lineage (NCBI taxonomy): Eukaryota > Metazoa > Arthropoda > Insecta > Hymenoptera > Ichneumonidae > Ophion > Ophion ellenae. The sequence continues at coordinate 16,137,750 of OY723395.1, forward strand.
AAATTTTGTATCTAAACTTTTTGAATTTTCGCCGATGCTTTTTCCACCCCCCCCCCCCCCCCCCTCTTCAATAAAGTTTGGACTCCCGTGTAAGCTCTACTTCCAAAAGTCAGTACATGGACAGAGCAGCCGTGAGAAACGACTCCATACGATCAGGAAAACACACCGTAGGGCAACCGATTCGTCTCAATTCCGTGGACCATTCCACGCGAATTTTTAGGTGCACCGAAAAGAAAAATTCAACCAGCACTGCTTTCTTTTTTTAAAAAGTTAGTAAAAGCTTCACCTGTATTTGGCATGGCGTTTACACAAAACTGTATACATAGTAGAAATAGTAATTATAGAATCTTCGCCGCGATACCAAACACGTCACTTTTAATGCGTATGAAACAAAACAAAAAAAAATCAAACGGAAAATCATGGCGAATGATACCGTGCCAGCGTCGTTGAGAGTGCGTTGAAGCCCTCCTTATAACTGATACAAAGGCTAAAGTCGTATACGATATGGAAAAAAAATCAAGTGATAATCTTAAGCGAGAAGCTTTCGCGAAACGACGTTGCGTCTTTATTGACGCACACTTCGCGTATCGGCAAGAGCTACTACTGTGTTTATTTTTCAAACGCAGTCTCAAAGTCGATAGTTTTCTTTCTTTTCGTTTCGGTTTATGTATACTAAGGCTGTGTCCGAGAAATGTAACACTTATCCCGTTTGAGCAGCGATATCCGGTATCAAAACTCATGCCCAGTTTGAGCCCTCCAACGCAAATCTAAGCGCTCGATTATTCTTTGTCCTTGTAATTCCACTTGAAATTCGCGCTTTACGCTCGAACTGGAGAACAACGACTAATTGATATTCGCAAAATCCGGTTGAAGTTGCTTAAAGCCGACTTGAGTTGCAGAGCTCGAACGTGGAATGATTTTTCGTTTGCCTGTAGGTTATTCGAAGCGGTAAAAGTTTAATTTGTTTTGGTATACTATCCGAATAGCTGTTACCTCCGATGAGGCTGAAATGTTGTACGGATCTTCTTTTTGATTATATGAGGCACTGCCAACATCGATTTTCGGAACGTCAAATTTTGAAAATTGTCAAATTAACGCGCGTGGATCTATATCAATCATAACGTGCTACTCCCTACTTTATCGACTTCATTCCTACTTTATCGACATGGTCAGACGTTCTTCGCTCGTGTCATGTGTTAGTTTGGGTTTGCTCGGATTTTCTGGGGTTTGGTTGTGGTTCATTGAGCTGATTATATTGTTCGGGTTTCGTAGGGTTTGTTTGAGCTTTGCTCTGGATTGATTAGGCTCAGTTGTGTTTGGTTGGATTATGCGGGTTTGTTGGGTCGATCATATCGATAAAGTAGGGGCACCAGTTAGTGCACTACGAATTCTCAATTAATTCCCGAGTTCCAACGTATACACTTGCGGGTTTTTACGTATAACCCTTCCCAATTGAACCCTTTCCTATCACTCCCTACCCGCACTTCGTTAATATTCGCTAATTCTTAAGCTATACTATACCGCATTTGCCGAGGGTGCGGGGAAACTATGGAAAACCCGTACCGGTAAAGACGGCGGATATATTGGAGCCGCCATTTTGAATATTGAAAATCCGATTTCAGCGTCAAAGTCAAACTATTTCTCGAATTTGCATCCATCGTAGTGGATCCGCCATTTTGAATTTTGAAAATCCGAGCTCAGAGTCGAATCCAGCGACCGAAAAAACCATGAGGTTCCCACTTTCGTCTGAATCAAACCATTTTTCGAATTTGCGTCCGCTATATTAGAACTGCCATTTTCAATTTTGGAAATCTGATTTCAGATTCGGATTCAGCAACCTCAAAAACCGTAATACTGAAATTATAAGATAAATCTATGAAATTTTTTTTTCCAACACGAAAGTGGCACGAAAATCTCATTTTCGCCTGACTGCTAAGGGGTTAACAGCCGGGCCGGACATCCACCAGTGTCGATCAGTAGTTCGTTATTTCGAAAATTATCGCTATGTCCCAAAAATCCTTTTAGCCAACGACTCCTATCGTCAAAATGAAGGTATATGCAAAATTCCACCTGAATCGGAGGTAACAGCTATTCGGAAGTTTATCCTTCGTTTTTTTTTTTCGTGACACCCGGAGAGTATGGGCATAAAACATAAAAGTGACTAAACAGCCACAGAAGGGAATTTCGACTTTTCGGCCGTTCGTGGGGATCGGCGCGATCGCCGATGAGCGTTGCCGAAGTCAAAAAACAAATTCTCCACGCGCGTTCGACGGTCCAAGTGGCCGATCCAACGATCGGCGACCGAGTTGTGCTTTTGCAGTGTTTTTTGTTTCGTCTTTTATCGTTGAACGATACTATAATAACGATTGCAGTAATGGATAATCATTGCATAGGTATTACGTATGAATTGTGAACGGTATTCACAACTGAAGTGAAAAATGAAGGATCGTTGTCCTTTCCCTTCGCCGCGACCACACTTTAGTCATCGATGGGGCGGAAAAGTGTGTGGTGCGAGTCGATGATCGATGACACTGCTCTATAAATACTGTCAATCGCACCCATTCCACGTGCATACGAATGTCTGGAGGGGTTTCGGGAGAAGGCGGCGGAGGAGGAGATGATGTGATAAGGTCCGAAATTCTAACGTCATCCGTTTTGTTTCCGCTCGTGTACACCGTTCTCCTGGGGCTTCAGCGGCTTTATCGACTCGATCTCGTTCAACTGCTCGTGATCCAATTGCTGAAGCTGCCTGCGCCTTTTTCTCTTCTCCTTTTCGATGGTCGACTCTTTCCTGCAACGAGACACGCGTCACTTACTCAGCGTTGATTAAGGGCATGTAGAAGGTCAACATAACCTCACAAATTTTCCAAACGAATTTTTTCGTAGATGGTTACATTTTTAGGAAAAGCAAAGCATTAGGCTCTGGAGAATTTCCCGACGCAGAGCGTGATTATTTCCTTTTGCCCGAAATATTATTCATCTCTGAGGAATCTCTGTTCGAAAATTTCAGCTATCTCTCTCGCAATCATATGTCACGTGGTACATCTTCTACTTCGCCTTAAGGGCTCTACGTGGGCTTGAAATACAAAAACACGATATTTTTAGAAATTGCGGATTTGATAGTCTAGGCTCTTAACTTTAGTATGCAACGAGGGATGTAAAAATTCGAAAAATTGACCGAGGTACGATGCTTTTTGTGGAGGGTTTATGCGCTGCGGCGAACCGCCCTGCTGCAATTGACCCTTTTTTCTTTTGCGGGTTTTCTCGAAACTGTTTTATGAAACGGCATAAGGTGTATCGCATAATCGATTCGTCTGATTCACTTCAAATTCGGACATAGCATTGTTTATAACATTTTCCTTTGCTCGGCCGGATTATTAGTTCATATGTTTATCCATTTGTTAATAGCAAATAATCGAACTTCGTTTTTTTTTTCTCGAAAATCGAACTGTTTTTACAGGGCTTTTATTTAATTTGCTTTGTTCGTGTGTCTTTCCGGTTCAAAATTTGTAATCCATTTTTCAAGCGCTTGCTGGCTTTTGAGCTGAAATTTGGCATACCTATCTAACTTCGGTGACGGCGCAATAATGTGGTTCATGCAGCCATAAAATAAAAAATATGTAAATAATATGTAACATGTGAATAGCCAAAGTGAATAAAATTTAACATTAAACAAACGAATGCGCACAAATTAACGTATTAAGACAGATAATTAAACAACTTCTAATGCTAAAAAGTACAAATTAAAAAAATGAACGTAAAAAATCTTTTACAAACAAGCTTCTATTTATAAACTATTGAACTAAAAAGTAAAAAATAATATTTAGTGCATGAAGGAAAAATAGTAAAACTACAGAAGAACCTCATCCTTGGTCACTGATCAATGGCGCAGGCAGTACATACTCAATAAAACTTACATAAACATAGAACTTTACAAAATTTCAATATTTTCTTAAAAGCTTGAGGCGTGAAACTTCATTACACTTGAAATAAAGCTTCAAGCATTTAAGGAAATGTATAAATGTGCTAAAGTTCCATGCTTATGTAAGTTTTATTGAGTATGTACGGCCTGCGCCTTTGATCAGAGACGAAGGATAGAGTTCTTCTGTAGCTTAAGCGCTACAGAAGAAAATTCCACTTTGGAAGTTTTCCACTTTGAAAATTTCAAAAAATCGAAAGCAAGCAAGATTTGAAGAAATCGACGATGATGAGTAATCAGAAGGAATTTTGTACGGTGCAGGAATGCCGATTGAGTTTAGGTAAGAGTTTTACATAGTATAAACTTCAAACGCGTTTTTCTCGAAACAACGTTTTCCAAATCTAGCTCCTTCGTATCTCTAAAACTAATAAACCGATTCTCTTGAAATTTGAAAAAAAATATTGTAAACATGATTCGCGACAAGATGACCCTCGATGGTTTTAAAATTTTGATTTTTACTCTTTTTTGCGAAAAACTGCGAAAAAACGCGTTTTTTTTACTTTCTTCGTTTTTTATCTGCCATTTTTTTATTTTTTGATAAAACTTCATATCCGAGGGTAATTTTGTAGCTGGTGTCATACTGAATCTAATGGACTTTGATTTTTTTGTTTCAGGCAATCCGTTGCCGAATTGTGATGGAGCTACCCCAGCCCATCTATTTTTGAGGCGTTACGTTAAACTATAGTTTTTGTACTTAACAATGAATAAAAATGAATTAAATTTTTTTTAATGTATTTCAAGACTTTATTTATCAAGCCCAACAACTTTTATATTCATATCTTTGATAAAATCCTCAAAAAAAAAATCGCGAAAATAGCCTTTTTTCGCGGCTTCAAAGTGGACTGGCCCATTAACTATTCAACTTCATACGCTAAATATTATTCTTTACTTTTTAGTTCAATAGTTTATAAATAAAAGCTTGTTTTTCAAAAAGACTTTTTGTCTTTATTTTTTCTACAGCTTGTCACTTTCGAATTTTTCAAAATTTCCATCAAGTTTCCGGTCATACGAAAGTTTCATTATTATACTGAAAGTACATTTTTTATTTTTCATTCCAGATGTGCCTATTTGCCAGGACCACGTACGCCGATCGACCATGCAGCAGCTGCGTCGCTTTGTCAAAATATTCATTGTTCATCAATATTAATCAATAAAAAAAACACGTTAGTATGCATTGATTGTGCGTTAAATATCCAATAAAAATAAATAATCATTTGTCTTAAGAAGAAAAAGGTACTTTCAAAAATTCTACAACGGCGATCTACGGCGAATTCTGTAGCAAAAACCTTTCACTCACTTTCCGAACAGCTCGCCGTCCTGTATCGACTCGGGCAACTTTTTGTGCAACGTTTCAGGCAGGAGTAGCGAAACGGACCCGCCGATTAGGGCACACGTGCCGAATATAACCAGAGGGAAGGGCGTCCAGATTTCCGACTGTAAATCACCATAATTAGGCTCAATCAATGTGCGCGCCCTCGACGATATTGCGCAAGGCCAAGATACGGCCGTCAGATGGAGAGCTTCTCATACCAGGTGATTTATGTAGGGAGCGATGACGCCGCCTACGCGGGCGAACGTCGAACTAGCCCCAAGCCCGACGTTTCTCACGACCGTGGGAAATTGTTCAGCGGTGAATATGTATATCGCGCCGTACGACGAGGTTATCGCTAATTTGCCGACCATAGCGAGAGTCACCACCAGCCAGGGCATTTCTGTCGAATGAATCATCATCTATAAATAAACTACACGGAAGAATAAAGTCAATCGGGAATTCGTTTCGTCGATTTCCCAAGTGAACGAACGAACAAACCCAGCTAAAAATCACATGAAAAATCCAAGTTGACGGTCTTTTTTTTTTTTTAATTTTCAAACGACTAATGAGCCGCGAGGATTTACCGGCGGGAACGAAGAGCGTGGCGAGCAGAGCCAGACCGGACATGACCATGCATCCGCACAATATCGTCTTTCTGCCCCATCGGTCGAGTGTGAAGATGAGGAAAGTGTAGGCCGGCACTTCGACCAGCCCCGATATCACAAAGTTGACGTAATCATTGCCACCGAGGTTCGACGCGTTCCACGAGAGCCCGTAATACGTACCGCTGTTAACGAGCCTGCAACAAATCTCATCGTTACGCCCTCCTCTTCTACAGTCAAATCCAATATAAACAAAAAACAACCATGTCCGTATTCCGAAACGTAGGCATAAATATGAATACTTCATTACCAATTGAAGAACAAGAGAATCGATTTTCTCCGTAGATTCGGATACCGGAAGAGATCCAGCAACGAGGGTTTTCTAATGTCTGGAGCACTCTCGCCACCGCTCGTATCGTTGAGCAGGGCGTCCAGAGTATCGCGGGGTATTTCCACGCCGTTTTCTTTCGAGGCTTGGTGCAACATGTCCTTCGCCTCGTCGACTCGTCCCTTCGTCAGTAGCCAGCGCGCAGACTCGGGTATTATCCTGGTTTATCGTCATTGTATGATTAGTTAACGTTCTATTCGTTCGCATAATCGTTTACCAGAACCACGATTATAATAACGGAGCTCAATGAATTAACAATTTAAGGCCTTTGGCCACAGTAACGGGTATAAAATCACGTGCGAATTTAACAATTTTTTTCGTATGAAAAAGTGATTCACTCATCAAATTAATTACACATCTATTTAGTATGAATATCAAGCTGTTAGAAAATATATGTATATTTTTTTCGATGTACAAAATCTACTTTCGATGTACAAAAACTACTCGAAACTTCTCGAAACAGCTTTTTTCCAATTGGCGTGACAAATAACTTCAACAATTTTCACTCGATTTACTCCAAATTTGAAAGTAATGTTCCTAATTGCATTTCGCAGAGAAGTACGCACGGAATTTCTGATTAATCAAAAACTTTTCATTTTATGAGTAGTTTATGAGCAGTTGTAGCGAAATTTTTCACTGAAAATTCATTTCTTAAGTTCAAATACCTACAACTTTTGAATAAAACAATATTTTTTAAATTCCGTACGTACTTCTCTAGGTATTCTAATGTAGATTGACGAGAATTTTTGTTTTTTATTCTAGGTAAAAAATTGTGGATTCTAAATATCACGCCGCGGAGCGCCTAAAAAAAAGATAACAAAAGAAAATTCTAGTAGTCGGCCATTTTGTACATCGAAAAAAAAAAAATTTCTCACAGCTTGATATTCATACTAAATAGATGTGTAATTAATTTCATGAGTGAATGACTTTTTCATACGAAAAAAAAATTGTTCAATTCGCACATGATTTTATACCCGTTACTGTGGCCTAAGGCCTTAACGATAAATGAAAGACGAAAGAAATTGGGGCAGCCAATGTGCAGTAGAGAAATAAATATAATTAACAAATTACGATTAATGATGATAATGATGATAGTTTTAAAAATTGTAAAAACGTGAGCGTACCACCAGTAAACGAGGAAAACGAAGCTTGGCACGGTTATGGCGATCTGTAACATTCTCCAGTCCTTGATGAGATAGGCAAATGCGGCAGTGAGGATGTATCCGGTCGTGAAGAACAATTGACACCCAACACCGGCGACCAATCGCTTCGAGGGTCCCACCATCTCGAGAGCTGAAATTTCGAAGTCGCACGGGCAAAAAAAGGCAAGCGATGGAAGATTCTCAAAGAAAAATGACACGTCATTGAACTTTTCTTTTTAGTTTCGTTCGATGAGTAAATAAACAAAGTGGGCCTTACCGATAACATAAGCCACGAGAAAAACGCCGCTGGTCGTCGAGCCGACGATCAATCTGAAGATAACGTAGGATATGTATTCGGGTGCAACAGCGACTAGAATTCCGCCGACCAGCTGGATGACTAAAGACAGGAAGAAAATTGGTCTACGTCCAAATTTGTCGGACAAACCACCGAATATCATCGAGCCAAGCATGACTCCTACCATGAACAAAGCGTCCCCCGTAGCCCTCAGCCATGCTTTGTCGCAGACCAAATTCCACTGGAAAAAAAAAACACGAGTGAAGTGTGACAAAAAATATATAAACGAAAATAAATTGAAAATAAACATTTTTGAATAAATAAATATATAAAGGAAAATTAGTTAATAATTCCGGTGTGCAGCAGTCCCGTAAAAATTCAATTAGGAGCGGAATTTAAGGGGTAACACCAATGTAGAATGTGAAAAAATTGATTCTTTTATTGACTTAAGGCGGGAGCCTGAATTAGAAGGTCCGAAAAATCGCTTTTCATCATTGCTCAAATCGATAGATAAACTATCCATGAATATATTTACAAAGTTACAGAGGCCAAGTGCAAATATTTCCGAAGGTACATGACCAAAAGCAGAGAAGCGATTGATATTTCCTCCTATTGAAAACTTTGGAGCGCGTTTTCTCCGGGTTCATTTTCACGCTGTTTCCAAGTTGGCGGGCGTGATAGCAAAAAAAATAAAAGACCTATTAAATCCAACCAAAGTTTATTTTCTTCAGTATGAAAATCTCTTCAAAGTAATTTTAAAAAGTCGTTGAAAAAGTCTTTAAATAATTTTCATAGCACGTTAAAGTGTTTATTTTAAACACATTTTTTTCAAACCTGAGAAAAGTCATAATTTCGCGATTTTTCCAGCTTTTTTTTTAGGCGAGAAATGCCTTTAGAATTTTCAAAAAATAGATTGTTTTTTACATATTTCGAAAGTATGAAACCCAAAGAATATACTGACCAAAGGAATACTCGAAGTATTGAATATTTGCGGAGTTATCGCATATAGTCTAGAGCGCGGGGACAGCATGCGGTCAGGTAGCGAGTAAACTTTAAACGCGATTATCTCGAAACTACTTTTTCAAAAACTGTTCGTGTTGTAGCTAAGAAAGTTATCGACCGATTTGGTTGAAATTTCAGGAGGTTACTCTCAGTAATATTATCGGAAGGATGTACGTAAAGTTTGAAAGGTAGCGTGTAAATGAATAATTTTTTTGGGGTCAAATATGTCGAAAAAATGGTCGAAAATTCGAACTTTGGAGTAAACAGGCTCCCAAATTTTCAATTTTGCACTTTTTCATCATTTTTTAGGTATATTCTTCCCCTCAATATGTCAGTAAACGAATGACACTCAAATCTTTTTCAGATCAACGGAAAAAGGGTGACAACTGCAGCACTTTTCGATGTCGCGGAAAACAGGCGTCCGAAGACCCTTAATAACGCCGCCATTTTGCTGATCATCCCAAAAAAAAAATTTAACTTGACATTTATAATAAACTCATGTCCAAAGTGGAAAATGATCAGATTATTTTATCCCCTCTAAAATAATGCCCGAAAAATACCTATTTTTCACGCTCCTAAATGGATTTCTCGCCTTAAATCACCCAGAAGAAAAATGTACAATTGAAAATTTTATTGGTTTATTTGGTTCAGTCAAGAATTACGAGCTGCATCTTTCCCAATTTTCATTCTATTCACTCCAAATTTCGAGCACATCTTTAAAATAACATTCCGAAGAGAAATACGTACGGGATTTTCCACGAGTTCATTATAACATTATTTATTAACAAATGATCGTCCGTTTTTTTCTAATTGACTTGAAGATATGACTAATAACATCCTTGAATATTCAATATTATACTATTCAATATAATTCCATTACTATAATATAATATAATTGTAATAATATATTATATTATATTATTATATTATTCAATATAATATTATTATGTTCTTCCTTTTCCATCCACCAATAAAAAAAAAATCACGAAAAATCGCTTAATTGTAGACGTTTATAGTGGTGTTATCTCTTTGAAAAAAACACCTTTCCAGGGAATATTTCGTACCTCGGACGTAGTCGTGCTGTGGTAAACGTTCGTGTCGAAGACGTAACTTTTGCAGGGTATAGTATTTTGGTGCATCGGTTTTCTTGCAATTTCACTCGTGTATGCACCGGCGTTATCGTCGACGATAACCGACATGTTCGTTCTCGTTAAATTCAACGCGATATCGAGAGCCAATTTCGTCGCGCATTGCGACCAGCCGTTCGTTTCTTCGTCCCACGGATAACTCGCGTTCATTACCTCCAACGGAACGTTGTACGTCACGTTATTGACATCCTCATGTGGCAGCACGCATCTGTAATTGTCACACTCGTACCATCGTCACCGGGCTCGGAGGTTTTTTTTTTCTTCTCGCAGTCCATCATTTTTATTCGGGAAACGTTTTTTTATTTATTCATTGAATCTAAGCAATTTGTTATTAAAATATTTTTTCACGTACTTTGATACTTGTTAGACTATCAGCTTTTTTCACTTATGACGATTATTGCGAGCAATGGATATAACAAAATAACGACGTTGAAGTTTGCAGCGTTGGTACGCAAGTATTTGTTTTCTTCTTTTCATTGCATTAATTTTTGTCATTATGCAAAGCCTTTTTTTGCAATCTGAGGTCGTGGATCTCTAATACGGAAAAAACGTTCGAGTGATTTTCGCAGTCGAAATCGGCCAAATCAATTACGTCCGATTGAACAAAAAAGAAAACGTTATTTTCGTTGCGTTTCAACGATACTTAAAAATTATTCCGTTTTTAAACTTCAACGTTATCAATAATAAGGCAATTTACCTCGTATTCATTTTGGCGCCGAGGAAGACACCGGCGAGTTTGTGAAAGGCGCACGATATCGCAGGAAGACAAAGCAGCAAGTAGATTCGAAGTTGATACCGCCCAAACTCCCCCATTCGCAGGATAACGTCGTCGTAGGCCATCCTGGCCGATTTGTTTTTTCACTCTTTAACTTTTTGTGCGGTTTTTCAATTTTTTTCTACTTTATAAAATTAAAAATTAATAATTGAAACGTTTCCCCGCCCGTTGCTTTCCCTCGCTTCGTCGTATTTCGGGACCAAGCGCGGATTTATTGAGGCGCCACCTGTCAATACGAGAAAATAAGAGTCAGCGATCGATGGAGCTTCGGATAGAAAATGTGTTGCTCGCGTACACCGAGTGATCAAGGTTGCGAAAAGAGTTTCGAAAATTCACGATTTTTTTAAAGGAAAAATTTCTCCGTCATTGTTGAGACTTGGAGTATGTTTGATTACTACTTTTGGCTGTTAGCTGGTAGTTAAAAAAAATTAATCTTTGAAAATGGCGGAGGTATGACTAAAAAACTAATCGAATAATTCTGACGAAATTTGGTATAAATATTTCTAACCTTATTGTCTAAAGCATGACCCTAAAGGTTTTTGAAAATTAAAAAAAAGTATTTTTCATTGGAAAATGTAGCATATTTTTCGGAAAATTCAATCTTTTTGCTTCAAAGGGTACCATTTAAGGCAGTAGTCTGCTTTACAGGCTTCAAAAAATCGATTTGAAGAAGAGGAAGGATTATTGTATGGCCCGGGGATAGCTGATTAACATCTAATTAGTGTAAGTATCCAAAAATTTATATTTTTTTGGACCGAAAACTTTAAAGCCCATTTTCTCGAGTTTTCATTTTTACAAGTTTTAGAAAACGGTGCCGGCGATAGCAAAAACAATATATGTCCGATCGAAAAAAAATCAAAGTGATCTAGCTTCAGTATTAAATTATCTTCTATTTGAACTAAAAAAGTTGGACAAAAGTACTATTTAAATTACTTGCTTTGCAACTTAAAGTGAATTTTTCTCTTTCAAAAAAGTGAATTTTTTTTTCAAACTTCAAAAAAATTTGGAATTTCATAATTTCTTCGGTATTTTTTTAGTTCATATAGAAAAGGAACTTATAAAAACTTAAAAAAAATTTGGTTCGACTGTTTCAGATGCATCGCACGACCTCCATCACCGGCACCGATTTACAAGTGAAGACTCCAGGCGCCCCAGAAAAAATCGTTACAACTTTGAAAAATTTCAATATTTTTTAATAATAAAAATTGTTTTTTAAAGCTTGAATATAATACACTATCGTCTCAAAATTTCGTTTACCGCAATCATTTCCTTCCCTTTCAAAAAAATTGCTGAAAAAACGCTTTTTTTCGGCTTCTAAAGCAGACTACTGCCTTAATCGATTTTCAACATTTCTCACTTTTTCTTGGTTCACATTCTGCGAGTGAGTGTCAATGAAAAAAAACCGGAGTCGAGTCGACCCCGATTATGCAGTAATGCGGTGAAAGAGAAAACCTTTTTTTCTGTGAAATTTTTTGTTTTGTTACTACATGTAAGCGAGCTACGATAGAAAATGCTCATAGATATTTTTTATTTTACGCTACTGTAGTAAATTATCTATTTAAAATCCCGGTCATAAAACTAAAAGCAAGTGTCCGTTATGCAGGAGAGCTATGTGCAACGAGCACCGAATGTACTTATGCGTCGATTGCGGTAAATATGAACAATAATAAGTCGTTGAAGTAAAAAAATGCGGAAAATATACGTGTTCAACAATTGATCTACTGAAAGAGTCGATTCCATTGTTCACTATCCCGAAGATGCTCAAATTCAAACCTCCGAATAAATATACTTTTTGGAAAGACGGTTGACACTGTCTTTTTTTCGTATCTACAATCCTTCCTCTTTAGGGGATTACGTAGGTTTGAAATTTTTTTTAAATCATTTTTTTTAATTTTATTATTTAATAGGACAATATGTCTAGAACATTCTCCCAAATTTTTAAGTCAATCGGAGTAAAAGTCTAGGAGTGCCTAGGAGAGTCTAGGAGAGCCTTTGGGAATTTTCCCCCGTTGGGAAAGACCCGCCGGGAGCGACGCAGGTATATCGCATTTTTCTCAAAACACTATTTTTGAAGTCCGTGGACACGATTTCTCAAAAACCAATGAACGAGAGTTTTTTTCCGATTACAACTAATTTTACAAGGCCATACGTGGTGTAAATTGTACCACAAATTGAACTATTTTGCATACAACTCTGCTAAAAATTCAAATTTCAATTTTTTTAAAATCCCTTGTTCAATCACGAGCTATACTTACTTACTGCTAACAGTAAAAAATTGGTTTTTTAATTTCAGATAAAGCTATCATGAGTTATCCTGACCACCGCGAGGGCACTTTTTTGAAGGGTCTCCGGGAACCAGGCCCCACCGGCTGAATTTCCCAAATTTTTGGATTAATTTTTCTTGAATATTGTTGAAATGTTGCTCTTTTATGTGCTTAACATTTTGAATAAAATAATTTATATATTATATTTTTTGTCAAGAGAAAAAGTGCTTTTTTGGCTTCGAAACCCACGTAACCCCTTAAAAATCTCAAAGGCTTTTTTATATTTAAAAAAATTATGATATTTTTCGTGCAGGTACGTATTATTAAACGCATCTTCCACTTCGAACGAATGTTTGAGCACTTGATATTTGTTTTTCTTAAAAGATAAATTGTAGGCCATAACATAAGGATCATCAACAACAAAAAACGTCCCTACAAAAAAAAACGCACGTTTACCGAAATACAACGATCTGAAAAACGTCTGGGGTCAAATTGACCCCATGTGCCGTCGGAGGTTCGTGGCAGAAGTGTGCAGTCGAAGGGTTAAAGATTAATAATTTTGAAAAATACCACGTGACAGCAAAAAGTAGCAATAAATTATACCCTGAGTCTCAAAAATGGTCAAGAAATATTTCCTTCTATAGAAAATTCATGAAAATCATCTTTTTGTTCCTTGCCCAAAGGTATGTCCCCCCTTAAGGGGTTAGGCTACAGTAACGGGTATAAAATCATGTGCGAATTAAACGATTTTTTTCGTATGAAAAAGTAATTCGCTCATAAAATTAATTACACATCTATTTAGTATATCAAGCTGTTAGAATTTTTTTTTGATGTACAAAACGACCGACTACTCGAAACTTCTCGAAACAGCTTTTTTTCCAATTGGCGTGACAAATAACTTCAACAATTTTCACTCGATTTACTTCAAATTCAAAAGTTATGTTCCTAATTTCATTTCGCAGAGAAGTACGTACGGAGTTTCTGATCTATCGAAAACTTTCCATTTTATGAGCAGTTTATGAGCAGTTATAACGAAATTTTTCACTGAAAATTCATTTCTTAATGGGTTACCCCCACTTGCGATTTTGAAAAAAATCAATTTTTTTTTATTGCATTTTTTCGAAGTATAAGTATCTGAGAATATGTCCTGAAAATTTCAAGTCGATCCAAACAAAATTGACTGAGATATGAGCGTTGAAAGAGAAGAATCCGCGTTGAAAGAGCGTTGAAAGAGAAACTTTAAACGCGTTTTTCTCAAAATGGCATTTCTGAAGTCGGTGACCAAGATTACTCGAACACTAATAAACCGATCTTCTTGAAATTTTGCAGGCTTATTTAATACATAAAAATGTAGTCTTTAATCGTTCGATTTTTTTTTCGAAAAAAATGGCCGTTTATAGCCAAAAAACGGCGGTTTTTTTCGTTAAAATCGAACCATTAACTTTGACTGTCCGCCATTTTGTGAAAAATCAATCTTTTTTTGAAATCCTTCGATTAAAGACTAGTTTATACTTATATTTGACTAAATCCATCCGCATTTTTTTTTCAGATGATCCACTTCGCCGCAATGTTGGTCACCGTAAACCGTGTATATAAAAACATTATTTCATTGACGGCCATTTGCCACTAAACAATGTAATATTTTTCAATAAAAAAATTACTGAAAGTTCTTCAAGATGTGTTCTTTAAGATGGTATATTGATCGATTAAAAAAGTTTTGTAGTTTTCTTTTAAAAAAATCATGAAAAAGGCCTTTTTTTGCGCTACAAGTGGGGGTAACGCCTTAAGTTCAAATAGCTACAACTTTGGAATAAAACAATATATTTTTAATTCCGTACGTATTTCTCTAGGTATTCTAATGTAGATTGACGAGAATTGCTGTTTTCTGTTCTAGGTAAAAAATTGTGCATGCTAAATGTCACGCCCCGGAGCGCCTAAAAAAAGATTTAAAAAAAAATTTTAGTAGTCGGCCATTTTGTATATCGAAAAAAAAACATATTTTTTAACAGTTTGATATTCATACTAAATGGATGAGAATTTTATGAGTGAATCACTTTTTCATACGAAAAAAAATCGTTAAATTTGCACATGATGTTATCCCCGTTACTGTGACCTAACCCCTTAACAAGGTGCAGCTGATCCTTATCCGCGACCTGCGCGCAGATCATATTCTCTAAACAACATTTTCAATTAAACATATTCTTATAAGACATATTCTTTATAAGATCGTCCGAAGCATAGCGTAGGATTTTTGCGAACCATTTGTCTCAGGGGACGAACCGTAACATATACTTTTTAATATTAAAAAAGGAAGTCTTCACAAATTGTCATTAAATATATACCGTAACCATACGAACTTAAAATTATATTTAATAGTTGCATAATAACAAAAGTATTTAATTACATTCCTTTTTGGGACGAACTTTATATTCATTGATTTGAATGAAATTTGGTCAGAGGGGCGAGGAAATATATGGGGTTACAATTCCGCATCGCTTTTTTTTTTTTTATCGAATTCCATCGATACCCAATTTGCATACCGATCTCCCATCGAATTACGGACCGAAATCCCGGAATTTTTTATTTCTCAATCAACTCGCGAGACGATGATTATCTCACACGAGGATTTATCGATCGCGCCGACGTTGATTTACCGTAAATGCGGCTTATTTTAGAATAATTGAGAAATTATCCGACGCGCTTCGGAACCGTCCTTGAATGAAATTGCCGTTTGTTCCGCGTGCATTGTAGATCTATTTATTAAATTAAGCAGCAATTTGTCACAAGTAAAATTATTGCAGCGGAAACAAAAATAAAAAAAAAACAATTTGATAATTTTATGATTTTTTGCAAAACCTCTATTTTGTTGCCAATTCAATTTTCGCAAGTTTTTTAAATTTTATTTCGAACTCTTTTACCAAACCATATTTGGATGTAGATCCGTTTGTCGCAGCCTCGATATATAAATCGTTGAATCGCGCGAAATCCGGTGCCAAAATTGATCGAAGATGTGACTACGAGTGAAGAAAGAGGCCTCGAAACTGTCGCGAATCAGAAACGTTCCGAATTCTCATCACGCAGAAACTAATTTCGAGCTAAAATAGTCTCTGCCGCCTGAGAGTAATTTGCCTTTGTATGAGAATAGGCCAGACATTTGGAGAACTTGGAGGTGTGAAAACGGGCTAAAGAATCTGTCTCCTTCGCTTCTTCTCTCGCGTCGTCTTTCTATCGACTCCGCGTATCCGAATTCCGATCAATTTGCACTTTCGCGAGGGTTGTCGCAAATGTGTCGAGTGGACGTTTCGTGCGCCTCAAAAGTTTGAACAATACGATAAAGTAAAAATAATAATAATAATAATATCAGGAGAAATAAAAAATGTCTTCCCATTTTGATAAGAGAATTGTTTTATCATAATAATAACAGAACAATATACAAACATTGCAATTTATTATAATCCTGATAATTCAATATTGTTATTATTATCGCATACTTGAGAATCGCAATAAATTGAAATAAACTTCATTATTATAAAAACGGACAGAAATTTATTATTTTTTCTATTTTCATTTTTATCTGAGTAAAGTTATTACATTGTTCATGACGGGTTTGTCAAATGTGACTAGTACGCCGAAAGACACGAGATTATTAATTTTTTAAATTTGGTTCGTTTCAATTATGATTTCTACCTTCTTTTTATATTATTTGTTCGTGACGTATTTTTTTTTACGACGGGAAGCCACGCTAAAACTGCTGACTTTGCGTTTGCGCATTTAGTCTAATTAGCCTGTAACCTTGCTCGAGTTTTTAAAGACACACATACCGTTGTCCATTGTCCGAGGCATATGTAGAAAATATTGAGCGGCGATCTAATAATTAAGTACGTGCTCGTACCACCTTAAGGGGTGAAATCCGAGGCATATGTAGAAAATATAGAGCAGCGATCTAATAATCAAGTACGTCCTCGTACCACCTTAAGGGGTGTAAGTGTGTAAGTACTTGCTGGTACCACCTTAAGGCGAGAAATACCTTTGGAATTTGCAAAAAATGGATTTTTTAAAACATATTTCGAAGGTATGATACCCAAAGAATATACTGACCAAAGGGAAACTCGAAATATTGAATATTTGCGGAGTTCTTGCATATAGTCTAGAGCGCGGGGACAGCATGCGGTGAGGTAGCGAGTAAACTTTAAGGGGGACTTTGTCCTTGAAATGCAGCGGGAGATGTTAGCGGCTCAACATGAGCAGCTAGATGAAGAGGAGGGATGCCTCTATGGACCAGGCATTGCCGATTAGCGGTAATTATAAACACGTTTGTGTAACCACATTACAAAACTTTAAACGCGTTTTTCTCGAAAACACGTTTTTAAAAATGGCTGACATCCTCCTGACCGCAGTAATTAACATATCGACCCGAAATTTGGAGAGCATACTCAGAAAATATGTCTTCACGGAATGACGGATCGTTTTTTTTTCGATAGATACATTTTTGCATTTATTATTTATCTTTTTATGCGAAAAAAAAAACGCGAAAATTCGATTTTTTTTTAAATTGCCGCCATTTTCCGAAATTTGTACTAAACGAAAAACCCATCCGTCATTCCATGACCAAAGGGTCACAGATTGATAATATGCTTTGAATTTGTGTTTCAGATCAACAAAGAGGGGGCAGTGATGTCAGCCGTTTGCCTCCCGCGATTTGAGGACCTGTTTTCGCGGAGCTGCAACGGCAGCCATTTTGGTTTTTTTTTCAAAAATTTTTTTTTTCAACGTTCTGTATATCATGAATAAAAGCAAGGAAAAAACCGCACTCAAAAAGCTTTACTTGTTTCCTTTAAAAAAAATTAAATGTAAACACCTGAAATATGGCACTCCAAGGACAAAGTCTCCCTTAAACGCGATTATCTCGAAACTACTTTTTCAAAAACTGCTCGTGTTGTAGCTTAAAAAGTTATCGACCGATTTGGATGAAATTTTGGGAGGTTACTCTCAGTAATGTTATCGGAAGGATATACCTAAAGTTTGAAAGGTAGCGTGTAAAAAAATAATTTTTGTGGGGTCAAATATGTCGAAAAAATGGTCGAAAATTCGAACTTTGGATTAAAAAGGCTCACAAATGTTCAATTTTGCACTTTTTCATCATTTTTTAGGTATATCCTTCCCCTTAATATGTCAGTAAGCGAATGACACTTATTAAATATTTTTCAGATCAACAGAAAAAGAGTGACAACTGCAGCACTTTTCGATGTCGCGGAAAACAGGCGTCCGGAGACCCTTAATAACGCCGCCATTTTGTTGGTCGGCTCAAAAAAAAAAAATTTCAACTTGACAGTTATAATAAACTCATGGCCAAATTTGAAAGTGAACATTATTTTATCCCCTCCAAAAAAATTCCCGAAAAATACCTATTTTTCACGCTCCCAAAGGGATTTCTCGCCTTAAGGCGTAAGTGTGAAATTTCAAAAATACGATTTCTTCGATGCATAGTTTGATAGGGCAGGGTTTTAACTTTAATCTGCAACGGGCATTTCGCGAAAAATCCGAAAAATTGGCCGAGATATGAGGATTTTTGTGAAGGGTTAGCCCACTGCGCTACGACGAATCGCCCTCTGTTGCGATTCACCCTTTTTTCTTTCGCCTTTTTCTCGAAACGGATTTATTGAACGGCCTAAGTTCTATTTGAAACTCTA
Source organism: Ophion ellenae (assembly GCA_963210295.1). Classification (NCBI taxonomy): domain Eukaryota; kingdom Metazoa; phylum Arthropoda; class Insecta; order Hymenoptera; family Ichneumonidae; genus Ophion; species Ophion ellenae. The sequence goes on from OY723395.1 coordinate 16,156,347, forward strand.
TTCGTACGAATTCACTTCGAATCCGGACAGAGCATAGTTTACAACATTTTCTATCGCATGACCGAACGATTTTTTCATTTCTTATTACATTTCTCAACAAATGATAAAAGTTGTTTTTTTTTTCTCGAAAATCGAACTTTTTTCCTCCAACTTGGCATTTTCGTAATTTTCCGAATTTCGAAAAAGTATCCGGCCGTACGAGAGTTTATTTTTCATTTTAGATCACCTTACTAGCCAGTACCTGCATCGATTCCCCATGCAGCGACGGCGGCACTTTGTCAAAAGAATAATAACTTCATTAATCATGAATTACTGTCGATAAAGAAAAGCTCAAACTCGGCAAGAATTATGTATCAATAGTGTGTAACATCCCGACCTCGTCATCCCGGCTCTCTCATCACGAAAAATATCGTAAATTACTCAAACGCATGTAATCATCCTATCGTAAAGATCGCCTCAATTTTCAAGTTTACTTCATATTTTGTTTCTTGCATAGGCACAACATTATTGGCGAACACCTCAACGTACCGACTTTCCCCCAGCCCAAACAAACCTATCGATTCTTTTCATTCGCCAATCTCGTTGACATCGATAGAGCAACAAACATTTACATACCGAGCAAGCGTGCAGGAAAAAAAAACAGCACGCGTCTACGCGGTTGGCAAAAATGTAGCGACGCGATAATTTCTTCGACGAGGTCAAAACTCACACCGGACGATATCAATCTCGCGCACAAACCTCGTCGAATTTCGAACCTAGTTAAATTTCGTACACTTGTTGCGTACACACACGCGAGGGCGCATCGTGTGCATATATATATATATATACATATATTTGCGTATGTGAATCGGTACAGAGAGAGAGAGAGAGAGAGTGAGAGAAAGAGAGAGAGGGAGAGAGGAAGAGAGAGGGAGAGAGAGAATCGTGTCTTGCTTCCCGCGCGATGATTCGACACGAACTGACACGTATACGAGAGCTCGTTTTGAGTTTTGCCGGCAAAGTTCTTGACTGTGCAAACTACCAGTCACAGCGAGGCCCCCGGTGAACTCGCTTCAGCCAGTCGCAAGTCGAGGTGAGCGAGGTACGAGAATTCTATGAGATTCCCTTTCCCTCTCTCTCTCTCTTTCTCTCTCTCCCTCTCTCTCTCCCTCCCTCTTTCTTGCCGTGCCCCTTTTTTCTTCCCTTTATGCAGCCTTGGCTGTGACAGCGTTCGAGCCGAGAAACGAGTAGAAGAGGCAAAAGACGAGTGCGAGGAGGACCAAGACGAAGAAAAAGATGGGGCGGGACTGCAACACTAACTGGCGGCTTCCGTCGACGCCGCTACCGATGTCCAGAACTTTTCAATCTCATCCTATTCGCGATCCCCAAAAGTCTTGGCGCCTCTCGCGGCCTAAGGCAAAAGCTCTACTAAAGCGTGTCTCAAAATGATCTGACATTTTAAATTGCGCGCCATTTTTTACGTGGCGAACATAGAGTACTAATATTTGACAACTCGCATCAGGAAGTATCGAGATTTAGTCATGGAGAATTGCACGATCGAGCAACGCAGAGAAGTTGTGAAAATTCACTAAAAAAATGGTTAACATTTTGCAGAGACGGTTCGAAAGATGCGCACGTCGTGTTATCGCGCGTCGCGGCGATGTGAATTGGCCACCAAGATCGTGCGATTTGACGCCGTTGGACTTCTTTCTTTGGGGTTTTCTGAGAGGAAATTAGTTCGCAATTATGCCAAAATGTTATTGAAAATTTCGTCAAAAGAGTAAACGTTTGTAAACAAGGACGAGGCGGCCATTTATCGGATATTGTGTTCCACACATAACCTCCATGTTTGTATCTTATATTGAAATAAAAATATTCATACTTTTCAAATAGATAATACGCTTTATTAATAAATTCAAATGTCAGGTCATTCTGAGACACCCTATAGTATATAGTCAACTTTGTCAAGATACATTCATAACAATGGTCAAAATTAAAGAAACGAACTATTACTCGAGATTGTGCTGTGTTCCAGGGTGCAAGATGGATAATAAAAGTGAATCGTCGTTCCATTGGCCAACTTAAGATAAAGTCTTTTAAAAATCATGGTTGGTGGCTCTGAAAGTGACTCACTTCACGCCATCAAGGCAAGTTTGTAGTCACTCCACAACGTTTTTTCTTTCCAAGTTTGTATATTTATAAATGATGAATCGAGCAATACTAAGAGTTATTTCTGTTATATGCAATATATAAATATAATTTGAGATGTCCCTTGTAAAAAGTATGCTCTGAAAAAGACAATCACTCATTTTCGAAACCTACGAGTGACTCTCATAACCTTAAAAAATCTAAATCCAGAGCTGACAGAGTTAAAAAAATGTTATTCACTGCAGTAGAATCTTTACAATCCACCACGGAGGTAAATCCAATAGCCAACTCGCGGGAAATCAAGAACGAAGTAACTGTTTACGTTAAAGGCTATACTTTGACCGGCCATATTGAAATATCACTGCCGCAGATCTAGGACGTGAAGATCGCCAATTGAAATCGCTGGGATTTGTCGAAAAAAACAAATTTTATTTTCGAATCGGTGCAATATTTTTCCTTCCAATTTCATCAGATGTAGAACGATTCGAATTTTTATTTTTCTCGAAACTTTGTTTTACGAAAGGATGTGAATCGTATCTCAATTCGTCCGATTCCGAAATTCGGACGAAATTTTATATACAGTTTATAACATTTGCTATCGTGCGACCGGATGGTTTTTTCATATGTTTATTCATTCATTGATAACAAATTATTAAGGGGCTATACCAGTGTGACACTTTCAAAAAATCGATTTTTTTGCCTTGTTCGACAGTTTATACCTTCAAGAATATCATTATCACTTATATCATTGATATCAATATCATTTTATCTTGCAAAGATCGATAGTTAAATCTTTAAACGCGTTTTTCTCGAAATGAGATTTTTCAAATTTGCTGACATTGTAACTCAAAGAGCAATTATCCGATTGACTTGAAAATTGAACTGAGTACTCTTGAATATATTTACTCTACAATGACATAGGACATTTTTGATTGGATGAAAATTGACAATTTGGCATCGAAAAAAACGACCATTTTATAGGCAAGAAAACAGATTTTTTTCATAACTACGCTATTTTGTTAGATTTTGATATTTTTCGAAAATCCTACGTCATTGTACAGGAAATACCTTCCAGTTTAACGACATTTTTTCCTTTTTCGGTTTCAGCTACTTAATCGGCCGGAATCGTGTCAGCAGTGGAGAAACTTTTTTTTTTGCGTCTCCGAAGGCAGCGCATAAGTCGCTTGGATCTCAATATTTTTCTATGAAAAAATGATGTAATATAGGTCAAATATAGACAAAGATATTCTTAATTTTCCGAAACATTCAATTGAGTATTTTTCTTCCAAAAAATTCCCGAAAATCACCCAAATTTTCAGCGTTTACACTGGTATAGCCCCTTAAAACCGTTTCTTTTCGTCGAAAATCGTACTTTTTATTCTACACCTTGGTATTTTCGTAACTTTCAAAATGTCAGCAAAGTATCCGGTCATTCGAAAGTTTTATTATTATACCGAAAGAATATTTTTTATTTTTCGCTCGAGATGCCCATAATTGCCAGAACTAGCTACGCCGATTGGCCATGCAATTACGGCGGCACTTTGTCAAAATAATAATAACGTAAATAAAACTCAAACCTGGCAAGACTATGTATCAATAATACATAAAATCCCGGCCTCGTCATACCAATACCTTTAAGAAAAAAAATATAGAAAAGCTATTCGTTTTGGGGCCCCAAACTTATGCGGACCCGTTATCGGGGATCTCGATTGATCGCAAAGACGCGAGCGTTTTTTTTCCAACCTATTCATTATCAATACCACGATTACGAGGGCGGCGTAATCGCGACCCTCGTTTTCGAGTTTTAAAAAAGCGAGAAAATGATGTTTCAAGGTCTCCGTAAAATTACGGTAATGCCGATATGCTTTGGCAATTGTTTCTTTTTTCACTTCGATATTTTTTTTCAGCGACAATACACGGCGCAGCCGTATTGGCTTCGTGCGCAACCCTAGCGCCGCGTAGCGTTCGTATTTTTGTCGGCTCTGGCAAATCCTCTGGAACTGTGGTTATAATATTGTGATAAAATATGAGAATTAAAATCGCGCCTCGATTGCATTTAATTTGTTTGCGTTACCCCCATGGAAATTTATATACGCAAAAATATACTCCAAATTTATTTTATTAATAATTGTAATATATGTGAAATGTATGCCATATATTGAAAATATATGTTGCATATATGTGCCGAATTCTAATTTTCGTAACGTTTTTATATATGAGATGTATATGCGTGGTATTACTGTATATCAATGTATCATATGTCAATGATATATGTAGCATTTACCCTGCATATATACCACATATATTTAGCATATATGTTGCATACACACTGCATACATACCACATATATACAGATATGCTTAGCATTATTCGTATACGTATTATTCTATTTTTCGTCACTATATATGCGACCGATATATATATATATATATATATATATATATATATATATATATATATATATATATATATATATATATATATATATATATATATATGTAGCATATATTTTACATACATAAATTTCCATGGGGGTAATTCCGTTTGCCCGGCCAAAGACGGCAAGATGCGTTTCCTTTCAGTAAAGTGAAAAAAGTGTGAAAGATGTTCTGAAAATAGATATTTTTTGTTTACTTGTAATTATGTTATAAGACGACAAAAGTGAAGCTATATAATTTCTTTTATTCAAATTTGACAAAAATATATTGTTGCTGCAGCACTTAATAATCTAATAAACAACACTTTGTTTCTAAACCGAAATCAGCATGATTATGAAGACTAGCTTCGAGAGTGGCAACATTTATTTACAACCTCAAACTCGATCTAAGGGAAACCTGTTGGTATCTGCTGAAGACGTCAGGGACGTAGAAGAGTTAAGGGGTCTTCTCACTTTAGACGCTAAAAAAAGGCTGTTTTCACGCATTTTTTAAAATAGGTTTATATTATAGATATCGATATAAAAGTTGTTACACTTAATAAATACACTTTCGAAATATATTACATAAATTTTATTTATTTATTTAAGTCACTATTTATAGACGAAAATGGTAGTTAAAAATATCCTAAAAAAATTGTAGGTCTGCGCTGTCGATGAAATCTCGGAGATGGATCATTGGAAACAAAAAAGTCAAACGGTTTTAGATTCAATATGCTATTGGCTATAGCGCATATCATACGATTGTTGATATATGCAAAAATAACAAAATGGCGGACATTTTTCGAAAAAGCGTGCTTTTTCACCGTTTTTGGCAAAAAAAGTAAATATCAAAATTTAAAAAAAACCCCTTGATATGTGCTGTAGCTATAGTTGTAAAGAATATGTGGTTAACATTTTATAAGGATCGGTTCAGTAGTTTCGAAGATTTTATCGTCAAGCCGTCGAAAAACGTTGTTTCGAGACAAATGCGTTTAAAGTTTGTTTGAGTTACGCCTCTTTCGGCGTCTAAAGTGAGAAAACCCCTTAAGGACCGAGTTTGTACTTGGGTCGTGTTTTCTGAACTATTAATTAGAGTTGTGAAAAATTAATTAATTAGAGGAATCGTGAATTATGAATAATTCAAGCTCGTATCATGAGGCAAACCTCTATTTCTTTAAAGCATTACGAAACTTCTTTAAGGCCTTAGGCCACAGTACCGGGTATAAAATCATGTGCGAATTGGACAATTTTTTTTCGTATGAAAAAGTGATTCACTCATAAAATTAATTACACATCTATTTAGTGTGAATATCAAGCTGTCAGAATTTTTTTTTTTTTCGATTTACAAAATGGCTGACTACTAATATTTTCTTTGTTATCTTTTTTTAGGCGCTCCGCGGCGTGACATTTAGCATCCACAATTTTTTACCTAGAACAAAAAACAAAAATTCTCGTCAATCTACATTAGAATACCTGGAGAAGTACGTAAAGAATTTAAAAAATATTGTTTTATTCAAAAGTTGGAGGTATTTAAACTTAAAAAATGAATTTTCAGTGAAAAAATTCGCTATAACTGCTCATAAACTGCTCATAATATGAAGAGTTTTCGATTAATCAGAAATTCCGTACGTACTTCTCTGCGAAATGCAATTAGGAACGTAAAAATTGTTGAAGTTACTTGTCACGCCAAATGGAAAAAAGCTGTTTCGAGAAGTTTCGAATAGTCGGCCATTTTGTACATCGAAAAAAAAAAATTCCAACAGCTTGATATTCATACTAAATAGATGTGTAATTAATTTTATTAGTGAATCACTTTTTCATATGGAAAAAAATTCTCAAATTTGCACATGACTTTATACCCGTTACTGTGGCCGAAGTCCTTAAAGGTAAAACTGCAACTAGGCATTTTTTGCGTTGTTCTAATTTCCAATTCGCCGCAGGGAATCGATAAAACTTGCATTCACTATTCCTTCCGGTATTTTTGCTATTTATCACGCATTATTGGTCGTGGCCCATTTTTAATAAAATAATATTTTAACTTTTGTTGAAAAAATCTCGTACTACGCTCAAGCAGATTTTGCCGATAAATAGCCGAGTTTATTGCAATTTTTGTCCATTGCGGGCGCTGCGTTCAATTTCATTACCCCGACGCTATACTCTGCACGGAGCCGATACCGCGTACACAGAGTCGGTGTGTAAAAGTTTGATGGGCGATCATCGAGGCTGGAATCGGCTGGTATGCAACATCCATCACCGCCATAAGCGACAAATAGTGTGAGCGCTTGCTTGGTGTGTAACGCGATCATGCTAATTGTGAGTAAATATCGTGTCCACATACGGCCGGAGCCTGTATCCTTGACGTTTCAGCAGGTTTTTTTTCTTCTTCCTTTTGCAAACTCCGTCGTGCGTCGTCGTCGCGACTACGAACTTCGCATGAGTGAAATACACCGCGGGCTGTAATAGCAGGCCCGCGAGGTACATCGCACGACGAATTTGCATAAAAATCATCGCACCAAGGCGCCAATCACCGTGTGGGTACTCAACCGAAGCAAACTATCGTGTGAGAGCGACGGAATTGATTGCCTACTACATACGTACACACTAGGGTGGCACAAATTTGAGCTCTGTTTTTTTCTTTCCTTTTTCTTACCATCCAATTATCTTCTTCAATGGAAAAAAAATGTCGCGGAAGTTGCGAGCCGTCAAAGAATATTTAGAGGTCCCTCAAGCCTCCCACACTGAAAAAAAAAATTCGTTCGTCCATCCAAAATTCAGTTGGTTTAACAAAATTGTATCTTTGAATACGTTCAACTTGATTTTTGATTGGTATAACAAAACAGCATAGTTGGGCAGTAACCAACGATACACTATCTGCTTATTTAGCATGTCTGAGCAACTGTCAAAACAACCAAATTTCGAGACAACAAAATGCATTTTGCACATCCAACGATTCTTTTTTCTCAGTGCACATATTCAAATTTTCATTTAAAAAATCGATCTTTTTTCGCCCACTTCTTACCCGTGAATTTTACGCTTTATAATTTTTTAATTAACCTCGCTAAAGCTCTAGCTGGCCAATGAATATTTAGTGGTCGCTCAAGAGCTTTGAAATGTCCAATTTTCGCAAATTTTTTTATTACTCTTTTCACTCATAAATTTGATGCTTTGTAAAATTTTCAAAACAATCCCGTTTTCTTTAGAAACAGATTTTTCAAATTTACCTCACACTTCAAACCCTATAGAACGACCTATAATTTTGTTTACGGACAAGAGCTTTAAAAAATTATTTTACGAGAACGAAGATTATAATTCTTGGGTTGGCAGTGTGGGATGAATTTGGAAAATCTGTTTCTAAAGAAAAAAGGAAAAATTGTTTTGAAAATTTTACAAATTTATCCGCGAGAAGAGTAAAACAATACCGAAAATTGGAAATTTCGAAGCTCTTGAGCGACCACTAGATATTCATTGGCGGGAGGCTAGAGCTTTCGCGAGGTTAATTAAAAGATTACAACGCGTAAAATTCATCGGTGAGAAATGGACGAAAAAAAATCGATTTTTTTAAATGATAATTTGAATTTTTGGGACGCTTGCGCGACTTCTTAATATTTTTTGACGGCTCGCAGCTTTCGCGACAATTTTTTTTTTCTTTACGGGATAATACCACTCTAGGATTTTGGAAAAATCGTTTTTTTTTTGCTTTACAAAATACTTTGGGGACATAAAAACAATATGCAATTGGTTCTGTAGCGAAAAAAATGTTTAAAAAGGTTCAATTATCGATTTTGCCGCAGCGCCTCGAACTTCTTTCAGGCGCCTCGTACAACTTTAAACGCGTTTTTCTCGAAACCACTTTTTTTTCAAACTGGGAGGGCGGAATCGATAGAAATCGATCGAAAAGAAATAAATCGGGCAGACAATCGATTTATTTCTTTTAAAGTGCGCCATTTTTTCACAATTTTAATTAAAAAATTCCTACGTATTCCTATAGCTCATAACATATAGATTATATTTTTGTTGTTTTTGTTACAGGTCTCCTACTTTACGAGAAATCCGTCCTACCGTGAAGCTATTTGTAAAAAACACGTTTTTCAAGATGAGCTCTGTCGCCGCCATTTTATTCGAAAATTATAATAAAAAATGTTTTTAATGCTTTAATATGTGTTAAATAAACCCTCTCAAAAGAAATCATATTCCTTTTTTCATACTCCCAAAATAAATTGTCAAAGTTAGGCCTTATTTTCTGCCGCTACGGTGGTGTTATCCCTTAACCCTTTGCGGCATAGTGTAACACTGGTGTTACACCTAACTCACGATTTTTGACGATTCAAAAGTGTTTTTTAATTAAATATGGCAGTTGTAAATGCGTTTCAAGGTTCCCAGGACTTCAATAACTACGAAAACAAACCTATTAAATTTTTTTTTTTCACGTAGCGGGTGTCATCAATAATGAAAGTGCAAAAAAAACGAGCACGTAAAAAAAATGTATGCTTCAAAGGGTTAAAGAAGATAATTGAATTGATAATTGAAGAAGATAATTGAACATTTTTATTTCGAAATGAATGAAGATTATTATAATCTCAATGAAAATCATCGATACTTTTTCCACATGAGAGTAGTGGCATGACGAGATCGAGATTTCACAGATAATTGATACATAGTCTGGGCAAGATAAGGTTTTTTTAGAGAACTATTGATAAACAATGCAGTTATTATTATTTTGACAATTATTATTATTTACGAAAATGCCGAGCTTGAGAGAGAAAGTTCGATGTTCGAAAAAAAAAACGACTTCAATCATTTGTTACCAAGAAATGGATGAACGTATGGAAAAATCATCCAGTCATGCGATAGAAAATGTTGTAAACGATGTTCTGTCCGAATTTGAAGTAAATCGAAAGCATAGATTTTGAGATACAACTTACGGCGTTTCATAAAACGCAGGTCAATTCTTCGAACACTTCCAAAATCTTCATTGCAAATTAAAGTTAAGGCGACGTAAAATGGCGTTAAAGTTTGCAACGAAGTTTATTTTTTTTATTTCTTTATTTTTATTATAACCAGTAATTTGTTATTATCCATTAAGGCCGTGGATCCCTAATGAGAATAAGCAAATAATCACCGTTTCGGTGATCATCGTGACTCAAATCGGCAAAAAATGTGTGCAGTAGAAGAAAAAGTAATTTTGCATGCATTTCAACGATGCATATTTCAACATCATAGAGTTAAAGATGTATCACGTGACATATGATTGCGAGAGATAGCTGAAATTGTGGAACAGAGATTTCCCAGAGGTGAATAATAATTAGGGCTTAAGAAATTCCTCAAGCTCAGAGTGCGGGACTTTTTCAGTGTCTGATGCTTTGTTTTTTTTTTTAACGCAACCGTCTATGATAAAACTCGGTTCGAATATTTGTGAGGTTATGTTGACCTTGTCCATGCCCGTACGGTGTTGGGCTGGTGGGTAAATTTCAAATAACAGATATTCGCTTGAGGCAACTCAAATTGAAGAGAAAAGTCCAACGCATGGTGCAGGAATCGCAAATTGAAGGTAAACTTATCATTACAACGATAGAACTGCTAGTAAAACTTTGAATTTGACTGCAAAATTTCGTACTCTTGTACAGTGTAATAATAGTTTAGTCTTGACCGACGTTTTTCTTAACGTCTTTTTCTCGTTGGTTTTTAACAATAAAGGTGTCATTTTTTCTCGGAAAAAAAACGGAAAAAATGCAAACATATTTTGTTGATGATTAAAACACGATAACAAAGAATAGCTCGGTCAAGCCTAAGCCAAAATTGTCTATTTCAAGAAAAAAAAAATGGTTTTTTGGTTTCATATCGACCGGATGGCCGAAATCACGTACACCGTTAAGGCCTGCACGTCCAAAGGTACTTCACCAGATTGTTTATAACTTTTTTAATAGTCGATGATTTAAAATGAAATTTGGTACACAACTTCGTTAATGTACATACCGTGGATTGGAGTTATGTCCATGTGTGGGGTTACTGTGATAAAAACTTTGTTTTGTTTTTAAGGGGTTACCCCCACTTGCGATTTTGAAAAAATCGATTTTTTTTATTGCATTTTTTTGAAGTATAAGTATCTGAGAATATGTCCTGAAAATTTCAAGTCGATCCGAACAAAATTGACTGAGATATGAGCGTTGAAAGAGAAGAATCCGCGTTGAAAGAGCGTTGAAAGAGAAACTTTAAACGCGTTTTTCTCAAAATGGCATTTCTGAAGTCGGTGACCAAGATTACTCGAACACTAATGAACCGATCTTCTTGAAATTTTGCAGGCTCATTCAATACATAAAAATGTAGTCTTTAATCGTTCGATTTTTTTCGAAAAAATGGCCGTTTTATAGCCAAAAAACGGCCGGTTTTTTTAGTTAAAATCGAACCATTAACCTTGACTGTCCGCCATTTTGTGAAAAAAGAATATTTTTTAAAATCCTTCGATTAAAGACTAGTTTATACTTATATTTGACTAAATCCATCCGCATTTTTTTTTCAGATGATCCACTTCGCCGCAATGTTGGTCACCGCAAACCGTGTATATAAAAACATTATTTCATTGACGGCCATTTGCCACTAAACAATGTAATATTTTTCAATAAAAAAATTACTGAAAGTTCTTCAAGATGTGTTCTTTAAGATGGTATATTGATCGATTAAAAAAGTTTTGTAGTTTTCTTTAAAAAAATTCATGAAAAAGGCCTTTTTTGCGCTACAAGTGGGGGTAACGCCTTAACATTTCAAGCTAATCCCCTCCCCCCTCCAAATATACAGGCCATTGTGAAAACTTGTATGCGCTGATATCCAAAGCGGGTCCGAAATATGGTTTCCCCAAGTGTGCGCGTGCGTACGAATAAAAGGGTGAGGTCAGCAGAAGGGTTTTGACCGTGATCCGGCTCAAGAGCCAGCTACAGCCGATTTACCATTGCAAAGCCATGGCTGAGGACGACGACGACGACGAAGAAGAAGAAGAGAAGGAAGCGCGAGAGGCTTTTTTTCTCTCATAAAAATTCCTTGGCTCGTCCGAAGCGCGCGGTTATCACCTTTTAGACATTGAGTTTGTCGACTTGGTCGTTGGCCGCGCCACCGCGGTGCTCCCGCTCGTTCTTTTCCCGCAAATAAAAGCCCGAGTGCGCTCTGCCGCGTCTACACCACCACCAATAATGGCATATATAACTCGAAGGCTATTTGTAGAGGCTCGTTCTCTCCGCGCTAGTTCCCACCGCGCTCGCCGAGAGAATACCGCCGCACGACTGGTTTTCGTCGCGAACCAAAAAATCCTCGCTTCCCGCTCTCTTGCTCGCTCTTCTTTCTCCGCGCCCTTTTTCTTGCCTCTCCGTCAGTCTTCTTCTCCCGATGCGCCCCGGCACATTAACTCGCGCGTTATTGTGGTGCAACAGTGGGACGAACGCAATGGTGGCAAACCTGTCCTTGCCTCGCAAGGGCGTTCGTTCGCTCCGGGGGTCGAGGATTGGCAGTCGATCGCGATCCTCGCTATCTATACTCCTCATCAACGAATTATTTCCATTCGCAGAGACGAGATCTTCTCCTCGCCCCCCCCCCCCGCTTCTCCGTTTGCCGGTAAACGTAAATTGCGGCTGCGCGATTTGCAACAAAATATGGCAACCTGTGCGAACATCGCTGTACTCCGATAATACAACCGTGAAAAATGTTCGGAAATTTTAGTACGCGCTCCGTCAGACAGTGGCGCTGCTAATCCGCTTTCGCGTATGCTGCGCGGAGGAGTACCGTAAAACGGGGTTAAATTGAGATTAGGGGTAACTTAGTCAGGTTTTGGGGCTACTGTAACAGAACGCCAAAATACAGTTTAAATGTGTTCAAATTTGTTGCTCAAGTTTATTACAATGTTGCTAAAGTTGATTGTAGCATTGTTCAAGTTGACTTTGATGTCAATGATAATTATAAGACTGATCAAGTGCCTATAATAGTACCCCAGGGGCTTGATATTTTACAAGCTTTTATTTATTGGGAGTACAAATAAGTGTCCGCCGTTTCACAAAAGATGGCTCCACCAGGAGGTTATGGTTAACATTTTCAGATGTAAAACTCCGTATGGTAAGGTTGGGCATCTGGCAAGACCATAACCTTGAAATATTAGCGATTTTGTATCGGCAACACGTAATTTTTTTCGTGCGAAAATGTCGCGTTTTGAGTCGAATAAGCGTCATTTGCGGGAACTTTTGATGTACTTCTTTAATTTGAAGAAATCTGCAGATGACGCTTTATTTTCGTAATAAAGATGACAATTGGATTCCAAAAATCGTTGTTTTTCATTTAATCCGGGTATAATGCTTACATTTTTTTAACGATGTCAAAGTAACCCTTCCTTTTTGGGCATACGTTGCATTTCGGGGCTTTAACCAAGAAACCCCACATTCGAGGTACTTTGACCTAAAAAAAGAGGTAGAGGTGTGGGGCTTGACTTTTGTTATATATTTGATAGCCAAAGGACACATTGTTCTATTGGAGCGAAAAAGTTGGAATATAGGATGTTGAAAAAGTTACCTACACAAGAACTTTCAAAACCTGTCCACAGTAACCCCATTTTACGGTAAATCGTTCTCTAAGTTTGGCATATGAAAGGGTTGAGCGTTCCGAACTCTGTACTGTAACCGCAAAATTTTATAAAATACGGTGAAAGCCCGATTAAACGGGGCCCGGTCATCCGTGGAGCGGATTAACCATGTGCCTCGCACGTGCCAACCGGACACGGTCGCTCGCCTCAAACGCGAATCCAAAAACGAACGAAATTAACTAGCTTTTTGAAAACCAGAAGTAAAATATAGCCCAATATAGCGTTGATGATTATCATTAATTATAAGAAGTCATGTATATACTACACTAAAATTGAGATCGGATTAATAATTGTCAAAAGTTGTATAACATTTATTTCGGATTGACAGTGGTTTCAGTTATCCGTGGATCGCTCGATCCCGAACATCCCGGTTAATCGGGGTCTTACTGTAAGTGTTGGCCCGAAGAGACGCTGGTGTAGATCGCGTCTGATATCTTCGGCATATGCGTATGTTATTCGAACAAGTTTATAACCTCAATTTATTTTCGATACCAATCGAAAGCATGCACTGCAAATACGAGTATAACGTGAAGTATAAAGAAAAACCTACAAATATTCAACTACCCGAACATACCTTAAAAACGAATCTCCTAAAAATACCTGAATACCATGAAATACCTAAAAACAAAAACCTCAAAAATATTGCAAAGACCACTACAAAATACCCTAAAATAGTTCAAACAAAGAACCCAAAAATTCCTAGAAGCCGAAAATATACAAGAAACGTAAAAAAACATCTAAAAACCTAACACGACTAATCTGACGAGAATAAAAATGTACAAGGTGCATAAACCCTGATGCCCGTAAGGGGTTGAGCTACTAAAAATTTTTGAAAAATCGATACGCGCTTGAGGCAGCTCGAATTGAAGAGAAAGGTCTAACATATGGTGCCGGAATGGCAAATTAAAGGTAAACTTATCATTATAACGATAGAATTTGTAGTAAAACTTTATACATGTTTTTCAAAACGGTGTACACGACTTCTCGACATCTAACGAACGGATTGACTGCAAAATGTCGTAAACTTATTCAGTGTCATAGCATTTTAGTCGTGACCGACGTTTTTCTTAACATTTTTTTCCATTGGTTTCTAACGATAGGGGTCCTTTTTTCTCGAAAAAAATAACGAAAAAATGCAAACATTATTTGTTGATGATTGAAACACGATAACAAAAAATAGCTCGGTGAAGCCTTAGCCAATATTATCGATTTCAAGAAAAAAAAATGGTTTTTTATTTCATATTAACCGGATGGCCGAAATCACGTACACCGTTAAGGCCCTCACGTCCAAAGATCCTTTACCAGATTGTTTACAACTTTTTTATTAGTTAATATTTTCAAATGAAGTTTGGTACACAGCTTCGTTAATATACATACAAATATATGTATCTAAACGATTTTTCAATCATCTTACATATTCCTTGAAAAAAATAACCTTCACTTTAAGGTCGTCACAATAGCCTAACCCCTTAAGACCCGAGGCTATAAAAATTTCCAACAAACAAATCGTATCTTTGAAATTTAATAATTAAAAATAAAAGTTCCTAGAAGCCTAAAAGTACACAAAAAAACGTAAAACAACACCTAAAAATCTAAAAATACCTAAAAACCTAACATGACTAATATGACGGGAATAGGAATGTACAGGGTGCATAAACCCTTATCGTCATAGCCGACTTCGCGAAGTCGCGATATCTCGATATACGTGCACAGCGACGACAAACGCGTCTGTTAGTAACAGCCGCGTCGCCTAATCGTCGTTGCTGACATACGGTACACCGTGTGTCAGCAAAGACGGGGACAAAGCCTGCACCCTTGGTTCGATCGCGGACACATACACCGGAGGCGTACGGTTTACCGTGAGAGTCATTATCGGCGACCGGCGCTGCCGATTTTTATCGCCGGCCATACGCACGTACATGTGTAATGCGCCGTCGCTGGTTCTCGACGCGGTTACACTTATACATCGCAATAATTCGTCGCAAGTCAGAATTTTTATTTCTTACTAGGACCATCGGGACCTTTGACCTCGAGAAACATAAATCGTTGGTTCGGGTTCGGGTTTGGGCACGCTCGGATAACAGATAGACTTTTAGAACCGTCGATGTGTATATGACGTTGGCTAGTGAAACGTAAAAAATCCCTCGAAATATTAGAATACCAAAAATAAAAATGAAAACTCAAAAATACATAAAAGCCTTAAAGTAACGAAATACTGAAAAACATCTCAAAAGTTTTGGAATAGCTATACGTATTGGCTAACGGCACACATGGATGTTTGGAGGAATGTTGACGGAGCTATGACGACTTTTGTGAAGGGTCAGACGCCCACTGCGAACCTCCCGCCCCGATGCTATTTATCCTTTTTTTGTCACGTTTTCGGCTAAACTATTTTTCAGAACGGTGCAAGTCGTATCTCAATATCTATGCGTCTGATTCGATTCAAATTCGGACAAATAATAGTTTGTAACATTTTCTATCTCATGACCGCGTGGTTTTGTTTTCATATATTTATCCATTTGTTAATGACAAACGATGAAAGTTGTTTCTTTTGTTGACAAATCGAACCTATTTTTTTCTAGAGCTCGGCATTCTCATACTTTTCAAATTTTTAAAAAGTATCCGGTCATACGAACGTTTCATTACTATACCAAAAGAACATTTTTTCCGATTACCATAGTTGCCAGAACCAGCAAAACCGATTAGCGATGCAGCAACGTTGTCTGAATAATAACTTCTTTCCTTATCAATAGTTTTTAACAGCAAATAAACTCAAACTCGTCAAGACTACGTATGAATAGTGTATAAAATCCCAACCTCGTCATCCCAGTACTCTTATCAGAAAGAAAGATTGAAAAACGACCTTTTTCTGAGCCCTAGGCAAAATAAAAATCACCTCTTTCTACACGAGAACACTAGGTCGCGCTGTACTCGCAATCCTAAGCTCGTTGTGGCTGTATGTACCGGAACATCCAAGGAGCCTAGATACTATGAGACTGAATTCCAATGCAAAGAAACTAAAAAAAAGCGTACCCGAAAATGTGACTAACAGTGTTGGCGCTGCGGTGCCGTGGCCCCCTATATGTAGTAATATATTGGTCGAGGAGGTAAAAGTGATCGGATGAGGTTTTAATCTTACGACAGACCAGGTAGGTGACACTCGTATATATTCCCTTAACGATCGGTGGCCCCGTTATTGACGCCACGGGAAACAGCCCAACATGCGGCGCTAGTAGTCACCCGCGTTACCCCCACTCCGCAAAACGCCTCGTCGCATTATTTCATCATTTCTAACCTCCGCAACCTTGACATTTTCTTTGGTTTTCTCCGTTTTCTCGATCTCGATTTTTTACTGGAAAGCGTCGAAATTTTAGGTGTTCTTCAGTTTAGTTTAAAAACAAGGCGATTTGGTGTAAAGAAAAAGTGATTAAATAAAAAACACTTTCGGTGGTTTTCGCTTTTATATTCAACAATGCCTGCGTGCATCGTTCGTGGCTGCACGTTGGGTTTGTAATTTTTTTGGACGATCGTTTTGTGGCTCATCGCAATTCGACACGGGTTTTCGATTCCATATTGGACGATGTGTATTAGCACGAAAAACTCTCGTTTCCGTGTAAGGAACACGCCGATAATGTTCTTTTACACTCAATTTAATGTTACGTAATGTTGCGAATGCAGCAATGTTCTGCACGTCTCAACGCTGAGCAAAAAAAGAAAATCTGGATAAGAACAAATTATCCAAGTAGTGTTTGATGTAATGAAAAATTAATTTTACATTAAATAATTGTTATTGCTTTACATTCAAAAAATATTTTTTATAATACAATAATACTTTTATGTGTAAATATCCTATACCTTCCCTTGTAAAAGTGTACTCTGGAATTGTTATGTACTAATAATGGATATTCCAAACGCGTCGAATGCAGATGACGAGAGAGGGTCAATAAGGGGTACACGATATTCGAGGAGTGTCACCCCTGTGCGACACACCAAGCGTGACAGCAAACGTCAAAATTTCCGCCGATCTAGGCTCCATAATCTCCACATGACAATTTAAAGAAAAACTCGTTCGAAAAGCGAGAAAAAGAGAGTCTTTCGTGTCAGCATACTTAATATTCCGACTGAAAACTTTATCGCCTGTAGAGTAACTTATTCTATAATTGGTGACATAAGAAACTTTCTTGTTCACTGAGTCTAGATAAGGATAAGTTCTCTTTTGTTATAGATGTTACGAATAATATACCATACCGCTTCATCTGTACCGTATGCGGATGGAGACTACATCAGGAGGCCACACTCGGCCTCCCAACTCGTCCCGAAAACGGTATTGAATATAGATGGCGCTGGGGTGCTCCGGACCACAAGTATAGATATACGCAAAACATAGGTCCGATGAAGACGGTTCACAGCTGATGTACCTTTCATTCATCTTTAAAAGCATGTACAAGGTCAACATAACCTCACAATTTTCAAACCCTATTTTCTCATAGATGTTTACATTTTTTAGGAAAAACAAAGCATTAGGCTCTGGAGAATTCCCTGACGCAGAGCTTCATGATTTCGTTTTGCCCTAAATATTATAGATCTCTGAGAAATCTCTGTTCGAAAAAATCAGCTATCTTTCTCGCATCCATATGGCACGGGGTAGATCTTCTACTTCGCCTTAAGTGCCAGAGTTATAAATTTAAGGACAAAGTGATATGCTATTTGATTAATACGCATACAGTACAGTCAAAGCGTAGTTTTTTAAATAAAGAACTTGAGTTTTTTATTCTTGTGTGTAATTTTTCAGAAGTCAAGACGAAAATGTATTTCCAAACTTGAGTCTGCAGATATAATTCAATTTCTAAATCGCCAATTACGTAGATAATTACAAAAAAAATCTTCCTCCTTGTCGTTACACAATAATTTTCACATAAAATGTTATTTATACCAAATTACGTCAAGAAAATTATTCCACTATTTAAAAAATTCCAATGCGCACCGCAGAGTTCGGTGTTCGTACTGATCAGTCTTGCAACCTGGTACCCCGCACACTTTCACCATATTGCAGACCGAAATTAAATTACAAGAATGAAATACTGATGATAGTGTTTAATTGTCGAATACCGTATATTATTCGTAACATTGATAATGAAAAAAAATACTAATTTCTATCCAGACCCTCAGTGAACAGACATTTATTTTGTCATCGATTATTGAATAAGTTACTCTACGGGCGACAAAGTTTTCAGCCGGAATATTTAGTATACTTAAACAAAAGACTCACCTTATCTCGCTTTCAAAAGAGTTTTTCTTCAAATGGTCATGGGGACATTACCGAGCCTTCATCGCTCGAAATTTTGACGTTTGCTGTCACGCTCGGTTTGTCGTGAGGTTAAAAACTCATCCGATCACTTTCACCTTGTGGACCAATATATTACTATAAATAGGGCCCGCGGCACCCCAGCGCCATCTATGTTGGAGCCATTTTTGGGGACGCTTTTTTCAGTGGCTTCGCACGGGAGTTTGGTCTCCTGGTGTCTAGTCTCCATGCGTATGCGTATCAATCAGTGTATCGCTTCGTCTTGAATTTTATTATAACTCGGACATGTAAACACGAATGAAGGTTAGGTACATCAGCTATGATCTATCTTACATCGGGCCCATGCTTTGCGTATATCTATATATAGGACTCCGGAGCACCCCAGCGCCATCCTAACTCGTCACCGTTTTGGGGACGAGTTGAAAGGCCGAGTGTGGCCTTCTGTATCTAGGCTCCATGGGAACATCGATCGTGCCGGCGTTTCACCGCGCCTCCTCCCCGGCGCCAGTGAAAACTGCTCGTCTCGAGCTTCTCCGCCAATAGCGCGATCATGCCGTCGCCTCCTCCTTCGAAACAAGCCCCGCTTCCAAAGCTCGTTCTTAACCACGTATTTTTTTCGTTCACGGATTCCTCGCAGGCTTCTCTCTCTTTCACCGTCTCTTTCCCTCTCGCTCTCCCATTCTATTTTCCCCTCTTTTTACACCGCACACGAGTCATGCGCGCTATTGGCTATTTTCACTTGACCCCTACACCCGCCGTAGCTGCACCACGAGCGCTATTTGCGATTCCACCGTGATTAAATTACTGATTAATTCGCGGCGTTTGTCCCGTATATATATTTATAGACGCGTTTAAATGCCAATACGGTAGGAATGAGGAGCGCGGACCGTGGCGAAAGGCTCTCGCATCAACGTGTCTACATGCGCGCGAGCGCTTGTACGCGACGCGGATGCGATTTTGCCGAGACGGAACGTTATAGAATGCTTAGTTTCAACCTCGGGCCGATGTAGCACCTCGTGCAGCAAATCGAGCCGTGAAAAAACGACGATTAACTCGTATAAGTTCACCCACACACACATATACATGTACACATATGCCGATTCACACGTCGAATAGGTGCGAATCAGCAGGACAAGAAAAATGCTCGCGGCGAATGAACTTTGGAGACCTCGAGAGTGTTTCGCGTAACTGTGTACACATTTTGTTGGACTCGTCTTATATATTTCATGGCAAACGAGCGTGTGTAATGTGTCGTATAGAAAATGCGAAATGTACATTTTTAGGAACTCTCAGCTCCCCCGGGTGTTTGTCACTGGACTCGCTGAATTACCCAGATTTTCCCTTTTTCTCCATCAAAATCCATTTCGATATACATCAAACTCTGACAGAGCATATAGTTTATAACATTTTCTATCGCGCGACCACACAATTATTTTATCCATTTATTAAGAACTAATTATTAAAGTGTTTAAAACCGAAAATCGAACTTTTTTCTAGTTTGGCATTTTCGTGATTTTCAATATTTCTGCAAACTATCCGATCATGCGAAAGTTTTATTACTGTGCTAAAAGTAGAGGTATAGATGAGCCTAGTTGCCAGAACAAGCCACTCCGCAGCAACGGCCCCACTTAGTCAAAATAATAACAACGTTATTGTTTATCAATATTTACTATATTAATAATTTCGCGGAAGAGGGGGGGGGGGGCAACACACAATAGACTTAATTGGGGCCGCCCCCTGGGTACGTCCATGCCGAGGGGAGAAGAGTGTCCAGGGACTGTATTGTAAAAAAGCCGATACATACAATTTAGAGGTCCAAAAAACTTAACCCTACGGTTGATTTTTTTGTTTTTTAGTAAGAACCAGGGCATCGAGCTCTGAATGACTGACTGACGGCGAGCTTCGTGATATTTTTTCCCTAGATATTATTCATTCATTTCGGGTAATTCTCTGTTCAAAAATTGACTCGCGCACTCATCTGTCACGTGATATACATATGTGTGTGTGTGCCGGTATCTAGACCCACGTGGCGAAAGTGTTAGGACCGGCCGGGGAGGGGGGGGGGGGGGGGGAGGGTATCGCACACGAGTCGCGTCGTGTCGTGCGACCGGCGCAGACAGCGCCTCATCGAACCACCGGCGGTAGCCGCTGCTCGCGTGATCGCATAGCGTTTCCGCGAATTGCTGAACTAAAAAAAAGCGTACACATTATATCCTGGTGTTGGAATTGCTACGTGGAGAAAAAAAAAAAGATTACATCAGTGATCGATGACAATTTGCCTTCGCGACGAGTCGTGTGGGCTCACCTGACAATCGAGAAATCCTTAGAGCGTTGGAAATTTGCGTGCGATCGTTAAACACGTCAGAGACGCATAATCGAAAAGTTGGTATGTACGAGCGGGCGCATCGTGTAACGCAGTGGTTTCTTCATCGGTGACGAGGCACGCGACACCTCGAGCCACGAGGATGACACACGATGAATTGGTTAACTTTGTCAAGGCGGGGGCGGAGGTGAAGGATAAGGAGGGAAATCAATGAGGGAAACTCGGATGCACAAAGTAGCAGAGGCGATAGAGCGGCCAGAAGCGACGCTCTCCCGTACACACCCGACACGAAGAACACGAAAAGAGAAACGCAACGCGCGACCGGCTGCGTAATGAGAAACAGAAGGGAGCCAGAGAGTCCAGGACCGGCGGGAAGTCAGCGGCGAAAGCGAAACCTTCGTCGCGGCATGCGCACTGATGCTCCACTCGTGGCTGTTGCATTGGTTCGCGCTTTCCTAAGCGAGACTACGCCTAGCTCACTTGTACACGTATTCGTTAGGACCCGCGCGCGCGCGTGTGTGTGTGCGGCGCAATTTTGTATGGGAGAGACGTGTACGCCTGTCGTTCGGCTACTCGACCGTAGGGGGAATTTAGAGTTGATTCGCTGCGATCGTTGCGGATACTTTCAAGGGATCCGCCAGAGCTAGAAACTTCTGGAATACGGTTTTTTTCAGATTGCAGATGGTTTTAGAGATTTTTTTTCGGAATATTGCTAAATTTAGGTGTGAGATTTTTCGTGTAGCCGTTTTTGCCATTTACTCGAAACTGTTTTATGCATTTTTAGAAATGACTTTTATAATTCATTCGTAAGCTTGAAACTTCTCAAATACACAGGTTTTCGGGGCACAGTTATAGAGATTTTGTCAACGAAAACAAAATTGAGGTACGAGGATTTTTGTGAAGCCTTTTTTGCGTTTTTCTCGCATCGATTTATGCATTTTGTTTATACGTTCTATGATTCATTCGTTCGAACCCAAACGGGTTTCATGAAACGGTGTAAGTTGTATCTCAAAATTTATTTCTCGATTCTTTCGAATTTCGGAAATCGAAGTATCACTTACGTAGGGTTCAAATTTTCAAAAAAGTATCCGGTCATACGAAAGTCTTATTTTCATACCGAAAGTACATTTTTGGTTTGTGCTTTTAGGGTTTTGTTTTTCGGTTTTTATTGCGTTATATTATACTGCATGTACATATTTTATTTTTCACACGAGATCGCGCTAGTTCGATTCGTATATTGTACCGGATCAATGGCGTAGATTAAGAATCGATTGAATGTTACGACCGAACAAGCCTTTCATTGACTTCAATTTTGGCGACGATAGAAGTCTATACGCGTTTGATGTAATATGCCGAGTACATGGGAGCCGAGTGGTGGATCTATGCGCGACGCTAATAATGGAACGACATATTAAATGCGGACAGCTGCTTTTTATTTTTTCCCGACCAACAACGAAGTGAAAATGTTGACTTTGTATCAACCTGTGATAAGATGAGAGGCATTAGTACAAGAGTCCAAACTCCATGAGGGAAGCGGTAGGCACAGCGTTCGCGAAAATGTCAAAAGTTCAGGTACAAAATTTCACCACCAGCGTCGCTCCGACAAGGAGTGACCGAGCGATTTAGCAATAGCCCCAGCACAAAGTGAAAGTGACCGCAACACTCCGATCAGCCCTAAAAAATTAAACATTCTAACGAAACTAAAGGACTGATTCGTCTATAAAAATAATCCTGAAAAGGTTTTTTGTAACGTAATTGCTGTAATACCGCGAGTGGGAGCACAAAAATCGAAAGTACGTGAAAAACAAAGCGAAATTTCCAGATGTAAACAATTAGTATTGTGATTGGTACTTTTCGTAAATGATAAATTATTTAGTGTTATACATATACCGATAATGAAAGACACTGAAAAAATATTAAAAATCTACTTTACACATACACGGTTTGAAATTTCGCTGAAGGCATCCAAATAACTTTTAATTTTGATACACCCTCGAGTAAAAATGATTGTATATACTTAGATACAATTATATAAAAATGATATACAATCATATATATTTATATAGGTTTATATATAATTATATGTATACGTGAAAATTTTATTTACGGTATATAAAATTGTATATGACTGTATATGAGTACTTTTATTTTCTTTTGAAATACATATAATTGTACATATCTTTATATGGCTTCATATATGATTAAATATAGAAGAGTTTTCTTTCGCTTTATTCGCGTATGGAAGCAGGTAAATCAAAAGATTGTTTATTAAAAGTTAACAAATTATGTATTGATGCAATATATTTACCAAATTTGATTACAATTATTGGGTTTCTTACAGAGATAATTTCCAATTCTGCTCAGTTGATTAATATTAGTTTTTTCTTAGAATTTTACTAACAAAATGTCATCGGTTTCTTCGACTGGTATAATATATGTCACAATAGCTTTTTTTCTACATGACAAAACATAACGTATTTTACATTGAAATGTTGAGTTATAAAATATAAAGCCGAGTAAAAATGAATATATATAAACATATGTAATTGTATATTAATTGATCATATACAATTGTACACAAAAATTGGTCCGATAGAATTTTATATATTTGTATATAAACGTATGCAATTGTATATACTAATATACAGTTATGTACGATAGTATATGAATATATAGAAAATTTTATCGGCCGATAAAATTTGTTTATCGTATTGAAGTATTGGAGCACTCGAAGGCTCCAATACATACGACATATATGTCATATGTATTTTAAAAACCTGGTAAACATACAGCGAGTGCTCCACACTCTTCAATCGAATATTAATAAAAAAAAAATTAGAATGGCTGTTACTTCACGGTGTTTAGGAATCCCATAATATAAAAAATACCAAAAATCCGTTTTTCGTATTCGCAATTCGGGGAAATTCTTATAAATAAAATAACGAGTGTCTTTCCTTGAGAAAAAAAATATTTTCGCATATTTTGCCCTGAAACGTCCGTTCGACTGGCTCAATAAAATGTAAATTAATTTTTTTCTTTTTTAAACGTTTTTTTACGAATGTAAATACGTCAAATCCTGCCAAAGATACAGCCATTTGAATGGAAAAATATTTAAAAATGGTAATCAACGAGAAAAAACGTCAGAAATTTAAAAAAAAATGTCGACACGGTGAATATTTTCCAATAAAGTAACTCGATTTTTCAAAATTATTTGTGGATTTTTTTTTACTGGCTGGAGTGACGTGGAATGCCTCATATATTCATTTTTACTCGGGCCCTTCGTACTCTACATTATCCCCGCATTTGCATTGCCCCCTTTTCGATCAACATCGATGACAAATGAAGGTTATATTCCTGTCAAAACATGCGAACATATACAACATACATCGCGACACCAGCGCCATTTACGAGCACTTATTTTTTTCAACTTCGCAGACGCCCTCAAATATCCTTTAAATACCTTAGTCCGTGTCTACAAAAATCCCTCACGATCGCCAAACGAAACGTAAAAAGCTGACAGCAATGAGAAACTATACGAAGGGAATATATCGACGAAAACGTAGTACCGGCGACGCGCAAGATAAACTTGGCATCGCGAACGCCAGTACGAGAGGGAAAAGATCGGGAAAAAACATACCCCCCGCGTTATATACATGTATGCAACGTGTATTATATACTACTGTATTGCGCGTAGTACTGGTTGGTGCGTTCGCACGTTCATAACTGGCACGAAATGAGGAGGCTTGTAACAAGTTGTGTGTAATTTTCAACAGCACGCTCGCTGTACGTAAAACTCGTATGTACGATGGATATGCTCTCGTGGATCAAGTTGGACGAAATTCTCCGTGTGTGGGTATGCGCGACACGTGATTCACACATCACACTGAGAGATTCTCGTATGCGTCCACCACCGACCAGCCAAGGACGAACGTCGCGATACTCATCGTATTCTCTCGCAGAGAGAGAGAGAGAGAGAGAGAGAGAGAGAAGGAGAGAATGAGAAGAGAAAAACTTGTATCCAATAGCGAGTGGCATTACTACCGACCTAACCGCCTTTTCTTACATCCCGTTTTTCTTTTACTGATCCTCTCGAGTTGGATCTCCCAGCTCTGACCACCCTTACTCATATATCCAAGCTCCGCTACCAACGTTATTTTGCCTAATTATGATTATACCTCGCTGATTCATTTATTATAAAGCCGCAGACCTGATATTCTCGCTCTTTTCACATTTTTACCCTCTGTATTATTCTTATTTTGCAGTTTTTTCTGTCTTGGCGCGTAGCATGGCGATTAACGTAACTACTGATCGTCTCCGTGCACCACGATCTTGGAGGTCTGAAAACTCCGGGTTATGGTCGTTGGTAGACCATTTTTGGAACTTTTTTAACAATCTTGTTGCCTTGAGGGATAACACCACTCTAGCGGCAGAAAATAATGCCTAACTTTGACAATTCATTTTGGCAGTATGAAAAAATGAATAGGATTTCTTTCGACAGGGATTATTAAACACATTAAAAAAAAATGTATTATAATTTCCCTACAAAATGGCGGCGGCAGAGCCCATCTTGAAAAACGTGTTTTTTACAAATAGCTTCACGGGAGGACGGTTTTCTCGTAAAGTATAAGACCTGGAAAAAACACAAAAAGAAATTATAATCTATATATTATTAGCTATCGGACTACGTAGGGATCTTTTTCATCACATTTTGAAAAAATAGCGCACTTTGAAAGAAATAAAGCGATTTTTTGCCCAAAAAATAAGCAGTAAATTGTTTATAAAAAAAAGTTTACATTAAATCGAGAAACGGGTACGTACTCCCATAAAGAATGTAATTGTGAAGCTACTATCCAAATTTCAAATCGATCCATGCAAAGGTGTTCGGGCAATTCGTCCTCCCAGTTTAAAAAAAACGTGGTTTCGAGAAAAACGCGTTTAAGGGAGACTTTGTCCTTGAAATGCAGCGGGCGATGTTAGCGGCTCAACATGAGCAGCTAGAAGAAGAGGAGGGATGCCTCTATGGACAAGGCATTGCCGATTAGCGGTAATTATAAACACATTTGTGTAAACACATTACAAAACTTTAAACGCGTTTTTCTCGAAAACACGTTTTTAAAAATGGCTGACATTCTCCTGACCGCTGTAATTAACATATCGACCTGAAATTTGGAGAGCATACTCAGAAAATATGTCTTCACGGAATGACAGATCGTTTTTCCGATAGATACATTTTTGCATTTATTATTTATCTTTTTATGCGAAAAAAACGCGAAAATTCGATTTTTTTAATTTGCCGCCATTTTCCGAAATTTGTACTAAACGAAAAACCCATCCGTCATTCCATGACCAAAGGGTCACAGGTTGATAATATGCTTTGAATTTGTGTTTCAGATCAACAAAGAGGGGGCAGTGATGTCAGCCGTTTATCTCCCGCGATTTAAGGACTTGTTTTCGCGGAGCTGCAACGGCCGCCATTTTGGTTTTTTTTTTTCAAAAAAAAAATGTTTTTAACGTTCTGTATATCATGAATAAAAGCAAGAAAAAACCGCACTCAAAAAGCTTTACTCGTTACCATTAAAAAAAATAAAATGTAAACACCTGAAATATGGCACTCCAAGTACAAAGTCTCCCTTAAAGTTGAACGAGCACATAAATCCTTGAAATTTTTGTATTTATTACTTTTAAATTTGAAGTAAATCGAGTGAAAATTGTTGAAGTTATTTGTCACGCCAATTGGAAAAAAGCTGTTTCGAGAAAAACGCGTTTAAAGTTTTAGGTATTCTATGACCGTGCCAGAGGTGGGCTTACGTTATACGCTCAAAGTTGATGAAAAAAAATGTTCTTGCTATAAGTCGAATAGTAACTTATTCTTATGATGATAAAGCATCGTTTTATTGAGAAAAAAATCGATTTGTTGCAAATTCTACTGTGGCCTTACCCCTCAGTCTGTGATGCCTGCGCCATAACGAAAACACCATCCTAGAGTGATGTTATCCGTTAAGTATTCATAGGCTATAAACGCTACGCTATTGGCGCTAGACTACAAACTAACCCTAGGGTACAAACTCTATGCTATGAACTAATCGTTCGCCATAAACGAAACCTACGCCATAAAACCTAGACTATAAGCTGAACTTAGGCTATAAAACTATGCAAAATGGTCGTATTTTTGAAGTTTTGGGCTTGCGCAGACCCCTTGAGCGAATGAAAAGTGTACGAATCATATATTTTTTCAAAAGTATACATAATTTTTTAAATATCTTTATCCAGTGGCTTCCCTGAAACCGTGAACCATTAATATTTTTTCATCCGAGCTTCTTTTCTCGATTTCTGTGGGGTGTACGTTCAAAATGAGACACCCTGTACGTGTGTGTGAATTGTGTACAGCATATATCGGGGTACATACGAGTTTTGCCTATAGCAACAACGGCATTCCTTCGCCGCTAATACATCTTCGAACTCGTGTGCTTTATACGTGTGTACATATATATATATATATATATATATGTATCCAATACTCAAGGGACGCTTATATACGATAATGGTATCTATATAGCGAGACGAGTCGTGCTGCGAATCCCTGCCTCGAGATTTCTCAGAAGAGTCCTTTATCGAAGACAAGGACGACACACTTGATTAAACGTTTTATTTTTATTTCCTCGTTTTTTGCCCCCCCCCCCCCCCCCCCCCGTCTTTTCTGTGGTATTATAAACCATACTTGTAGGGCCTGCTTTTGCCTTGTGCGAGATTACAGCTATGGAGTAGCAGGAGACCACGGAGGCACGCAATTATTATGCCCCCCGCCCGCCATTCTTTCTCTTCGAGGTCTTGAGAATTAAAGCTGCGAAAAAAGTATATCCCTTTTGTCATTTTATTTGCGAGATAATTCATCCGAGAGAACAGCGGACCAGTTTCTATTTTTACCAATCTCGAAATAACGATTTTT
The DNA here is from genome assembly GCA_963210295.1 of Ophion ellenae. Lineage (NCBI taxonomy): Eukaryota > Metazoa > Arthropoda > Insecta > Hymenoptera > Ichneumonidae > Ophion > Ophion ellenae. The sequence continues at coordinate 16,184,078 of OY723395.1, forward strand.
CTCAAGCTTCCGTTTTTTGTACCGATCTTGGAATAACGATTTTTCACAAGCTCGCGTTTTTTCTACGGATCTCGGAATAACGATTTGTTGAAAGCTTCCGTTTTTTACCGATCTCGCGATAACGATTTTTCACGAAATTCCGTTTTTTTTACTGATCTTGGAATAACGATTTTTCACAAGCTTGCGTTTTTTCTACCGATCTTGGAATAACGATTTGTTGAAAGCTTCCGTTTTTTTCACCGATAACGATTTTTCACGAGATTCCGTTTTTTTCCGTGTTTTTTACCGATCTTGGAATAACGATTTTTCACAAGCTCCCTTTTTTTTACCGATATCGGAATAACGATTTTCTATAAGCTTCCGTTTTTCTTACCGATATCGAAATAACGATTTTCCACAAGCTTCCATTTTTTACCAATCTCAGAATAACACTGTTCCACAAGCTTCCCGTCCTTTACCGATCTCGGAAAACCGATTTTTCACAAGATTTCATTTTTTACCGATCTCGGAATACCAATTTTCCACGAGCTCGGTTTTTTACCGATCTCGGAATAACGATTCTTGCCAAGCTTCCGTCTTTTTTACCGATCTCGAAATAACGATTGTTGACAAGCTTCCGTCTTTTTTACCGATCTCGAAATAACGATTATTGACAAGCTTCCGTTATTTTTTACCGATGTTGGAAGCTTCTATAAGCTTCCGTTTTTTTTTACCGATATCGAAATAACGATTTTTCACCAATCTCAGAATAACGATTTTGCAAAAGCTTCCTTTTGAAGTAAACATTTTTGGGCTTCGTCCGAGAAGGCGGTTATCGGAGACGGGCTCACGCAGTACGAGACCGTAAACACTCGAGAGGCACGTGGCCGCTGGATGACGTCTTTTTTAGACGACAAAGGACCAGATGAAGGCCCTGCAAGGGGTTCGGCCTTCTTGAGATGAGTCCATGCGGAACCGTTAACAAGAACGCATGGTCGAGCTGCAAGTCGTATATCGGCGCTTCTTTGTTACGCGTCGAAGATATTAAGAGACTTTATATAAAATTACCATACTGTACGGGTCCATTGGGCATTACATTTACAAAATATAACCTTAGTAAGGAACTCTTACAACACTTTCCTTTACCGATCTTGGAATAACGCTTTTCCACAAGATTTCGTTTTTTTTACCGATCTCGGAATATGGATTTTTCCCCAAGCTTCCGTTTTTGTTTCTCGATTTTTGCTGATTTCGTTGTATATTTTGAAGAAATATTTTATTCGCACGCATACACAGGTATAAGGTTTGAAATGTGACACACAATGCTCAGTGGCGCTGACATTCGTATCGAACGCGACAATCGTCCGAATCACGCACGCATTATACCGATCCGTATTCGCCGTCTAAAACCCACGTGCGTAACAAGATTCTCTTCGACGTTGAGAGCGCTCGCGAGACGGCACGCACGCCTTTGAAGTTACGCCCGCATTAATGCGTGCGTTGACACGTCTGCGCGCCCTTGAAAATTAAAGTCACTGTGTCGCGCGGCTCTCATCGGCTCATTGCCCTTTCGCCGAATCGCCCAACGGCCGTCAACGTTGACAGGTCGATTCAACGCGCACGTTACGAAATTCGTTACGTGCGTAACTTGACGCGAAATGATTCGGCGGCGGAGAATTTGCGCGATATGATTAACGCGATGCGCCGCCTTTTTTCTCGCCTTTTACGATAAATTTCTGTACACTTTGTATCGAACGAACGAGATTAAAAAGCGAGGAATACGGGGTGTATCTCAATACGGCAGGTTTCCTTTTCTTTTCCGAGATGGTACGCGCGGCGCCATCTCTGCGGGGCGTGGCGAAGCTCCTTATCGATCCTCGGGCGAAGCTTGACGGACTCGACCGAGCGTGATTGTCTCTCTCGCACGCGCCGAGCGGCGCGCCACTCGGGGCGCGGCGGCGCTACGAGGAACGGTCGAACGAGCGTGTCCAGTACGCGTAATCTCACTGACAGTTGAGTGTGGCACTTGGGGTGTTCGAAATTCGTACGCACACTTGTATCCGGAGCACGGACAATCGAATTGCAAAGATTCCATCGATGTAGTACGTTACATTTCCATATTGAGTAGCGAATAGCCTTAAGCTCTAATAGTCGTACACGTCGGTACAAGCCTCGTATAGTTGTACGGAAAGAAAGCGAATAAAAATGTAGGTGATGTACGCGTTTGGGCAGTGCCAGTGGGCCGTTCCCGCAATCCCTGGATCGCGAGAAACACTTTTCTTCTCTCAAAGAGAGACTTGCCGCGCCTTTGTCGAATAATTGCGAAGTTTTTTATATCCGTGAATGTTGACTTTTCGATCGGTTCGGTCAATTTCGCCTCGTCGATACGGTCGTCGCGAGGTCTAAAAATAATTGGGGATGAACAAACGTGAAGCGTTACAGGCGTGAGAGTCATCAGCGTTTTTCACCGAGAGAAGGACCGTCGAGATTTGTGTCGTGTGCCGCGAGCTACACGCGCTCTCGTTTTATCGGGGGATAGAGTCCACTCAGCCCGCTCTCGTCTTTCGTTTTTCCCCGAGAAACGCAGCATCGTTTCTTCTCGACTCTCAAGTTTCAGTGCGCGCTTTTGCGTGTCACGCGCACACAAAGAAGCGTTACACGGAAAGTCGCGAGATAGCAGCTATAGACATATTCATATATAGATACGCGTGCGCGCTTTGGTGAAGTATAACTGTAGGCGCGACACGCGTTCTTCGATCAATTCTCGCGAACTCGTACCCGAGTCAGCGGGGACGTTATCGGGTCAATAGGAACCCCTTCTCCCGCCGCTACCCGGGTGACTCTCGATGTTTTTTTTTTCTTCTGTCTTTGCTATTTAGCGATCGGTAGCATTTTACGTATAGTGACCGTTTTCTCGAGTTTCCGTCTATCGACGATCGCCCGATTGTTACCGATTCGAGTAGAGAGAGAGAAAGATGCGAAAAGTCCCGCAATGTACAAAGTTCCTAACCTCAAACTTTGACGTTTCATAGAGCCGCCGATAGGTCATATTTGGCTGCTTTCAGATATAAGCCCACGGACCCGATCGACCTGGTCGACGCTACGAACACGATGGCGCTTCCACCGGCACCAGGTACGTCCTCGGTTTTTCCAATTCAGCAAGTACGAAGGCAGAGCGAAGCTTTCGAGACGATAATTTGCAGGTACCGATCCGTGGATCATCCAGCCCAGGGAGCGAGCTGTGTATCGCGACCAATTCGAGTCCCTCAAGCCGATTGGAGGCGTGGTAACGGGCGAACAGGCCAAAGGATTCCTTCTACGATCTCAGCTGCCGCCAGCTGTACTCGGAGAGATATGGTAATCTTTTGTAGCGTTGATTCTAACGAAAACGGGCATGCTCATTGGTATGTGTTCGCCAGGGGCCTTTCGGACACGGACGCCGACGGAAAAATGGATATCAACGAGTTCAGCATAGCCTGCAAGCTGATACACCTGAAATTGCGAGGCCTGGAAATTCCCAAGAGTCTTCCGGCGTCGTTGATTCAGAGCTTGAAGATCATCGCCGCCAGTAAGGAAATTTCATTTTTCCAGCGCCCCTTTGCCTATTTTCACGATCCTGCGCCTTTCCTATCGATTAAGGAGAAAATACCGTCGTTGGGAGGCGAAAACTGTATTTGTTTCGTGTGCGCAGACGAAGCGCCGCCGGCGATCGGTAACGGGGCGCAGGGACATCTGGGAGGCTTGGTGAATCTCGGCAACGCGCTACCGTCCGTACCGCTCGCGCATTCGTCGCCTCGGCCTCTGATTTCAGGACTGCCGGCGCAGGTCGGCCAACCCTCGAGGCCTGTACCCCCGATGCAGATACCTCTCGGTGAGTTGAGAACGGATTTTTGCTCCCCTCTATCGCCGCACGGGTTTCAAGAGAGTGGAATTTTTGTTCCACTATTCTTCACTCGTTCGCTACACCTTGTTTTACCTACGGTTTGGGCGTAACGCTCAAACAGTTTCTGTTGCTGCAGTGAGTTTGTTTGGGATAGAAAAAAAAAACGGATAGGAGTAGGCGTAAAGAAGGGAATTAAAAATATGGATGGTTGTTGATTGACTTTGTTCGAATTTACACGGTACAGCAGCGTCACAATGTAGACAGAGCACGGCTAGCGGTACACTAGCGAGAACAAACACATCGCCAAAGCCACCCGCTCGCCCTGCACCCCCCTTTATGGGTATGTCACACACTTGTTATTTCCGCCTTTCGGTTCTCTGCTTGTGTCTTATCCTCTCTGCCTCTCTATGCTTCTCTCTCTTTCTCTTACTCTCTCTCTTTCTCTTTCTCTTTCTCTTTCTCTATCCCTTTCTCTCTTGCTCCTGCCTTTTAATCTATGACACTTAACGCTTTCTCTGTGCAAACACTTTGGCAAATGCACTCGCAATAGACGAAAAACTAATTCTCCTTTTGCCAAGGAAAAATGGTTGCGCGAAGTCTAAATTGTCGAGTGCGAATATTGCATGGTGAAACTTTTATTTTCATATCAAACAGATGTTGTTCCATTTCCACAGTATCTGAAGCTTATCATATTACGTACCCTGGCCTGTTACGACACTAGGCTTACATATATATATATCTACGATTTGTTGCACTTGCATCAGGTCTTCGCAGTGCTCGGAGGAATCGTCGTTCGAGCAATTTCCATTCTCATATTTTTCTATCGTCGTCGTTATTATCATTGTTGTCGATGTTGATGTGTCGATGGTCGCATATGCAAAACGAATAATATCTCTTTTTTTCACTGCTCGTTATTTGTTCTTTTGGAATTCACACGTGTACATAATACATCGCTTTGCGTTCTTTACTTCGCCGGCCAAAGGAAACATGAATTGCCCGGCTGGTCCTCCTCAACGACCCGCACCACCAGGAAATATCGGTACGTTTAACGGATACGTTTGTGAAATTTTGGAAATTAAGATATAGCCACATTTGACAGAACGTTGATTTTTCTACAGAAAATACATTTTATAATTTGTTATCAACAAGTCGAAATGTTGTACATAATTGTGCGCGTACTAACAATCTAAGTAGCCCGCTTTTTTTAACTTTCATTTTCTAATAAAAAATCCATTGATGTCGCCATTTCGCTTTCTCGTCTGCGACGCAGTTGTATTTGCATTGTATACACGTTTTTTTATCGAATCGTTCGAATCGAGTCACATTTACGAGAGGGACACGGGATTACAGGTGCTTCGTTCGTTGCGACGAGCGGCGGTGGCGGTCAACCCCCGAAACCGGCGCCCCCCTCGTTCCCGAATAGCCCGATCGCTGGAATTGTTCCGGTCGCGCCGATTCAACCGATCACTCTGGCATCGGCAATCGGTGAGAAGATTTTTTTCCCTTTCGATTCTTACCTCTCGTTTTTAACCGACCAGCGATATGTAGACTATCCGCACTATTTTTCTTTGCTTATTTCAACTCTTCGTCGTTGCCCTTTTTCTGCGAAGAAGACGAGAAAAACAAAACGTTACAATTATGGAGAATCTCGAATTCAACACCTCCCACGATATCACTTTCTTTCTCCAGCTCTCCCGCTCGTTACTCCTTTACTTTTATCCCGCGAGTTTTATGTTCGTATTGTCCATATTCAATCTCGTCTAGTAATTGTTACCGTTTCTTTATTTACAGATTTGCTCGATCTTGCATTTTCCGAAGGTACACACACGACGAATAATAATATATTGATCCTCCCCCGTACCATCTACTCAGTTTTTCATAACAATGCGCTAACATTACGTGTCTCATTGACAGTCGTTTGCTTATTGACGTGTGCTTTACCTGTTGGTCGAAAAGATTTCGCACAAATACACGCGCAATCGAATGCTATTATTGTTGTAAGAAGGTGACGCATGAAGACTCGAAAGCTTCTCTTGGTAGAAATTTCTATGCTCGATAAAAGAGGCTGCTTCTTTTAGAGTAATTTCGAAATGTGCACAAGTCAGCTGCGAGTTTCAACGCCCACGAGTTCGATCGATAAGCCTAGGAAGTGTCCTTTTTCATAGAAACTTTCATTATTTCTAATCACTGCTGAGTGATAATCTTTTGGAGACAAAAAATGTGAATCACAGTTTTAAAAAAGTGACGAACCTGTCTGTCAAAAAAGGTGTGCAGCCGATTGCCTCGGTGGCTCCGTTGAACACAAATCCTACGCCGATGGTGGCTTTCGGTATGGGACATCCGGGCGCGGGGCCCGTGTTGCAACCTTTCACCGGTGGGGTCATGCCTCCCATTGCCGCAGTTCCGGGTGTCGTTTCGTCGATTCCAGCCATTCCATCCGGTGAGTACACTCGTGACTGTGCTGTTGTATCTCGCTAGAATGGAAATCTCGAATGGCGATCGGTTTTGGGAATTCTGCGGTACATTTTTTTTCGCGTCCAGGTTCGTGTGAAAAAAAAGGCAGTGCCTTCGGTACAACGCTCATAGGGGTATTTTGCCAATGTAGACGGTCAACTTTATTTCTGTCGATTTTTTTTTATTTGTAATGACTTTCTTATCGACTTTAAACTATGGGAAGTGTTTTGCGATGAATAATGTGTCCTAAAATATTGGGTTTTATAGAAAAAAAATGATAAAACGATCTTTTTAACTGAAGTTTTTATTTATTTCGAAAACTAAACTCGATATAATTTATATAACTAAGATGATGATGAGTGCCATGGCTCTTTTTCGTCCTGCTCACTCTCTGTGTCTTCAGGAACCTCCTCCGAATCTGAATCTGAAAAGGAACATCACTTAAGTGTCCGCTTCCGATTTTGTTGAAACTTGTTGATAAATCATTAAAAACTATTGGATACGTATTTTTTGTATCTGCGCAAAAACGTTTTTAAAGGGAAAACGACCCCTCATAAAGACAGGCGTGTCACCTCTTAATTTCATTTTTTTAAAAATTATCCTATAGAGAATTTTTCATTGCTTTACATTAGAAGAATTTTGGTTTTTGTTTCATTCTGATCGGTGGACTGCTTGTGGGTGAAACTGCAAAACCCCCCGTCGATACGCCTTTCTTTGAGAGTTGGTTTTCCCCCTTAAAACCATTTTTTCGCAGATAAAAAAACATACCTATCTAATAGTTTTCAATCCTTCATGACATATATGCGTTTAAAATCAAACCTGACTCTTCAGAGTCAGGTTCAGCGGGAATCATCAATTCAATTACATCCTTCGTGAACGGCATTAATTTTTTTGGAGGTCCGTCTCATGCTAATGATCAGTGGGTTGGAATTTAGTAATAGCCTGTTTATAATATCAAGGTTACACTCCGCCCGAATATAAATTCTCTATTCTCTTCACTCAACTTCACCGTCATGGCTGTTCACCCCTGACTCGAAAAAATGCGGATAAGTGCGGCTGATTTGATTATGATTATATTGTACAAACTATCATCTCGGAATAACAATTGAAATAACGACCGGGACGAACCCGGAAACATAATAACAAGCTTTCATGTGTAAAAACCTGGTAGAAAACTTACCAATTCTGAACTATTTTTTCAAATGACGAAAAAACAATTTTCCATTAACAAATAACGCAGCAAAATATTTCAAAAGTGTGGGCTCTTACCTGCTCGATCAAAATACATAACGATATTTTCAAAGAAATCGCTGTTAACAAAAATGTTTACTTTTTAAGGGGGGATTGTCTTTTTTTTTCGCAAAATTTACCGCTTTTTGGGAATTCTTTTGTGAAGAAAGTATACAACGGAAAACTTGTGAAACTTGGCTATAGTGTTATTGATCTGTTTACTACATACAAAAAAATTTTTAAACAATTTCATAAAAAAATCCGCCTCCCACCCCCCTCGACGCGCGATGGTCCTTTTTTGATGGTGTGCACGATTACAGCCTTCACGTTCATCCTGCAACAAAAACCCAAAAAGCATTTTACTTTAGACACATATAGCTATCGTTCGATGAAGGGAAAAAGACAAAAAAAAATTGACGATTTGGTGACGTTTTGAACTTGAAGTATCGATTTTTCGAAAAAAATTGATCGATTTTTTGTTATAAATAAAAAACTATTAAACGTATTGCTTTTTTGCTTCATCAAACGATAAAAGGATGTCAGCTGAGCATTCTGTCCAAATTTGAAGGCAATCGGTTGAATCGTTTTTGAGAAATCGTGCACACCAGTTGTGAAAAAGGTGTTTCGAGAAAAACGCGTTTAAGGGGGGATTTTTTGATGAAATTGTTTATAAAATTTTTTGTATGTAGTACACAGATCAATAAAACTATATGCCAAGTTTCACAAGTTTTCCGTTGTATACTTTCTTCACAAAAAAATTCCCAAAAAGCGGTAAATTTTGCGAAAAAAAAGACAATCCCCCCTTAACCGACAAGGAACATCCCTCAGGTGACACCCTTCGATTTTGTTGAAATTTGAATATGTTATAAAGCACCGAAAAGTAAGCAATACGTATTTTTTTTATCGGCGGAAAAACGGTTTCAAGGGCTGAAACGCACCCTCAAAAATGGGGATGTTTTTCGTTTTTCGTCGATAACGTTTTAACGGTACGAGATATTAAAAAATTTCAAATTGCAACAATGTTTATTTTTTTGTGCACTATACAATGGAGATGAGAACGACAACGTTATCGACGGAAAACGAAAAACACCCCAATTTTCGAGAGTTCGTTTCACCCCTTAAAACCGTTTTTCCGCCGATAAAAAAAAATACGTATCGCTTACTTTTCGGTGCTTTATAACATACCCAAATTTCAACAAAATCAAAACGTGTCACCTGAGGGATGTTCCTTGTGAGACAGTCGAACTTAGAAAACCGAGAAAGATACGTACGCACCGATTGTAAAGTTCCGACTGAAACTAGGGCTAGTACAACCAATGACAAACGGGGAAGGGTTCCCTATTGTTCTCTAGTCATGTACCAATAATAATAACCCGTTTTTTTTTCACGTGCGTCAAGTTCTAGAAATTGATTTATGACCGGCGCGATCGTCAGAATACCCAAAAAGTTGACAAAAAATGAGCTATACTTTGGACAACCTTACGAGGAACTTACCAAATTTAACCCTTTCAGTCACAGTGGGATCGCTACGGTCCCACCCTTTAAAAAATCACCTCAGAGCTTTAATATTGGACCAATGCCTCTCAAAATACGGATCTAGGGGTTTTTTGAGACGCTGATCACGATTATGAGGTCAGATTTTGGAAATTCAAAATGGTGGATCCGATATAGTCGATCCAACTGGGCAATGTAACAATACAAATTTCAATCATATAAAATCCTACTTTATCAGGAATATTCCTTCAAATATACATTAGAAATAAATATTTCAGTTAATTTGAAATCATTCTGCAACCAAAATAATCTATGACTGCAAAATTAAAATCCGTGGTTCCTTATCATTATCATTGATATGCACTGCATGTATATATATATACATATTTGTGTGCGTGCGTGCATTAGATTTTGAAAATCTGATGCCGGATTCGTGATCAGCGACCCCGAAAACCCCTGAGTACAAAGTTTTAGAAGAATTAATAAGTATTCGGAATTGCACGTCCGCCATATTGGATCCGCCATTTTGAATTTTGAAAATCTAATGCCAGATTCGTAATCAGCGACCCCGAAAACCCCCGAGTATGAAGTTTTAGAAGAATTAATAAGTAATTGGAATTTAACGTCCACCATATTGAATCCGCCATTTCGAATTTTGAAAATCTAATGCCGGATTCGTAATCAGCGACCCCGAAAACCCCCGAGTACGTATTTTCATCAAAATCGCTGCCGATGAAAAATGCATGACTGAAAGATTTAAAGTAAATCGGATAAGTAGCTTGAGATTTTCCGACAGCCACCGTAAAAAAGCTTACTTCGTGAAAATAACCTGCGCGTCACAAGTTGCAGCGCTCCATTGCAGAATGGCCATTGAACTTGGCTGCCTTTGTTTTTCTTTTTTCGTTCAGCAAACGGCATAGCGTCAATGGGGGGTATGCCGATGAACCCGGCAACAGTGACGAACGGTGGCGCGATGATACATACTCCGGTGTCGACGAGTTCACCGTTGAGCACGACGGCGAGGCCACCGAGCATAGATCGCGTGGGCTCGCTAGATTCTCAGCACAGCCAGCACTCGGTTGGTTCGCCGCAGCAGGCACCGGAGTGGTCGGTGCCGCACCAGACGAGGCTCAAGTATACGCAGCTCTTCAACACGTGGGATCGCACGAGAGCGGGCTATCTGTCGGGTCCTCAAGCTCGAAACATAATGGTGCAGTCGCAACTCTCGCAAGCGATCCTGGCGCAGATATGGGCACTGGCCGATATGGACTCGGACGGTCGTCTCGGTTGCGAGGAGTTCGTCCTCGCCATGCACCTGTGCGACGTCGCGAAAGCCGGCGAAACGATACCGTCCGTGCTCCCCGCGGATCTGGTGCCACCGACCTTTCGTCGGCAGCGTCAGAGCAGCGTATCCTCGCAGGGTGGCATGTCGGAGAGCGTCGATCCCCTCGCGGGCATGCCGCAAACCTCATTCGAGGACAAGCGAAAGGAAAACTTTGAGAAAGGTCAGGCCGAGCTGGAGCGCCGTCGGAAGGCACTTTTGGAGATTCAGCGCAAAGAGCAGGACGAGCGAGAGCGCAAGGAACGGGACGAGGCGGAGAAACAGGAGAAGATCCGTTTGGAGCAGGAGCGTAGACGACAGGCCGAAATTGAGAAGCAAATGATGCGCCAGCGCGAGATCGAGCAGGAGAAGGAGGAGCAACGCAAGAGAGCCCAGGAGCAGAGGGAAGCGGCGCGCAAGGAGATGGAACGCCAGAGGCAGGTCGAGTGGGAGACGCAAAAGTCCCAAGAGTTGCAAGCCCAACGACAGAAGGAGCAGGACATTCTCCTGAAACTCAAAGCGAAGAATCAGAGCCTCGGCATCGAGCTCGGTACTCTCAACGAGAAAGTCAAGGAACTCTCGCAGAAGATCTGCGACACGAGGGTCGGAGTTTCCGGTGTAAAAACTACGATAGACGGTATGCGCTCGACGCGCGACACCCAGCTTCAAGACATGGCCGCACTGAAGAACAAATTGCGCGAGCAGAACCAACGACTGTTGGCGCTCAGCCAGGAAAAGGCGAGGATCGAGGCGAAAAACAAGATCAACGCGACGAGCGACAACGCCGGACAGGAAGCCGTCCGAATGGCGTTCGCCAATAAGCAAATAACGCTCAAGCAAATGCGCGACAAAATCGTCGATTTGCAGCAACAGATCGACGCGAAAATGGCCGACATCGAGAACAACAACGGCCAACTCGAGGAGGTCAGAAGTCGCATGAAGAACTTGGGCATCGAGTGCAAGCAGTTGTACACGAGCTTTGACGACAAGAGACACAGGATACTCGAACTTAAGCAGGCTATCGGCAATAACGGCGCGGTGGATTATACGAATTCAGCCTGGGCCGAAAACGCCTGGGAGTCGACCGAGCCGCAGGAGAATGCGATAGCCGACGAGGAGGCGTGGCCCATCGACGAGGCCACAACCGTCGAGGAAACGACGCCTAGAGTCGTCAAGTATCGTGCACTCTACGAGTTCGTTGCGCGGAACGACGAAGAAATATCCTTTCAGCCGGGTGACATTATTCTGGTAAGAATCTTCGTTGTTTCCAACGTTCCTTTCCCATGGACTTTTGTGATCTTAACAGGCGTTACTCCGCAGGTACCACCCGTACAGAATCAAGAGCCAGGCTGGATGGCAGGTGAAATACGCGGCCATACCGGTTGGTTTCCCGAGGCTTACGTCGAGCCCGTTGATCCCGGTACCGCAGTCACGAAAGCGTTCACCCAACAGGACAGCCTTGAGAAGAGACCGCTCGAGTGAGTCTTCGCCTTGTTTCACGCACAAAATCCGTTCTCTCTCTCTCTCTCTCTCTTTCTCTCTCTCTCTCTCTCTCTCTCTCTATCTCTTTCTCTCTCTCTCTCTCTCTCTCTCTCTCTCTCTCTCTCTCTCTCTCTCTCTCTCTCTCTCTCTCTCTCTCTCTCTCTCTCTCTCTCTCTCTCTCTCTCTCTCTCCCCTGGTCACGCGGGTTTTTGCATTCAGGGAAATCGCGGAAGTGCCGGAAAATGTGTCGGAGGCCGGTTCTCTGGGTGGCGAGGCTCCGGCGGTCGACGCAAGCACGACCGTGCCCACCCTCGGCTTCGGCACGCCTTGCAATTTCCAAGCTATCTCCCTCTACCAGTACCGACCGACGAATCCTCAGCATCTGGCCTTCAACAAAGGGGACACTCTGACCGTTCGGGAGCAACAGGTGAGCGAAGAGCGCGATTGGTTCGAACGTGGGAATTAAGGATGTGTGTCCCATAAGTCAAAATAGAGAGGAGAAGATGAAAGTCACAGATATAGTGTATTGATATATTCCGAAACCACGTGCAAAGTTGTAAGCCGATGGTCTGGTTTTTAAGTTACAAACGATCAAAGTTTTACATGTGTTCTTATGCAAATTGACTTATTTTCAACCATGTTGATGAAAATTTGAAAAAAACATCTAGTACAGTGAGAATTTATAGGAAAATTTTCATTCTGAAACAAAAAAATCAAAGTCCATTAGATTCAGTATGACACCGGCTACAAAATGACGCTCGGATATAAAGTTTTATCAAAAAATAAAAAAATGGCAGATGAAAAACGAAAAAAAGTAAAACAAACGCGTTTTTTTTTCGCAGTTTTTCGCAAAAAAAGAGTAAAAATCGAAATTTTAAAACCATCGAGTCATCTTGTTGCGAATCATGTTTATAATATGTGGTTCAAATTTCAAGAGAATCGGTTTATTAGTTTTAGAGACACGATGGAGCCAGATTTTGAAAACGTCGTTTCGAGAAAAACTCGTTTGAAGTTTATACTATGAAAAACTCTTACCTAAACTCATTCGGCAATTCCTGCACCGTACAAAATCCCTTCTGATTGCTCATCATCGTCGATTTCTTCAAGTGTTGCTTGCTGTCGATTTTTTGAAATTTTCAAAGTGGACTGGCCCCTTAAAAGAAATTTCTATAATTTGTGACTTTTCTCTCCATTTTTTTATCATAGTTAGCTACTGAAACTCGATGGAAACGGTGATATTCAAAGAATTGTTGTTTTCTACAGATACATTCGGTGAAATTCCCAGTCAAAAGTTTTACATCGACGGTCACGATTATCGATAAATATTGTATAGATAATCGACAAATAATGCACAATACCTGTCAAATAGATAAAATATCTTACTTTACGCTATATCTGATACTCATCAATCGCGTTAGCATCATTACAATGTATATATGGCAATTCCACCAAATACCCGTACTTTTGACGGAGGTTGTATGGGCAAAGCACCCTCAAGGGATCATCACAGTGTAGACGCCCGAAAAATAGCCGATTTTCGCGATTTTTTAAAAGGTGGATAGGATAAGCTAATGGTTCTAATTTTTTTTGCAAATTGAAGAACCGATAACGAATACAATTTTTTTATTTATTATTTATTGTTAACATTGTTTTTATTTGCGGAAAATTGCGTGGAAAAAATGGTGTCCCATGGTGTCCCATGGTGTCCCATGGTGGCCAGGACTGCGGCCGCAAATTTCATCTGAAACAAAAACTTCAAAATGATTATTAATCTGTAGGAAAGCCTCTATGTTCCTATGGGGGTTATTTTTAGTGAAATTTGAAAAAATGGCGGCCGTTTGAACAAAAAGTATCAAGTTTAGCGTCTTTTTCGACGGTTTTGTGTAAAAAAAAAATAGGGAGATAAAAAAAAGCTTTAATAGTAACATAAGGAATGATTCGAAGAATGTTCTGTTGAAATTTCAAACGGATAACTTGAAAACTCTTTCTTTGAGAATGACCACCGTTTTGAAAAATACCATTCCGAGAAAAACGCGTTTAAAGTTCGGAGTGCGGCACTCACGCTTTAATCATTTTTTCTAAGAAGGGCTGTAGCGACCGGAATAATTCGAATTTCGATCTAAAAATTGGACAGAATGTTTATAACCGTGTATACTAGGTGCGCAACTAAGTTTCCGCGTTGACGTTTCGCCAAGTGAATGCCACGATTTTCTGCGTGTGGGATTCTCGAAATATATCCATTTTCCATCGCCAGTAACAATTCGATGCAGGAAACTCTTTCTGTTCTGCCGCAAAAGCAAAATTTTGGAAGTGGCTCTTCGATCTTCCATTTGTCTCTCAGTCAACTCATGCGGCACCCACTTTCCTTCCTTATGAATTTTTCCCATGGCGTGCAAACGTTTCGAAATAAATTGCCGAGTCACACTTAATGCCTCGGCAAGTTGATCTTCTGTTTGAGTGTCATCTTCATCCAATGACGCTTGTACATCGGCGTCCGCAAATGTTTGCGGTCTTCCCGAGCGCTCCTTGTCCCCAGTTTCAAAATCGCCACTTCTAATCTGCTTGAACCAATCTTCACACGTTGTTTTTGATGGTATATGTTCGCCGTAGGCCTTCTCGAGTAACCGACGTGCTTCAGCTGCTGTTTTTTTAGTTTGAAGCAGAAAAGCAATGCTTCCCGTAAATGCTGTTTATTTGGCACAAACTTTGACATTTTCGAGGTTAGAAAAAAGGTCGTTGTGTTGCGATATTTGTTTATATTACGACTGGATATTCCCAACAGATGTCCAAGATATAAAGACACCCTATTTCAGACCTGTATGCCGACTACATGTGTCGCTAGCGCCATCCATGTGTGAAACCCGGGAACTTAGTTGCGCACCTAGTACTATCGGATAATGTAGAAAATCGATTTTTTTATAAATTTTACACTGCGATGCTCCCTTAATTCAATCGATGTCATGAATCGGACTTCCACGAATTGTCATCTATCTCTCCCAGGATGACTGGTGGTACGGCGAGTCCGCGCTCGGCTCCGAAGGTTGGTTCCCAAAATCGTACGTGAGAGTGACCGCGAGCACAGCGACGATCAATGTTCCCGTCGCGACGACCAACGGCCTCGAGGCCTCCGCGAACGATGCCTCGGAGGTACAGTCGGACGAATACTACATGGCTCTCTATCAGTACGCGTCCAACGAACCCGACGATCTCAGCTTCAACGAGGGCGAAGTTATCAGGGTGACAAAGAACGAGGGCCAATGGTGGACCGGCACGATAGGCGACAGAAGTGGATTTTTTCCCTCGAACTACGTGGAAAAGTGCGACGCGCCCGTTAATCAGGTGAGCCTCCGATGCCTGTTTGGAGCAAAATTTTCCTCTGCGTAAGCAATTCTTTGGAGTTTGGCTAAGATATTGATCGGTTGAACATGATTCTTGGGTGACAGATGGACGAGGCCCGGACCGAGGTGTCGAACGCGACGCCCGTGACGTCTGCTCAGACCACACCGGTACGTAGTCTCTCTCCGCTGCTCTTATGTCTATTTTTTATCTCGCAATTCTCGTCGCCCCTGCTATTACAATCTCATGTCGGGAAAAGCTGCGCTTATTTATTCTTCGTTCGAAATTACCGAGACCTGTACAGTTCGATGAGCTTGAATTTTGAGATAGATTAGTCGCCTCGGCCATACGTGAAATAACAAACTAACCCCCGATCACGTTCGTTTGAGTAAGCTAGACGCGTTTGCCATCCCGTGTATTGTGTCGTTTTAGCCAGTGGAAAAGACCGCCGAGCAGATTGAGGACGAGCGCGCCGCGGCCGAAGACAGAGCCGAACTTCCGGACTTTGCGGCAATGGGCTCACAACAGGTAAGGCGAACTCGAGAAGAGAAATAATCTTTTCTCGTCTCGCAATTATTTACCGTCACGACTCTCTTCGTTCCCTCACGTTTTCGGTGTACGCTTGCCGTTTTACCCCTTAAGATTCTTCCTTACGTTCTGTCCGTCTACGCGACTCGTGCGCGTATTCCTCGTGACGTATGCTCAAACACTTCCAGTGCGATAGATCAAAGACTCGAAGGTAAACGACGAGGAGCCTTGTTTTTCGTTGCACTGTGTTGAAAGAAAAAGCGTGAAGCGAGGAGGAAAGGGGAGTCGAGATCGATTTGCTATCGGTGTTTAGAAAAAAATTGTTTTCGAGACTTTGATGGTGGAGTCAATTGATCAATGGTCGGAGAATATTATCTCCGTTTGGGTATATTTGGGTTTTCGGGATGCAAGTCGATCTCGTGCTCGTGAAAAGAAAGAAACAAAAAAGCCGGTGACTCTAATCGAATGGTGGTTGTGCCAACAATTCTCGGATGCTGCTACTCGACCGACGTCCATCTTTGCTGCCTCATATCCCACTGCCCGCTGCGACAGTGTTACAAGGTATTAACGTTGTGTCCCCTCCGAAGAAAAATCACTGACGTTATTTTACGCACTTTGACAATCCACAACTCTACCATCAACCATTTCCGTATTTGTATTTCTCGTTTTTTAGAGTAGTAACTGTGACTTCCGTTCTGTAAGCCTTTGTTACCGTATGTGTGTTGCTTGATGACTTTTTGGACGACCCGTACAAGTGTACCGTAAACGTTTTCCCGAGATCATCATCTCGTGACTTTGCGAACGATTACACAGCCAGACAAAAAAAAAGTTGGTTGTGCGAGGAATCGGACTATACTTTTCCAACGTATTTTGAGCTGCTGAATTGATATTCGATGTCAAAATTAAGATCCTGTGTACCATTTTCTTGATAACTTCAAATATGATGTAAATATGCCATTATTCTCGTTTAGCGTCAACTAGATCGCTTTGGGAGGGTCCGCTGGCTTCATTATACTTAGATATTCACATATGCACATAAGGTTAGAAGTATTAATACCGTAGGAACAAAAAAAAACGGATCCAGGACCGGCGGAACCCGTATATTTGGCGACAACTACGCAAAGAACGTATTTTGCCCTCATTTTTATAACGCCAACGAAAAATCCCTGCTTCTTATTTTTATGAGATAGCAAGGATCGGAAAAACCATTACACCAACAAAGTATGGCCCAATAGAACAAATCTGAATCCAGGAGCACTCAACATCATCCAAGAACCTTTAGTAGAACCCGATAGAATCTTGCTACCCCCTTTGCATATTAAATTTGGGTTGATGAAGCATTTCGTAAAATCTTTGAACAAGGAGGGAGAATGTTTCATTTATTTGCAACAGCGATTCCCCAACATATCGGATGCTAAGTTAAAAGAGGGGATTTTCGATGGGTCACAAATCAGAAAGATGTTGAGAGATGAAGTATTCATCACGACAATGAACGACTCGGAGAAAGAGAGCCAGTATCAAAGAGGTCGTTGAGAACTTTTTAGGCAATAACAAAAGTCCGAATTACGAAGAAATTGTCAGGGAAATGGTCATCAACTACGGTAAATAAGGTTGTTTGATGAATCTTAAATTGCACTTTCTACATTCTCACCTGGATTCATTTCCTGAAAACCTTGACGCCTACAGTGAAGAACAGGGAGAGCGTTCCCATCAAAATCTCAAAGAAATGGAACGTCGATATCAGGGACGTTGGGATATTAATATGATGGCCGATTTCTGTTGGATGTTGAAGAGGGAAACATCCAGGGAAGGAATAAAACGAAAAAGAAATCCCTTACATAGGTCGTTTGAAGAAAAACAAGTACGTTTTAGCAAAAAGCGATAGACATTTTCAAGCGGTGCCAAATATTTTGGAGTGTCGTCGGTGGAGAAATATCGGCTTTTGAAAGTATAAAATAGGTCGGTGAAAGAATTTACAGATGTATAAGTCTCAGAAGTGTTTGAAACGTGTTGGCGTTATAAAAATGAGGGCAAAATACGTTTTTGCGTAGTTTTCGCCAAATATACGGGTTCCGCCAGTCCTGGACCCGTTTTTTTTTGGTTCCTACGGTGTTAATACTTCTAATCTTATGTGAATATGTGAATATCTAAGTATAATGAAGCCAGCGGACCCTCCCAAAGCGATCTAATTGACGCTAAACGAGAATAATGGCGTATTTACATCATTTTTTGAAGTTATCAAAAAAATGGTACACCGGATCTTAATTTTGACTTCGAATATCGATTCAGCAGCTCAAAATACGTCGAAAAAGTATAGTCCGATTCGTTGCACAACCAACTTTTTTTTGTGTGGCTGTGTTATTGTCCCTTTTTGTCGCAATTCGTTGATCGTCCAGCGTGTACAGTGTGAAGTTGACCCATCTACTTTTGTCATTCATCAACGTAGGGCGTGTGTGTTCGCCGAGTCTCGAATCGGTGCAGCGTAGATCGTGCACGTTTGTTCGTTTCGTGTGTTTTCGCGATAAACGGACGCGATTCTGCGACAACGATGAGCTTTCTTTCGTGCATACGGTCTGATGGTTCGTTGTGTGTGTTGAAAACAGGCGCGCGGAAGAAAACCGGAAATCGTTCAGGTGATCGCCCCCTATCAGGCCACGAGCGCCGAACAACTGGATCTTCAGAGGGGACAGTTGATCATGATAAGGAAGAAGACGGAAACCGGCTGGTGGGAGGGTGAACTGCAGGTGGAACATTTGTTCTTGTTTATTTGCAATGTTTGAGTTTGTTGAGGTTGCGATCTTTTACGATCCCAGCACTTACACTTTCACCCCACACTTTGTCATTCCCTGATGTACGTCGTTTCAGGCACGAGGCAAGAAGCGACAAATTGGGTGGTTTCCGGCTTCGTATGTGAAACCGTTAACCAGCAGCAGCAATCGGAGCACACCGATATCTCACGGCTATCAGGAGTCACCGACAGATCCCAACGTTGGTAAGTTTCATTTTTCAATTACGCGTTGATGGCGATTGACAGTGGAGTTTTGTAATCCCTTTTTTTGGGCGCGACAAAAAACGAAAGAAAATTTACGCAATATCGTAAGTTCGAAGCTCTTTCGTGACTTTTTCCAATGTATGAACTTTGGGAACGTTTCAGAACGCGTCATGGCACTGTATCCGCATCAGGCCCAAAACGAGGACGAGCTGAGCTTCGAGAAAGGCGACGTGATAACGGTGCTCGCGAAGGAGGAGGAAGCCTGGTGGAAGGGTACGATGAACGGCGTATCCGGGATTTTTCCTAGCAACTACGTGACGCCCATGTGTGAGTAATAAAAACCAATAAAACACGCGTCTTCCCGCGGAAAGATCTGTTGGACGTGGGAAAGTACTTCGGGAACGGATGGGCGGACAAGCCTCTAAGAGCTGTCACTCAGTCTGCAATAAGGGGTCATCACAGTGTAACAGGTCGAAAAATAGATGATTTTTGCGGTTCATTTTTCGAGCGTTAAAATACGCTAATCAGTCTGATTTTGTTATGTCAAATTAAAGCACTCGTGAAGAACGGAAAATAATTTTTTAAACGTTCATTTTTATTTTTTTTTTTAACAAAAGAAGTCTTCATGGTGTGTACACGGTTGTGGCCGTAAATATTATCCGAAACGAAATTTGTAAAAAGATTATTAATGTAAGAAATTTGTAGAAAGAAAATTTGTAAAAAGCTTATTAATCTAAGAAATTTGTAAAAAGATGATTAATTTAGCCTATTTTTTCGACAGTTTTTCGTTAAAAAAATGTGAAGATTTCAACAAAAGCTTTCATGGCAAGATAAATAATGGCGTGAAGAACGTTGTTTCAAAATTTGAGACGGATAGCTTGAAAACTCTTCCTTTGGGAGTGTACACCGTTTTGAAAAACGACATTTCGAGAAAAACGGCGTTAAGGGATAACGCCACTCTAGCGGCAGAAAATAAGGCGTAACTTTGACCATTTATTTTGGGAGTATGGAAAAAGGAATACGATTTCTTTTGAGAGGGTTCGTTTATCATATATTAAAGTATAAAAAAATTATTATAATTTTCATACAAAATGGCGGCGACAGAGCCCATCTTGAAAAACGTGTTTTTCACAAATAGCTTCACGGGAGGACGGTTTTCTCGTATAGTATAAGACCTGGAACAAAAACAACAAAAAAATTGTAATCTATACATTGATAGCTATGGACTACGTAGGAATTCTTTTTTATCAAATTTTAAAAAGATGGCGTTCTTTGAAAGAAATACATCGATTTTTTGCCCAAAAATAAGCAGTAAATTGTTTATAAAAAAAAAAGTTTACATTCAATTTAAAAAAACGGCTGCGTACTTTCATAAAGAATGTAATTGTGAAGCTACTATAAAAATTTCATATCGATCCATGCAAAAGTGAAGTTGTACGAGGCGCCTCAAAGTAGTAGGAGGCGCTGCGGCAAAATCGATCATTGAAACTAAAAAAAAATCGCTACAAAACCGATTGCATATTGTTTTTATGACCCCAACGTATTTTTAAAGCAAAAAAAAAACGATTTTTCCTAAATCCTAGAGTGGTGTTATCCCTTAAAGTTCGAGAGCGCAATTTTCATATAAATTGTCTACTTACGTTTACGTAAGTATATAAATAGCATGTTTATCACCGTCTGTACTATCGGATAATGCGAAAAAATCGATTTTTTGAAAATTTTACACTGTGATGATCCCTTAACACGTTTATGTGTGCGAAGTTTCATACGCGCGGAAGAAAGCAAAAAAATGAGCCAAGTGCGAACTTTTATCTTTCTTTAGAGACTCACAATCCCTGTCAGATAGAAGCTGCCTTCAGCGTCGAATATAGGTCTAAGAGACGTGATCTCAAAAGCGTTCAAGGGCGGTGGAAATCAATATATAGAGATTACAAGCTCCGAAATGAAAAATAAATGCCCGAATATTTCAACTTTTTCACAGTCGTGGCAGCTCTGCTTTTTCCCTGTAAATTGTGTCGATGCTCGCTTGTCCGCTCACTCGTCGTTTGAAGTATTTTCCGTGAATAATAATACGGACGAGTATAATTGATAATTTGCCTCTTGGATTAGCTAAATCCGAAACGTTTGTCATTTTTTTTCCATGCTCCGACTCTAATGTTTCGACGGGTCTGCATAACCTTGAGTGTCAAGAAGCAGATCGATTTTTTCTCATCAGATCATTAGGATGACGTGGTCGGAATTTACTCACAAATGCTACATAGTCATGCCGAGTTTCGGTTTTTTTCTTTTAATCTAAAAGTATAGATAAACAATGAAGTTATTAATGTTTTGACAATGTGCCGGCAAATCGGTGTCGGCGGTTTTGCCGAACTAGGTTAATCAGAAATAAAGAATAAAAAAATGTAGTTTTAGTATAATAATGAAACTTTCGTATGACCGGATACTTTCTACCTCTTTTCATCATTACAAAAATGGCAAGCTGTAAAAAAAAGTTGCATTTTCGAAGAAAAAAAGACAACTGTAGCTATCCGTTGCCAACAAATCGACAAACATAAAACAAAATCATCCAGTAATGCGATAGAAAAAGTTATAAACTATGCTCCGTACGAATCCGAAGTTAATTTTCGGAATTTTTACAAAATCTCGCAAATTAAAGTTAAGGGATCTTCTCACTTTAGACGCTCTAAAGGCTATTTTCATGAATTTTTTTGATAGGTTTATATTATAGATATTGATATAAAAGTTATTACACTTAAAAAATACACTTTTGAAATACATTGAAAAAAACATTTTTGATTTATTTAAGTAACTATTTATAGACGAAAATGGTAGTTAAAAAAATGTCCTAAAAAGAATTGTAGATCTGCGCTGTTGATGAAATCTCGGAGATGGACCATCCGAAACAAAAAAATCAAACGATTTTAGATTCAGTATCTTAATGGCTATAGCACATATCACACGATTTTTGATATATGCAAAAATAACAAAATGGCAGACATTTTCCGAAATAACAACAAAAAAACGTTTTTTTTCCCACTGTTTTCGGCAAAAAAGAGTAAATATCAAAATTAAAAAAAAATCTCGATATGCGCTATAGCTACGGTTGTAAAGAATATGTGGTTGAAATTTCATAAGGATCGGTTCAGTAGTTTCGAATATTTTATCAACAAGCCGTCGAAAAACGTTGTTTCGAGAAAAACGCGTTTAAAGTTTGTTTGGGTTACATAAATACATACATTAAAAAAAAATGTATTTCGAAAGTATTTATTAAGTGTAACAACTTTTATATCAATATTTATAATATAAACGTATCAAAAAAGTGAGAAGACCCCTTAAGACCCTAGGTTACAAATATACACAATAAAAACATCGTATTTTTTAAACATCAAGCTTATGCAGGCCCCTTAAACGGTCTCCGTCGTCAAAGTTTCTCCAACTCGATCCACTATCCATCATTCGCGAGTATCCATCTCCGGTCTCGAATCTTCCCCTGAAATATTCCCTTGTCACGCCATAATAAAAGCAAATAACCATGGCGCAAAGTTCCATACGCATCTGTTTTTCACGTCCGTCCGTGTGTCTTCGTAGAAAGAAAATGGAAGCTCGATGCCCAACGTGCGTTTTTTTGTCTCTCACTCCCCGGAATTTTTTCATCGAGCACAACCCTCATAAAGGACAGAAAAAGCAGAATTTTAAATTCGCACGGGTGCCTTGGTACCTTGTCAATCCCCCCCACCCCCCCCCCCCCCCTCTCTCTCTCTCGACTAATCGTATACTTTCGCCTCTGCTTGACACGCAGCATAAGGGTAGCAGCAAATCACCGCATCGCCGAGTTAAAAAACGAACATTACCGAAATGTTAAAAAAAAAAAAAAATTAATAAAAATTGAACACGCAAAAAACAAAAAGAGAGTGTAAAAGAGTCGTCCTCTTAACGAAGGAACCCCACAACGACAAGTGTCAACGGCCGAGACTCAGCGTATCTGTGTGCGTGCGTGTGGGTGTGTGCCTGTATCTATATACATATATATCCATATGTATAAATCTATATATATTCACATATATATATACACACGCACACACACACACACACACACATATATATATATATATACATATATATATGTATGTGTATGTGTGTGTGTGTGTGGGTATAAATTGTGAGGTGTCACGAGAAACAAAGCGTAGCAAGGGAGGGAGAGAATGAAAAAAACGAAGAGGAAGAAACGAGAAGTCGCACGCGATTGACAAGATGCCCTGAGTTTGAAAAAAAAAAACACGATGTTGTAGTAGTCACGATACGCGTGTGTATTTATATTTATATATACACATATTTATACATATATCACGTATATACACACGCATCGATGGGTATGGACGAAGATATGTAACGAGAGATTCAGAAAGATACAGAACTGATGAAAACGTGACAAAAAATGGAACGGAAAATTGAGAGAGCAGTATAGAGATCTACAGTCTTCCCCGTGCAAGTGCCTCGTGAGGTGAGTTGGCAAGGAAGATAGAAAAAAAAACTGGTAGCCGGATGTACGATCGAAACCACACGAAGTAGCACTATTGTTAACGTAATTTATATATATATTGTTTTTGTTGTTTGTTTTATTGTTCGTCACGAGTCTGCTTCGTCACGATAAACTGCTAGTCACACGAAAACGAAGAAGTGGAAGTAAAAAAGTGAAACAAACGAAAAGTATGAATCTCTCGGTAAACTGTGTCATTTGTCTTGAAATAGCAGTAGAGTTATTACGTCACCGTGTGTGTTTCACGTAATGTCGATCTCTCCCTCTCTTTCGATGTAATATCCATTGAAAAAGAAACGAAACCAAACCGCCGTTGGTGGATAAACAAATGTAGAACTCATCTGCATTTCTTTATCTCCGTCTCTATCTTTATCCCTCTCTCTCACTCTTTCTCGATCTCTTTTGGTGTACAGGAGAGCATGCGAGTGCGTCTTCTATGTAATGTTCGGATATCCGTCGATTGTGTGGCCTAAAACGAAAATATATACATGTATTTCGGGTGTGTGCCAAATGACATTCTTTTTTTTTGGGGTCCTTCACTTTTGATTACAATTAAAAGAAGTTTTCCCTGCTCCTTGTAAAGGCGAGTCCCGGCGAACAATCTCAACGGGCGCTTCGACAGGCAAAAGTAACGAAGCAACCTTCCGGAGTTGGATGCCAGATCGCTTTCGTAAAGCATCGCAACGTTACCCAATTCACTGAAGGATACGTAACGTCTTTCAGCTTGCTTCGTGAGAGAACAATTTTTCGTTGTAATCAAAAGAAGACCGGCAAAAAATAAATAACTGTTTTTAACATGCCCTAATACTCACGCGCACACACACACACACACACACACACACACACACACACCACGGAGATATATATATATATATATATATATATATATATAATGATCATACGCGATAAAAAAAAACAAATACTGTTACACAACGTTGGTACACGATAAATCGTTGAAACGGTAGGAAGAAAAGTTATTTGTTATTGCAGAATTTACACGGGAAAAGAACACTGGTAAACATTCGTAAGTGGGGCTTCTGCTAAAATCAGGCCAATTTTTATTTGAATGGATTAATATATATATATATATATATATATATATATATAACAAACGCAAACCAAAAATAAGAACAAAAATTCTAGCAGGAGTCCCACTTCCGCATTTTACCAAAATATTGAACAGATAGCATAATCATGAAGCGCAGAAAGGGATCATAACGACGTGGTCATATTCGACAATTCCCTTAGTCTATTGACTAAGGGCACGCGCGCGCACACATACACAGAGAGAGACAGACAGCCGGACACACACACACACACACACACATATATAGATGCTAGTATTTAAAGACGGAAATATAAGAAAAAGGAGAGGACCGAAAAAGCGATAAAGTTATGTAGTTGTGTAATCGAAATCACAGTACCGAGAGTTTTCGAAGCGAAAGAAACCAGAATATTTCCCCGAATGTTTGTAATACCTGCCACGGTAATTCTCCAAAGCATACACACACACACGCATCTCCGGGCCTGAATGAAAAACGACGAAACGAAAGAAAAAAAATAGGATCTGAGAATGTTTCGCGGAGCGCACAACGCAATCTATGGATAAAGAACAAAAAAGCAGCTTATTGTTTTCCTTCTCTTGTTTTAAAGAATACATGACAAAAAAATGAATCGAATCGTTCATATATATATATATACCTTCAATATTATAAGCTACATTGCGCTTCGAAATTGTAGAAAGAGAGTCTATATTGTTCCCGCGTATGAGAATTATTACAACGTTATACAACGCGAATAATGTGTAGTGAGGAAAGTTTGTCCCGTCTAGACAATACTGTTTTTCTTATCTTTTTTTTTTCTTAATTCCGCGCGTCTTCATTTCTTCCCAACGTTGTTACACTTGCAAAAAAAAAAGTACGTACGGTTGTCGTTTGTCCTTGTATCGTCGGAATCTCAATAAAAAAAAGCCGCATATACAAAGATCACTGTGGGTTTGGACGGATTTGGAAAGCGCCAAGAATCAACGAAGAACGTTGATTGTGTGAATACATAAAAGTGGAAAGATGAATCGACGCTGGTTGGGGTCGAATTGTTCGTTAACTCGTCGTGCACGAAAATGCGAAATCGGCCAAACAATTTTCTACGGTTTTTGCTTCTGATTTTTTTGCGTCTGCGATTTCCCTCGATTTTGTGGGAACTCCTGTCGGCACACAAGTTACGAATTAATTGTCGCCCCGGTCCCCCGTTTGAGGAGTTTTAAATATCGGTAAGTGTCGTAATAATCTCGATATCGAAGTCGTAAAGAAGCATGTGTGTGGGTTTTGTGTACAGCAAGTGAGCTCACGAACGAACTCTTGATGTCGAGCCTCGAGCCAAGCGAGAGAAAACGCCAGGAATACATAAAGGAACTGATCGCGACGGAACAGGCTTACATAGAGGACATGAGACTCGTACACGAGGTACCTACGCACTTTTATCATTGATCCTCGGCTTCGGGGTGTATTTGATTCGCCTGCGATTTTTTACCTTGATCCGATCCCCGCCAGGTGTTCGAAAAACCGCTGCTGCAGAGTTTGGTCCTCACGGTCGACGAGGTTGAGAGGATCTTCGTCAATTGGCGCGACATCATAGCTTGCAACGACAATTTCTTGAGGTAAGTACTTTGTTTGTTCAATGTCGACGAAAAGGGGCTTGGAAAATAACTGAAAATTGCGATTCTTTCTGTAGAACTTTGAGGATAAGACGGGACAACAGCGAGGGCGGTATTGTCAGAATGATCGGCGATATACTATGCGAAAACGTCAGTAGGAGAGACAACCCTATGACATCTATGATGATTATCGTAATACAGAGTCAATAATAAATGAAACGTGATTATTTGTTCTCGAAAGATTCCACGAATGTCAGCCTACATTAGATTCTGCAGTTGCCAAATATCGGCGGCCCATTATCTTCAGAAACTCACGGAAACGTCGCAGGAATTTGTCGCCGTTGCGCACGCCTGCCAGCAGGATCCTAGGACCAAGGGAATGCCGCTGTCCTCTTTTCTCATCAAGCCGATGCAACGAATCACCAAGTATCCTCTGATAATCAACAAGGTTCGCGCCTGGTGGTCGTATTCGTTACTCGTATGCGGATACTCGTCGCGGACATGAAAGTACTTGAACTTTGCGCCCTCAGATAATGGAGCACACGCCTGTCGATCATCCGGATCGGCAATATCTGCAGGAAGCTCTCGCCAAGGCCGAGGAATTTTGCACTCAGGTCAACGAAGGCGTGAGGGAGAAGGAAAATAGCGATCGGCTCGAGTGGCTTCAGAGTCACGTCGCCTGTGACGATGGACTTGAAGAACAATTGGTCTTCAACTCTATCACGAATTCAGCGGGACCGCGGAAATTGTTGCATTTCGGTATATTGCACAAGGTAATTCGCAGATTTTTCGCGCTCATTTTCACGGAGCTACTTTTCTTCGAGTGCAGAATTCTTTTTCTCTTTATGTTTTCATTTTACGTGTCAGATATTCCACGTGTATCGGTTTAAGGCCTTAGGCCACAGTAACGGGTATAAAATCATGTGCGAATTCAACATTTTTTTTTCGTATAAAAAAGTGATTCACTCATACAATTAATTACTCACCTATTTAGTATGGACAATTTTTTACCTAAAACGAAAAAACACAAATTCTCGTCAATGTACATTAGAATACCCAGAGAAGTATGTACGGAATTTAAAAAATATTGTTTTATTCAAAAGTTGTAGGTATTTGAACTTAAGAAATGAATCTTCAGTGAAAAATTTCGTTATAACTGCTCAGAGAATAAAAAGTTTTCGATTAATCAGAAAGTCCGTACGTACTTCTCTGCGAAATGCAATCAGGAACATAACTTTTTAATTTGAAGTGAATCGAGGCAAAATTGTTGAAGTTATTTGTCACGCCAATTGGAAAAAAGGTATTTCGAGAAGTTTCGAGTAGTCGGTCATGATATTCATATTAAATAGATGTGTAATTAATTTGATGAGTGAACCACTTTTTCATACGAAAAAAATTGTTAAATTCGCACATGATTTTATACCCGTTACTGTGGCCTAACCCTTTAATCCTTTGTGAATTTCACGATGGATTTGTAAACGAATGGATCGACAATAATTTCGCAGGCAAAGAGCGGCAAAGAGCTCGTAGCTTTTCTGACGAACGACTTTTTGCTGTTCGCCCAACCGTTCAAGTCGCTGCCAACTGGACAACAGTTCTCCTTCGAACGGAACAGGAATCAACGTTTCAAGATGTACAGAAAGGTACGTTTCGGTATTAATTTCTCCTTCCTTTGACGATATTTCGATAATTTTTCGTTTCATTGTTGAAGCCGATCTTTTTGAACGAACTCTCGCTACTCGGAGAGCCCGAGGCCAGTGGAAGCGGCAGCGCGAACGAGGTCACGGAAAACTCGTCGAGGACACTGCGACTCCACGACTCGAAAAAGCCAATTATTTTGCTCGCACCCTCCACCGGGGAGTGCTCGCTCTGGACTAAGAGA
This sequence comes from Ophion ellenae, assembly GCA_963210295.1. Taxonomy (NCBI): domain Eukaryota; kingdom Metazoa; phylum Arthropoda; class Insecta; order Hymenoptera; family Ichneumonidae; genus Ophion; species Ophion ellenae. The sequence continues at coordinate 16,211,849 of OY723395.1, forward strand.
ATAAACGAGGCGAGAAAGCAATTCGCAAGATACGAGAAGAATCTCTTGCAGCGACAACGTTCGAGTAAGTTCGAATATCACGCTTCTTCCTCGTGTCTTCGTCGTGATCGTGCCATTTTGCAAATATGATCCACATTTTGTCCAAAATGGATTCTTTTTTTTTCGATATCATTTAAAATGATCAATATGTCTGTCTGTGTGGCGAACAAAAAAAAAACAGAACAGGCACAATTCGGAGCGTGTGGTCGCATTCTCGTTACCGTCCTTCAGGGTTATAGTCTGAAAACAACTCCAGCAGTTGGTAAGCTTATTGTCGATGGACGAGAGGGCCGCATTTTTGTGACGAATAGTAGCGCTGTCTCGCTTTGCTTTGCATGTCGCTGAAATGAAAACTGGCTTTGGTAATCAACATTGTCGTTATAAAAAAGTGGATCGATTGATTCGTTTCGTAGTATGCTGATTGACGAAATTCTGTTGCATGCTTGTAGTTCGGAGAAGACCTCCGAGGGGCTGTCTAAAACTCGTTGTTGTCGAGGCCGAGGATCTCGATATGTCGAAAAGAATTAACTTTATGGGAACGACGAGCCTCGACCGTCGATCGAATAGACGGCTGCGACGCGCCGCGACGACTAACAATTTGCATGCGCTAGGTACGCACTGAGAAAACATCCGAAGCTACTAACTTAAAAAACAGCTTCACTCGCTGATGAAAACTGTATTACATTTTTTCCCCTACTCTCTTTATTTAATATTCTGTGCTCTTGCGGACTTTCTCCCATCCCTGCAACTTTTGGTGCTCTTGAAGTTTACATCATTGCAATGCAACGATTTTTTAAAAATTATTTTATTTCCTCTTATCCATCATTACACAAAATCTTTTTTGCAAATTTATATCATAGATCTCCAAATAAGTAAATTACAAAATTATCGAGCGATTTTCGTAGCTCAGATTTTCCAATAAAAATTGGAGCCAATAAAAAAATATAATTTTCGTTGCATTCCAACGATGCGAACTTCAACGTCGACACTTTTGAACCTACACTGTGGCACTGATCAAAAATCTAATCGCAGCTCAGCCTTACGTTTTTTTTTCGCTTTTTGAATTGCACGCGGCATAATTGCATATTGAGATTGATATCGATCGATCTACTGGACGCGAGCAGTTTTCTGTTTCTGGAGTTAGGTAAATCGACTCGTCGAGCCGACGATTATTCTCTGCGTGCACTTTTGCTTTTTGCAATACAAGGGACGATTTTCCTTGTGAATTTATACTCTGCCGTTTGATCGCTCGTTGGAGATATGAAAAAGTGCGATTAATTTTGAATTCAACGGCACTCGTGTTGGTGAAGGATCACGCATTGATTTACCTGACTCCAGAAAGGTTTGCGAGACTATAATTATCGCACGTGTGACGATTTTTCGACACAGGCAAGTGCAACGCGTTCTGCAAGGTCTCGATGGGCTCGCAGGAGGAAAGAACGAGCCTCGTCTCGGGCACGGATTGCCCTCTGTGGGACGCATCGATGCAGTTCCAGGTGAAGGATCTCACGGAGGATACTCTCTGCATCACGGTCTTTGACAAGGGTTACTACAGTCCCGACGGTGAGCTCAATGCCCCAATAAAATTCGATATCTTCGATATGATTTTTAGTAGGTTTTTGTCTTTTCTCGAATCTTGATCGATCTTTGCCTCTCGCCAACAGATTTTCTCGGTCGCGCCGAAGTTCGGGTCGCCGACATAATGAGGGACAGCAAGGACGCCTGCGGGCCGATACAGAAGAGAATAAAGTTGCGCGAGGTCGAGCGTGGCGAAGTTGTTCTCAAGCTCGACCTGCGCCTGTTCGGCAGTAGGTGAGGGGGAGAGAGAGAGAGGAAGGGAGACTTCATTCCAGCAATGTTCACACTATATATATATGTACCATTGGAGTATTATGTCAGAGACACGCAGTCCGAGGGAAATTCCTCGCCGATGACGAAAAACTTATCGCCAACGGTTCAGGTACGCGACGAAGAAATGAGCGCGTTGTGGGTTCGTTTGAATTGATAAATATAATATATTTTCCATACATAAATCAATTCTTTCGAATGGATTTACACGTTGACTCGCGACTCGCATCGATTCGTTGTCGGCTCGCTGTCCTCCGGACGTTGGTAGCTCATAAACTATCTCAATGCGAATTGACCAATAAATTCGTGTGTATATATATAAATACATAAATTTGCATATCTAGTCACTGAACGATAGTTCGGTAGAAATGACAAAATCGGCATTCCATTACGCGCATTCATACATAAGCGGCAGCACCACAAATTTTCCCGTTTTTTTTTTTTTACAACTTCGCGAAGTTTCGTGCCTCGGCGTTACCGCGTACGTACGAGTACAGGGCGTTATTATTATTATAAATAATAAATATACATTTGCGAATGACGATAAAACGATGCAACAGGCTGATTTATACTTTTTTTTTTTTTCGTACGGCCTTGATCGTCACCGGCGAATCGAGAGACGAAGAGAGAAAGAAAGAGAACGAATGCAAAGCCTGTGAATCTGCTCGCGATCCATTTGAATCACGTAACGTATGAACCTTCCACTTTCTTTTTCGAACTGAACCTGTTTTCTTCGCTTCACAGATCGATCGTTCTCGTTGCGTCTCTCTCTTCGTCGTCTCAGTGGATTCTCGCTGTGGACTCGTTGTAAATAAAACAAACGCATGTCTCCGGGCAGTCTCGACATCTCGATACGGGGAAATCAGCCGGTTTCGGATCGCGGTCTCTCAACAATGGAGCCGCTCTCCCCGTTCTTCTTGTCGGCCATACCAGGATCGGTTTGGTCGTCGGACGGGAACTCGAATATCGGCCTGAAGCCCCCGAACAACTGGGGCGTAAAGTTTTCAACGTCGAATTCGTTTTTCTCCGTCTGCGAGTCGATCGTCTCGTAATTTCCGGTAGTTGACGAAGATTTGCTCGCGTCGCTCATGGATTCGTCGGGGGAATCCTCGTTGTCGTTTTCGACGGGAGCACCGGATTGTTTGGCTTCGGTGTCGTGTTTCGTCGGGGTATCGTGTCGTCGTCGATTCGTCGAGTCCTCCGAGGCACCGGGAAGAACGACGCTCCAGCCGTTTTTCGAGGGCGCCTCGGCGCTCGCACTCGCGACGAACGGCGCCATGAAGCTCTGCGGCGAGGGCGCTGAGCTGGAGGAGCTCGAGGGCTGTTGCGACGGCAGCAAGATCGGTCCGGCTCTCTCGAGATTGGCGTAGAGGTCGTCTTGCCTCCGGACGGGTCTTCCGGTCGTAGGTGTGTAGACGTAGGCGATCGGCGTCGACGAGGCCACGTTCGCTGACGAGCTCAAGCGATGAAGAGTCGCCGATATGGCGCCGGCGTTCTCCTTCAGGGCGAACGGCACGTGATCCTGGAGATAAGGTATCACATTTACGCTGGCGTCTCTATCGATATCACGAACGACCTCGATTCCGCTTTGCACGTTGCTCCCTCCATCGCCGTTATCGTCCGGTTGCGTCCTGTCGCTGGTTTTCCGTTGCTCGCTGGGCACGAGGAGGGGCGTCTCTCTCAATTGGCTCGTGAACATCGAGGGATCGGGCCTTTCCAGAGGATACGGAAAGTCCGAGGCCAATTGGGGCCTCGGTGACTCGGCGACACTCGTCGAGGCACCGTAGGGATCCTTCACGGACTCGTCCGAGTCTTGGAGAAGAGTGTCCGGTGGCAGTGGACGTTGAGATCCGTAAGTGCCGAGTATCACGCTCGCGTCGTCTCGCTCGGCCTCGACCTTACTCCGGGTGTCCAGAGGTCCTCCATTGGCCGGGTAAACGATGTAGACCGGGGAATCGGGATTATCGACGTAATCAGCTCGCGTGGCCTCGTCATCGCCGCGTCGGTCGGCGCTATCACCCTCGCCCGTCGCTTCGTCTCGCTCCTGATCGTCCTCGTGTCCGTCCTCACCAGTGGAAGGCTTTTTCTCGTTGGTATCGAATCGGTATAGCGGCAAACTCGGCCTCGAGGTGTCCTCGTCGCGAGAGCCAACGTGTTGGATCATCTGGAGGGTGGCGATCCGCGGCACGCCATCGTTGTCGCCGCTGGTGCGTTTGGTGAAGTAGGGCGGTCGTATCGGCGGCTCGGCTGAGAATCTCTCAAGATTGTCGTCCTCGAGGCGCGATTTGATCGTTTGGGGAGGGACGAATCCGTTGATCGTCTGACGATGACGCTCGTCCAACGAGAGACTCGGTGGTACGCCTACGGTAACTTTGTGCAACGAGCCGTTCTGAGGCCCGCCGAGCCTCACCGAGTTCTCGTTCTGGGTTTCGTGCTGGTTGGTCGGCAAGCCGTGGCTCGAGGAGGCAACCAACGGGACCGGCGTTGGCAATCTCAGGGCGCTTATCGGTGGCGGCGGAGGCGGCAGAGGAGGTGGATTCAGCCTTTGGAGATGCGGCGGACCAGACGGTCGTCTCGACGGTGGAGAACGATGATGATGGTGATGCTGCTGATGATGCGGCGGTGGCCTGCGGATCCTCGTGACGGTGTGAGGCGGCGGTGCACCAGCTGAGATCGTACCTATCGTCTCGCCCCGGTTGTGGCCGTGAGAGGTTTTCGCGTTGGGACGGAACTGCGGCAGTATGTTGGGCAGATTGGGATCAACCGGGGGTGTCGATGGCCTCCTTTTGAAGGCGTTGCTACCGCTCGTGGGCAGTGCCGACTGCGAAAGTGGCACTCGCGGCGGAAGTCTTTGGTCCCGATAGTCGCTGGGTCGCGAATTGCCCGGTGAATGATGATTATGATGATGATGATAATAATTGTAGGTTGGAGGCGGTCGCTGGATGCCGGACGGCAGGACGTTCGGACGCTCCGCGGGCGGAGTCAGGCTCTCGGACAATTCTGGCAACGGCTTGTCGTCGGAGTTGACGGGGAGACGCTGGGTCGTCGGGCTGTCCGGATGATAACCGGTGGTTGGATTCGAGGAGAGATCCAGGCGAATGGTGTTGCCGTTACCGAGCTCGGACTCGTGCACCACTATCACGTGTTCCTCGATCGGTCTTGCGGTACCGGCGGAATTTTCGGAGCCACCTGGCGTCTTGTCGTCCGGGAAAACGACGCGGTAGCCGTACTTCTGGCTTGTGGAGTCTTGAGATTCCGATTGCTGGCTGCTGGCCGACGAGCCCGTCGATGCCCACCACGTTTGGCCGGTTCGAGTGTCCAACGAGCCGGTCGCGTCCGGACTCTTGTTGGACGTCGCGCCACCGGACTCGCCGGGACTGGCGACGTGGACCGTTGGCATGCCGACCGTCACAACCGCGTGATCGAAGCCGTCGCCACCGGAGATCGGTTGGCGCTGATGATATGAGCCGATCGGAGCGGTGCCCACTCCGATACCGGCGGACACGATCATCTGACCGGAATAGTTGTCCTGAGTGGCGCCCGGACGGGACGGGCCGAGTTTACCAAAGGACACGTTAGGCCTGTTGTTGCTGAGGCTCGAGGGCGCGCGGATACCGTAGAAATCGGCATCGCTCACGCTTCCAACGCTCTGATGATTTCCCAGCACGAAGGACACGGTGTCCTGTCCCGGTGGCACGACGACGTTGCTCGTACTCTTGACGACTATACCACCGGATGGCATACCGTTTGGCGCACCGATCGGCATACCGATCGGCCCAGGTCTCCCGTAATAATTCTCGGCGTTGCTGCTGCCCGGTCGATTGTTTTGATAAAGCGCGTTGGCGACACTGGGTATCGTATTGTCGTTCGTCGCCAGTATAGCTCCATTCCCGCCGTAATTCCCGGTAACCCGATGGTCTTCGCTGTATCCGATATCGTCGATCGGCATCGACGTCACTCTTTTCTCTTCCAAGGGCCTGGAGGTCGTTGGAACCGTGCGATCATCATCCGCGCTGGTGGTTGTCGTAAATCTGGTAGTCGCGACAGTCGTGCTCGGTCTTGGGGTGGTGATCGCGCTACTGGCGGGAAGGCTCGTCGTTGAACTCAGCGGGGTGGTTTCCTTTGGAGGAGGCCTCGAATCTTCGGCGATATCCATTGCGTAGTCCTGGGAAGAGCTCTCTTCGTGGGAGGAAGGCCTGTCGGCTATTTGCAATATGCGATCGTAATCCTCGTCGTAGCCGTCGTAGTCCGCTTCGCTGTCGGAATTCGGACTTGAGTCGGGCCTCGGTGGCGTGGAGCCTTCCGTGGTCGTTTCTTTCTCGGCGTTGGAGGCCTGCTGGAGTCTTTCGATCGGCAGGGTAGCCTCGTAATCCCCGTAGATCCCGTAAATGTTCGGTGGCCGGTTTGGCGATTGTTTGGGCTTCCAGGTAGTGGGACTGGGCGAACGAGAGGCGTAGGAAGGCCTGCTCGTCGTGGAAGAAGGAGTCGTCGTCTTGGCGGTGGTGCTCGTTGGGGTTGGGGTCCTTTCGGTACTACTCGTGGTAGACGTTGGCCTCGCGGTTGTCCTCGTCACCGAATCGTGGTAAGTCTTTCTCGACGGTTGAACGTAGAGGGTCTGAACGTCGACGCCCGCTTTGACCGTTTCGTGATACTTTTTGTGATTGTAGGTGTTGTAGCTGTTGGGACCACTTTGGACCTTCGTGTTGGCGTACGAGCTCGAAATGAGGGGATACTTTTCGGCGTTCTCGTACTTTTCGTAGCTGTAGCGAACGGGCAAATTGAGAAAATCGTGGAAGCTGGGTGAGTAAGGATTTATCTCGTTAGGCCCGAGGGCAACGTCCTCCCTTTGACCGTTCTCATCGAGCCTCTCCTCGGCGCTCGTGCCCGCCTCGTCCTCGGCGTTCTCCACCGGACTTTTCACATTGTACTCGAGGGCTTTCAGGGGCGGAGCTTTCTCGAAGTCAATCTGGCCGGTTATGGGATCCTTCTCGAGGGAAAAAGGTTGACCACCGTTGAAGGCGTACGGAAGAACGCGATATCTGGGCGCCGTGTCCGACTCGTCGCTGATCGTCGCTGACGCGTTTGCTCCGGTGGACTTGCTCGAGTCCAGGGCGCTCTGCTCCGCAAGGAGATCCAACTCGAGGTCGAAGTCACTGTCGACCTCGAGCCTCGACGAGGTCCTGGAGGACACTTGGCTTGGGCCCTCGTCGCTGCGATGCTCCATCACGTAGCCTTCATTCGTCTCCTTGTTGTCCAGGTGACCACCCATCATGGAGTCACCTTGGCATTCTCCGATAACGAGGAGAATCACCACGGTCACGAGTAGCCTCATTTCTGGCTTGTGGCACGTGGATAAGGGCGGCCGTAAGTCCATCGAGTTTTCTCTTCTTCTCGTCATCGCTACGGCCCCTGCTGTACAATGACAAATATTTAATAACTTTGTTTGAGTCTGTTTCAGTTCTCGTTTTGGTCATGTTGGAGTTTGAATCGTTGGAATGCAACGGAAATTATTTTTTAATCAATTTCCGAAATTTCCTTCGGCAGGTTTGAGCTAGTCAAATGAAGGGAATATTTTTTAGGAATCTTATTCAGCGATCTACGGCACATATTCAAAGTGATTTTGGATAATAATGAAAATAAGGAATTGAAAAGAATTTTCGTTTCATTGGAAAGATGCAAAATTCAACGCCATTTTTTGGGTCCTTAAAAGTCGGAAGAATTCGAGGGAAATTGGTCGCAAGGGAACAAGATCGGTTTCTGTGTAATGTCGTCTAGGCTGCTTAAGGCCTTAGGCCACGGTAACGGGTATAAAATCATCTGCGAATTTAAACATTTTTTTCGTATGAAAAAGTGATTCACTCATAAAATTAATTACACATCTATTTAGTATAAATATCAAGATGTTAGAATTTTTTTTTTTTTCGATGTACCGACTCCTCGAAATTTCTCGAAACAACTTTTTTTCAATTGGCGTGACAAATAACTTCAACAATTTTCACTCGATTTACTTCAAATTCAAAAGTTATGTTCCTAATTGCATTTTGCAGAGAAGTACGTGATGAATTTCTGATTAATCGAAGACTTTTCATTTTAAGAGCAGTTTATGAGCAGTTATAACGAAATTTTTCACTGAAAATTCATTTCTTAAGTTCAAATACCTACAACTTTTGAATAAAACAATATTTTTTCAAATCCGTATGTACTTCTCTAGGTATTCTAATGTAGATTGACGAGAATTTTTGTTTTTTGTTCTATGTAAAAAATTGTGGATGCTAAATGTCACGTTAAAAAAGATAACAAAAGAAAATATTAGTAGTCGGCCATTTTGTACATCGAAAAAAATATATATATTTTTTCTAACAGCTCGATATTCATACTAAATATATGTAATTAATTTTATGAGTGAATCACTCTTTCATACGAAAAAATTGATAAATTCGTGTCATTGCGAGAAACACACTTTCTTGTAACGTCGTGCAAGACAAACTGGCGTTCAAAATCCAAATGGTAAAGAATTGCGCCATCGTTGCTTACGCGCGGACCGTGCAAGCCCGATCGAGCACGGGTTCAAACCCACCTTCGGACAAGTGATTTGAAAAAAGAATTTTTCTTTTCGACAAGAAATAACGAACATGGAGACTCGCATTGCAAATCGATAATACGATTGAACAACTTTCGTTAATTATTCAATACGCGAAGAAAAACAGTCGCGCGTAAGCTACTACTTTGCAATTGTTTGCTCAGCGGCGGACTTTGAACGCGAATATCTCGGCCAATTTTTGTGGCACGATATTTAAAAGGAAGCGTTTTGCTCGCAATGACACACCCTGTATGCTTACTAAGGGAACCCTGATGGTTGCGAATCCCCCTTGTATGTATGTGTACATTTATTTTGGGGTAGAAAATGATCGAGTCACATCCCTCGTGCGTTCGATATTCTGCTCGTATGATTAATAAATACGCGTACCGAAGATACGGCTTCGTCGAGTGCTCTACTGTATACAAAATTACCGTTACGATCTCGGTTAGTCCGGCTACGTTACGTCAGAGTGGAATGTCGGACTTCCGAGCGTGAGTGGGTCACCGCGACTCCTGCCGAGAATCAAACTCGAGATTCATCGCTGAGTCGGTTCTCGCCTGACCCCTTTCCTTCATCGCTCTCCGCGTACGCATTCGCTATATCCCACCTGATTTTACCTTCGCGGGGCCCCCCTTTCGATTCACCATTTCTCGTCAGTCGCGTGTCCAATGCTAGATTAAAATTGTCTCGGAGACCAATTCTGCACTGTTCAATGAGTCATTGTATCTTGGAATTTCGTTTCGAAAACGGCTTTAAAGGCGTCGATAAAACGGGGAGAATTTAGCAGTTTCGGGAACGAGCAAGAGCAATTCAGCAAGCTGTCGATTTTGGAAAAGTCGTCAGGAATTAAACAAGCAGAATCATTTTTACCTACTAATAATTCACTGACAATATCATTTATTTGTCCCTCATTTGTTTTTCGTTATTAATAGTTATTTTAATTCGACATTACAGATATGAAAATAATGTAGCGAAGTCGGAAAAAATTATAGCGTCAAACCCCATTGAGCGATCACCTGGCTTTTTCTGGGCTTCGTAAAAATATAATTTTCATGTACACTTGTCATTGGTTTGTCGTTAATTAATTATGATATGGCGATAAAAATAATGCCAAGTTAAATTGTTATATAAATTTAATTGAATGTTTTAAATATTTGTTTAAATTAAATTATTAAATTCTTAAATTGTTTGAACTAAATTAAATTATTAAAATATTGTTGTAATGAAAATAAATTATTGAACAATTCAATTAATTTAAATTAAATTCGACGTTACGTAGGCATGGGTTTTGTCACAGTTTCAGAACTTCTATGGGCAACTGCCTATGGGGGTTCTTCAGGCGAAGTGAAGCGACGCCAAAGGTACTATGATCGTAAAAGCCGGGAAAGGAATTTCAAAGAACGATACATTTTTTTCATATGCATAAACGATATTTTTTCCTCGGTGCACAGAAAGCCAATTGTTTACGAACAATTTATTGTTTTTTGACAGTTCTTCAGTTTTGGAAACGGACGTCAAAGAGCAATTGAACGTCGCAGTGTTCCACTGTCGTCCGTACAACGTACATCGGAGAATATTCAATCGGGGAAAAAGTGAGCTTCGGAGGTGCAAGTAACCTCGGCAATGAGAATTCCTTTCTCTCCCGCTCTGTACTCTCGAACGTACGAGCTGCGACGCGTGTGTCTGCGTGTGCTTGGACGGTCGCGAAACTTCGACCGATGCAGGTATATATCTCGCGCATTCTACAGGGTTTTGTCCCGACTCTTTCTCAGAGCCAACAATTCCTTATTTGGCCATATAGAGTTTCATTACTCGCACTTTCCGCAAGCAGTTCGTTCTGCGCGAGTCTCAATAAAAATCGACTCGAGACCAGCATCATACCTGCGTTTTTTTCGTCTCCGAAAATTCCTCAACTTCCGGTTGAACGACTTTTTCTCGTCTCTCCCTACCGACCTCTTTACATTCGTCTGCATCCATGCCGGATAATTGTTTTTTGGCTTTTACATTATTTTTTTTTCGGAAGGAGAGTAGATAAGTTGATTAACGGAGGTATTGCGCGTTTGATCGTACATATGCGTTTGAGAAGCAACGTAGACCTTTGCCGTGGAAAGTCACGAGCGTGCTTCCTAACCCGAGTCATTGACCCGCCCCCTCGCGTGTCGAGATCTTCACGAGCTAGCGGGGAATCCACGCTTGGGCGATGCGTATCGCGTCGGGACTAGACTCGTAGTCCCTCTCATCTCTTCAATTTTACATTCTCCGTGTCATCGACTTTAAATTGCTCCAAGGTGCAAAGCTCCTAATATGAATTTTCCTATGGGCCTCGATCAAGATCGAATGTTAATTTTTACACAGAAACAGACTTTTCCTACTGCGAAAAATTAACGCTGGGATACATTTTCCAATGAACGTGTTATCGAAAATTCAATCTCTCGTCTTTCATTTATTTTATCTTTTATCTTTATCGTTCGAAAAATGTATTAAATTCATATTGAGTCTCGACATATTCGAAGTTGAATTACGTTTGTTGAATTAAAAAAATATATTTTTGTTAAATTATATCAGATCATGCTTTCTTATTTTGATTTCGTTAATTTTTTTTCCAATTTATTATTAAAGTATATTATTTATGAATTTTATGCATTTTCTGAGTTCCGGCGTATCCTCTTGCGCTTCTTTATGTGTTATCCTTTCCTATTAAATACTTTCGCGCTACGTCTTGAGCTACACTATACCGCCCATCCACCAGTGTCGGTCCGTTTTATTATTATGTTTATTAAATTATATCGAATCAAGTTATCTCATTATTTTCATTTTTCTTCAATTGTTTTCAATTCTATGTTCATGTTATTATTATTTTTATTAAATTATATCAGATCAATTTTTCTCATTATTTGCATTTTTGTTTCATTGCTCGAATTTTTATGTTCTTTTCATTATTATTTTTACTAAATGACATGAGATCAATTGGTCTCATTATTTGCATTTTTGTTTAATTGTTTGGATTTTTATATTCATTTTGTTATTATTTTATTAAATTATATCAGATAGTTTTCTCTTCTTTCGTGAATGATTTTTATTCCAATTAGTTTAGTGAATTGACAATGACGTATCATAAAAACCTTTCAACTGATTGTACTTGGAAGCGAGGATTGGATATTGATTTTTTCGAATGAAAAACGTTCGATATACATATAAACATAAATATTGAAGATAGATAGCTCAAGTTTCTTTCATGAGTGAAACTATATTATTACAATACTTATTATTAGCTTCTCTGTCGTTATGTACCTTTCGAGGATATTATTTAAGGACGTTGCACCTTGGTACAAATAAAGAATTTATACGAGGCGATTGAAAACCTTACTACCAAAGCCTCGAGTCCTCTTAATGCCCTACAATATAAGTTATTCAGTTACAATTTGGGATGCGATCGAAGTGCAAGCTATCTTACCTCAGTGAAATTTTCCTTCGTGGATTTTCCGTCCCCTAATTATTCCCCGAGAAAAAAGGAGCCAGGACGCACATCGGTGTTCCTTACTTCATTCTCTCCCCTCGGGCACACGGGAGCACTCGGGCACGTTTTTCCTTTTCTCAAAAACAAATACGTGCGACTTTCGATTTTTCAAACTGTTCGATTAAATGATTTTCCGTGTTGCGTCACGATGTGAGAAAAGGGGTGGTGCGTTATTGTCACACTTGTCGCGAAAAATGTATATTTTGGTGGGAAAACTGATATCGACGTGCAGGTCTGTCACGATCGACTGAGGCATCGAAAAAGTTTGCTCGATCGCGTTTGCTCGTCTTTACCTCGCAGCACTCGCGCGCGTACGTGTCTGTGTGTGTGTGTGTGTATGCAAGAAGAGAGCACTCTTCGACGAGTTGTTCCTTTCGTACGTGTCGGGGAAAGGGGGCAGGAAGAGGCCGCTCGAAGGATGCGTGTCTTTTTTGTTTCTTTCTTTCGACGGGCGTCGAAGTTACCCGAGTAGGAGAGGAAGAGAGAGCAGGAGAAGAAGGAGGGAGAGAGAAAAATCCTGCTCGTGGTATAAAAGGAAAAGACACGGTGAAGTCACAGGAGTGGTGGATCAAGAGAGAAGAAGGAAGTTGAAGATTCACGTAGTGCATATACCCGGAGGAGAAGATCGGTCGGGCGGGAGACATATAGGCAGGTGGGGAGTTCGTGCGATGTGGTGAAGGCGAAGGCCAATGGACGAAACGGTACGTGGAACAGTTAGACGATGACCCAGATATCCCTGTGAGTTGTCCATTGGCCGGGCGTCGTGCCAGTTTCCTCGACCTTAACTCGCTAATCCTCCCCCCCCCCCCCCCCCGTCCCGATGACTCTTCGCACCGTTCTTCCTCGGCGTTACTAGTCTTCGGGATGGTCCCACTCGCCACCTAACATTTTCATTTTTCTACCCCCCCTTGGCATGGTCGTCCTGGCAGGATTATCTTCTACGATAGGAAAATACTCTTTCTTTTCGAATGACGCATTCTTGGACCATTCGTTGATATTTTCTAATCGACACCACGGCACTCCTGTCCTTTCACAATAACCTTTCAATTTTCAATGCTCATCGTCCCTGGAATTGGGAGATTTTTTTGGATTTCGTTAGCCCAGGCGTGGATGGCCCTGGGCATTTTTCCGCGAGGGACGGAAGGACGTAAGACATTTGGAATAAAAGTGTTAAAGGGAACTGGGAGGGATAAAGCCAGGAGCCGGAATTAGAAGGTCGAAAAAAGCGTTTGTTCGAGAATTTTTTTAAAAGGGAAAAAAAAGTGGGCCCAGTAAACATTGAGATATATTTTCATGTATATTTGTGTACTGAGAAAAAAAATAATTGATCCAATATCATTGGTGTTATTGAATGAAATTTCGTTGTTTCAATTGTAAAATTGTTGGTGTAAATAATCGGATTTATTAGTCCAAACAAAACGCTATTGACTTTAATAACATAATAAAATTCAAAGTTTTTTTTCGTTCAAAATATATATTGTTCGCAGAGAACAATATATTATTGAAACTATCTAAAAAATTATCGCGAACAAATAATATAGTTTGGAATGCATTTTCTGCAACGAACAATAAAAGCGTTTCAATTAGTACCGAGTTCAATTAGTAACATGAATATTGTTGATTCGAGTACACAAGAAAAATTGAATTTCGCTCGTTTGATTCAGATAAAATTTCTATTGAGTAAATGTGCTATTTTATTTTTTTCACCATATCCAATATTGATTTCCAAGTACATGATTCGTTGAAATGTTGATATTTTCTTTTTGATTGAAAAATATTAGGCAAATGTCTGAATTGGTTAAAAAATTATGCGCAAATAAAATTTGTTTCATGCGCATTTCGTTGAAAAAATTCATCCAAATTATGGGCGTGCGCCACCGAAATTATAGGTGCGAGGAAACCCGTAGTTCTCGAAGTAACCGCTAGAAGTCGCACGCGCGCTCGTTTCTCGTAAGCGTAGCGCGAACCAAAAATCTACTTAAGCGCCAGAGACACTAAAGAGTATCGGTATCTTCTTGGCCGGTGGCTAAGATCAAAGTGTAGTATCTGTTCTTATCAGTTGAATATCTGATATTCTCTCCATGGATATTCCATTGGATATCTGATATTCTCTCCACTATTATCGTGGGTGATCATTCTAATGCTCACATTTTATTTAAGATTTAAAACAAATTGAAAAACTTACGCCTCATGGCATATTCGTTTCGAAACAGTAAAGAAATAATTAATTCCATTGATTAGATTTTTGTACGAAATAAAAAATGTTGTAGCAACCGCTTAATTATTTCATCCATACATCTACGGATTGTATATAGAATGATTTCGATAGAATATAATTTTATTTGAAGGATAATGTAGATATTCAGAGAACAGAAGAGCTTTTTCAAATAAAATAATATGTTATTTAAACCAATCACATTTTCCAATATTTTATAGTATTGTAACAATCTCATATATCGGTGGCACTCCGCAGCAGCACATTTATTTGGATCAACCAATATATTTTTTTGATTCCATTGGTTTTTTCTCCGTGTAAAAAAAAAATCGACATGAAACAACAAATTACTGCACTGCAAGCCCCAGTCGGCGGGAAAGATGCAGATCGTAATTCTTGACGGGAACAAAAAAAACCGATAACATTTTCAATTGTCATATATTTTTCTTTTCGGTGAATTAAGAAAAAGCTGAAAAAATCGTGAAATTATAACTTTTCTCAGGTTGAAAAAAATGTGTTTAGAAAAACACGTTAACGTGTTATAAAAATTATGTAAAAATACTTTTTCAACGACTTTTTTCATTCACTTAGAAGAGATTTTCATACTGAAGAAAATAAACTTTGGTTTGATTGAATAGGTCGTTTAGTTTTTTGTTGCTGTCACGCTCGCCAATTTAGAAAAATCGCGAAAATGAAAACTGGAGAAAACGCGCTTCAAAGTTTTCAATAGGAGGAAATATCAATATCAAATATCAATCGCTTCTCTGCTTTTGGCTTTGTATCTTCGACAGTATTTACAATTAGCCTCTGTAACTTTGTACATATATTCTTGAATAGTTTATCTATTGATTTAAGCAATAAAAAAAAACGATTTTTCGGATTTTCTAATTCAGGCTCCGGCCTCAAGGGGTTACGACATCCCGAGATGCTCCAATGAGGAGCATTTTTTTCAAATTGAACAACTTTTTCTGAGAGAACTATTAAATATCGTTTTTTTTTAATTCCAAATTCTATAGCATATATTTAATAAAAATTTGTGAAGATTTCATTCAAATATATTTAAAAAAAAAATCGATTTTTTCAAAATCGCAAGTGGGGGTAACCCCTTAAGGAAAGATGTGCGTGCGGTCGATACAACTCCCGTTCGGTTTTGGCCCAAAAAGTTGACAAATAAAACATGTATTATAAACAAGTGGTTGAAAGTCGAAATTAAAAAGATCTTTTATATACAAATGATTGAGCGTATCGCAAAATTTCTATGATATACTTTGGATAACCTAATTGCATAATCTTTTTACGTCCCCAAAGTATGTTTTTAAGTAAAAAAAACAAACGAATTTTCCAAAATCCTTGAGTGGTGTTATCCCTTAAATAACAATAATTTTATATATTTTCGTTATTAGCTTACAGCAGGAGTATACAAAGCTCCCTGCTTAGCTATGATCACCCCATATGGTTTCCGTTTAAGGCCGTAGGCCACATCAACGGGTATAAAATTATGTGCGAATTTAACAATTTTCTTTCGTATGAAAAAGTGATTCACTCATAAAATTAATCACACATCTATTTAGTATGAATATCAAGCTGTTAGAAAAAATATATATATATTTTTTTATGTAACAAATGGCCGACTACTAATATTTTCTTTTGTTATCTTTTTTTTAGGCGCTCCGCGGCGTGACATTTGGCATCCACAATTTTTTACCTAGAACAAAAAACAAAAATTCTCGTCAATCTACATTAGAATACCTAGAGAAGTAGGTACGGAATTAAAAAAATATTGTTTTATTCAAAAGTTGTAGGTATTTGAACTTAAGGTAGTACCTCCACAGAACAGTTGAATTAAGAAATGGTTGAAATTTGACATATATGTTATTTAATACATTATCCAAACATCTGTGCAATTTGAATAAGTTTGACCACCCCAAACCTGAGATAGTTACACACTAAGTTGGCTTGGTTTACACGTAACAAATGCGTTATGATGGGCAAACAGAGCATCATTAATTCCACCGTCAAAACTAAAATTAAGAAATTGATAAAAAACGAGGATAAGCTAGAGTAAGATATCACGAATAATGTGAAGAAAAAAATGAGAATGATTCACCATCTAGTTTCCAAGATATAACCATGAGAAGCCCTCACAATTTTGGTGCAAAGCCTGGAAAAAAAAAGCAATTGGGGCAAAGCCTGGACAGTCCCGGCAAAAAGTTTGCTGCCAATGGTAGATCAAAAACACAATATAAAATATATTTTACGGCAATAAATTATATACATCGTATGATCTACTAGTACCGAGTCAATATTGCGTAGTTTTTAATTTTATTTATTACTAATTGAACCAATTATCAATCTTTTAAACATGAACATAGTATGTAAACTTTTGGTTGGGATTTTCGCAGAGGAACTACCTTAAGAAATGAATTTTCAGTGAAAAATTTCGTTATAACTGCCCATAAACTGCTTATAAAAGGAAAAGTTTTCGATTAAACAGAAATTCCCTACGTACTTGTCTGCGAAATGCAATTAGGAACATAACTTTTAAATTTGAAGTAAATCGAGTGAAAATTGTTGAAGTTATTTGTCACGCCGATTGGAAAGAAAGCTGTTTCGAGAAGTTTCAAGTAGTCCGTCATTTTGTACATGGAAAAAAATTCTAACAGCTTGATATTCATACTAAATAGATGTGTAATTAATTTTATCAGTGAATCACTTTTTTATACGAAAAAAATGGTTAAATTCGCACATGATTTTATACCCGATACTGTGGCCTAAGGCCTTAATACTACCTAAGAACTAAGACACAAGCATTACCCAATTGAATGGCTAGTAAAAAAAAAAGTTAATTGCTCATGTGTACGGAACCCTAATACAGCGAGGCCTGACTCGCATTTGGCTGGATTTTTAGGCTTTTCGTTTCTGCCCTCCCTGCAACTGCTGCGACATCGAGCCAGTGAACTCGGAAAAGAACTACATTTGAGATGGCTTACGAGCGACAAAGTTCGCTGAAAAAGCGTTCGATCGAATCCATCGACTCGAATGTCAGTCAAGATTTTTCTTTCCGGATACTCCGAGCAACCGATACTTTTGAATCACTCGAATAAGCGAATGTTGTTCACACGGGCAACCGACGAGGGCCACCGTACACATTTGCCCGCTGACCACAGTGCCGGGAAAACGTGAGGAGCGCTTAACGGGACATCAATCTACCTACAGTCCGTGTCCGTTCGATCGTAAAAACGCGTTTATCAGCGGTACGATATCGAGGATAAATAAAATTGAAGGAAAAGAGCTGCGGTGGTATGGCGTACGGAGCGTTGCACGCCTAGCGGTATTCAATATTTTAATACCCAGCAATTTCCGCGAGTACAAAAAAAAGGATCCTTTGAGTGCGAGCGAATCGATAAGAGCGTGTAAAAAGAAGTCACAGTAGCTATCAGGCGTCCACGTCGCATCCGCCAGCTTCGAGATCCGTTATGGACGAGTTTTTTTTTTTTCTTATCAGAGTCCATTAGCTGTTTCCGTTTTCTGCTACGTCCTCATTATAATAATGGATCAATTCCGTTCCTGTCTCCTTTCTCCATTAATTACAGCGACCCCGCCCGCGACATTTTTCTTTCGCCAATGTCCTCGATCGATATTATCCAAACGGACGGCAATGAGTGTGCCACCCTAAGGGTCTAGATTTTAGCAATATCCCAAAAAGGTGCCAACTCTTGGACATTTATACGAGGAAAAATACTTATTAGATTTCATTTGTTATTTTTTCTAAATGGGAAGTAAAAGTAAATGCGCAAGTACTGTTTGTGTAATTCATTACCAAAGCTGCCGATGATTGGTGGCATGCGTTGTAGAATGTCCCCTCAATGAGCTGATTACGAATTTTGGTAGGCAGTCGTTTGATTATTCAACAATAATAACAATAAGAATGAATCAAATGATATTCGAGAACGAAAACAATTGTGGTACATGATATATGTGGGTATGTATGTGTATATAATGCACTACCGCTCAAAAGTTTTTATACAGCAGTCGATATTTCTTGCCTCACTGAAAGGTCGATAAGTCCGTAAAAAAAAAGACAAACAAATTGAAGGGGCCAGTCCACTTTGGAGCCACGAAAAAAGGCTATTTTCGCGATTTTTTTTTTGAAGATTTTATAAAAGACATGAATATAAAAGTTGTTGGGCTTGATAAATAAAGTCCTGGAATACATATAAAATTTAATTCATTTTTATTTATTTTTATTTATTTTTAAGTACAAAAACATAACGCCGGTTTGAACATAAACGAGGGTTTAACGCAACGCCTCAAAAATAGGTGGGCTAGGTAGCTCCATCACAACTCGGCAACGGTTTGTCTGAAACGAAAAAATCAAAGTCCATTAGATTCAGTATGACACCAGCTACAAAATGACCCTCGCATATAAAGTTTTATCGAAAAATAAAAAAATGGCAGATGAAAAACGGAAAAAGTATTAAAAATCACGTTTTTTTCGCAGTTTTTCGCAAAAAAAAGAGTGAAAATAAAAATTTTTAAACCATCGAGGGTAATTTTGTTGCGAATCATGTTTACAATATCTGGTTCAAATTTCAAGAGAATCGGTTTATTAATTTTAGAGCTACGATGGAGCTAGATTTTGAAAACGTTGTTTCGAGAAAAACGCCGTTGAAGTTTATACTATGAAAAACTCTTACTCAAACTCAATCGGCAATTCCTGCACCGTACAAAATCCCTTCTGATTGCTGATCATCGTCGAATTCTTCAAGTCTTGCTTGCTTTCGATTTTTTGAAATTTTCAAAGTGGACTGGCCCCTTAACGAACGGCGTTTTGAAGGAAACAAAGCCAGTTTTGTTTTGCTTTTTTCAAATACTTTTTGTGATTTTTTCTTGACTCGGTACGCAGTTTTGTACGTGACGGTTTTTCGGCTATTTTTCGACCATCGAGAATTGGGCGCATAACTTGTGGAATTTTTTTTGTCATTTTTATCCATGATAAACGTAAAAGGGGTAGAAGAATCTCCATTTTCTTTTTTTTTAAATTTCGTACGATCTTTTTTTCGCATAGTTATTTCATTTTTGGTTAAAAAAGACAAATTTTGGAAAATGCAACGTAACTCAAGAACTATAGGATTTAAGAGAAAATTTCAGAGATGTAAAGAGTTGTGCAAGTTTATACTGGATCGCCTGAAATTTTTTCAGAATTTTCCTTTCTGGCTTTTTTAAAAACTATTTTGCTCGAAACTCTGAGAAGGATGGCTTAACTCGAAAAGTATGGCATTTAAGACAAAATATTTTGAGGAGAAACTTTTTTAATTTTCGATTTTGAATTCGCTTGAATTTTTTCAGAATTTTATTTGACATTTTTATCGAAATTGTTTTGGTCGAAACTCGGAGAATTCAAAATCGGAGTCCAAGCAAGTGATAGGCGAATCTCGAAAGCTATTGAGTTAGCGACAAAATATCAAGAGGGGAAATAATGCAGTGTTTCGTTTTGAATACGTCGAAATTTTTTCAGATTTCTCTCACAAAATTTTTTACATAGTTTTTTTTTCAGGTGTTCGAAGTGCTTTTTCTAAAAATGTATCGTGAACCCTAATTGAAACGTAATCACAAACAGGTGAAATCTCCAAATTATTTGGACTTGCTTTTTAATGCTAACGAATAGATTTAGTCAATTAAGTTACTTATCTCGTTGAGTTTTTCTTCGAAAAAACCGCCTTGGGCTTTAAGCACCGCGTTTACGCCTCGCGGCATTCGCTCGATTAATATATCGACTAGTTTTTCGACGAAAAGCTTATCTAGAAGAGGTAAGTGACTTAATTGACTAAAACTATTCGTTAGCATAAAAAAGCAAAGCCAAACAGTTTGAAGATTTCGCCCGCTTGTATTAGGGTTCGCGATACATTTTTAGAAAAAGCACCTCAACGACCTGAAAAAAACATTGTAAACAAGTTTTTGAAAAAATCTGAACAACCCTCAACATATTTAAAATGAAACACTGCAACATTTTCCTCTCTTGATATTTTGTCTCTAACTAAAAAATTACAAAAAAAATTCCATAAGTTATGCGCCCAATTCTCGATGGTCGAAAAATGGCCGAAAAACGGTCATGTACAAAAGTGCGTACCGGGTCTGTAGAGATCATAAAAAATATTTCAAAAAGCAAAACAAAGCTGAATTTGTTTTCTTCAAAAAGTTGTTCGTTAAAGTTGGTTATCTTTTTTTTGACGGAGCTATCTAATTTTTAGTGCGGCAAGAAGTATCGACTGGTGTATCCCAACTTTTGAAATATATATATGGAATTACTTTTTTGTAGTAGTAGTAGTTTGTAAGATAATTCTCGCTTCAGAAATGTATGCAAGTTTAGCCTCTGCCCTCCACTGATACGGATGTTTGTAAAACATTTTGTTCGTCTATAAACTCTCTCTCTCTCTCTCTCTCTCTCTCTCTCTCTCTCTCTCTCTCTATATATATATATATATATATATATATATATATATATATATATATATATATATATATATATATATATATATATATATATACATGTTTGCGTGCGTGTGTGTGTGTGTGTGTGTTCGAAGAGAATGTTTTACATACATCCGTATCGGGGGAGGGCAGAGGCTAAACTTGCACATGTGTCTGAAGCGCGAATCAACTCTTCGTGTTGATTAATATGTGGGCTTGTCAAACTTTATTGGATATCTTTTTTGTTTCAGATCGAAAGAAAAAGTGCTGATGCAAACGAGACGTTGGCACGAACAGTATTGATGGCGAGACAGCCGATTTGTCTGCTCGGCGGATTAGTGATTTTTAATCGATTGACACAACTCTAGGTTCAATCGATTAAATCATCGATGTCCAATAATCACGTATCGCGAATGGTTCGAATCAACAGCCAATATTACGTGAAATCCAAAGTATGTCCGACAAGTGTTGCACTACGGTAAACGAAGTTTTTCTCGACATGATAGGATAAGATTCCGACCTCCCCCTCCTCGATCGACCTGAAATTTTGCAGAAACCTTTATTTTAATATTTTAAGACAATCCCTAAAGAGATTTTTGGCGACTTGCTATAGTTTTCGAGATATTGAATTTTTAAGTTTTTTTTTAACGCGCGCCGACTATATCGATATCTGCTACGTCTCCGGTTATACCTATATATGTTATTGCGCTCTCCGTGTTGTCAAAACAAAATACTCAAACAAAAAGGAAAAAAAACCCAAACCAACCCACATCCAAAAACTACTGCGCGTCGCCAAAAATCCCCTTAGGGGTTGTCTTAAAATATTAAAAGGACGGTTTATGCAAAATGTCAGCTTGATCGGGGGGGGATTCGGAACCTCATTCAAATTATGTTTAACCAAGTCGATCGAATTGGAATTTAAAAAAGTTTGCTGTCTTGGGCGACACGCGAATTCTGCAATTTTACAATTGCTGAAAATTCGTGGGAGGGAATAACATGCAGAGAATACGCGGCGAGTAAAAGTTTCTTGTGCTCTCGCAAGAGGAGCAATGCTGGGAATCAATGAGTATGTAACGTTATATTCGTGCAAGGCCGCGCGCTCCGACGGAACGAGTTCACTGGCTTATTCTTTTTTAATGCGTAGTGATCGCAAACGTGCGCTTGCGTCGCACTCGAGGCATATTTAATGACACACGCCACAGACACTCACATATATATCGGGAGAGATTATTCTTAACGCGTGATGTATATGCGATGTTGACTCCCAGTGCATCTCCGTGTTTTGTTTGCGTATGAATGATTCTTAATTTTTGAAAATGATTATCGTTGACTTTGAAGAAAGAACGGTCGTTGAAATTACGTTTATTCGAATGGGTTTGCATTGATCGGAAAGTCATTTTAAGGGGAGGGTAGGGGTTTCAGCGTGAAAAAAACACTTTTTTGCGAATTTTTTCCATCTATATGGATAGAGTAAATGTATTGAAGCCTTTTGTACATTGTTAAGTGTCATTTCAAGAACAATCCGTGAAATTTGTACGCGAACATATCCACAAACAAGCCGGTGCCGCGTTTTTCTCGAAACCACTTTTTCAAAGCCCGTGTTCACTGCCATTTGAAAACTACATGACCGATTTATTTCAAACTCGGTACACTCTTTCTACATATAAAATACCTCCCCCAACGGTTAGTTTGAGATATTTTTTTACATTGAGGGGGTTTTCCATCCCTAAAATGGCGGAACTTTTCGTGAAAAATAGCACTTTTCACTTTACATGACCACCAAAAATTTAGAAATGAAAAAACAATTATCAAAGACCGTTGGGGGGAGGATTTGATGATACTTTAACTAAATTGTAATGGTACTTGATTTCAGATAATTTCTAGCTGAGATACAGTGAACACCGCAAATCGTGTTTTTCCAAAGGCATTCGTCGAAAAGCTTTGCCACCGGCTTGTTTGTGGACATTTTCGCGTACAAATTTCACGGAATGTTCTTGAAATGATACTTAAGAATGTACAAAAGGTTTCAATAAATTTACTCTATCCATATAGATGAAAAAAAATCGCAAAAAAGTGTTTTCTTTTCACGCTGAAACCCCTTACTCTCCCCTTAACCCTTTCGCAACTGACGGGGCATATGCTGTCCCAGTTTGGAAAAAAAATTTAAATTACGGCTGGGACAACATATGTCCCAGTCACTAAAAACATAGGCGCATTTCAGTGGTGAGGAATTCGCATCCTTATTGAGCAAGTTTCAGACAGAAAAGTTATTTTATCGTAATAATCACTTGGAGGAGAAATAACTGTTCCCGGTAATGAGGCGCACTAAACTGATTTTTTTCGCCGCATTGAAAGGGTTACAGACATTGGGTAACGGGGCATGTAAATCTGGCACAATGCCGATAATTAACATTAAGGCGTAACCCCCACTTGTAGCGCAAAAAAAGGCCTTTTTCATGCATTTTTTTAAAGACAACTACAAAACTTTTTTAATCGATCAATATACCATCTTAAAGAACACATCTTGAAGAACTTTCAGTAATTTTTTTATTGAAAAATATTACATTGTTTAGTGGCAAATGGCCGTCAATGAAATAATGTTTCATTGACGTCAATGAAGGATTTTAAAGAATATTCATTTTTCACAGAATGGCGAACAGTCAAAGTTAATGGTTCGATTTTAACGAAAAAAACGGCCGTTTTTTGCCATAAAACGGCCATTTTTTTTTTCGAAAAAAAAAAATCGAACGATTAAAGACTACATTTTTATGTATTAAATAAGCCTGCAAAATTTCAAGAAGATCGGTTCATTAGTGTTCGAGTAATCTTGGTCACCGACTTCAGAAATGCCATTTTGAGAAAAACGCGTTTAAAGTTTCTCTTTCAACGCTCTTTCAACGCGGATTATTCTCTTTCAACGCTCATATCTCAGTCAATTTTGTTCGGATCGACTTGAAATTTTCAGGACATATTCTCAGATACTTATACTTCAAAAAAACGCAATAAAAAAAATCGATTTTTTCAAAATCGCAAGTGGGGGTAACCCCTTAACACACGTGATACTTGTTCCAAGCAACCGAAACAAGTAACAGCGACACGTGAAGCCTATCTGAAACAATCCGAACATACCCAAAGAATTAACATTTACAAATGTTGATTGTCCCATACAAGCCTAAACAATTAAGGATCCCGCCTTAATTGTACATTTTACATGTACTTAATTGTACATTTACATCGATCAAAAAATCGATTTTTTTTTCTTCTTCAAACGATAGAACTATATATGAAGAATATTTTCCCAAAGTTTCAAAGCGAAATTCGAAAAACTTTAAACCTTACAACCCGTCAACGCGGTTCCTCACCGCTCGGATTCGGAGCGGGCGTTAACTTCAAACGCGTTTTTCTCAAAACGGCATTATCGAAATTGGCGTGCAGTATTACTCAAAAACTATTAAGCCGGTTGAGTTGAAACTTGATAGAAATATTGATAACATTGGTACCTTCTACTTGACGGGAATTGTTTTTGAAAAATTGGAAAGAAAACTACTATTTTAATTCACATTTTACGGAAATGTTGATTTTTTTTGTAAATGCGTGCCATTTTCTTAAATTCGCATTTTCCTCATTTTGGTTACTGTCACATAGAAACTATACATGTTCTAACTGAATAAATGTTTGAACTTTTTTGGAAATCAAAGTCTACGGGAAGCTGGACTGCACGCCGATTCACAACTCCCGCGGCGACCTGGCTGTAACACTCTGCCACAGCTCTGCCATTTTGATTACGACTTAACTAGAAAAAATTGTTTCGTATACTTAAATATACTATTAAAGTATACCTAAAGTTTGATAATTGTAGAATAATTATTTCTTAGTTAAAAAAATCCCTCAATATTGCTTATTTTTTTGCTGTCTAAATGTATTTCCCGCCTTAAGGCCGGAGCCTGAATTAGAAGGTCCAAAACCGTTTTTTTTTCGGGAGTTTTTTTAGAAGGCAAAAATATGAGTGAGCCCAGTAAACATTGAGGCATCTTTTCATGTATATTTAAAATGTATTAAGAAAATGTTACAACATGAAACAATACATTACTGCAGATTCATCAGCCTATTCCATGTGCGTCTTGCCACTGCAGTCCCCAATCAGCGGGAAAGATGCAGCTCGTAATTCTTGACTGAAACGAAAAAAAAACAATAAAATTTTCAATTGTCATATATTTTTCTTCTGGGTAAATTAAGATGAAGCTGAAAAAATCATGAAATTATAACTTTTCTCAGGTTTGAAAAAAATGTGTTGAAAAAAACACTAACGTGCTATAAAAATTATTACGACGATTTTCCAACGACTTTTTAAATTCACTTAGAAGAGATCTTCATACTGAAGAAAATCAATTTTGGTTTGATTCGATAGTTCGTTTAGTTTTTTTGCTATCACGCCTGCCAATTTGGAAAAATCGTGAAAATGAAAAGAGGAGAAAACGTGCTTTAAAATTTTCAATAGGAGGAAATATCAATATCAAATACCAATCGCTTCTATGCTTTTGGCCTTGTATCTTCGAAAATATTTATAAGTGGCCTCTGTAACTTTGTAAATATATTCTTGGATAGTTTATCTATCGATTTAAGCAATAAAAAAAAACGATTTTTCGGACCTTCTAATTCAGGCTGCGGCCTTAAGGCCGTCGTCTAGTGTGAAGATAGAGAAACGCAGTCATTCTTTGACATTTTTTCTCGAAAACCATTAGGCATAGGACATTTCGGATTTTTGTGGTTTATTAAACAAGAAATGAAGAACTCATATGTTTTTACAGATTGAGAAATATTCATTATCAACTAGCTATGTTACCTAGCTATATTAATATGGCTAGGCAAAATGAATGTCGCCGTTTTTTGGGCATGATATCTCAGCTTCCAGCGGCCTGAACCAAAAATTAGAAAACTTTTACAATCTGTAAGCATTTCGCCATCGCGCTTACTAGAATGAAAGAGAAAACAAAACTGAAAGAATGGCGACGGTGGAAACGAACACAACGATTTTTTATGCAAGTATTATGAACAATGACGAATGTTAAAAATAGTTGATATATTTTTATCGCGTTGATTCTAGTGAACGCAATAGACACGAGTATACACAAAATGTGGTTTAAATTCGAAGAAAGTTGCTCGGTTTTAGTTTTGGAAATAAATTGTCCAAAAAATTGAAAAATATA
This sequence comes from Ophion ellenae, assembly GCA_963210295.1. Taxonomy (NCBI): domain Eukaryota; kingdom Metazoa; phylum Arthropoda; class Insecta; order Hymenoptera; family Ichneumonidae; genus Ophion; species Ophion ellenae. The sequence goes on from OY723395.1 coordinate 16,237,726, forward strand.
GTTTTGAGAAAATCACATTCAAGTTTGAAGAACGGTACATGCACAAATATGATGAAAGCTTCAAACTAACACTCAGTCTGAAATTCCAGGGCCATACACCAAACCTTCTTGTTGCTCAAAGAGCTCATTAATATTTGAGGATTACGATTTTCGGGCACGCATTAGAGTTTTTCCAGGTATCCCGAATAATAATAATAATAAATCTCAATAGACAATAGGCATATAGGGCTTTCGAAAAAGGTCGTGCGCGCCGTGCAGGTCAGGTAGTCGGTTACTCCGATTGCCGCGATCCCTATAAAGGCCCATAACTGTGGTAATTTTTCGAATTTTTTAATGGCTTGACAACGAAAATATTCAGAATAATTTTTCTCTCCGAAATGACAAGAAAAAAAAATGATTTTTTCAACTATCACACTAGACGCCACCGGCCTTAAGGCGGACAACCTCTTTAGGAGACCAAAAATTAGACGATGTTTTGGATTTTTTTTGTGAAAAAAAACGGCCTTTCCGCAACTCTGACAATAATTTATTCATATTTTCATACATCAAGGTATAATCCGCTGTGTCCCTTGGCTTGTCCTCATCGTCGTTGTCGATTTGCGGGAATTGAGCAGCTCGAAATTCGCATCTGAAATAATCCAAATTTTTTTTATACGTTCTTGAGATGTTTTCACGAACATAAACCTAAATTTTGAGAAAAAAATCGAGAATTGATTGTTGGAACGTGTTTGAAAAAAAAATGATCGATCTTTAGCATTTTTTCCCCGGCATTTTGCAATGAAAACATGTTTTAAACAATCTAATCTTTTCAACTTTGAGTTCATGTTTCAATAAATTATAATATGTAAAAGTGTTCCAAATTTAAAGATGTCGTTTCGAGAAAAACGCGGTTGAATGTTTTAGTATATGAAAATCGTTGCGCTGCCTGTTCTCACCAAATCGTCTGTCACCTGTTCACTTTTCAATATTTTAACTTGAAATTTTGTTCACATATTCTCGAATATATACACTCTGAAAAAAAGCAAAATAAAATGGAATATTTTTACACGTGACACTTTTTTGGGAGTCGAGCGCTCGGGTCTTTATCATTTATATACACACCGTTAGAAGGAGTCCGAATATCGTTTTGAAATTTTCAGGGTGGATTCTTAAGGGCTTAGGCCACAGTAACGGGTATAAAATCATGTGCGAATTTAACAATTTTTTTTTTCGTATAAAAAAGTGATTCACTCATAAAATTGATTATACATCTATTTAGTATGAATATCAAGCTGTTCGAAAACTTTTATTTTATCGAAAACTTTTTATTTTTTATCGAAAACTTTTTATTTTATGAGCAGTTTATGAGCAGTTATAGCGAAATTTTTCACTGAAAATTCATTTCTTAAGGGGTCAGTCCACTTTAGAGCCACGAAGAAAAGGCTATTTCCGCGATTTTTTTTTGAGGATTTTATAAAAGACATGAATTCAAAAGTTGTTGGGCTTGATAAATAAATCTTGAAATACATTTAAAAAAACTTTTAATTGATTTTTATTAATTTTTAAGTACAAAAACTATAGTTTAACGTAACGCCTCAAAAATAGGTGGGCTAGGTAGCTCCATCACAACTCGGCAACGGCTTGTCTGAAACAGAAAAATCAAAGTCCATTAGATTCAGTATGACACCAGCTACAAAATGACCCACGGATATAAAGTTTTATCAAAAAATAAAAAAATGGCCGATGAAAAAAGAAAAAAGTATAAAAGACGCGTTTTTTCCGCAGTTTTTCGCAAAAAAAAGAGTAAAAATCAAAATTTTAAAACCATCGAGGGTCATCTTGTTGCGAATCATGTTTACAATATGTGGTTCAAATTTCAAGAGAATCGGTTTATTAGTTTTAGAGATACGATGGAGATGTTTCGAGAAAAACGCGTTTGAAGTTTATACTATGAAAAACTCTTACCTAAACTCAACCGGCAATTCCTGCACCGTGCAAAATCCCTGTTGATTGCTCATCATCGTCGATTTTTTCAAGTCTTGCGTGCTTTCGATTTTTTGAAATTTTCAAAGTGGACTGGCCCCTTACCTTCAAATACCTACAACTTTTGAATAAAACAATATTTTTTAAATTCCGTACGCACTTCTCCAAATATTCTAATGTAGATTGACGAGAATTTTTGTTTTTTGCTCTAGGTAAAAAATTGTGAATACTAAATGTCACGCCGCGGAGCGCCGAAAAAAAGATAAAAGAAAGTATTAGTAGTCGGCCATTTTGTACACCGAAAAAAAATATATATATATTTTCTAACATCTTGATATTCATACTAAACAGATGTGTAATTAATTTTATAAGTGCCTTGAGTGTCTGAGGCCTGAATATATTTTGCTAACGTTTTATGAAATGAAAAAAAGTGATTTTTGAAGCATTGAAGTGGTTGCCCGCCTTAGCATTGACAAGCTCCGGAATTACTTTCCCCTTTATATACGTGTATGTGCTGTACGTACACGCGTACAAGCAGAGAAGATATTTCATAATCTCTCGACCCATTGCAGCAACATCGCCGAAGAACAAAGAAAAGTACAATCGCAGCGACACTTGCGTCGTTTATTGTCCGGTCGTCGTCCTTCACGATTGTGCGAGACGTAGTATTGGGAGGAAGAGAAATTTCGTTGAGTGACGCTTGACGCGACAGCTCATCGTACGTCATCGTTGTGAGGTCGCTCTCGGGTGCGCTATTTCCTACGTATGCGTTAATGTAGACTTTGGGCGAATAGCTGCTCGTCATTCTCTCCCGTACCATCGGCTCGGTCGCTTCGGCAAAGTTCCTCGTCGTTTTTATCGCACACTCAACGGACCATCGGACTATGGTAACCCGCGGTTTGTGTACCCTAGTGTTTTTCGCCCTGCTTGTCGGTGCCCACGAGTGTGCGAATACTCATCGAAGCAGCACCGACGATGGTTGGGCCACATTCGAAAAGTTCCTCCAGTGGCGACGAACCCGAATGGAAGAGAACGACATAAAGACCGATGTGGTGCCGGAATCTTTGAACCGGCGAGGAATCTTCGATAGGAGAGAGAACAATAAGGAGGATGTTCGCCAGGCTCTTCTGCCGAGGAGATCGATCGCTGGAACCGCCGATCCTCCACCCGTTGATCAGCCTGCTCTGATGGGTCGATACATCGTCAACCAGGCTGGTAAAAGTCAATTTTACTCCACTTTCCTCATTGCTCTTTTATTTCTCTGCGAAATAAAATTGCCTCAATGGCCAATCGCTGATCGGAGCTCGACAGAGATGAACTTGACATTGGCCACGATCAGCTGTTCCGCTTTGCTTCTCGTGTCTCATTCGATCTCGAGAATGAGCTTCAAAAGCAAGCGCAATTAAGGGGTCAGGCCACAGTAACGCGTATAAAATCATGTGCGAATTTAACCATTTTTTTTTTCGTATGAAAAAGTGATTCGGCCATAAAATTAATTACACATCAATTTAGTACGAATATCAAGATGTTAGAAAATATATATTTTTTTCCGATGTACGAAATGGCCGACTACTAATATTTTCTTTTTTTATCTTTTTTTAGGCGCTCCGCGGCGTGACATTTAGCATCCACAATTTTTGACCTAGAACAAAAAACAAAAATTCTCGTCAATCTACATTAGAATACCTAGAGAAGTACGTGCGGAATTAAAAAAATATTGTCTTATTCAAAAGTTGTAGGTATTTGAATTGAGTTGTAGGTGTTTGGATGAATTTTCAGTGAAACATTTCGTATAAAACCGCTCATAAAATGAAAAGTTTTCGATTAATCAGAAATTCCGTACGTACTGCTCTGCGAAATGCAATTATACATAACTTTTGAATTTAAAGTACATCGAGTGAAAATTGTTGAAGTTATTTGTCACGCCCATTGGAAAAAAGCGGTTTCGAGAAAAACGCTTCTAAAGTTTTAGGTATTCTATGGCCGTGCCAGAGGTGGGCTTGCATTATACGCTCAGAGTCGGTGAAAAAAAAGTCTGGCTATAAATCGAATAGTAATTTATTCTTATGATGACAAAGCACCGTTTAAGCGAGAAAAAATCGATTTTTTGAAAATTCTACTGTGGCCTTACCCCTTAACATTCGTTCAGCTGTTTTGGCGCAGTTGACTTTGCGATCAGCTCTTATCTGTTTAATCAAAGCGTACGTAAATTTGGGCGCTCCCAAGTTGATAACCCCAATTTATAAGATAATCTGTGCTGATGGATGATAGTGTACCACGCGATGATTCGATTTTACCGGGTCATACTTCCAGTGTCGATGTACTCAAGGTCGGAGCCTGAATTAGAAGGTTCGAAAAATCGTGTTTTTTTTTTATTGCTCAAATCGATAGATAAACTATCCAAGAATATATTTACTTAGTTACAGATGCCAATCGTAAATATTTTCGAAGATACAAGGCCAGAAGCAGAGAAGCCATTGATATTTGATATTGATATTTCCTCTAATTGAAAACTTTGAAGCGCGTTTTCTATAGTTTTCATTTTCAGGATTTTTCCAAATTCGCGGGCGTGATAGCAAAAAAACTAAACGACCTATTGAATCAAACCAACGTTTATTTTCTTTAGTATGAACATCTCTTCTAAGTGAATTTAAGAAGTCGCTGAAAAAGTATTTTAAAATCATTTTAGTTAAAGTTTATTTAGTTAAAGTTTATTTAAAAGCACGTTAAAGTTTATTTATTTTTGGAACATTTTTTTTCAAACTTGAAAAAAGTTGTAATTTCACGATTTTATCAGCTTTTTCTTAATTCACCCAGAAGAAAAATATATGACGATTGAACATTTTATTGGTTTTTTTGTTCCCGTCAAGAATTACGAGCTGCATCTTTTCCGGCGATTGGGGTCTGCAGTGGCAAGACGCACATGGAATAGGTTGATAAATCTGCCGTATTTTATTGTTTCATGTTGAAATTTTTTTTATACATTTAAAATATACATGAACAGATACTTCAATGATTACTTGGCTTAGTTGTTTTTTCCGTTCTAAAAAAATCCCAGACAAACGCTTTTTTTGGACCTTTTAATTCAGGCTCTGGCCTTAAAAGGGTCTAGTTATGGCTTCAAAAAAACGTTTATTACGCAAAAAATAATAGATGTTTATTTTTTCAATGTTCTGTTTTTTAGTGGAATCGCTCTTTGCCCCATAGACTGCATATTTTAAAAGCATCGTTCACATCTGCAATTCATTTATATATATATCATAATAATATAATAATATTATTTATACAATTTACACACACTAGATAATTATAATACTATTTATACCATTTTATATATGTATCATATATTTATGTATGTTTATAAATTAGTACATTTAAAAATTTGATTTCCTTGACTCAGTCAACTCTGCGATCAGCTCTTATCTTGAAGCTCTTATAGTGAACCAAAGCGTACGTAAATTTGGGCGCTCCCAAGTTGAGATCCTCAATTTATGAGATAATCTGTGCTGATGGATGATAGTGTACCATGCGATGATTCGATTTCGCCGTGTCATACTTCGAGAGTCGATGTACTTAAGGGGGCCTAGTTATGGCTTGAAAAATGTTTATCGAACAAAAATAATAGAAATTTGTTTTTTCAATCTTCTATTTTTTAGTGGCATCGCTCTTTGCACCCCAGACTGCATATTTTAAAAACATTGTCGTTCACATCCATAATGTATTTATATATACATATATTATAACAATATGATATTATTTATACAATATTATATATGCATTATATATTTATGTATGCTTATAAACGAGTACATTTGAAAATTTGATTTCCTGAACATAGATTGGACCTCGGTGGCGACCATCAGCTCGCGCAAGGATATCTTTTCTTTCCCGATTGCTAATTTGGTCTCCGTGAGCGATGGACCAGTCGGCAATGGCACTGGAGTTCCTTATATGTTTCTCACGCCGCTGGATTACACGGCCCAAGACCTGGCTGTGAGTAATAAATATCAACTTACCAAAGAGCATTTAACCGAATTTAACGGTATGGAGGTCCTGGGGCAACGAAAAAGTCATTTTTCAAACGAGATTAAAAAAATTGTTATAGTGTTTACATAATTTATTGCGACAAAAAAGATCCTTTTGAACAACATACGTAGATTTCGTAGAAGACAAGAAGTGAAAAAATAAAATTCTATCTTTTTTGCTTATTATGATGAAAAATCATTTGATTTCCATACTGAGTAGTAATAAATTTGACCGGCGATTTTGTCTCATCTTTGTTCGTAGAGTAATTTTTATATATTTTTTTAAATACGCGCTGCCGGCGCTGTCTGACGGCAAGTACATTCTCAATGTAATTTCGATATTAGTAAATGCAGCTCTGATATTGTGATTTTTATTATTTGATAATGCAACAGCTCCTTGGATTGGCCGTTCCAATAATGTTCCTTTTGTATAGATCAATTGCTGCTACGAATTAGGCCAACTCATTTCCAAGACTGAGTTCTAAATCATCTTACTAAATTTTCACTAATTCCTCTGCTGCAGCGTACAAATTTGATGCGTACGTCTTCTTTAAATGATTTAGGAATTCAAATTGCAAGTATACAGCATCGTATACATGCAGTCTTTCAGTCAGAGAAACAGATAGTCGATCTGGGATGAGGCTTGACGCTTTAAATTTCTCTTTTGGCGATTCGCAGAGTCGAATCTTTCCAAGTAGAGCACCTGAGGCAACAAAGAAGTGGGAGGCCCTTAATTATTTTTCAAATAGGATGCATTTTTCTATAGTCTTTAAATCATTTGCTGCGAAAAAACAATATCCTTTCAAATAACATACGTTGTTTTAAATTAAGGAAGGAGAAGTTTCCTGATATCAGCTAAATTCGATTACAATCACAATGTTTTTCCATTTTTTTCATGTGAATAAATTATCTTTTTACTATGTAATTATATACTTTATAGTGTAATACATCGTAACTATATACCATACGCTACACACGAGTTGGACTTACCAATGTTAAAGTTTTTTCCTCTTTTTATTTATACAATTTGATGTTTAGCTACTGTAAAAAACAATATGAGAAAACAAACATGCCTTTTTTTGCGATATTTTGAGAAATTAATGGTTGGCTAAATTCACGGGACATTCTCAAAATTATAATCCATGAAATATATTGTTTAATAGAGAATCCCTCGTGCTCGTTGCTTTTCGTTATTTTTTTACACAAATACTTTTTGTAGTGTTTTTTTTTACTTTGCCAGATCTGTGGAGTGATGTTTTTTTTCACTAAGTCTTGCACACAATTCTCCAGAAAATTTTACCTGAAAGTTTTGATTGTGACAGCCCATTTCTTGTGGAGGTATTGGGAACGTCAATACTTGATAATAAAAGTCTCACGATTTTCGCGATAATGCCAATTTTGAAATAATTAAAAAACATTACATTGCATCTTGTTTTTTATTCTCACTTAAGCTCGACGATCGTGCGACTCTCCTGATGTCATTAGCTCAAGGATCCTACTGCACGGGTAAAAATATGGATCCTATGGATCCTCGATGCGCCAGAATTATTCTGGCTGGCAGAATTGAAGAGGTTCGTATAATTCTTCGGAAAATAAATGATTAGGCGATCATTGACGCGTTCCTTCGCTAAAATAAATGTTTACCTACAGGTCACGAAGTCTAGTCCCGAGTACGAAGTGGCGAAAAGTGCTGTATTCGGACGTCATCCTTGGCTTGCCAAAATGCCTCCGGGTAATCTTAGTTTGTATAATTACTTTTATTTTAACGGATCATCACAGTGTGACCGCTCGAAAAATAGAAGATTTTTGCCATTTTTTTAAGGTGGATAGGATAAGCTAATCGGTCTAATTTTTTTTACAAATTGAAGCACCGATAAAGAATACAAAATGATTTTTTTTAAATTTCTTTATTGATTGTTTAACATTGCTTGTATTTGCGGAAAATTGCGTGGAAAAAATGTTGTCCCATAGTGGCCAGGATTGTGGCTGCAAATTTTATCTGAACTAAAAATTTCAAAATGATTATTAATCTGTAGGAAAGCCGCTATATTCCTATGAAGGTTTTTTTAGTGACATTTGAAAAAATGGCGGTGTTTTGAACAAAAAGTATCAAATTTAGCCTTTTTTTGACAGTTTTTTGTAAAAAAATAGGAAGATTAAAAAAAAGCTTCCATAGCAACCTTAGGAATGACGTGAGAATGTTCCGTTAAAATTTCAAACCGATAGGCTGCAAACTCTTCCTTTGAGAGTGGCCACCGTTTTGAAAAACACCATTCCGAGAAAAACGCGTTTAAGGGTTAGGCCACAGTAACGGGTATGAAATCATGTGCGAATTTAACCATTTTTTTTTTCGTATGAAAAAGTGATTCACTCATAAAATTAATTACACATCTATTTAGTATGAATATCAAGCTGTTAGAAAAAATATAATTTTTTTTTCGATGTACAAAATGGCCGACTACTAATATTTTCTTTTGTTATCTTTTTTTAGGCGCTCCGCGGCGTGACATTTAGCATCCACAATTTTTTACCGAGAACAAAAAACAAAAATTCTCACCAATCTACATTAGAATACCTAGAGAAGTACGTACGGAATATAAAAAATATTGTTTTATTCAATAGTTGTAGGTATTTGAACTTAAGAAATGAATTTTCAGTGAAAAATTTCGTTATAACTGCTCATAAACTGCTCATAAAATGAAAAGTTTTCGATTAATCAGAAATTCCGTGCGTACTTCTCTGCGAAATGCAATTAGGATCATGACTTTTAAATTTGAAGTAAATCGAGTGAAAATTGTTGATGTTATTTGTCACGCCAATTGGAAAAAAGCTGTTTTGAGAAGTTTCGAGTAGTCGGCCATTTTGTTCATCGAAAAAAGAATATTTTCTAACAGCTTGATATTCATACTGAATAGATGTGTAATTAATTTTATGAGTGAATCCCTTTTTCATGCGAAAAAAAATGTTAAATTCGCACATGATTTTATACCCGTTACTGTGGCCCAACCCCTTTAAGTTCGGAGTGCGGGACCTCACGCGCCAATCACTTTTTCGAAGAAAGGCTGTAGCGACCGGAATAATTCGAATTTCGATCCAAAAATTGGACAGAACGTTTATACTATCGTATAATGCAAAAAAATCGATTTTTTGAAAATTTTACGCTGCGATGATCCCTTAATAATTACGGAACTGCTGAGGTTTCTCACAGAGTTTGTATTGAACATTGCGGGAATGAACCACTGGCAATTTCGGATCCTATGGAATTTTATATTTCGGTAAAGGCAATTATCACATAAGGGCTGTTGTTAAACTTTCAGATCATCACTTTTTCTTCGCCAAGCTAAAGATCGCTTCGATCGCCGTTCTGGACGCCTTCGGTGGCCCGAAATATGTTTCCGTGGAGGACTACATGCACCCACCGTCACCGAAGATTCATCGGCCCAGGCATAGACGTCCACACGGACTGCATGGGGACAACTGGCGAGAGGAGCATTCGAGATTCGACGAGAGCAACGAGACAAGAGCCGTTTACCGAATTTGAGGGACATTTGTACCACGCGAGCAATTCGCAACAACAAATGAAAAGCGATAACACGGTGGCGTATTCGCGATAGACTAAATTGAATACGCCAACATTTTTTTCGCCATTGGAAGTATCGAGAGGAGGAAATCGAGATTTTGCCCACATAGTCTTGCCATCTGAAATGAAAAATAAAAAATGTACTTTTAGTATAATAATAAAACTTTCGTATGATCAGATAGTCTTGTGAAATTCTGAAAATTACGAAAGTGCCAAGCCGTAGGAAAAATTGCTGGATTTTCGACCACAAAACAACTTTAATAATTTGTTATCAACAAATGGATGAACATATGCTAAAATCATTTGGCTATACGATAGAGAATATTATAAATTATGCTCTGTCTGAATTCGAAGTGAATCACCGTTTTGTAAAAAATAGTTTTTGGAAAAAATGCAAAAGAAAAAGGCTACATCGCATTGGGGCGATTCGCCGCAGCGGGCGACCCTTCACAAAAGTCGTCGTAACTCGGTTAATTGATGGGTTTTTTTTCCAAAGTCTTTGTGGAAAATTAAAGTTAAGATCATGGGCTACAAAAGTATGTATAAAGTAAACTAAAGCGAACTTATGCAGATCCCTTAACTCTACCCGCATTTTTTGTTCCCTTTCAAAGTATGTGCTTCAATACACGGCTTGCAGGAGTTTCAGCTTTCATTATTGCATCGGTGGCTGGCAAAAACAAGCAAATTATATTCGACCCGTATAAAATTATTCCCACCGACGATGAGTGCGATGGAAAGTGCAAGAAAACGAACGACGAAATAAATCATTCTCTCTCGGCGAGAAAACTTTATCACCCACCCTCACATATCCGTTCGGGGAAAGGAGATTTTCGAGTCATTCAACTTCGAGTACCGTCCTTCCACTGGCCAATTATCCCCGGACTCAACGTTACAGAACCACCAACGTCTTCAAAGTCACCTTTGGATAGAGGTGACGTTTAAGTCCTGTTCCCAATTTCAGCGATTCTGAAATTTCTAATATTTCTAAAATTTGCTGACGAATGGTATGCAACACCGTGTGGAAAAAAATCACTCCAGAGATCTGACAAAAGCGTGACACTTTCATCGAGCACAATTTTTTAAATAACATTTCAAAGCGCATTTCTTTAGAAAATAATGGGAGGCACCAAGCACGATGAATCATCTGTACAATACTGGATATTCCATGGATTATAATTTGTTTTATGGCACGGTAATAGAGCCAACCATCTTAAAATTTGGCGGTGTATACGAAAAAATAAATTTTTGTTGACTCATATTCTTTTTTACAACTGCTAAAAATCGCTGATGAAAGTTGACTTTAAAATTGTCCAAATGAAAAGAGAGAAAAACTTTCAAATTGGTGAGTCCAACTTATGCGTAGTAGACGCAACCCTTTCACTAAAAAAGAAATAGCAAGGGTCATTTTTTATCCCGGCCATCAGCTGCCTGGTCTTCCGACTGCAAGACTATGGATACGATGCTGTGCGTTCGCGATATGGATAACTTAAGGGGTCTTCTCACTTTAGACGCTAAAAAAGGCTATTTTCATAAATTTTCTTGATAGGTTTATATTATAGATTTTGATATCAAAGTTGCTACACTTAATAAATGCACTTTCGAAATACATATTTCTGTAACCCAAACAAACTTTAAACGCGATTTTCTCGAAACAACGTTTTTCGATGGCTAGTTGATAAAATCTTCGAAACTCCTGAACCGATCCTTATGAAATGTTAACCACATATTGTTTACAACTATAGCTATATCGCATATCAAGGATTTTTTAAAAATTTTGACATTTACCATGTTTTTTCCAAAAAACGGTGAAAATGACGTTTTTTTTGTTTTTTTTTACAAAATGTTCGCATTTTGTTATTTTTGCATACTGAATCTAAAACCGTTTGATTTTTTTGTTTCGGATAATCCATATCCGAGATTTTTTTAGGACATTTTTTTAACTACCATTTTCGTCTATAAATAGTGACTAAAAGGAATCATTTTAAAAAAATGTATTTCGAAAGTGTATTTATTAAGTGTAACAACTTTTATATCAATATCTATAATATAAACCTATTAAAAAATTTATGAAAATAGCATTTTTTAGCGTCTAAACCCCTTAATTATTTGGAGGAGATAGACGCAGCAAATTTGAACGATGCAGCAGAGAAATTAATGAAAGTTTACCAAGATGATTTTCTAAATCATTTTTCTACCCAGTTCCACCCAATCTTAGATATTAGTGGGTCCAATTTGAAACATTAATTGATCTCCACAAGAAGACCAATCGAAAGAGATGTTCTATCATTTAATACTTAAGAATCCGAATTTCAGAGTTTTATTTTCTAACAGTGAAATTAGATTGAGTATGTATTTCGTGTCGATGGTGTCGAAATCGGCTGTAAAATTTAGCACTACTCAGCATAGAAAGCGATTTACTCCGAAATCTAGATTTTACCAAAATCGTTAAGAGCTTACATATAGTTAACATTTATTTAAATATCGTTTTATTCTTTTCGAACGATTCACAGAATATACAATCTCAAAAATACTCTCTGCAAATTTTGATTCGCTTCGTTCAAAATTGAGTTATGGGCGGTTATAGGTAGGTTCCGCGAAGCAACGATCATTACACGTGTTTTTCTCCCATTGACTTTCTTTAATTCGGAGACCATAATAGTACAGAAACCACTGCGCCGATCAACTCTACATTTTAGAAACTTCTTTGCCATATCAAAACCAGTGCTTCAGCAAAGGATTTTTTTCCTGATGCATAGTTTATTTTATCCACAAAAATAAATACTTCCACTTTGGACTGCAGTTGTTTCTTCCAAAATCAATACTTTATTAAATCCTTCGTCCAAGCACTGGATAATTTAATGCAAAAACTTAATACATTCGATTTTTTATTTTGGATAATTTGTTTCCGAGCAGCAGTGGTCACCGCGACGAACGTTTTGCAAACAGCGGTCTTTACAAACTATTGTACCTACTACATTTATGAATATTTTTCAATACAGAAATTATAAGAGATACTTGAAACCATATTCGAAAAAGTAAAGAAAATTTGCAAACCTGCACACGTTCTTCCAGAAAAAAGTTCACAAAAATCCTCTTTTTTCCGGCCACTCTTTTTTCGTCGAAAAAAGCTCGCAAAGTTCCTGACGAGGAAATTTGATTTGTATTTTTTTGTATTCGACGAATTCTTCGTATGTTGTTTGAGAGGATTATGTTTTTTCGAAATAAATTGTTTTAATACTATGAAAAAGTGTACACCTAGTTTGAGAAATAATTAGGGGCTTCCGATTTCTTCGTTGTCCAAGGGCCTCCACATTTTTTCATTCGGCCCTGTACATTCTGTATAGCTACACTTCTTGTACTAAGTGCACGGATGTACATTAGGGTGGCACACATTGGAGCTCTATTTTCTTCTTTTTCTCACCATCCAATTATTAACTTTAAATAAAAAAAATTGTCGTTCAGAGGTCGCTCAAGCCTTCCAAAAATTCAAATTTTCACTAAAAAGTCGATTTTTTTTTCGTTCACTTCTCATGGATTTCACGCTTTATAATTTTTTAATTAGGCTCACAAAAGCTCTAGCCGGTCAGCTAATATTTAGTGGTCGCTTAAGAGCTTCGAAATTTCTTATTTTTGCCAATTCTTTTCCTCTTCTCACTCATAAATTTGACGCTTTGTAAAATTTTCAAAACAATTAATCGTTTTTCTTTAGAAACAAATTTTTCAAATTTACCTCACACTACCAACCCAAGAATTATAATCTTTGTTCTCATAAAATGATTGTTTAAAGCTCTTGTCCGTAAATAAAATTATAGTCCCCCGTTTTATCGGGTTAGAAGGGTGAAGTAAATGAAAAAAATCCGTTTCCAAAGAAAATGAGGATTAATTGTTTTGAAAATTTTACAAAGTGTTAAATTTGTAAGAAGTGAAAAAAATCGTGACACTTGGAAATTTTTAAGTTCTTGAGCGACCACTAAATTTCATTGGCCGGCTTGAGCTTTCGCGAGCTTGGTTTAAAAAGTATGAAGCGTACAATTCATGGGTGAGAAGTAAACCTTAAAAAATACGATTTTTTTCGAAAATGAAAATTTGAATTTTTGGAAGGCTTAAGCGACCGCTAAATATTTGTTGACCGCACGCAACTTTCGCAACAATTTTTTGTCTTCTTTAAAGTAGATCATTGGATGGTGAGAAAAAGGAAAAAAAATAAAGCTCAAATTTGAGCCACCCTAATATACATATATACACGTATAAAATGTTTTCACGAAACTGTCCTCACGATTTTACGAATTAATCTTGAGCCCGAATTTCACCATCCAGATGAAGTAATGTGTAAGAACGACGTATAGCGAAAGAAGGTACACCCAGAAAGCTTCAAGGATATCCGATTATCCAACGAGGAGAAATTATGAAATTACGATGAATTGAAATGGTTCTTTGTAATCTTCGATTTTGGGTGATGAATGTTTGCGAGTAATAGGAGACTATTATCAGCCTTATCGAAATCATTCGGGATATCGTCCACGATTTTTCTTATCAATTACGAAAGAAATTCTGGCGTCCATTAAAATTTTTTTTTTTAAATTCGCTAAATAAATTTAGATGATCTTTTTCATTGGCATAAAATAAAGTTTTCCTAAAAGGAAAGTTTCTTTATTTGATTCTATTACTCCAGAGATATATATCAAGTTTATTTGTTTACTCAAAATCGAGGTGTATTTATATTGTTGAGCATTGAAAAAACCTATACATACGTCAAATAATTTTTAAATTTAGTATTATTTGCATAGAATATTATTTAGTCGTATAGATACATGGGTCTATTAAAAATATTACATTCGAATCCTCTAGCGAATCCTTGGGAGTAGTAAGTACGCTCTTTGGCCTTAGCGTGGCGCAGGGCCGAGCGTCTCTCGCAAGCCATCCGTACTTCGAGGGAGCATATAAGCGAGCCCAAGGAACGTATCGACGCCTCACGGCTTTTGCGCGCTGGCGTTCGTGGTTGGCCGAGTGTATTTTTGAAAGACGTGGAAGTTATACATCTTGTTATACTCACGCAAGAGCGAGAACATACTTTCGTATACTTGCCTCTTTCTTTTCAAATGGAATTCAACTAAATATTTTTAGTGGGTGGTTTTCCATCGGTACTGACAATATTTTTGAATAAATATATTTTTCTTCACTTGATTCTAATATTCCACAGATCTATCTCGAATTCATTTCTTCAAATGGAGACCGATTAAATTCCGTTGAGCTATTGATAATATGTATCTTTTACATATTTTGGAATATTATATTCTTTGTCGGAGCGCGTGCGCTTGTTAAGGGGGCAGTACACGGTTTAGGCGAGCAAGAAATGTGCTGATTTTCATGATTTTATTTTCAAACCCAAAATTTCTGTACCACTTTTTACTATTACTTTTTTGGCTGTCACATGGTAATTTTTATCTTAAAAAATGGCGGATCATGGCCCGGTTTTCCAAACTAGCGTGATGTGTAGTTAAAAAACTAATCGGCCGTTCTCATGAAATTTAGTATAAATTTTACCATCCTTATTGTCTAAAACATAACCCTAAATATGTTCTGGGGAATTATAAAAAAGTATATTTCGATTGCAAAATATAGCCGTTTTTTTCGGAAAATTAAATGTTCAACATTTCAACCCTCTTGTTTATTCATATGCTGTACATGATTGTTAATAAAAAAGACTCATGCACAGAAGACAAATATTCGTTGATTTATTCCAGACTAATCCCGTTGACCCTACGTATCACGCCGTCTGAAAACATCCGCTGCAACCCGTTTAGAAGACTATCGTACTTTCGCCATTTTCAAAGAATTAATAAAGACGTTTCTACTAGGTACACGTCCACTGCGAATTTGATTGTACTTGTCCACATGGTGGCCCAAAATTTTATTTTCAAAATTTTTCCCGTCGTACGGACTAAATTATCTATTTAGCTTTTCATTTCAACCAACTATCAAATTCGTCGACGTACACTGCCACGAAATTTATTCAATTTAAGGGTTACGCTGCTGTGAAAATAAAACATTGATTTTTTAAAATTGTCTTCAAAAAATATCCTCGAAAAACATTGTTTTTTCAATTTACCTTATAAAACCTATGGTTTAACTTAAAAATAATTATTATTTGTTTTAATTTAAATATTGATTGAATTATGCTTTTCCCATTAATCAACTGTACAAAAAGTGAAATGATTTGTGCAATAGTCAAGTACATTGTATGTATTATGCAAGTGTACAGGCAATTCTGTATACAACATTCTTACACCTCACAAATCTTATAAAAAAAGTTGTTTTTGTTCAAAAATCACATTATAATGATAAAAATTGATATGACGTTATAGAAAAATACAACTTACGAAGCATACAAGTACACAGGAAATGCTGTGTAAGGTTAAGGAGAAAAAGCTCAGGAAGATAGCGAATGTTCCGTTCCTACCATCCGCATGAATAACTTTTGCAACATAATATGTATCTTTTTTTACATTCTAACATCGCATTAGTTGGCAGTCAGGGATTAAAATATATTTAACCCTCAGAGTACGGTCTATAAAAATGTAACGGTCCGTACGGGCATAGGTTAGCCTAACCCGACAACTTTGATCGACTATATATTGAGCTATAATTCATCAATTAAAACTTTTTTTTCAATCAATCGGAAATTCCCCCAGAAATGTGATGGTTTTACTAGATGTGTGATATTGTTTTTATTAAAAAAAGTTATAGTTGAAAATATGAGCATTATTCCAAAAAAATTCAAGGACATGGAAATTCGCTCGGGGTGCGCTAACCTAGTCCCTACCCTGAGGGATAATGTAACTAGTAGAGTAAAGAGTAAAATAAAATGTAAATGTAAAATAAAAAGTCTGCAACGGCTAAAGGACACATCACTAATCTGTTCTGTCCTTCACAGGATTATGAATTTTATTACCACTTACATAATCAATTGCGGGTAATCAAGTGTTTAAAGTGGTTATATGAAGAGGTTGGAGAATAATTTTGCTTCTCCGAAATACAATGCAAAATTCACTTCCAGAACGAAAATATTACCATCATTTAATAAATGCTATTTCCAATCGCTATAATCTGACTAAGCACTTTCATTATTTCTAACCTGAGAGTTAATCAGTTGGGAAGTCGAAATCCTTCGTCGAGCATTTTGTCTTTAAGCATGCACGCCAACACCTTGCACGGAATTTCCAGTGTACTTGTGTAGTTCATAAGCTGTGTTTTTCAATAATGTGATAATATAATTTTCTATGACGCGATAATATTATATATAAATTATGATTCTTTACATTATGCGAAACAAAGCAAGCATTAATAAATAATATTCAGCATCTTGTTCAGTCCATTGAAAGTTTCATCGAAATTAACGATTCCATTTTGCAACCTTAAATATGTTATGTCAACATTTGGATTGCCGAAAGACACAACAATTTCTTTCGGTATGGTAACTTTTTTTTACATATCCTGCCATGAAAATTGGTCTGAAACCACGTAGGGTAGTTGTACCAAATCGAGATTGAATATTTAACCCCTTGACTGTGAGTGACACGCATAGGGGCAAGAAAAGTCGTGCTATTTTTGTGTCATGACACGTAGAGGGGCATTTGAAAAACAACCTATTTCTACTGCATCGATTCGATGCAGTAGAATCATGCCCCTTTACGTGTCATGACACAAAAATGGCACGCCTTTTTTGCCCCTATGCGTGTCACTCACAGTCAAGGGGTTAAAAAGAATTTGACGATTCTGAAGATTCCGAAATAAGTATCGTAAGAAAAAGAATTTTCGTTTCATTCCAGCGATGAAAACTTAAGTTTTCCATTGACAGGAATACGATTTAACTTACATACCGATAGGGAGAAAGAGTAGACATGTTCCGTATTGCTATTAGTAGTTGTTTATCGGTGGCTATCACTGTAGACCCTAATTATTATCTACTTATCCAGGTTTTATTTTGTCCAAAATAAATTCAAACGTTGCTTGATGCATTGTGTTAAAAATAATCAGAATAGAGAGAGATCATACGAGGATGGAACAAATATAAGCGAGCCTTTTGCAAGAAACCATATATTTTTCAAAATAAATTATAATTCACATTTTTCTTATTTTTCTACGTAGTCCCCACCCTATCTAAACACGTCCTCCAGCGGTCTGGTAATTTTTTAATTCCGGTATCATCAAAAGTTAGTGGACGTGTATTAAAGCATATTTTACCTAAAAGTTTTAATTGTGGGGGCCCTGGGGTTGTCAAGTAAACTTTGGCCGATCCTGAATCGGGTGATCAGGTCGTCAACAACCAGAATGTCAAAACTTGATTAACAAAAATTCTGACGATTCTCGAGATATTGCCAATTTTGGAACAATTGAAAAACATTACATTGTAACTCCTTTTTCATCCTCACTTGAAGTCGACGGTCGTTCGACTTTCCTGATGTTATTAGTTGAAGGATCCTACTGCACAGGTCAAGATATGGATCCCACGGCTCCTCGATGCGCCAGAATTATTCTGGGTGGCAGAATTGAAGAGGTTCGTATAACTCTTCTGAAAATAAATGATTACGCGATTATTGACGCGTTCCTTCGCTCAAATAAATATTTACCTACAGGTCAGGAAGTCTAGTCCCGATCACGAAGTGGGAAAAGTGTTGTATTCGAACATAATCCTTAGCTTGCCAATATGCCTCCAGGTAATCTTAGTTTGTATGATTACTTTCATTTTACTAATTCTGGAACTTTCGAGGTTTCTCACAGAGTTTGTATTGAACAGTGCAGGAATGGACCACTGGCAATTTTGGATCCTATGGGATTTTACATTTCGGTAAAGGAAATTATCTCGTAAGTGCTGCTGTAAAACTTTGATTACTTTTTCTTCGCTAAGCTCAAGATCGCTTCGGTCGGGTGGGGTTTAAAGGTTCGAATAGCGATAAAGATTTCGAAATGACGGAATTATAAACTCAAAATAGCGAAGGTTAAATTATTCGATTTTTTATCCTTCGACCGATATCGAAATCGGATAACTATTACACCAAAGGATTATTTATTCGAGAGCTCATTTATTCGAGAACATGTATTCATATTGTTTGCAGTTTGAGTCATACAAATACAGATTCGAATAATCTACAACTCTGAAATAGAAAGAAGTGAGTATCTAATATTGGTAATACCATCGATAACAACAAGCCATATATCGAGGATACAAACTTGGAACGTGTAGATCTAAGATACGCAAACGAGCGATGGTCCAAAATAGGGAATACCGAAATAGTGAACATAAAAAAAGTGGACGAGTTTGCTTCATAATTTTCTGCCGATTTTCGCTAACACGTACGAGATTTTTTTGAACTCTTTAAGGCGGGATATACATTTACAACGATTAAAAAATGGATTTCTTTTTTTTTCTTTAAGGCGTTACCCCCACTTGTAGCGCAAAAAAGACCCTTTTTCATTAATTTTTTTAAAGAAAACTACAAAACTTTTTTAATCGATCAATATACCATCTTAAAGAATACATCTTGAAGAACTGTCAGTAATTTTATTATTGAAAAATATTACATTGTTTAGTGGAAAATGGCCATCAATGAAATAATGTTTTTATATACACGGTTTGCGGTGACCAACATTGTGGCGAAATGGATCATCTGAAAAAAAAATGCGGATGGATTTAGTCAAATATAAGTATAAACTAGTCTTTAATCGAAGGATTTTAAAAAATATTCATTTTCCACAAAATGGCGGACAGGCAAAGTTAATGGTTCGATTTTAACGAAAAAAAACGGCCGTTTTTTGGCTATGAAACAGCCATTTTTTTTTCGAAAAAAAAATCGAACTATTTAAGACTACATTTTTATGTATTAAATAAGCCTGCAAAATTTCAAGAAGATCGGTTCATTAGTGTTCGCGTACTCTTGGTCACCGACTTCAGAAATGCCATTTTGAGAAAAACGCGTTTAAAGTTTCTCTTTCAACGCGGATTCTTTTCTTTCAACGCTCATATCTCAGTCAATTTTGTTCGGATCGACAGAAAATCAGGACATATTCTCAGATACTTATACTTCAAAAAAATGCAATAAAAAGATCGATTTTTTCAAAATCGCAAGTGGGGGTAACCCCTTAAACGATAGAACTATATAAGGTAGATGGCCCAGTAATCGTCACCTTAAGCAGATCTCTCGACTTTGTAAATTTATATAGCTCAACTAGGAAAGTGAGTAGAAGTTATTTAAGTCGTTCTTAATCAGTTTTTTTATTATGAAAAAGGTCGTTGTAAAAATCCCGTGCCTGGTACAGTTTTCGAAAAAATATTTCGTAAAGGTTATACAATGCTCTTGTACGAGTCAGTCATGCCACCATGATGGTCTGGTAATCGCCATGTGAACGTCCCACTAATCGTCACATAAAATCGTCATTATAAAAGTATATAAGGCTTTCAAACTGCTTGAGACCTTATATATTTTTGAAAAAAAAAGTTTTTTTTTTTTAATTGACTTAAATGATGCATAAACATGCCGAAAATAATATGCAAAAGTCATTTTAGGTAGAAAAATGGGTTTAAAACTTTAAAGGCGTTTTTTATGAAAAAGTGTTTTAAAAATTGGGCGGACCCTAGGTCCTACATTGTTTGACCGATTGACTTCAAATTTCAACTATAACTTCTTAGGTACATTTTATAGCGATGTACACACGATTTTTATAATCAATTAACAATTGCAGTTTTTGAAACAAACAAAGGCCATTGTTTTAGTCGAAAATGCGACTTTCTTCAAAATGGGGCTAAATGTATGAAAAGAATTTTTCAAATAATAATCGTGTGTACTTCGGTAGCAAAACTCATGTAGCTTACGGGGAAAAGAAAATTCTTCTCGGTGCTCATGTGCGTCTCCAACGAGTCCGCCTTTGAAGGCTATTTTGTATTTTTTTGGGAAAATAAAAAATTGATTTGAGTACCTACAGATATGTGAAATACACCCTCTAAATATCGTTTTGATAGCCTTATTAGTATTTTCAGAAAAAAATCCCAAAAAGCCTTTTTTTCCGACCATACAAAGGTATATAAGGTCTTAACTTACTATGCAAAGGTTCGTAGGCCTTTGTTGACTCGATTATGTCTGCATATAGAACCGCAGAATAAGTTTTACGCACTCTGTCACAAACTTTATGATTTTTATTAAAACATTTGATAAAGAGTTTGAAACATAAATTTCTCTTCTATACAACTTTATTATTTTCGAAAACAAAACTAATTATTGCCTACTACGTCAGAATGATAATTCTTATTTATTTTTAATCATTACCAACAACGATTTTTTCATAAAATGATTTTAAATGTTTTTTATTAAAAATTATAAGCGATAAGAACGCTAAAAATTCTGAATCTATTAGCCAGTACTCAATACTTCTGGAAATTTATAATTCCAACATTTTGTAAACAGAATTATTATATAACCGAAAATAATAGTATACTAAGGAATTAAATGACAATAATCATGGGACCGACTTTATGGAATCATGGAACTTCCCATAATTAGAGAGTCCACAGTTCCAAAACAATGTAGTGTTAGAAATGCGAGTCCCTGAATGGTGAATGTTTTAACAGGGAAATAGTTCTGAAAATAAGAATATCGATAAGAATCATGGATAGCTAAGCATTCTCACATTATATGTTCACAATAAATCTTCAAGGACGATAAAAAATCTCCAAAAAATCTACCACGAAAGATCAAAACTGCGAAAGAATACTACCGTAAAAGATCAAAACTCCGAAAGAATTTTACCTGAAAGCTCAAAGCTCCGAAAATCTGAACACCGTCAAAATAATCGGCTATGTGAGTTTTGGAAGGTTAACAATTTTACGTAAAGTTGATATAGCATAAATAAGAATAATTTTCAATAAATCAACGAACTATTTCAAGATTTTTTTTGTTAAGAAGTCATTTTACGTCATTTTCGAAATTTTTCAAATGCTTCATTGCATATTGACAATGTTATATTTTCTCATTCGAAACTCAACTAAAAATTATGCCCTCAAACTGACCTACTATTGTTTTAATATAATTATACGCGCAAAACCTGGCTAAACTTTTAGCTAGTTGATCTATAAAATCGTGAAAGCAACACACCGAACAGGATTGTCATCGTTATTGGTATGTTGGAGGTTAATATTTTCTCAGTCGATAATTCTTTAATTTTTTTATATCGTATATTTTTGTGCTCATTCTGGAATATTTTTTGTGGGTACATTTACTTTTTTTGTGGATACATACACTTTTTATATATTTTTTTTCGAAACCATAGTGTAGCAGGGGTTTTCCATTGCCATGTAATAAAAATCAAGAATTCGCAAATAGTACAGTCGTGCTGTCGGTGAAAAACCCCGGAATCGGAGAAAATTAGAAGAAGGCTAGTTTTTTGACAGGTGATTGTGTAGGTGCCGCGGCGGCTAAATCGAATTGTGCCTAAAAATCGGGGTGAAGGTTTTTTTTTAGGGGATGAAAGGATATGGGGGTGGATTGGTGCCAAACTACAAGCCCTACGAGGTCGGCGCCATGAGATAAAATGTGCAGAAAAATCCAAGCTTTAGTTTTGTCCATAGCGCCGAAGTCGTGGAAATTCATTTTGAGGATGAAAAAGTGGGGTGAAATTTTGAAAAATCAGTTTTAATTCAATAACTCTTTAGAAAAAAATCGTACACTTTTTGTTCGAATGGGAACGTTGTAGCCCTTGAAAAGACGCGCCGATCGAGTATTTGATCATCACTCTCCGATAATATCTTCACCCCCAAAAAATGGTTAAAATAATGTCACGTCTCCGTAAACGTTAAATGTTTTGTTCAATAATATCAATAATTGGGTTTTTATTAACAGGTTTAACTTTAATTATTTTCCGACGACTTCGTCGCCTCGTGTCTCTATCCGGTGTCGGGTGTGGAAACGCCGATAGTGAGACCGGATGTTCCCGATCAAATTCCGCTGATCAAGCATCGCCTGATCCGCGGAGTTCGACCGTGGGACTTTGGGAGCGAGCGACTTTCCGTGGACGTTGTCAAAAACTCCCACCGGAGTGATAGCTACCGAGCTAACATCGGTCCGGTGGCGGTGAAGATTTTTAGTTCCCATCTAGCCACGGAAGTAACCTGGTGTTGGGGTATAACTCCGGCCGAAAGCAAGTCGCGATCCCAGACTCCCGCGTCTTCACGGGTTCGCGTCCGTCAGTCTTCGGTCGTTAAAATGGTGTCGCGAGTACCGCGTCCACGGGGTTGTTCCCTGGGTTCGGATTCCTACTCACGCACAAAGCGTTCCGCGGCAACCATAATTCCCTTGCATTTGGGAGGTGGATAGTATCCCCTAGTGAACCCGGTGCAAAAGGTGGTTGCACAGGATTGTCAGACTTGTGCGCAGTCGACACCGCCGCGATAGAGACGCAATCATAATTACATCTAATTCCATTCTTTCAAATCGAAAACATAACACAAGCCGCGCCGTTCAATCATCGTATTTTGTATCGAATTTGTCAGTTATATATTGTTAAAATTAGTGAGTGTGTATGTGTGTGGTGTGTATGTGTGTTTACTCATTCAGGCGTCAACAACATTGTAAGTCGGCTACTATTAATAAATAAACCATGTTATAATCGGAAGCATTAAAATATTCTGGCATCCTCCCCTTCATCCTCCCAGAGAACTCGGGCCCGTATGGGACGAGCAGAGCAGCCCACAAAATAATATTTCACTCGGGAAACCCGGGGTACCGTTCGGTACGTAACAAATTGGTGGCAGCTGTGGGATACTGTTACTGATGGTTCTCTGAGAGGATTGATGAATCCAGAATCTCCACCTGTTCGTGTAATTGTAAGGTTCCCGAATTACAGTGTTCCCTCCGTATTCGAATTAATTCTTGACTTTCTTACAATATTATATATTCCTAAATTTCCAAATTTTTCAATTATAAACAAATTTCGGAACTAAATTTATATTCCCTCATTTCTATTGAATTTAAATTACCGCCCCATTGGCTGTCGAAATCCCTTCGCGACTGGTCATGGCAAACCCAACCTTGCAGGTCTCAATCGGGCATACACGGAGAGAATTAAATGTTAAAAATTACCGTGCAGCAACGGTAACCAGATGACAACCCTGAAACTTCGCTTATTATTGCTGAGTAAAACAAAGATTTTCACAAAAATAAAATAAAATTTCGTCTTCAGATAGAACATTTTACCAGATTTTCTAGTAAATTTTGATGTGTAACAAAATACGCAAAACTTGAATTAAAATAAAATATATATATATATAATATCAGCGTAATTTGACTGTGCATTTTATTATTTCATGCCTTTTAAAAAAATCGCTATAAAAAAGTATCGTCTTTATAACAGTTATTTTAAGATTTATTCTAAAATTTAATGAGTATTATGGGAAAATGTATTGTGCTCTCGGTGGAAATTATCGTGCGGTACGGTACGGTGATTTTGAGGCACTGCATGGTAAAAATTCTCCTTCATACCAAGTAGGGGTGCGCGGTCTCGTTTCAGTGGTCTTTTGTGAGCTTTAATTCATATTTTCTTCATTTCCGATTTAAAATGTGCAAAATTGATTTTCAATTTATTTAACTGGTCTTCAGTAAGGTCATTACGAGGAAAAAGGTGCTCTCTAAAAAAAAAACAGTTCTTCTTCCAAACTGCGTAAATTTTCATTTTTCATAATATCGAACAAGGACTTACAAGTCACTATCCTCACTCCAAAGGTATGAAATTTTTAAGAGTGAATATGATTTTACGATTTCGAATGTTGACAAAATAATATGTTCGCAAATTAGTCACATCACTCGAGCCTACGATGCACATAGGGGTATTTCACTAATCTATCCGGCCAAAAATATTTGTACGGTTATTTAGATGTAGAATGGCGGAAATAGAAACAAACAAAATATGCACAGACAAAACATTTATTTCTTAGGAAAAAAATCTTAATAACAAATTATTTATTTTTACCAATCAATTTATTTCATCCTCGCATTAGGCACTAAGAAAAAGGATCTGAGGTTAAGAGTTTAATGTACCTTCTAGACAAAGATGGTTATTTAAAAAAAAAAAAACTACCCCTCCTTTCTTGTAGAGTGTCCCCCTGCCTCAGGTAGTCAATGTAGAAGTTTTTTCTGAGGTTGACGCAGGTAAATTTTACCGTGCAGTGTCGTAAGGATACCGCGTGCGGTGCGGTTGGTGATTTTTAGCCGACAGTAGGTAAATTTTCGAATAAACATGTTAAATTTTACCGATGTCTCCAATTTCTACCCTTCTTGTATAGTAAAATTTTTGCTACGTATATGAAATTTTCTGTAACGTGAGTAAAAAAAAAAAACTTGTCACATACAAATCATTATGTTTTTCTCACTTGTCACCACATTGAAATATATCACGGTGATTTTTACCGTGAAAATTCACGACAAAAATTACTTTTTGATTCTCTCCGTGCATGTCTGCCGTCATCAGCGGCATGAATCTCTCGACTCGGTTGGCGGGTATTCCCGATTTTGACGGAGGTTCCGCATCGTTGCAGGACTTCCTTCAAAATGTTGCGAACGCAGCGGCGTTGTCGAGCCGGCGAGGGAACCAGAATTCATCGCCGGAGTATTAAACAAATTGCGAGGGGAGGCACGCCTCTGTGTCCGGGGGGAAAATTCGACAGCCAATACCACGGTCCCTATACTATACAGTCGATCACGGATGGGAGTAACGTCCTTTGGAGACCAAAAGTGGGGAGAGATTCCGCAAACATGTTGATAAGATTAAGCTAGCGCACGCGTAGGAAATATTTAGTTAGAATAAGCCGCCGGAACGTCTGTTACAACATTATGCGGAGCCTCTACTCCGTCCTTCTGCTGCTGAGTTGCGCTCACGTCGAGTCGACAATGGAAGAAGCTCATCAAATCACCTTTATCACCGACATTTCCGGGCCTGTACTTCGAGAAGGCAGCACAACACTGTCCTTGCCTGTCACCTGCGGAAGGACTACCTCCTCACTCGCCTCACTCACGCTAGGCATCTTGTGGGCGAGCTATGAGGATTAATCGATCGATCGGATGTACGATCCGCTCCATTCGGATTCGTCGGGAGTGTGAGTAAGTCGCTTCTCGGGACGCTCAACGAGGACGATGCCCATTACATCACGGGGCAGATTGACAGGCTATTGCACGATCAGAGTCGGATCACACAGTTGGTGGGACAACAAATGCGCATCGTATCCACCCACCTCCAAACCCTGCAGCGAGAACACGCCGAGGAGACTCGCCGTGTCAACGACGTGTATGGACTTGTGGCACGGATACACCAGGAATTGCAGGCCTTGACCAACCAGTCTGCTCTGGGCCAGTACAATCTGACTCTGACCAACTACGCCAATCGAGTGGAAGCGAAACTAGAACGGTACATCGACGCGTGTTCCCGGTACGTCGGACCATTGCCGCGGCTGACAAAGGACCAGCTAATCGCCGTGGCCAAGGAGGTGCTACTCAGCGCCGGAGGGGTGGAGTTCCCCTCTCCCTGGACCACTTGCGCCCGGAAAATTTCGCAGAAAAACGGACCTACTGTCCTACCGGTATAAGGTGTCGATGGTAGCGCACATCCCGCTACTTGACCGCCCTATGTATGAGTGCATCCGGGTCACTCAGAAGAGTGGACGTACCACCAACCCAAGAGGGATGGTTGTTCTCTCTTTCCCGCTTGACAGCCCTCCGTATAGCCTGCTCGGAAAGGCCTCCGCGGGAAGTAGTCGTACGAGGGGCCGGAGTACTACAACAACATTAACGACGCGTACGACTACCCTCACCAGCCTACGGGTGTCTGCGAGTCGAGAACAGCACTACTATCAGCCTGGTCCCGCTCTCACGTGTCGATCCTCACTCCGATACTACAGGCGGAAGGAACGGAGGACTTGCTGACTCCTTTGTCCACCCGACGGGATGACCCAGGTGCCTCGGAGCGACAGGACCCGAGCGCTCTTCCTGCAGGAGAGTCTCTGCGCGATATTCGACATAAATCGGCTAGGCCAGAGCGAGCCGACTTCCCTCCAGCACAATATGGAGATTTATCGCAAGCGCCTCGACGCCTTTGGCTTCAACGCCCTCGTCGTCGATGGTCACGACGTCAAGGAGCTCGTCAAGGCACTCCACGAGGCCCAAACGACGAAGTTCCGACCGACCGCGATTCTCGCCTAGACCTTCAAGGGCAAGAATTTCCCGAGCATCGAGGACCTCGAGAACTGGCACAGAAAGGCCCTCGGCGCCAAAGCCGATGAGGTCGTCAAGCACTCGACCTCGCTCATCAGGAATTCCGGGCCGCTCGGTCTGCGGCCGCAAAAACCCCTCGTCGAGGACGCCCCCAAGGTCGACACGTTGCCTAGTTACAAGCTCGGGGACGAGGTTGCGACGCGTCTCGCTTACGGCGTCGCCCTCGCAAAAATAGCGAAGAATAATTCCCGAGTAATCGCCCTGGACGGTGACACAAAGAACTCGACGTTTGCTGGAAAAAAATCAAGAGCGTCGACCCGGAACGTTTCATCGAGTGCTTCATTGCTGAGCAGAATCTCGTCGGTGTAGCGACGGGTGCGGCCTGCAGAAATCGCACAGTCCCCTTCGTTTCGGCGTTCGCGACCTCCTTCACTCGTGCCTTCGATCAGATCCGAATGGGGGCGACATCGCAATCGAACGTGAATTTCGTGGGTTCGCACTGTGGTGTATCGATCGGCGAGGATGGTCCCTCGCAGATAGGCCTCGAGGATATCGCGATGTTTCGCTTGATTCCGGGCTCAACCGTGTTCTATCCGAGTGACGCTGTGTCCGCGGAACGGGCTGTGGAGATCGCCGTCAATACGAAGGGAATTTGCTTCATAAGAACGTCGAGACCGAATACGGCGGTACTGTATAAGAACGAGGAGGCCAACGAGCTCGCGAAGACAGGCGTCAATGCACGAGTCCTCGATCCCTTCACGATCAAACCAATCGATCGGAAGATGATCATCAAGAATGCGAAGGAAGTCGGCGGTCGCGTCATCGCCGTCGAGGATCACTACCCGGAGGGCGGCAACGGCGAGGCCGTCGCCTCGGCACTCGCACTCCAGCGCGACGTCGTCCTCAAGAGACTCGCCGTCGAGGAAATTCCGCGCTCCGGGCCACCGGTTATCCTCGTCGACGCTTATGGCGTCGGCGCGCGATCAATCGTCACCGCGGTGCAACAAGTCCTCGAGCTGTGAGCATTGTTGCGTTAGGGATCTCCGTGCATTGCGTGGCGACATATCATGAGGCTACCGTGAAAACTTATACCGGGTGTACTGAGCAACACAACAAAATATCTCGAGAAAAATGCACTTTGGGAAAAAAGAGTTTTAAATAAAGGTTCAGCTGTTTCAAGGTACGGAAAAATTGGAATTGATTATTTTTTTAACTCTACTTTTTAAATGGGAAGCTATTTTTTCCGTGAGTAATTGAGTAACTTTTGATCGAATCTTGTTTTCGTTCGACTTTAATTTTGGAAGATTTTCTATCGAATATTTTGTCAGCAATTAGTCCGAATATTCAAAACATCTTGAAATATTGACGTTAAACGAAGAAAACTTTGGGACAAAAGTTACATAGTTTCACGCAACACAAATTATGGGATTGATTATTTTTTATTTTATGGCAATTTTTAAGGTTATTGTAAGGTCAACTTAACTTTGTCAATGGGAACATTTTTTCCTAAAGTGGATCCCTCGAGATATTTGGTTGCAGCAACTTGAAACGTTCACCCTGTATATACGTCATGCAACGATATATCAAGTACTTTGTAATGTCGCACGTACGGGAGCCGAGACACAAAACTGCCAATCAAAAACGGAGGAGCGCTGGCGGGCTGGCTCCGTCGCCTCCACCATCTCTCGGTCCCAAATTCCAAAATTACCGATCTTCCGAGAAGTCATCGAGAAAAGAATGTACTACATCGGAAACCACCAGGCTATCGCCAAAATGTGTAATCTCTCGATATGAAAAAAAACTAACTAACTCAGGTTTAAAATTATAACCGTCGACGAGGACGTCGACTATTCTCAAGGGGGGGGGGGGGGGGTGGGTGTCACGTCTCCGTAAACGTTAAATGTTTTGTTCAATAATATCAATAATTGGGATTTTATTAACAGGTTTAACTTTCATTATTTTCCGGCGACTTCGTCGCCTCGTGTCTCTATCCGGTGTCGGGTGTGGAAACGCCGATAGTGAGAGCGGAACCTGGTGTTGGGGTATAACTCCGGCCGAAAGCAAGTCGCGATCCCAGACTCCCGCGTCTTCACGGGTTCGCGTCCGTCAGTCTTCGGTCGTTAAAATGGTGTCGCGAGTACCGCGTCCACGGGGTTGTTCCCTGGGTTCGGATTCCTACTCACGCACAAAGCGTTCCGCGGCAACCATAATTCCCTTGCATTTGGGAGGTGGATAGTATCCCCTAGTAAACCCGGTGCAAAAGGTGGTTGCACAGGATTGTCAGACTTGTGCGCAGTCGACACCGCCGCGATAGAGACGCAATCATAATTACATCTAATTCCATTCTTTCAAATCGAAAACATAACACAAGCCGCGCCGTTCAATCATCGTATTTTGTATCGAATTTGCCAGTTCTATATTGTTAAAATTAGTGAGTGTGTATGTGTGTGGTGTGTATGTGTGTTTACTCATTCAGGCGTCAACAACATTGTAAGTCGGCTACTATTAATAAATAAACCATGTTATAATCGGAAGCATTAAAATATTCTGGCATCCTCCCCTTCATCCTCCCAGAGAACTCGGGCCCGTATGGGACGAGCAGAGCAGCCCACAAAATAATATTTCACTCGGGAAACCCGGGGTACCGTTCAGTACGTAACAATAATATAAAAATGGTTTATTGAATAACTTAAAAATAATCGGTTTTTCGGGCATGGTTCAAATGTACGAAATGTAGAGAATAATTTTCTCTATATTTTCGATTCTATGGACCACCCTTGAATTTTGGTTTTCCAACCCCTCTCGGGGGTTGAAAACTCAAAGCGAAATTCTGGGAAAACTATTGACCGCACGAATTCGCCGCCGCGGAAGAATTTGTAGCTTGAACCCTCAGCTACATCTTTGTCCGCAGCGCCAAAATCGTATCTCTTTATTTTCGGTCAATAGTTTTCCCAGAATTTCATTTTGAATGTTCAACCTCTGAGAGGGGTTCGAAAAAGCAAAATTCAAGGGTGGTCCATAGAATCGAAAATATAGAGAAAATTATTCTCTACATTTCGTACATTTGAACCATGCCCGAAAAACCGATTATTTTTAAGTTATTCAATAAACCATTTTTATATTATTTTAACCATTTTTTTGGGGGTGAAGATATTATCGGAGAGTGATGATCAAATACTCGATCGACGCGTCTTTTCAAGGGCTACAATGCTCCCATTTGAATAAAAATTGTATGAATTTTTCCTAAAGAGTTATCGAATGAAAATTGTTTTTTCAAAATGTCACCCCACTTTTTCACCCCCAAAAAGAACTTCTACGACTTGGGCGCTGTGGACAAAAATAAAATCTGGATTTTTCTGAACATTTTGTATCTCGGCGCCGACCTCGTGGGGGTTGAAGTTTGACATTAATCCACCCCCATCCCCTTTCATCCCCTAAAAAAAATCCTACACCCTGATTTTTAGGCTCATAGATGGTTACATTTTTCAGGAAAAACAAAGCATTAGGCTCTGGATAATTTCCTGATGCAGAGCGTGATGATTTCCTTTTGCCCTAAATATTATGCATCTCTGAGGAATCAATGTTAGAAAATTTCAGCTATCTTTCTCGCACTCATTTGTCACGTGGTACATCTTGAGCCACGTTCGAAAATTGCAATTTTTTTTACTGGGGACTTGCAGTTTTCATGGTATTTAAACAAAATTACAGAAGCCAGACTTGATCCATCACAGATAAACAAATAATGAAAATCGATCTTACGAACGCTTGTTTTTAAGAGAATGACAAGACGAACAACTCTCCTGTACAAACTTATGACGTATAACCCATAGGAAAAGCGTCATTCCTTGAACGACGGGGCCATCGATACTTTGACTACAATACATGAGAGCATTAGAGCGGTTACTGTATAGACCATGTAAAAAATGTCGTGGATTGCATTAAGAATATACCATTCTAATACATACGCTGCAAATCGCTGAGGATATCTGCACGATGGGCACGCAGAAATATGGGAAGTTTTTCTTCTGGAGTTGTTCTTAGAGCCTGATCCCAGCCACCTATGATGCGTCTTAGTGTACTGCTATCAAGGTCAGTTTCATCTCTCTCGTATTCTTCTGCGGCTGTGTTGAGAATCTGTTCCACGAGTTTTTGGTAGACAGGATGCGCCGCCGCAAAGTCTACAATTGAGGACATCTTTGCTTATACGTCTGAAAATCCGAATGTGAAGATGATACATTTTTTTAAAATGATGTACATGATACGTTATCTTAATACGTCGAACAGTACTCAATACGTACGCACCGAACAGCGACAAAAGCGTTAGGAAACGGAGAACAAGCTCATTAGTGATATTTTAAGTTCTTTTAACATAATGGGGGGAAAAAAACTATAAAACGAGATAATCGATGAGTTTTTTCCATCCGTAATGCATTGATTTTCGAAAATTGAGATGCAAAGTGTTTAAAAAAAATTCGATTTTCGTAGCTGATATGGAATAATCGAAAAATGTATATGTATACAATGAATTTGTACACCCTTGGCCAAAAGTTTGGGGCACCCTGCAATTTCCAACTCCGGAAAGAATTTCCGGACAAAAAATTGAATTTCTCGGCCAAAAAAATCGGAAACCAATTTACCAAACGGGGTTTTGAAGAGAATAAAGTCAGCTCCAATTTGCTGTTTTAATTTTATTTTTTCGATCTTTTTGTGCCCGGTACGTCATTTTTAAAATGGCGGTTTTTCACGATTGTCGCACCTTGCAAAGTCGTTCGCTGGACTTCGGACAAATAGAAATCTCACATTTAGTGAAATGATCCGGCGAACGACTTTGCAAGGTGCGAAAATCGCGACAATCGCGAAAAATCGCCATTTTCAAAATTACGTACCGGGCACAAAAAAAATCGAAAAAATAATATTAAAAAAGGAAATTGACGCGGGCTTTATTCTCTTTGATACACCGTTTGGTAAGTTGGTTTACGATTTTTTTTGTCCGAGATATTCAATTTTTTGTTTGGAAAGAAAAATTGCAGGGTGCCCCAAACTTTTGGCCAAGGGTGTAAATATGTAAATGCAATAGAAAAATGAGTCTCGAAGTGTGTGTGTGTGTGTGTATCGTGGGAACGCAACGAAAAAAATTAATTATGGACAACAACCATTGAGCAGCGTTTTCGGAACTAAATATAGCGTTTTCGGCTATATTTAGGACTCAGATGGAGAAAAATGACAATTGAAACATTAAAAACAAAAAAATTACCCCCCAAACTACCCCTATTGAAGAGTTAAAAAGTTTAAAAAAATCCAATTCCCAAAGGTACGGGGTTGCACGCCGATAAATTTGTATACCCTTTCAATAGGATGGTTAAAAAAAATAAGGTTGAAAAAATTATTGAAAAAGAAATCCGCGGTCCGGGAGCCACCCTTATGGGGGTCAAACGTCTTATGACAGAGTCAAACGGACCGTGTATGAGAAGCGGACAAAAGGGTCCAGAGTTAGGCAGTCTTGGATGGGCCTTCAACATCGAAGCTCGATCGATCCACGGACCGATCACTGATCTCCGTCTTAAGGGACATGCATAACTTTGGAATGTCAAAAAATCAACTTTTGGTTTATATTATTGTCTTATTGCGAAGAGGCTTGACTTCAATATGGGTCAAAGATTTTGTAAAAATTCCAAAAATGGACTGAGTTATGACGATTCTAGTGGAACAGGTCAGAACGTCCCGGTGTGTTATGACTCTAGCGCTGCACGGTGCATTGTATGGTTTCTAGGGGCATTGATATGACTTTCTACAATCAGGCTGTTTGATTGTTGTACGGTGTAGGGATTGCAGATTGAAGGTACGAAAAATAATTGTGATTTTATCTCAAGCAAGTAGTCCATACACCAAGGCACTTTCTCACGATTACATTTTTCAAACAACAATTGGGACGAAAGAGTGCGTTAGATATACACTGTCGGCCAAAAGTATGGATACACCTAGAAAAATTTCGCGCCGCACTAAAAGTTTGATATCTCTGTGAAAAAAAGATATCCGGATTTCCAAGGCGGCATTTTAAAAGGGACAAATGAAGCTCCACTTTGCGTTTTGGAAAAAAAATTCGATTTTTTTAGACCAGGGGCGCCATTTTGAGAATGGCCGTTCTTTGTTTTTTTTTGTTGGCTGTTTAAAATCGACTGCACGTCTTTAGGACATTTTTTTGGCATTTTTTTTTCAAAGAACCTTAAAAGATAGAGCAATAGCTATAGTTTGCTTTCTTACAAACTTTCGTACGATTTTTTTTCACCGAATTATCGGTTTTTTTTTCTCAAAAAGACAATTTTGAAAAGATGCTGCTGAAATGAGAAGCTTTGAGGTTTAGAGAAAATTGCCAAAAGGAAAAAAGTTGCGTTACATCCTATTGAATCGAGCAGAATTTTTTCAAATTTTTTTTTCAAAATTTTTTGCTCCACAATTGAATTTAAAAAAAATTCTCAATTTTTAGCCGCACAAAACATCCACCTCTTACCTCTTACCTCTTACCTCATCTAAACGCCCTTTTCGTCGAAAAACCCACCTCTGGCTTTCAGCACTGCATCAACAATTCGTGGCATCCGATCGATTAGTGAATCCAGCTGAGCTGAGCTGAGGGATCTCCATGCAGCTTGCAGTTTCTGCCACAGATCTTCGGCCGATGTAGGGCAGGTCATTCGTATCTTTCGATCGAGCTCTTCCCAGAGAAGTTTGATGGGGTTTAGGTCGGGGGATTGTGGCGGCCACACCATATTCACGATTTTTTTTTCTTTGCCTTGTTCTCCAAATATTCTCGACAGAGACGGGAACTGTGTTTCGGATCATTGTCTTATTGCATGGTAAAGCCACGCTCGATCGTTCTTAGCCCCGATGGAATCGCATGATTAATGAGAATTTCCTTATATACATCTTTTCTCATTATGCCGTCAATTTTCACAAAGTCTCCGACACCATGACCGGAGAAGCAACCTCACACCATAATGGAGCCACCGCCATGCTTGACAGTTGGTATCAAACACTGTGGTGCCATTTTTTCCGAAGCATTTCTTCGAACAAAAATGCGTCGACGACTACCGAAGATAAAAAATTTTGACTCGTCCGTCCAGAGTACATTTCTCCACTGATTAATCGTCCACTTTTTGTGTTCCAGGGCCCATGCGTATCGTTTTTTTTTGTTCGCCGGACGCAACAAAGGTTTTCTCACAGCGACACAGCCTCTGAGGCCAGCACTGTTAAGACGACGTTTCACTGTCGTCAGTGATATCGAGGTTTCCCTTTGTTCGTTAAATTTGGCACAGATTTCCGTTGCTGTTAATCGACGATTTTTTTTGCTGGTAACGACGATATTTATGTCGTCTGAGGACGTTGTCACTTTGGGTCGAGCAGGACGATTGCGATTGAAATACGTCTCTTATACTTCTTAAATCTCCCGATGGTCGTCTGCACTCCTTCCAAACACACGCGAGTTTGTCTGGCAATTTCTCTGTACGACAATCCCTTATCGCGCATCGCGACAATAGCCCCTCTTTTATACAGTGGAATTTCTTCTTTCCGTGCCATTTTTATCCGTTAAGAAAAAAAAAAATTGCGTAAAAACTTGTCGATTGTAGACTACACGTGTTCGCGTTCGAAGTTTTCGCACAACTAACTGGCTTTGTCAGCGCGACACTGGTCACATTATTCCAAAAAATCAAAAATGTAAACAAAAACGACGAGCGAAAAAGAGGGCGAGAAAAAGAACACGATAGAAATAGAATATCGACTCGCGAGAAACAAAATCTTTTTTACGCTCCACAAAGGTAAAAAGTAAACAAAGACAGGAAGCTTTATTTCCGCTCCTTGTGTTTAGATGAGGTAAGAGGTAAGAGGTGGATGTTTTGTGCGGCTAAAAATTGAGAGAAAAAATTGAAATTTTTTTTTTTCTATTCAATGTTGGAGCAAAAAATTTTGAAAAAAATTTGCTCGATTCAACTCGATCAATAACGCAACTTTTTTTCCTTCTGGCAATTTTCTCTAAATCTCACAGTTTCTCATTTCAGCAGCATCTTTTCAAAATTGTCTTTTTGAGAAAAAAATGCGATAACTCGGTGGAAAAAATAGTACGAAACTTTCTAAAAAAGGAAACTATAGCTATTGCTCTATCTTTTAAGGTTCTTTGAAAAAAAATGCCAAAAAAATGTCCTGAAGACGTGCAGCCGATTTTAAACAGCAAAAAAGCCAAAAAACGGCCATTTTCCAAATGGCGCCCCGGGTCTAAAAAAATCGAATTTTTTTTTTCCAAAACGCAAAGTGAAGCTTCATTTGTCCCTTTTAAAATGCCGCCTGGAAAATCCGGATATCTTTTTTTCACAGAGATATCAAACTTTTAGTGCGGCGCGAAATTTTTCTAGGTGTATCCATACTTTTGGCCGGCAGTGTAGATAGAAATTTTTAATAAAAGACGTTTAATTTTTTTTACTAGTCCTATTAGTATTGGAGATATAAGCAACGAAAAATAATCGCATCGCCTCTCACTTGTCGTTCCGTCTTTCTAAAAAAAATGTTCCTTGCTCATAGCTCGATTACTAATGGAGGTCGCAAAAAAAAATGAAAGACATTTTTTATTGTCAATTCAAGAAGAAACATCTTTTATTTCAAACTTTTTTTTCGTCACAATGGTCATTACAACAATTAAATTGTTTATAACGGAAAAAAAAGATTCCAGAACAAAATAAATGTCCTATTCGTATTGTCCGTACCCGGAACCATAAAGAACCATCGAATATATTGAGCAGACCTAAACATTTATACGAAAATGCTATCCGGAAAAAAGTGAATTTAGTACGCTTTCTTCTCTTGCGTTTATCTCGAAAGTATACTTTGCAATTTGGCGTACGTCATATCTCAAAATCTAATCGTCCGATTTACTTCAAATTTGGATTTGACATATTTTATAACATATTAAATCGACTGACCGGATAATTTTTTTTATTTGTTCGTCCGTTTGTTAATAATAAACGTTTAAAGTCGTTATTATTGTTAAAAAATAACGACTTTTCCCTTAAAAACAGTGCAATTTATGCCATTTTTTTAATTTCGAAAATCACAAAAATCGTTATGTTATCATACACGATTCGCTCAGGAAATTCGAAAGTTCAACAATCTTAATATCGCAATATGCAATTTGCTGAAATAAATTTCGTATCATACGATAGTCATACGGTATTCGCCCACAACAAATAAATCTGAAAAATACTATAATCGAAAACCCGATGCGTTGGTCCAGTGGTTAGGGCACTGGCCAGCGGATTGGGAGGTATCGGGTTTGAATCCCAGTCGCGTACTTTCGTCGTGAAATGTTTTTCTTGGCAAAGGGCGACTACTTCCGTGACTGGGAGGCGAAATCGGGACGGGCTGTATTGGTATGGGTTTTCCACAGTTTCCCTATGTTCATGACAGGTATGCATGGTAAATACGATACAGAGGAGGAAGTTGGCTGCGGCCGCAAGGCGAGGGGGAATGATGAAAGGAAAGGGCAAGTGTAGAAAGCGGTGGACAAATAAACAGCGGAGCCTGGTAACAAGCCGAAAAGGCTGTATAAGTCA
Source organism: Ophion ellenae (assembly GCA_963210295.1). Classification (NCBI taxonomy): domain Eukaryota; kingdom Metazoa; phylum Arthropoda; class Insecta; order Hymenoptera; family Ichneumonidae; genus Ophion; species Ophion ellenae. Next base: position 16,274,138 of record OY723395.1, read on the forward strand.
AATTTGAAGAAAAAAAAAATACCACAATCCAAAAATCCCAACAGTCGTAAGATCATAATACGAAATTCGCAAAAGAATAAATCATAATAATAACTCGGATGCAATCCCATAAGCTCGCTCGCAAAGTAATGGTCAATTAACGATAATTATGAAATTTCAGTCGGGACGGAGACGGCCGAGGAACTATTCTTGACAAAACCGCAACATTCTGTTATAAAACTGCGACGTTGCTGATGCTGGGGAGTCGCCAAAACCGGGGCAGGAAAGGACAATAGGGGGGGGGGGGGGGGGGGCGAGCGGTATAATATGAGGCGAAGGGAGACGGAGCTTCCTTCTACTAAAAAAAGTTGCGCGCAAGGATTTAAGGACGATTAACGGGAAAAACCTAAGGGAAATTAAAATAGAGCTACCACAGTGGGTATAACGGCATCTGCGATAACACGAGAGAACGCGAGGTCTCGAGAAAATGGCGCGAGTCGAGCCGATCCTCACGGGCCACGTGCGCGAGTTCGTCCGACGATGGACCATCCGCGAGATGGATGATGACCACGTGGCGCGGGATAACCGATCTATCCCGGGCCCACGCGTCGTGCACTCGAGACTCGAAAATCAAAAATAATGTTAAATACAAAGCCAACAACGGGATAGGATGGAATTCAAATTGACTTACATGATTATCCTGTTCAGGAAGACTCGAGGTAATAAGGAAGGAGTACGACCGCCGTGTCGTCGAAACGTCCGCAAAAGTGAGGGCGAGAAGGGCGGCGCTTCTCTCCTACAGCGCCGAAGTAGTCAGCAACAAACCAGTGCCGTACGATATGCAGAAAGCACCCTTTGCTACCTCATATGGAGCGATAATTTGATCAAATGAATTGTAAAGCCAGTCCCGTACGATATGCAAAAAGCACCCTTTGCTACTTCATACGGAGCGATCATTTCATCAAATTAATTGTACAACCAGTTGGTGAGGCAATTTATATATAGATAGATAGAATTCTTATATATAGATTGTTTTGGAGAACACCGAAATACGGAAATTAAGTCAATGTTTTTTTTTTGCGGAAGCAGTAACAAATAAAATTCATCTATAGACACAAGGAAATTCATAAGAAATTTGCATCCAGACGAAAATTTTACAGATTATCACACATCATATTTATACGTTATGACACGCTGTACAGATAAAGAATAATAACGAAATACAGAAATTGAGTCAATGTTTTTTTTTTCGTTGCGGAAACCGTAACAAACAAAATTTATTTATAGACACAAGAATATTCATAAGAATTTTTAGTCCAGACAAAAGTTTTACTAATTATCCCATTTCATATTTACACATACATTGTACATACATTGTACAGATAAAGAATATATACTCTTTATCTGTAGAATATATTCTTTATCTGTACAGTGTATCATATATTCACATATCAAATATCTAAGAATTTTTTTTTGGGAATTGACCTCAAATTTTTTTGGGTCGTGCTGGCCTCACGATTACGTGCACAGAAGGTCGTCTGCTGCCAACCTGCATGACAGCAGTTACTTTTTCAATTCAGTTGCTTATTGTTTATAAAAAGACGAATCGATTGACCCATAATTTATCCCGGTGACGACTTTTTAAAATTAATTAAAAAATTGTTATTCCGCAATCGCGCCTCCTTGCTCGCCAAATAATCTCAAAAAGGGTCGTCTGCTGCCAACACGCATGACAGTAGTGTGACGTCTTCGCGTCAACACGTACGCGTAGACTCAACCCCCACCCTTGGTGTAGGGCCCAGTACCAGCACCAAGGGATAAGAAAGATAAGAACCAAGTCCGGAGGGGATATGTGACCCTCTAGCATAAGAAGTTCCTTCCCGTTTGTAGATGTAGGATGAAAATGTACAGGGTGGGAGACGGAAAACTCCACCAATCACGGAGGACCTTCCTTCAACCACCCCCAAATTTTCGGATATAAAAGGCCCGATTTTGTAACAATTCTTCAGCACGGAGAAAAACGTTCAGCACGTAAAATACAAATCTTCAAGTTCAAAACCAAAAAGAGTAAGATCTTTCTCTTCACTCTCAACCTTTACTCAGAGTAGCGCGGACCACCTCGTGCTCTGGCCCTTTCCTTCCATCTCTAACAGAGTAGCGCGGACCACCTCGTACTCTGACTCTTTCCTTCCATCTCTAACGGAGTAGCGCAGACCCCTTCGTACTCTGACTTTTTCCTTCCACCTCTAACAGAGTAGGGCGGACAACCTCGTACTCTCGGATCCTTCCTCCGTATTCAACAGTGCAGCGCGAACAACCTCGTGCTCTGTTTCCTACTATCTCTGGTCAAACAGCGCGGCCCACCGCGAATTTGGCCATTTCCTTAACGTCGTCGCTCTAAGTGATCGCCCCGATTTTCTTAAATTATAAAAACCGGTCTATTTACCAAATTACTGTGCCCGGATCCCTGACTAATTAGCCGTAGCTAAGGTAAAAAACAGGGTAAATTTTATTTATGTTACTCGGACGTAACAGTAGCCACTTTTGCTGTTTATGTGCTTATTCTATATAATTAGCCGAATCGACCCCCTACGTTTCGTCCCGATGACGATATGTGTTAATTGACTAAAATAAATTGTTATTCGCGCAAAGGGTCGTGCTGGCCGCACGATTCAATTCACAAAAGGTCGTCTGCTGCCAACCTGCATGGCAGCAGCTACTTTTTCAATTCAGCTGCGTATTGTTTATAATAAGACGAATCGATTGACCTATGATTTATCCCGATGACGACTTTTTAAAGTTAATTAAAAAATTGTTATTCGCGAATCGCGCCTCCTTACTTGCACGAAAAATCTCAAAAAGGCTCGTCTGCTGCCAACACGCATAACAGTAGCGACTTTTTTTTATTTACGTGCTTATTCTATATAATTGACCGAATCGATCCCCCTATGTTTCATCCCGGTGTCGGCATTTGTTGATTAACCAAAATAAATTATTATTATCTTTAAATTTACTCATAGATGGTTACATTTTTTAGGAGAAACAAAGCATCAGGCTCTGCATAATTTCCTGACGCAGAGCGTGATGATTTTCTTTTGCCCTAAATATTATTCATCTCTGAGGAATCAATGTTCGAAAATTTCAGCTATCTCTTTCGCACTCATATGTCACGTGTTACATCTTCTCCTTTGCCTTAAGTTCTTCGTTCGAAAATTGCAATTTTTTTTACTGGGGACTTGCAGTTTTCATGGTATTTAAACAAAATTACAGAAGCCAGACTTGCTCCATCACAGATAAACAAATAATGACAATCGATCATGCGAACGCTTGTTTTCAAGAGAATGACAAGGCGAACAATTTTCCTGTACAAACTTTTGACGTATAACCCATAGGAAAAGCGTCATTCCTCAAACAATGGGGCCATCGATACTTTGACTACAATACATGCGAGCATTAGAGCGGTTACCGCATAGACCATGTCAACAATGTCGTAGATTACATTAAGAATATACCATTCTAATACATACGCTGCAAATCGCTGAGGATATCTGCTCGATGGGCCCGCAGATATATGCGAAGTTTTTCTTCTGGAGTTGTTTTTAGAGACTGATCCCAGCCACCTATGATGCGTCTTAGTGTACCGCTATCAAGGTAAGTTTCGTCTCTCTCGTATTCTTCTGCGGCTGTGTTAAGAATCTTTTCCACGAGTTTTTGGTAGACAGGATGCGCCGCCGCAAAGTCTACACTTGAGGACATCTTTGCTTATACGTCTGAAAATCCGAATGTGAAGATGATACATTTTTTCTTCATGATGTACATGATAAGTTATCTCAATACGTCAAACAGTACTCAATACGTACGCACCGAACAGCGACAAAAGCGTTAGGAAACGGAGAACAAGCTCATTAGTGATATTTTAAGTTCTTTCAACATTTTAGTAAAACGTTAGTTCAGAGGAGTGTAATGGAAAAAAACTATATACTCTATTATTGAATTGAATATAAAAAAATACAAGTATAAAAGTTCGAGATAATCGTGTTCTTGTAGATTTCGCTGAAGGCCAGTTTTGAGACCGCGTGATGTCCCGAGTGCGTTTTCCTTCGAGGACTGTTTTGAATCATAGGATAAGGGATTATCTTTGCTTGGGTCCTACGGTTTTTCTATTCGAGTGTTCCGTGAGTGGAGTTTCTCTTTCGGGACTGCAAGCTTGTTCGCTCGTAAACTTTACTTACTGTTGACTATATTTACGCGTGGGAACGTACGCGCGACGCTTTCCCATTTGGGTATTATGGTTTATTTCGACTGTCGCATGCATAAGTTTTACAAAATATAGGGTTTTGTCAACAAATGAGGGTGCCGCTTCGTGCATGTTTGTATTGATAGTTTCGTGGAAAAATAACAAAAAAGGTGAAGGATGGGACGTAACACCTCCATCCTTCAACATTGAGAGTCTCGCTCAATTAAATTCAATTGAATTGGAATCGAAAGATGTAGTGGCACGATAAAGTGAGTTAGCATTGTCATTGGTCGACTTAGAATGTAACTTAGAAATATTGAGGGGTAGGTATTGTTTTATTTCGTATATTAATGTATTAGCTACGAGTAGTTACATTTCGCTGTTATTAAATTTATCCTTAGAAAGGTACAAGGCATGTATGTTTTGATTTTGATCTGATATAATAATAGGTTTTGTTCAAATGATAATCGTATAGTTTTGTCTAATGTATGAAAATTAATTCCGACTGAACTTTCATTCGGAATTATTTGTAACACGTCGAGTTCGATGAAGCGTGTTTAAGGTGTTTGCAGTTTAGCGTTTGTCTTCGAGTCTCGGGGACGGTTTACTCTGATGTTCCTGAAAGGTGCCGGTATGTGTGTTTAAAATTCCGTAATTTGTAGTGTGATGACTAGTGTGCTAGTTTAGTGCGATCGCAATGGATAATCTTTCGTTTATTGTTTCCTATCGCGATTTCGATATCGTTTTGGTCTGGGAAGACGTGTGTGATTTCGTAAGGACCTAGGTAATTGTCGAATTTTCCTGTTCGTTGATTTTTTTATTAGGTAGATTTTATTTCCAATTTGGAAGTTTATGGGATTGATTCTTTTATCGTGATGAACATTGGATTTTTGTTTGGCATTTTCTAGATTATTGTGCGCTAGTTTTCGCACCTCTTGTGCATGGTGCGCGAGATTTCTCACGTGTTCGTCGTACGCTAAGATTTCGTCCAGGTATGAAAATTGTAAGGTTAGTCGTGCTACTTCGCCTAGGACTACCTGGAACGGTGTGTATTTCGTACCTTCATGTACGCTTGTATAGTATGCGAAAAATGCCAGACGTAACCATTTATGCCAATCTTTTTTGTTGGTGTAATGTTTCAGATAGTGGGTGAGTACTTGATGACTTCGTTCAGGCGATCCGTTCGATTGTGGATGAAATGCTGTTGACTTGATTTGCTTGATTTTTAGGATTTTCGTTAATTGTTTCATTACTCAGCCGATGAAGGTTGCACCTTGGTCCGTTAATATTACTTTAGGGCATCAGAATAGGCATATGAATTCCGTGACAAGCGCGTGGGCGATTTCGTGAGCGGTCGCGTTTTTTAGCGGAATCACAAATTAAAATTTCAAGAGGTTGTCCTGAATGGTTAATATGAAACGGAGACCCAGGCCAGATTCTGGAGTTATCGTCCGACTATAACCATTGCAATTTTATCGAATACGCCGGTCGGAGTATCTGTTATTACCATAGGCTGTTGGGTTTTTATTCTCACCAATTTTTTCCGCTGGCAACTGGCGCATTGACGAATGTAATCTTCTACTTGTTTTTGAGATTGTCCCAAAAATATTTTTGTCGGATTCTGTTGTATTGTCACGTCCTGAGGGGACGTGGGCATATATTTTTACTTTTGGTTAATTCGATTAAATTAATAATACAGAAAATATACATGAAGTATTTCGCTTACATTTGTCAATGCGCCGTGGGTACAATGATTGGAGATACGGAGGGTCGACTCGGGCCTTCGCAGGTAGGCCGGGCCGCTCAGTTGTGTACGTATTATATCCGTATCTCATTTTCTAAGTTCTTGTCTTAATTATATATATTTTATACCAAACTATTTCCTTTTTCACTCCAACGCGAACTCGTTTGAACCCTACGTTGCGAAATGACACATTCTTTCCAGCATGCGAAACCTCCATTGCAAAACCAACATTCATTCTGGCAATTTCAACTTCGATTTCTTCACAATGCTGAGTCTTGCAACTTGCGATGCGAATGACTCTCAACGAGGACACGGAAGAAGCCTCGATCGTTCAGTCCTATACCCATTTCGAAAATTGTTGCTCAGCGATAATTAAAATCGCTGACTTACTTAAAAATCAAGAAGCAACCCACCATCGAGTTACAGCCAAATTAGGCAGTCTCTCGCGAATCTTAGGACTGAGCGGAGCTCGACAGAGGCCAAGGCACTCTGTCCTCTGAGTCTTTTTCCGTGCCCTTGCAAGTTAGTTCTGAGTACGCGTCTTCGATTCTTCGCGATCAAGCATCACTGCCCGAGGGTAAAGTGAGGCACTGAGGTGCAGCGTCTCATTACGCTTCGCAGGCCGATAAGAACTCATTAGTAGTGCGTAGAAACAATTATTCGTTCAACCAAACTCCAAACTACCAAAAATTCAACGTGTAATTTGCGTACGTGAGTGCCATACGATTGCACTGTCTTCGAGGAGACCCGAACGTCTAGCGTCAGCACGGTATCAAATTACAAGTTCATCAACCGTAAGTCCGATCTGCCCGTATTTTATGTAATCGTATTAAATTGTACCGAGTCATCAATCGAATTAATTTACGGAAGAAAACTGCGATAATAACCAAATTGTATCAAAATTGTAATCGTCATTGTCAATTTCTCAGATTTATTATAGCAATACATATATGTATTCTACTACTCATATCCATCAGGAGGATACTCTTTACCTTTATTTTATCCTCCCAATTCCTTTATTTTAACCCACTGGATAGGTGCGCCTAGCGCTTTAATAGCTAACCCGACAAAAATCTTTCGAGATAGATTAGAAGACTGAATATTTTTAAGTCGTTCAGGAAAATTAATCTCAGCCCTCTCATTAACATTCCGGGCATAACATACGCTCGGTTACGGGATTAGCGGAGCTGGTGTTCTTCACATAGACACAATCTTTTAAAGAATGAGTATTTACCGCGAGCCGAGTTTTCGAAATAATTGGGAATTTACGCAATTCAATGTATCGATGTTAGTGTGGACGCTCAATATGAATAATTCGAAGGTTTATAATTCGCGATTTACAAAAAATAGACAGAACTCGTAACAATCATACCGGAGTTATACTAATTTTTAGAGTGGACGTCTGAACTTGTCCGATGCTTTCGGGAGACAGCTTTTTGTATCGAACTAGATTTGATGGAAGATGTTGGATGGAAGATGTTGTTGACTTTGCCCGATCTCGATGGAAACTGTTGACAGACTAACTTCAACGAATGATGATGGAACACTGACTTACTGTAGGATAACTCATCGCCAAGTGAAAAATAGGAGAGCTTTCGTTAATGGGGGAAGGAGTGCATTTCCACGATGCGTTTTTCTTAGGGATTGGTGGAAAAGGCATCAAATATATGTCTCTTCGGATGATTGGTCGAAAATAGGGAGTGGGAGCAGGACGTAGTCTGCGAGTCATATTCGTCGCTCTATTTCCAGGAATTGGAGCAGCGTTTCCTTTATCTGGAGCGCGGAAAAATACCGGGCAGAAAAAGGGGCCTTGTCGGCGGCGAAAACGCACTGCTCGAGATAGGGCTTGTTGACCAAGGCCCGCGAGTGCACGTGGTGTTTTATGACAGGGTGGTTTCCTAGGTTCGAGGATTTCATTCTGGCGAGTGTGTATTTGTTCTTCATATGGTTAAGACTGTTGTGCTCTCGCGTGGGAAAGTACGCGAGACGCTTACTTATTATCAATAGCCTACATTTCCGCCGTGTAGGTTAAGCTTAAAGAAAAATATAAATATCCGTCGAAAAATGAGAATGCCACTATCGCGCGTATATGGTCGCTCACGATTTCCATGGGAAATCGCGTCGGCCCTGCGTCTTCGCCGGGGCTCTAAAAGATAAGAGAAAGCGAGAAAAAGAAATACATTGTGCGCATTTGGTCGCGACGTGACAGTATGTTTTGGTTACGCCCTTATGACCTGCTATTGAAAATTGTGGCATTCCTTTAATTGTGGCTTCCTGTAATTTTATCGCGGCAGATTTTTATTTGGATTTCGGTATCCACGAAGATTTCTCGAATGATACTCTTTATTTTTGCCAATGCTGGATCGTTGAGGTTACTGCGCTTCTAAGAAAATGCTGTTGATTTGACGTTCAATTTTTCTATCGTTATTTTTAGATTTCGGAGGGATTTGGTGAGATTTTCTTTCGTTAAGGGTGATGCGACTTTTTCCTATGTTACTAAAGCAAACACTCTTTTCTTTGATGTTCCGGATATCAGAACTTGCCCGATCTCGAACCTGCTGGTGGGAGATAGATATTTTAGCAAGTCCGCCTCGATTAATCGTTTGCCGATTTCGTTCGAGACTGTACCGTCAGCAGAAATAAAACAAATATAATTGTTTTTTGTCATTTCGATGTTGTCTCTTGGTTCGATGACGTTGATGAATTCCGTTTCTTGCTCGTTGGTGTTTATTGCCTTCTCTTCAGTGGTATTTGTTCTACTATTGTTGTCTCTATTTTGTGGCATAGGGGAAGGATTGTTGAACGATATCACGCATGGTGCTTGTCCTTGCTGGTGAATGGATTCATTTTCGGAGCTGTTGGTGTCTGCAACATCTGGAATGGCGGGTGGGGGGGCGTGTAGGCTGGAAGGGTTTCCGGTCGTTTTTGCTTGCTCATTGCCCTTGGATGATTCTTTTTTCTTTTTCGTTACTTGTGCGTGGGGGCACTTGCGTGTGTCACGTCCTGAGGGGACGTGGGCATATACCTATCGCGGTTCCCTCTTTTTAGCCTACGCCTAGCGCACTAGCTCGGGATGAGGGTGTAAAAGGGAAAGGTGCATGCAAATGTGGGAATGACGCAGTGACTCGATTGATAAATGAATTGATTTTCGCAAATGATTGAGAATTCGGGGTTTATTATAATTAACCAATTTGGTTAATTCTATTAAATTAATAATACAAAAATATACATGAAATATTTCGCTTACATTTGCCGATGGGTCGTGGATACGCTAATCTGTTTATAGCCGTCAGGTTCGGGCCTCCGCAGGTAGGTCGGACCCCTCGGTTGCGCACGTTTGGTAACAATGATGGCTCGGGTCGACACAAAATTTAACACGTGGGTATATATCGCGGGGATATATCGCGAGACGAGGTTGGAATTAAATTACTATTTACGCAAAACAATACGATGTACACATTTAACGTAGACGCTTAATAAAATTCTCGTAGTTCGCGTTATTATAAAGTGTAATTTGGAAGTTATAGTTCGCGTTCGCTTTATGGAGACAGTTTTTGTAATTGTTCGTACGCGATAGAGACTTAAGGGAGACGTTTTCTCAGCGAGTGATGATGGGACACTGTTGGGAGACTAGATCTGAACGAGTGGTCATGGAACACTGACTTCAAGATTTTTCTATCCTAGCTTGTAGGATATTTTGGATGCTGGGATGGTGGGAGAAGAAGTTTCTCGAAAAGTGCATTTTCGTCATGCGTTAATTTTTTGATTGGTGGGAAGGATGTAGGAAATTTACAAGTGCATATGATTGGTCGAGTTGGAAGGGGAAAGATTTTTGAGGACTATGATTGGGTGTAGGCTATGATGTGTGTGATCTCCATCTCGATTCTCGGAAACTAGTCCGCGGCTCGTTATCTGGAGCGTTGGAAAAATATAGGGAGGAAAAAGGGCCTTGGTCGCGTTGCCGCGCTTGTCTCAAGATAGGCTTTGTTGACCCAGGTGTGAGAGCGCATGGGAAATACTAACGTAGTTTTATTGCCGGGCCAACTTTTCGGCATGAAGGATTTTCTTTTGGAGAATGTATATTTTTGTGGAGTAAGGATTTGGATATTTTCGTGCGTCTTCGAGTGTTGTACGTTCTTATGGCTAAAGATTTTATCATCAACTGCGTTTGACGGTTGCGTGTAGATATGGTCAAGACCGACTGTGCTCTCGCGTGGGATATTTTGCGCGACGCTCGCTTCTTATCGATATATTTCGTTTCGGCTGTGGTACGCCTAATTCTAAAGAAAATATAAGGACCCGTCGAAAAATGAGAATGCCGTTATCGTGTGTATTGGTTTTCGTAGTTTTCCACGATTTCCATGTGGCATCGGGTAAGCCCGCGTTTTCGCCGGAGTTGAATAACATAGGAAAGGAAAAAGAAATAGATAGTGCTTTTTCTCGCGACGTTACACGTGTGTGTGTTGTCACATCCAGAAGGGATGAGAGCATTATTATTTGTTTCCCTCTTCCACTGCCTAAGCCTAGCGAAATAGCACGGGATGAGGGCAAAAGGAAACAAGGGGCTTTGTGATTAAGAGTTATGTAAACGACAGATACGATTACTACTAACCGAGTTATGTTTAATGCAAGGTGCCGACCCGTTGGACGATCAGAGATGCGAGGGGGATACAATGCAGGTATAGAGAATGGTACAAAAAATGGTGTCATTCGCTTACTTTTGTCGAATGTTGGTCGTACGGGCACGGGTGGAAGGCCTTCGCTCCAAAATATTCGTTCAAAATATAATAGTACTTCGTTTAAAAAATAATGCGTCGATGCTCGGTGATAGACTGGAGAACTAAGAATGCCCGTAGAGTTCGGGTTGCCTTTTTTATACACTTTGTAGGTCTTCCAGTGCCAGCTTCCATATTCGGATACAGTGGAGAAAAAAGGGGTTTCGGATTTTTAATGGCTTTTATCACTTTTGTCATTTTCGGCTAATCGTGAGGGACGACGTGGAAGCATGTTTATTGGGTCTTACGGCCTAGATATGCACAAGTTTTAATTGTCTATAGACCAATCGGAGAGAGGGTCATAAGAGTCGGTTTTCCGTGGATTTTCGTAAGAAAGCCGTACCGCTATGCACTTCGTAGGTCGTTCACGTATATTCGGTGTCCGTCGCGCTCCGGTTTTTACGACCAGGGCGAGCAGAGTTTTCCGGAGGCCCTTGCCCTGTGCTTGGTTGCTATACGTGATGGGACGCATAGTTATACAATTCTTATTTTATGGCGTTCCGGAGAACTCATGCCCAAAACCGTGTTCTCGTAGATATCAGGTGAGGAGAAAACTTTGTCGCTGGACGTGACAGTGTCCACTCCCATCTGGGCAGCAGAAGCATTTATTAGGTTTTCTTTGTCTGGAGGATTTCCGCGTTGGTAGGCGGTTGGGTTTCCCTGTATTTGTGGCATTTTTTGCGTTCATTGTGCGTTGCTCTACGCTAGCGTTTCGGAGTTCCGTGTCTTGACTTGTATGAATTTTTTCTGCTAATTCTCTATCTTTGTTTAAGGAGCTTATGTCCATAGGTTCGGTCATATGACTGGCCTTGATTTTCGTTTCTCGTAGGCGGAAATCGTTTGTCTTCTACTAGGACTTCTTCGCTTGGGCTTTCTCGGCTGTTTGGATGGCTGGCAATTTTGTACAGTTTGCTTTTTTCCTCGTTCCATAGGTAATGGAATGAGTCCTGGTGTTTTTCAGGCGGGTTTCCCGGATTTTATGGCGACGTTGTTTAGGCTGCCGTCACCCGATTCTTGCTCTAAGGATGAAGAGGTTTTGAGCGAGGCGAAATTGCTCGGTGCCACATGGATGATATTTTCCTCGTCCTCGTCCGATGACGATGGAGATTCCAATTTTGAAGGGTTTTCGAAGGGGAGGTAACGATGGGTGTCGCTTCTCCTTTTGATTAAAATTTTGCGTATTTCCCTTCGATAAGTTGGTGAATGCGATTTTTGGTTTTCTGACGCATTTGACCCTTGATGTTCCAATGAGTTTGGCGTTTGATGCTTTGAAGAAGTTGATCTTCGATGCTCTGGGGGGTTTGTTTTTTGATGCTTTGTGCGATTTGATTTTTGATGCTCTGAGGAATTTGTTTATTGATGCTCTGACGAATTTGATTTATTACGCGCACTCTTTTTCTTGAGATCGCTGATGATCGGTTGATCAGGCCGGTCACCTTGAGTTAGATTTGATCCTTTGGCAAGCGGGCTTATGTACGTTTCTTTCGGAATTGCCGTATCTGTAAGGTTATTTGCTTGGGTAATGGAGATTGCTTGATTTTAAATTTCTTTCGATCGTTCTGCAACCGGACTTACGTACGTTTCTCTCGGAATTGCCGTATCTGTGAAGTCGGTTGTTCGAGGAATTTGATTTTTATTGGTTGATTTAGTTGAGAAGCATTCGTGATGTCATCCTTCGAGGTAGTTTTTGATTTTCTGAGTTTTTTCTTATTGGTGCTTGTAGTTGATGACGAATAAGTTCTCCCGATACCCGGATTTTGGTGGAGGATTTTTCCTCCGTATGGGGTTTCGCTAGTACGCCATTTGAATTTGATAGGGAGATTTATTGGATTGCAAGAAAGTGCATCGGCGTTTGTATTAACTTTTCCTGGCTGGTACTGGATGTTTAAATCGAATTCTTTTAATCTCTCTCTCCATCTCAATCCGCGTGACATCGGGTTATTTATGGAGTTTACCCAGACGAGTAGCCGGTGGTCGGTCAGTCGGGTGAATGGCCTGTGTCACGTCCTGAAAGGACGTGGCCATATATTAATCACGGTTCCCTCCTTTTTGCCTACGCCTAACGCAATAGCACGAGATGAGGGTGTAAGAAGGGATAGTGCATGCAAGGGTAGGAAAAACGCAGTGATTTAATTAAGAAATGAATTGGAGAACTCAAGTTTCTAACAATTCGGGGTTTATTAAAATTAACCAATCAGGTTAATTTGGTTGATTTGAAAATACAAGACCGTTCGCTTACATTTGTTGGTGTGCCAGGGATACACTTGTCGGATTTACGATGGGCCGAGTTTCGGCCTCCGTAGGTGGGCCGGACCGCTCGGTTGCGTACGCTTCATACCAGGAGGAGCTGGTGTTCTTCGCGTTAATACAATTTTTGTTACACGAGTATTTATCGCGTGCCGAATTTGAATTAATTGATGATTTATGCAATACGATGTTAATGAAACGCTCAATGTAGACACTTGGGAAAGTTTTTATAAGTCGCGCTTTTACAAAGTATAGACGAAAGATTTGTAACAAATTTACTGAAGGTTTGTTAAGTTTAAAGTTCGAACTCGTCGCTTGCTGTCAGAAGACAGTGTTCGTACTTGTTCCGACGAAATTTGTTGGAAGACTGACTTTCTGTAGAATACTTCCTACCAAGTGGAAAATAGGAGAGGTTTCGTTAATGGGGGAAGAAGTGCACTTCCATTGTGCGTTTTCCTTAGGGATTGGTGGGAAGGCATCAAATATAGGTCTCTTCGGATGATTGGTCGAAAATAGAGAGTGGGAGCAGGACGTAGGCTGCGAGTCACATTCGTCGCTCTAATTCCAGGAATTGGAGCTGCGTTTTTTAATCTGGAACGCGGAAAAATACGGGGAGGAAAAAAGGCCTTGCTCGCGTCGTAGCGCTTACCCCGAGATATGCTGTGTTTACCCAGGTGTGAGAGCGCATACGGTCTACAGCGGTTTTTAAAATCGGGTCAACTTCCTGGGTCGGAGGATTTTCTTCTAGCGAGTGTATATTTTTTTGGTGTATTTGAACGTTTCGTTCGTCAAGAGCCGATATTCTCCGCATTCTTCGAGTCGCTGTGCAGGCTCATTTATAACTAAAGCATCTTATCGTAACCTATGCTATGAATATTTAATGTCGCCCCATGCGTTGGAGGTTCTTGTAATCCGAAGTTTTTCCGTTTGTATATTTGTTCGTGATATAATTAAGACCGCTGTGCTCTCGCGTGGGAAAGTACGCGAGACGGTTACTTATCATTGATAGGTTACATTTCCATCGTGGTAGGCCGCGTGTTTAAAGCAAATATAAAGATCCGTCGAAAAATGAGAATGCCGCTATCGTGCGTATTAGGCTTAAAAATGCATTGTGCGCATTTGGTCGCGACGTGACACCTGCCATAAAGAAAGGGTCGGAAGGTTTTTAGGGCAAACACCACAGCGACCATTTCTTTTTCCAAAGTGGGGTAATTCCTTTCGGCGTTGTTAAGGACCCTTGAAGCAGCTGCGACCATGGGGTCTTCTCCGACTTTTCCTTGCGAAAGGATTGCGCCGACGGCGTAGTGAGATGCGTCGGTTGTTACGATAAAAGGTTTCGAGAAGTTTGGATATTGGAGAATCGGTGTTGAGCACAGCTTGTCTCGCAATGTTTTGAATGCTAATTGATGTTGAGATGTCCAATGAAATTTAATATTTTTGCTAGTGAGATCCGAAAGGGGTTTTGTTATTGCTGCAACATTTGTATTAAAGCGGCGATAATATCCATCTAGAACTAAGAATTCTGTCACGTTTTTTGGAGTGTTCGGTGTCTTGAATTGTCTTACGACTTCGATGTTTTGTGGGCCTGGTTTTAATCCGTCTGTTGAGATCAGGTATCCCAGATATCTTAATTCGGTTTTTAAAAATTCGCATTTACCTGTTTGGAGAGTTAGATTTGCGTTCCGTAATCTCTCCGCGAGTTTTCTAAATTTACTTCGTGTTCTTCGAATTTACTTCGTGTTCTTCGAATGATCGTGCGTAGATTACTATATCGTCCAGATATACAAATAAATCATTTCCTGGTAATCCTTTTAGTACAAGGTCTATTAATCGTTGGAAGGTAGCTGGTGCGTTTTTAAAACCGAATGGCATTTTATTGAATTCGTAATGACCGTGAGGGGTCGTAAACACCGTTTCAGGTTTGTCATGCGGATCCATCTCTATCTGATGGAAATCAGATGCTAGGTAAAAAATGGAGAAGTACTCCGCACCGCCGAGTTGGTCAAGAATGTCTGTTATTAACTGCAGGGGGTAAGCATCTCTTATTGTGACATCGTTTGATTGTCTGAAATCCATTACGAGTCTCCATTGTTTATTGCCTTTTCAGTTAACCCAAACAAACTGGTGAATTATACGGTGACTTCGAGGGTTCGATGATGTTTAATTGTAGCAGATCGTTAGTTTGTTTTTCTATATCCGGTCTTTGGAATGATGGATGTCTGTATTGTCCTGTGTTAACCGGTCGATCGTCTACAGTAGGAATTCGATGTTTGCATTCGCTTGTTCATCGGAGGGGTTCGCCGGGTAGATGAAAGAGGTCTACGTATTCTTCTACGAGTGTAGATACCGCATTACGCTCTTCGTCGTTCAAGGTGATCACGCCGCAAAAGATTCATTACTCCGTTGGTACGGTTTTCTCGCGTCCGACGTTTTTTGTGCTCTAGGGTCTGTGTGTTCGTGGGGTCGTCATCTTTTTGATCGTTCTCGTCTGTGCTCATATTGAAAGGATAAAGTGAAATTACGGGAAACTCTCCTCTGACGTCTTCATTCACGGTATTGATAGCGTACAGATATGCTTTGCCGTTGGTATTTTTTAACCAATGCTTTGCATGCAAAGATGTCATCTCGAAAAGGTATACGGGGTATGTAACCTGTCTCTAGTGGGTTTCCGCCTCGAATAAACATGATCGTTTTCTGGCCTGCAGAATATATGATTCTGTTTGTAAATGGGATGTCCATGTTATTGACTCGTACGTATCGCCCTTCCCAGTCGATGCTACCTTTATTTTCTCCGATTGTTTCATAACCAAGGATTGCGTTGAATTCTACAGGGAAGGCGTTCGGGACAACATTGAATGTTACGACCTGGTCATGGATTGCGATGTTAATTTGTTCGTGTGTCCTGGGTCGATTGATGATCGAAATTCCGTATAATTCGGAAATTATTAGATCATTTATGAGGTTTGGGTGGAGAATGTTTTCGATCTTGATCAAATTCAATTGTGAGCCTGAATCTGCGAGAAATAAGGTTTGTTCGCGCTAGCTGCACTCTACACTCGGCAGTGTAAACGGAACTAGGGCAGTGTCTACGGAGTGCAGTTTATTTCCTCGCGGGTAAGCACCTCTAGCGCGAACGCGATAGTGTACAGGAAACATGGCGGCGCCCTAGTGGACCACATCTTAACCTCAAACAACACATGAGATTGCGGAGTCTCATCTAACCGTTAAAGACATATACCATGTAACCTCAAGTTTGTTGATCTCGTAAACTGATTACAATGGACGGTGTTATTGAAATTATTAACTTGTACTTGTAATTGCGGTCAGAATGGATGTATTGATACCAGTTTTACATAGAATGGAGTGTTAGTGATACGATTGTAGAAATCCAAAACCTCCACAAATGCACACATTATTGTCAGCATCAACGACTAAGCCGCCTTCTGAATCTCGGAACAGCACGGCTGACTTAATTTTTTGTTCCTGTTCCATGTTAGCTTCTGTTTGCGTTGATAGTAGATTGGAACGTATTGTGATACTGCGAATTTATAATAAACACTTGTCATTATATCTTGTCAATTTTTTTATCACCTTGTTTAATAGAGATTGATAATTATAATACTTTGTTATTTTGAACCTTTATTATTGATTGTTTTTCACGATAAATGAGAATTTGTTGGTGATTGCCTTATACATTTTAGGTCATGCCAATTTTTTAATCACCTTGATCGATAGAGATTGATAATTATAATAGATTGTTATTTTAAACCTTTATTATTGATTGTTTTTCGTAATAAATGAGAATTTGTTTGTGATTACCTTAAATATTTTAGGTTATGTCGTACTCACCTCTGTATACACTTACTGACAGTTTCGCTGGTTATAGGGTTATTCTAGTAATATCACTGTTACACTTTTCGTATACTTTTACACCTCGTCAAGATCGAGTGTAGAAAGTCTAGGGTTAGTGGCACAAAAGTGTAGCTACACTCGCAACGCGAACAGCGGCGCGTGACGTCATTTCCGTTAAAACGAACGCGAAAGTGTACACTCCCTAAAAAAGTGTAGAAAGTGTAGCTAGCGCGAACGAACCTATAGTGTCTGCGTTTTTCTGAGATACTCCGATTCGATGCTAATTGTGGGCGAGTTGTAATTATTCGTTCGTGTGCTCAGGTTACAAAAGGCTCGGAGGATTTTTTGTTTCGTTTCCGATTTTACTGTGTCTGGCGTCCTTCGGTATTTGGGCCCGTCGAGACGCCTGGTCGAGGGGTCGTTGACTCGTTTCCCGGCTGTTTTCCGGCTTGAGCCGGGTCTTTTCTAACATTATTATATGCTCATTTACAGCATTGATTTATGAAGTGGCCCGGTTATTTTCAATAGTTGCATGATATGTTACTTCTGTTTGTAGCGTCTTTTGGTGAGTTGTCTTTTGCCAAAAGGTAGCAATCATTTGTTGTATGGTTTGTCTTCTTGCAATAATTGTAGAATTTACTTGAGTTTGCACGGAAGGTCGAGCTTTCGGGTTTGTTTTCGATTTAACTATTTGATTTGTTGAAAGGTTGAATTGGTAGGCAAGTCGATTGCGTATTTTCTGGGTCGATTGGTCCCAACATTTTTTCGATATCCATTGCTTGTTCGAAAATGCTTTCGAGATTTGGGTACCGTTTGCATGCCATATGAAAGCAATAAGCAGCGTTGAGACCTTGTCGAAATTGATCAGTCGCTATGTCTTCCGCGAAAATTTTCGCTCCTCCGACAGAGCTCAAGTTTGAGGTTTTGATAGCTTGATGGGTCTTTTTCAAATGGGTGTTCAGTCTGCTGTAGAAGCTGAGTACGTTTCTGTCTCTTTTTATGATTGCGCTCATGACATTGATCCAGGTGAGGGCGGTTTTGAAGGGATGAATTTTCGTTTTAGGATGTTTATGAATTCGTCAATAGTTGTTATTGTAAAGCTTTCGAGGCTACCGCGAGCGATTTTCTTCCATTAACTTTTTAATATGGTAACGATTAATTGTTCACCTACAGCGGGGATGAATTCTTGAGCATTGTCGCAATAGCTCAGGAAAGTATTCAGCCAGCATGTTTGTGGGGTCCCATCTAACTCAGGTAAATATGGTGTATATTCCCTATAGTTAGCGTGTAACGGGTACATATTGGGAGCTTTCCAATTAGGCAACACAGTGCAGCACGGTGTTACACCGTGAAGCACGGTGGGTGGGTGTTTGTTGAAACACACAGGGTTTCTTATAGAGTCCTCCAGAGAGAAGAGCTAGCCCATGTTGGTTCTAGATTCATCATAGGCGACGTTCACGTGTATGTTTCTATCCTGAATTACGATTTAAAAAGTCACCCTGGGCCGGAGCGTACCGCGGCCAGGATTCTTGAACATTATTACTTCCCGGGGTTGCGGGCATATGTAAAACGCCACATTAGGGCATCTGTAACTTGTATCACGAGTGAAATGAGCCCGGGTAAAACCAGGACGACTAAAACGAGAACGGCGCCGGGTCAGGCCGCTGATGAGGTCCGGCGTTCTGGGAGGTCGAGGCGCGGACTCCGTCGGTTGGAGGAATTCGTTACGTGAACGTGTGTGAGTGTGGCGGAATGTGTATTCAAATTCGTATTAAAGGTCTAGTCGTGTTCCAGGGAACTATATGTCGATCTATTTTTATATTTCTGTAGTCATGTTTTTGTCCCAAATACTGTGATAGAAAACAAAAAAAAAAGCGAAGAGTGTGGGCGGAGTCCGAGAAGCTCGAGGACGAGCTGTTGAAGATGGCCACGGCCGTCTTGATTATTTAAAGTTTCGCGCGGTCGCTGGCGAGCCGGCGAAAGGAGCCATGTGGTCGAGGGGCGATCGACCACGGAAGGAAGGGTCCTGTTCGGACGACGTGCGAAGCGAGAGAGCACGTGCCGAGAGCGTTAGAAAAATCGCGAGCGAAAAAGCGACGCGGTGAGCGGACCGGCAGTGAGGGCCGAGGGAGTAAGAAAACGCGAGCGGTCGCGTACGAACTAAGCGTATTTCTGCGTGAGGAAGTGCATAGACTTTAATTAGCCGTAACTTAGTTATATAATTATTCACTTCCAATAAATTCATAGTTTGTTACCGAAGAGTAAATCGGAGTGTACCTAGTCCTCCTTCCCCGTACCCAGCGTTCCGACCGACGCGATTCGGGCAGCAAAAGGAGTGAAACAAGGACAAAAGGTGGAATTATTTAACACATGTTAGAATTATTATTAACTACCGAGTCATTGACGACCTCATTTTTCAGTTTTTATTTGTTCATGTTCAATAAATTTATCATTTACCACAACATTTGGCACATTATAATCGATAATACGAATAATCAACATAAGTAAACATAAATCAGAGCAGTTGTGGGTAAAATAAATTTAGACTCGTTTCTTACCCCGAGGAAGTGATCGTACCTCCTTATTAGCGGCTCGCCGAGCGGGTAGGACGAGACGACCGTTTGCCCGACTGGCTACAGCTCTTCCTCTGGTAGAGTGGCAGGGTTAGGGGCCACAACAATTAAGCAAAAAAAGAAAATGCTCCAGAACAATTTTTGAGAGAGAAAATTTCAATTCATTTTGTCCCTCGACGGGCTACTCGATTTAATACAATTCGGCCAACGGCCGGCCTTTCTCTCTCCTCTCTCTCACTTACCCAACGGGCCGACAAACACCTCAAAACAACACAAAACAAGCGAGGGACCTGCCACGTTTCTGTCGCACCGCGATCCGAAGTCAACGCGCACGCGAATGACGGAGGGATTATAAAAATTATACGTTGCCCGATCGCCCCAAAGCGCGGCAGACACCGCCGCACTCGCGAAGAGGAATCCGACCTCTCTCCTTTCTTTATTCTAACGGTTGGGAATTTTTCTTTTGCGCCGGGGGCGGCCGAACTCCGCTGATCGACTTAATTCTTCCCCAAAAATCTTTTCCACAAATCGACCGTCTCGCTCAACATTCCGTGGCCGGTGCACCCGTCGCTTCCTTCATTGCTTTCGGTCGGGTGAGCTTTCCGGTAATGCTTACTTACATTGAACGTGTACTTAAAAGTTTTATGGCACTTGATACATTGATATCTCTGCTCGCCGACTTTGGTATAGTATAACCCTTTGGTGACATTCCTGCTCGGTTTTGCTGTGACCAGCGGGAGTACGGCGGTTGGCAACTGTCTGTTGTGCTTGGGGGCCGACGCATCTGAAATAGTGCAAAAAATAGTGAAATAGTATAAAATCGGGCTTTTTGCGAAGGTTGGGAATTAAAAAACCAAAATGTAACTTACACCGGGTCGCGAAATTTGCGATCGAGTAGTTTTTCTTTCATAGAAAAATGTAGGTCGTTCGACGACTGCGGAACGGATGATATTTTCGTCACTCATATAGCTCGGGATCTCATGCGATTGATCGTCGTTGTAGAGTACCCAACGGGAATTTTTTCCGTTAATATATCTGGCCCTTGTTGCACATCATATTTTTTGTCCAGAGTGCATAAATAGCAGTAGCATAACAGGACTGATTCTAACTTCTGGATCTCAGAGGGGAGCGGGGTGAGGGGCTCCAGCGCGGGGGACCGAGGGCAGACGTCACGCGGTAGGGAGGGGGAAGGCGTTGCAGAGGGGGAAGGCAGTATAGAGGGGGTCTAGCACGAGATAGCCGGGAGTGGGGGTGTCACGTCACATGGCGAGGCAGTGGACGGCGATGCCACCCCTGCAGGGGAGGGGGGCGGTGAATAGAACGAGACAAGAATCATAATTAGCAAGTACTTATTCTTTTTTTCTCCTATAAATCGCATACAGAATGATTGCAATAGAACATTTTAATCAATAATGGAAGAATTTTAAATACAAATGATCACAGTTATACACAATACCGTGTCTGTGTGTGTGTGTGTGTGTGTGTGTGTGTGTGTGTGTGTTAAAAATAAAAAATAAAATAAAAAATCGATATTGATGCAATCGTTCTGAAACAAACAAAACATGCATTTGTAACAAATTTTTCTCTATTTTTCTGTTACTTCATGTCTTTTATTCCTTTTATAAAATTATCCTCTCTCCCTTCCGTTCTTTATCACAGGTCTACGCTTTACTCCACAGATATTTCACATCAGGCCGACGCTCGGCAAGGCAAGTTACATTCAATACAACGATGGAGCCATCGGGATGATTCCACGACATGCATCGGGTCCCTCAGTGACGCTTATAAAATTCAACGAATGCGCGAGGTTCTTTACACGACTTTTGACACAACCATCCACAACCCTTAACGAATGCGTGAATTCAGTTACGCGACTCGTAATACTTCGAAATATAAAACATTGAACAAATGCGCGAATTCCGTTACGCGAATGTAATACTTCGCAATACACAAACATTGGACAAATGCGCGAATTCCGTTACGCGAATGTGATACTTCGCAATACACAAACATTGGACAAATGCGCGAATTCCATTACGCGACTACAATACTTCGAAATATAAAATATTGAACAAATGCACAAATTCCGTTACGCGACTGTAATACTTCGCAATACAAAAACATTGGACAAATGCGCGCTCAAATTACACGATACATACTTCTTTTGTAGGAGTCCACCTCACTACTCACGGCACCGTGTTTCTCGCTCTCAACGAAGTCGGGACGGGACGCTATTTCGGTCGATGGAGTTTTAGCCCATTTTGGAGTACTTGGTCGGCGCGTGCCCTCAGGATCGCCGGGAGTCGCCTCGAACTCGGGAGTCGTCGGTCGTGCGCCTGTGTATTAGCGGCACGAAGGCGAAATTCCCCTTTTTGGTGTGAAATCTCGTTTGATTTCCGACGTGAAAGTCCGCCGATATGGTCCCGCAGCGTTGACGATCGACCATAAGTTCGGTCGATCTGAACACGTGGCAGGTGGTTGAAATTCGGTAATTCTTTATATTCTGTTCTCTCGTCCTTTACGAGAGAAAAGGTCAATCGATTCTCTAATTTTGGGTCGGACGCCTCGAAGGGGCGTCCTTTTTCTTTTCTCCTTCTTGCTCGAGAGACTCCTCTTCCGTCCTTCTTCCTCGTGGCTCTAGCGCCCCGTCTGTCCTCCGGGGCCGGAGCGCACCCGTCTCGCTGGCGCGCCGTTCGATCGCGCCCTCTGGCACCGCGGGTATTTTGAATCGATTCGAATCGTCGATATCGGGTGGGGACGTCCCGTTACACATTTTTTTTCTCATTAATCTATGCGACACATTGACATTATTTACAATGATACCAAAGATGAATGGGAATACTTACAATTAGCTCAGTATACATTTATGCAGGTGGTACACACGTCGGGTGGAATTATTTGGTGCAGTGGATCTCGACAGTCGTTGCAGAAAATTCCCTTCATCTCAGCATGGCGTTCGCGGTAGTGACCGCACACTCTTATTGCTTCTCCAAACGCGTCCTGTGCGTGGAAATAGCACGAAGTGCAATACTTCGCTCGACCATTTGTCGTGAAGTAAAAATAATTCACATAATATTTGACGTTCTGGTCGAGAAGATAGATTTGAAGCATGTTTATTCTATTTTCTCGCACATCGTGGTTTTTACCATCAGATCCACTTTCATACGCGGAATCTACCGATTCGATATTACTTTCCAGATCGTCTACATCTATAACGTCTATTTCGTTGTCGTCGTCATCGGCGATATTGATCACATCAACTTCACGGATTTGATCAACCATTATTGCACTTTTCGTTTTTTCTACGGCTCTTTCGTTTTAAAAACGCGCCTCGGAAGTTGGAGACTGGAATGGGGAAAAATGCTGTCCTGATTCTTTCTGAGATTTCGATTTTTGGATCTCTATTGGGGTGCAGAATGGTGGGGATGGTATTGCTCGAATTTTTCCATACTTCAACCATAGGATATGCAAACGGTTTTTCTTAGCCTGTAGGAAATAGGGGGATGGGTAGGAAAAAAATGGCCTTCTAAGATGTCGAAAGATCTTTTTCTCAATGTTTTTTTCTTTCTTGACTGTCGGCAAGGGTGTTGATGCATTGTAAAAAAAGTGACCCTACATCGTGGAGGCGAAGGCTGACCTGCTACGACTCATCTCAAGTATTGAATTGTACGATCTCCACAAAACCACGTTTGAAAACAACGTATGGAGACCCATAAAAGTGGTTTTTTTTATAGCGAACATCCCAGTATTTTGGGATTTCGGATTGCTATGCATGCACGACTTGAGCACAGACGTCTTATCGGTTTGCATATATATAAATAGTATGTCTCCCTCACTCACGCCTTTGACACCATGTTGTATATTAATTCTAGATATCGAATGGCGTTCAATGTCAGTCAGCAACACGTCCCGTCCTTAAAAATTCGTAAAATCCCTAACCCACCCTACATTGAATGCTCTATTTTTTTCTGCTCTATCACCAACTCTATACGAATGGTGGTATAAAAAGCCTGAGAAGGGAGGCTGTTAGACTTCTAATATAATGATAAAGGGGAAAATCATTTTTTTCTTTAAATTGTGGAACGTTGTGATTGCTGCTGCTCGGAAGTTTTTACACTTTGAATGGAGCAGTCAACAAACCAACATCGTTTCGTACTTCAACCATTTTTTCAAACTTATAAATATGTGTAGCATCGTGTTAGCACAAAGACTGCGAGAACAAGCTATACTCATGAATTCAGTGGAAGAGTGCAATGAGTGGGAGCAACAATACAGTGAATTAATTGAATCGTTGGAGAACCAAAGTCGAAATAAACGTCCGCGATTAACAATTGGTAATCAACAATCATTAAGGGGTCCCGGTGGTCTAGAGCTCGAAAATCTTAGGTATATTGCGGACATTTTTTTAATTATAAAAAAAAAGAAAAACCATATTTCAACTTTCCAGGCTTACTATTCGGTTCATTGTGAATGCAAAAAAAATTATTTTGAAATTAAAAAAGAATTATTATTTTAAAAATGCCGCTGCAGTTGACCCTCCGGAAAAATTGGACCTCAGTTAGTCATTTGGCTCTTCTATTCATCTGAAAAATAAATACCAAAAAGATTATCAATCAGTATGATTGCATTTATGGCCTGGACTAAAAAAAAAAAATTGAAAATTGACAAAATGACGCGCTTTTGAAAGTGAAGTTCTAAAAATCAAGTTTTTTTACCAGTTATTTCATTAAAAATATACGAAATTATTGGAATAGAAAAATGATTCTAGTCCCGACCATAGCCATTCATGTTGTGAATAAAAAATCCAAATTTCAGTTGATTCGGTTGAAAACTTTTTTTTCTATAACATCATGCCGAAAAAACTAGTTTTGAGATAAATGAGATTAAAGTTTTCGGTACATATAACTCTCTACCTACTCTCTACCTGCTAAATCAGCTGTAGAAGCAAGAATATTGTAAATATCCTTACGAAAATTTCACAGTATATTCTCGATATACTATACTTTCGAAATATCAACAGTAAAAAAATCGATTTTTTGACAATTCTATGAGGAACTCTATATAGAGGAATTCTATGAGGGGGAATTCCATGAGGAGGAATTCTATGAGGAGTTTTTGTTCATGCGGAGGCTGGATGTAGTTCGCGAGGAAATGGTTTGATTTGGCGGAACATTGAGACGGTATTCGAAAGATGCATACTGACTGGATCAGTAATTAACCGCAACTATATTGAACCACGTCAATTTCTCGAAAATGCCTGTGACATAGTGCTTTTACATGTGAAAAACATTGTTGAACAACATTTTAGTGTAAAGGTTCCACGTTCAATGGTGAATTTGTGGCAGGTGATAAGCACGCAAACAAAAGTGTCAATACAAAAAACTTTGAACTTTTTCAAACATCTGATTTAGATGAGTGGTATGAACAACGCGTTGTCAAACCCACTCTAACATCCCTTGCCGAATTTCAAGAATGCGATAGTGGCTGGGACTTGTTAAAAATGATAAATTTAACCATAATTATGAATGAATATAATCCAATGCGTGCCAGTTGCAACCATTGCCACAGCAAGTAATGACGAAGCGTGCAGTAGTAAATATAAAGTCCAATGACAATGCGTGCTCTGTGTGGTCTGTGGTCGCGGCTCTATATCCCGCCGAACGTAACAGTGATCGTGAATCTTCATATCCACATTTTGCGACGGTTTTAAATCTGCAGGTCCTTCCCCGTGACTCTAGAAAAAAAAAATTCGAACGGCAAAATAATTTATCAATCAATGTGTATACCGTCAAGAAGAAGAAAACCCCACTAATACGCATTAGTGAGCACAAGAGGGATAAGCATTTAGTTTTGCTGTACCTTCAAGATCCATCAGACACCAATATTGGACATTTTGCGTGGATTAAAAATTTATCCAGGCGGGTGAGCTCGCAACATAGCAAACTGGGCGATCGAAAATATATCTGCGATCGGTATGTAAACTTACAATACAATCAAATTTGCAACATAATTATATATTTGAAAAAATTGGTTGAATAAAAACAATTAAATCTCTTTGCACTTCAGTTCGAATGCGAAACTAGAGTCACACACAACGGATTGTGGAAAGCTGAACGACTATGCCATTCAGTTGCCACGCGAAGAGGACAAGCGGCTCACTTTCAACAACTTTGAGCGGAACCAGCGTCTCCCCTTTGTTGTATACGCAGACCTCGAGTATGTCTTCTCGAAAATCGACGATCCAAATAGGTATCAGCATCACAAAGTATTCAGTGCTGCGTATTGCATGCATTGTGTACATGACAGTTCCCTATTCACATATTAGTCGGCTCGCAGTGATAATTGCATTTCCTGAGTCGTCCAAGAACTGAAAAGTTTAGCTATTCGCGTGAAAACCATGTTATGTACTAATGTTCCCATGATACATTTGATACGCGAGGAATGGGCAGAATTCCGCCGCGCTACGCACTGCCACATATGTGAGAAAACATTTACGCAACGCGATACACGTGTTAGAGATGATTGTCATTTGACTAGGCGTTATCGAGGCCCCGCGCATTCGAATTGCAATTTGAACTTCCAGCAATCCTTTTTCATCCCCATCGTATTTCACAATTTATCCGGATATGATGCGCATTTCATTCTTAAGGAAGTGGCTACAGCTTTCGAAGAGAGTGTCGAAGTACTTCCCATAAGAAAAGAAAAGTATATTTCATATACGAAAAATGGGACATTCACGAATGATGCGCGAAATAACATCAAATTGCGATTTATCGATGAGTATAGATTTTTTCAATACTTCTCTCGATAAATTAGCATCATTTCTTAACAAGGATAAACAAAAAAATTTGAAATCTGCAATTCCTAACCATCAACAATTCAATTTATTGACACGCAAAGCTATTTTCCTATATAAATATGTGGATGACGTCAGTAGGCTGCAAGAAACGTGTCTACCGCCGGTTGACTCATTTTACAGTTCATTGAGTGGTGGCACTGTAAGCGCGAGCGACTATACACACGCGGAAAATGTCTGGAAGGAATTCTCTATTCAAACGTTAGGCGAATATAGCGATCTATATTCGAAAACGGATGTCCTGTTATCAGCTGACATTTTTGAAAAGTTCCGTGATAGCTGTATTGAGAGCTATGGACGCAATGAGCTAGGGGCGCAATGTTGAAGCATACGAGTTTTACGTTCGAATTGCTCACCGACATTGACATGGTCATGTTTATCGAACGTGGTATACGTGGCGGACTAAGTCAATGTCCGAACAGATATGTTAACGCGAATAACAAAGATATAGAGTCACACTGTCAATTTGTACGGCTGGGCAATCTGTCAATTTTTGTCTTATGCAAATTTCAAATGGGTCAACAACCTGTCAAATTTTGATGTATCACCAATCTCAAACGATTCCCCTATGGGCTACATTTTCGAGGTAGACTTGGATTATGTACTAAATTTACACGATGCACATAGCGATCTTCTGTTTTTTCCAACGCGTGGAAAACCACTCGGTAAGCGGCAGGACAAGTTGCTCGCAACTTTGTACAATAAAGAGCGCTATATTGTACATTACCGGAATGTTCAGCAGTGTCTACGCCATGGCGTCCGTATAAAAAAAATCGATCGAATATTGCAATTCCAACAATCTCTATGGTTACGTTCTCACATCGAGCTAAACGCGCAATTCAGAACCATGGCGAAAAATGATTTTGAAAAAAATGTATACAAGCTGATGCATAATGCGGTATTTGGCAAAACAATAGAAAACGTCCGAAATCACGTTGATGTGAAACTGTTGACAAGATGGAAGGGGAGATATAGTGCCGAGGCGATGATTGCGAAGCCCAACTTTCTCAGTAGGAGCATTTTTTCCGAAAACTTGATTGCCGTTGAATTTCGTAAACTTGAAGTGAAATTCTACAAACCAATATATGTCGGTGTGTGCATACTCGATATATCGAAAACGTGTTTGTACGAGTTTCACTATGATCATAGGGCTCCATTGTATTGTGAAAAATGTAAGATAATGTACACCGATATTGTTACGTCCGGGTAACATAAATAAAATTTGCCCCGTTTTTGACCTTAGCTACGGCTAATTAGTCAGGGATCCGGGCACAGTAGTTTGGTAAATTAACTGGATTTCCTTGTGTAATTTCCTCAGTCCTTGTCATACATTCATGAAGTATGTGTCTGTCGGTATCATCATAGGAAATTATTTGATCAATGATTTAATTTTTTGATATAAAATTTATAACGAGGATCATTGATCGGAATGAATTTAGGGTGGAGAAATCTTATGGTATATTCGATTGCTGACAACCGATACTGTTGAATAACGGGAGGTATGAAGTTGATTGATTTAAGGTACTCCTCCGTATAATAGCAGTGGTTGTTTGACCGACTGTAGCCGTGGTATTCCGCGGATATTTTCCGGAGGTAATTCTTTCTCCCGCCTGACTTACCCACTGTAAGAAAAACCGGGCGATCACTCAGAGCGACGATGTTAAGGAAATGGTCAAATTCGCGGTGGGCCGCGCTATTTGACCAGGGATTGGAATATCTAGAGCACGAGGTGGTCCCCGCTGCTCTATGAGAGGTGAGAGGAAGTATCCAGAGTACGAGGTGGTCCGCGCTACTCTGTTGAATACGGAGGAAGGATCCCAGAGTACGAGGTTGTCCGCGCTACTCTGTAAGAGGTAGAAGAAAGGAGTCAGAGTACGAGGTGGTCCGCGCTACTCTGTGTAAAGGTTGGGAGTGAAGGAAAAGATCTTACTCTTTTTGGTTTTGAACTTGAAGATTTGTATTCTACGTGTTGAAAGTTTTCCTCCGTACTGACAAATTGTTACAAAATCGGACTTTTTATACCCGAAGATTTGGGGGTGGTTGACGGAAGGTCCTCCGTGATTGGTGGAGTTTTCCGTCTTCCACCCTGTACATATTCATCTTATAACTACAAACGGGGAAGAACTTCTTATGCTAGAGGGGCACATATCCCCTCCGGACTTGGTTCTTACCTTTCTTATTCCTTGGTGCTGGTACTGGGCCCTACACCAAGGGTGGGGGTTGAGTCTAGGCGTACGTGTCAATGCGAAGACGTAAGAATATCGATAGCCTTGTCTATCACATTGAGTGCGAAAATGTATATGAAGGTATGAAGCAAACTTTTGTCCGGTTCGACACGAGTGATTATCCCATCGATAATGTTTTCGATATTCCATTTGTAAATAAGAAAGTGCCGGCTCTTATGAAGGATGAAAACAACGGTGCTATAATGACTGAATTTTTTGGACTTCGGTAAAAAATTTATGCGTTACGAGTAGATGGTAGAAAGGATACCAAATGTTAAAGGTGTAAAGAGTAGCGTTGTCGCAAGAACAATAACTTTTGATGATTATAAGCAGTGTTTAAATGAGGAGATTGAAGTGTGTCGGAGCTAAACGTGTATAAGATCCACACTGCACGATGTATATACTATTCGCGAAAGAAAAATTGCTTTAGCCCACACGATGATAAGCGATATATCATACCCAATGGCACAAACACATTGCCATAGGGACATTACAGAATACCATTTTAACATCGCTATATTCTATAACATCGCAATCTCTATTGTATATTTTTCAACTGGTAGAAAATAAAGAAGAAGAAAACATTACCCTTTGTAATCCATATATTCATTCACACTATGTTCCTCCATATCGCCGTGACGCATTTTTCCAGGGAAAGAATGATTCAAATGCGAGGAGCAAAAAAAAAGAGCTACCCAAGGGACACATGCTGCGATGTCGGGGGAGACTGACTCTTCATCCTTTGCAGCATGTGTGGAGACCGAGACGACACTTGACAGCCACTTGTTGGGGCTTCAGGCAAAAAGGAAGGAGTCATAAATTTAAAAAATATTTTTCATTGTTCACTACAAATCGGATGTATTTATCCAACTATTGTGGTATTGTCGAAACCCAACCATTTTACAAACATTCGATTGCCATGTTTCTTCAGTACTTTTTCCACGAGATAGATATCGGGATAATTAACTTCTAGAAGGTCTTGCTCGTAGAAACCACCTGCAATTGGTTTATCTTTATGGTCTTTCAGGCTATACGTTACAGCACTTGTGTTTTTCACGCTATATATTGTAAATATTTCGGTTGTCCAGTTTGGTGTGTAACCCTTTTCAAACACACTCTTAAATTTGCTGATTCTCACCTTATCGCCAATTTTGAATTTTGTTGGCTTCTTCATTGGAGGTTGAGTCTTGTTAAAAACTTGCCGCAATATTTTCTTCTCGTTACCCACATTGACATTCCTTGGCTTCATTCCAATTGGACGGTGTACAGAGTCATTAAACTCGACAATTAAATTATCAAGAATATCGATCCACCTAAAATTACCACGAAGGCCAGATTGCTTCCACATTTTTTTTTCAGTGTGCGATTAAAACGCTCGCAAATGGATGCTTTTAAATTACTATACGTTGAATACATGTTAATATTGTGCTTTTCCATTAGAGACTTGAAAGTGGAATTATAAAATTCTTTTCCATGATCGACATGCAAGCTCTGCGGTGTCCGTCCTCCCTTATCGATTATCGCCTTCATTGCGACTGTTGCATCTCTGCCATTCTTACTCAACATTGGTGCAGCCCAGGCAAATTTTGAGAAAGTATCTCGGATAATCTCTCGGATAATCTCTCTTTCCGAAATAACGTTTCGGATTTCGTCAGCTGGGGGAATTTGAATTTCCTTCCATCGAAAGAATCCGGCAGGCACGAGAGAAAAAAAGAAAAAAAATACGTTAAAAAAATGTCTCGATCCGAACTAAATTTTCGGATTTTTTGGGCGGGCGAAATTTACTTCCCTTCCGTCGAGTGAAATTCGACGCGATGGAGAACGCGAGAGAAGAGAAAAAAAAAATTGCCCCGATTCGAAATAAATCCGAGGGAAAGAAAAAAACTGAATCCCTTTTATAACGGAAGCACGCGACGTATATTCAAATTTTACTTGATTAGCCGGGCCACCTCGGGGACACCCGGTGGGTGATATCGCGCGGGTCTCGCTTCGAGGTTCGAGAACGGAGCCTGAGAACGATTTTATCGTTTCCGAAAATTCGAGAGCCGGCCGAAACGGTATAAAAAACCAAACTATAAAATCTTTTCGGAATAACGAGAGCGGTAATTCGGGTCACGAAAAGTAATTTTCAAAACCCCGGGAGCAGATCGCTAAAATACAAAAAACGAAAAGACAACAAACCAAGAAAAAATACGCAAAACAGAACAAAAAAATTCCATTTCGAGAACTTGATTTCCTTTTCGAAATGGGCGGAAGCAAACTTGGAATTCGACAGACTTTTTTTTTCTGTCACATTCTCAAACACGGGAGCTAGCATGTTTTTTGTCTTCGAAAGTAATTTTTCGCAATACTCGAGATCGCGGAAAGAAACGAAAAAAGGTCTTCTTTCTTTCCTTCCCCTGCGAACTTTTTTTTCGAAGTCGCGAGAGCACACCGGGGAAGTCGAACGAAAACTCCCTTCCCCCCCATAACGAGAACGACGTGGCTCGGGGGAGCCTTATTTCGTGGTAACTACGCAGAACGGAGTATTAAAAAAATTTACAAAATAATTTTTCGACTGCGTCGGGAACTCATCCATCGACGATTATTAATCCGAGCCGACGATAATCCGTAGGCGTCAGAAACAAATTTTGGGTCTCGACCCAAGGTCGAATCTCAAACGAGAACCACCGGAAAAAAATAAAAACGATTCTTTTTTTCCCATCCGGCGAAATTAATTTCGGCCGGTCCGAGAGCACGAACACTTTTTTTTTCTTTGTTCACGGGAGCACTTTTATTCGGGAGCATTCGCGAACATTTATTCATGTAGAATAAATCGGGAACACACGGTTCGCGTTACGAGAACGAGGAGAAAAATAAAGTTGTTCCTTTTCTTGACGAGAGCGAGAACTTTTCCACTTCGCAGCAACGCGGATGGAAAATTCTGTCATGATCGCTCCATTCGCGGTCGATACCACTCGGCAGACCGCGTGAGACTCACTCACTGAATCTTGGATTTTCGGGAACAGTGAGGAAGGGCTCGAAGGGAATCTTCGAAATTTCTCAAACCGTCCAGAAAACTGTCACGATTTCCGGGAACGTTATCGCTGCCCGCACCGTGCACCGCGGCCTTCATAGACCAAGCGCGTCGAGCCAGCGCGAAGCTACAGTCCGAGACCTCATAATTTTCGCGAATGAAAATTTTCAAAGGTTTCGCACTCTTCACGGAAGCATAAGCAAGAGCCTTTTATAGGGATGAGGAAACGAAAAAGGAACGGGACACTCACTCGAGATGCGATTCAAATCGAGAGCAAGAAAGGCGGAAACAACGGAAAAAAATAATTAAATTATTTTCTTCCTTCATCCCCTCTAAATCTTAAACGAGAACATCTACTCACCGGCGTTGGCACGGGCGCCATTTGTGACGGGAGGATTTCGTTAACCACGAAATAAACGGTAACTGAATCCGGGATCTGAGGCGCGAGAAAACCGTCACCTTCGGGCGTCCACCCTGCGCACGTGCATCCGAAATACCCGGGGCGCCAGAGAATTTGTATCGCCGGACTTCTCAACCGGACTAAGCTGGGGTCAGGGGGATCCGCCCTGGCCCACCAACGGAGACTGGAGCTTTCCGTGATTTTGATTTCCCGGAACCATAACAGTGGTTTCGAAGACCGGAGCTCTCCTGATTATTGTATCGCCGGAATCATAACCGGACTAAACTGAACTCAATTCCACGGGATGCACGGTTGCGGTATAGCACGGCCGCTCAGGCTGTGGGTTATGGTAGAGGGGTCGGGATTCACCAGGGAATAGCGTGAACTGTCACGGAATCGGTGACTTACGCGACACCGGTATCGTGACAGATTATGTCCATTGATTTAACGTGCTGTACCTAGCATGTAGCCCTAACAAAATGGGCCCCGCGACCTCGAGGTCGGAGAACGCCGACCACCGCGGCGAGTAGGTGCACGCACACGCTATGCCTTCCAGTTCACATTAGGAGGCAGATCCTAATGCAACTACTGGTCAAGCCGTGTGACGTTCCAACACTCTAATAACTCTGCTGGTTGCTGCCCGAGCTAATAAAAACGTAGCTCACCCTTCGGGTGCACGTAGCTGCCCTGACCAGCATGCGGCCCAACCACTGCCACCACGGAGTCAACCACAATCGGCTAGTACAGCCCCGTAGGACGGCGGGCAAACTAGCCCCCATGGTACCAATCAGGATCATTGGTCGGATCCTCGTGCGTACGATTACTCGCACCACTTCCAATTGACGTGTCCGTGTCCACGTTGACATTGGTCTATCAGCGCTTCGGCTTGGCGCTGTCGCTACTCAGCGAGGTACCCGGGTCTACGCGGGCCTTCACGGATGTACCTCACCTGCCATCGGTATCGTGACAATCAAATAAAAGAATGTTTTATTTCATTGTGCGGAAGCAGGTGAGTTAACCATTCGAGAACTTTTAACGTAGACAAACTTAACAGTGAACGTGAAACACGAGCGAAAATGTCAAACGCACGGGAGCGAGAAGACACCCGATGTGTGCCTCAAACGCGAGAGCGAGAGCGCGACGTCGCGCGAGCGAGATCACGACATGTCTCTCTATCGCGAGGGCCGTAGAACACCTACTCATCAACTGTCACGATACGTGAAAAATCGGGAGCGATTGCGATTTGGAGGACCACCGGCTCGCTCGAGATTCGTTAGCAACTATAGCTGGCGCGATCAAGGCCGGCGCGCGCGGGATTGAGCGAGAGCGAGGCAGACGCGTTGACAGAAACAAATGTCAATACACTCGCGGGATCGAACCATGCGAGAATCGCCGGTTTCAACGAGAACTTTATCTCACACAATATCGAGAGCTAAAATATTATAAAATTATATTCCAATTCGGTAGCCGTAATTTCTGTCCGACTTACCTCGAAAACGAATCCGTAACATGAGGAGTATCTTTCTCCATCGGTAACCCTGGGACCTTCTGGGATCGCATCCCTGGGTAATCGTGCGAGAGCGGGCAAGGCTTCTTTCTAGAAGCGCGGCGCGGAAAGCTCCAGCTTCTGTCCGTAACGCAAGCGGCACCGATTCCCATACAGATCCCGTTGAGGGCTTTCCACTGTAGAAATTGCTCGATACGTTGAGCAACATGCCGCTCGACGGGGTTCCGCCCACCAACCTAAAACTAAAACGAAAACGAAACCGGAACGACAAAAAAACCAAACACGATTGGAGAAAGGCTGTAGCACAAACGTACGTCAGCGACTCACGCACATGCACGCAAGCAACATGGTCGATAATTGATCTTGTGACGCGATTCGAAAAAATCACGTCACAAAGTATATCGTAGTATAGCGTTTAAATTTATTTCTGGATGTGTCGTTCGTCAGATATAAATGTAGAGTTAACATCGGGCGAATATCTTTTATATTGGTGTTAGATAATTCTCAACAGACAGCGTTGTTGTTTTGCGGAATCCGAATTTGTTTTTCGGATACCATAAAAGTTATACCCCTTGATGTTTCTAAATAGGTTGACAACAGCCATCTGAAAAAACAGTGTAATTGTTGTGGTTATTCGATTAATTGTCAGTTTGTTTGTTTGGGTTTGTTGATTGTTGGTGGTTGGTTTTTCTTTTTGTTGTTGGTTTTAGTGTTAATATGCGAGTATCGCAATCGGTTCTCATGCTCTATTCGTGTCTTTTTGTTGTATTGGATTTTTACGTTACCCTTATCCATTTTCTCTAAGACCTTATGCGGCTCGGTATAATGGTCTCCGAGTTCACCTGGCTTGGGACTCTTTTGGAGGTAGGGTAGAGGAAATCTCCTACCTCGAAACTCTTGGGATTGCCGTTCTTATCATAATATTTATTTGAGCGATGTTTTGAAAAGACTAAATTTTCATATGAAAGTTTTCTGATTCTCGAAGTGGTTCGCTTGACGGAACTCTCGCTAATTTGCGAAAGACTATTTCGTACGGAGTAAACTTCGTACTTTCATGAACATTTGTGTTATATGTCACGTCGTGACCAAATGCGTACAATGTATTTTTAAGCTTAATAGCGCGGTAGCGGCATTTTCATTTTTCGACGGATTTAAATATTTTTCTTTAGAGTTAGGCCTACCACGGCGGAAATGTAGCCTATCCACGATAATATAACTAAGCGTTTCTCGTACCTTCCCACGCGAAAACGTGGCGGTCTTAACGATATCGAGAACAAATATACAAGCGGGAAAAATTCGAACAGTCTCGTTGTAATCCGAACAGAGTCCGAGTACATCGCAGAGTGTCCTTAAGACCAAAAATACACAAAGGAAACCTTCGGATTACAAGGATGACGAACACGTGAAGCGACACGCAAGAAATTCGTAATGATATTCGTAAAGACGTAAATATATAACGACGCAACGATGCCGAGTGCCAACGATCATCCAAGAGCGGAAAAATGTCCAAATCCTTAAAATACACACTCGCTAGGAGAAAATCCTCCGACCCAGGAAGTTGACCCGGCCATAAAACGGCGTTGGTATATCCCATGCGGACTCGCGGGCCTCGGTCAACAAGCCTTATCTCGAGCGTGCGTTCTTAGCGCCGACAAGGCCCCTTTTTCCTCTGTATTTTCCTGCGCTCCAGATAAGGAAGCGCAGCTCCAATTCCCGGAAATAGAGCGACGGTTGTGGCTATCGCAACCCACTCCTCGCTCTCACTCTCATTTCAACATTATACACATTTTCCACCAATCCAAAAGAATGCACCCCCAAATGTGCACTCTCCCAGGGGGCCATTCCCCCACTACCTCAGCATCCCAATTTTCCTACATCCTGGAAGAAGGAAATTATGAAGTCAGTCTCCCAACAACTTTCATCGGAATAAGTAGAACATCTGTCTCCTGACAGCAAACGCGAAACTTGAACTTCGAAATTGTTCCTCATAAAAACGCGAAACTTGAACTTCGAAATTGTTCCTCATAAAAACGCGAAACTTGAACTTCGCAATTGTTCCTCATAAAAACGCGAACTGTAAGAAATCATTTAACTGTCTACGTTGAATGTGTACGTGTGAAACTCGCGTGTGTGAAAATTTGTATCAACGTGTAATCTCAACATTGTCACGGAGCGTGCGCAACCGAGGGGTCCGACCTGTCTGCGGAGGCCCGAACCCAACCGCTGTAAACCGATTATCGTATCCACGACGCACCATAAATGTAAGCGAACCTCTATGTATTTTCTTGTTGACGGAATTAACTAAATTGGTTAATTTTAATAAATCCCAAATTGTTAATTATTTGTATAGATCAATTCATTTCTTAATCGAGTCACTGCGTCGCTCCCATCTTTGCATGCACCTTTCCCTTTTTCACCCTCATCCCGAGCTATTGCGCTAGGCGTAGGCTAAAAAGAGGGAACCGCGATAAAACATATGCCCACGTCCCCTCAGGACGTGACAATACGAGAGCATTGCCAGTTCTAACCATTGATCCCATTCGTTATATTTATCCGCATATTGTTTTAAAAATTCTACTAGCACATGGTGAGATCTCTCAAAGGATCCATTGAATTGAGGATGAATCGCGGTCATTCGACATCGCTTGATACGAAATCATTTTGCGATCCGTTTGATGAGGCCGCTCAAAAAGTTATTTCCTTGATCTGTTAAGAATGCTTTGGGTGCCCCAAAGACGCATATAAATCTCTTCATAAATGCATCGGCGACCACTGTCGCTAGTGCATTTGGGAGTGGAATCGCGACACAATACGAGAGATTATCTTGGGTGGTCAGGATGTACTCGTTCTGATTCGCGGTACGTTGCATTGGACCTACTATGTCCATTGATATTTTGTCAAAGACTGTGTCCGGAGTGTCCGTTAAAATTATTGGTTGTTTTGTTTTGACTCTGACTAATCTTTTTAGTTGACATTCTAAGCATTGTTCGATTCTCCTTTGAACATCCGATTTCAAATTTTTCCAAAAATATTCGTGTTTAATTCTGTTGTACGTTTTCAAGACACCTTTGTGTCCTCCGACTGGTGACTTGTGCATCTCGTGAAAAATTGAATCACGTTTTTCGATTGGCGTGTAGCGTAGAGTTACTAAGCAGATTATTATTTTTATTTGACTCGTCTTGACTGTCTCTTTCGTGACGTTTATTATGTCGGTCCACATTAGGTGCTCGACGTGCTTATTATGGCCAATGCTCAATTATTGAATTTTGAGGGTTTCGCAAATTTCCCTTAGTTTTTTTACGCTTTTCGCGAGGTTCTCTGATATCAAGGATAGTGACTCAGAATTTTCGCCTTTGATGACTAATGCAATATTATATTTTTTTTCCAACCCTTTTGCTATAAGCTTGACCAACAGTCAAATCCTTCCAGAGGGAAAGTTTGTTTGCTTCAAATAACTTTCGTGCTCCAGAGTCACATGGTTTGCCAGCTGAATCGATAAAATAGACTAGGCGATCGTTTCGGAAATGAAACAATTCTTTCGTCGTGACACAATTAACAATTTGGAATTCAGTTTCCTTTATTCCGTGCGTCAGAGGCATCTTATCTTCGAAGGATTGCGAGTCAACCGAATCGGAGTTAGAATCTGTTGGACCGTTGGAATTAGAGTCAGAGGAAATTTGGGAATCAGTGATACGAAATGCTTTGCGCTGGCTAGGACCCTCAGCTGCTTTTCGGTCAGTACCCTTCTTGGGGCGCCTAACACGTGCGGATCTTATTACCTTGGCTTTTGTTTCATCGCTACTACTTTCTTCGTAGTTTACGACCTTACGGTTTCGGCGTGTAGGTGCCGGAGTTCGAAACGCACATCTGTCTCTTCTGGTAAGGGTGCATCGGCTCTTGCCGGTGTATCGTCGCCAAGTGTTTCTTTTCTCGTGCAGTTCCCTTTGTATTTGGAGTTACGTCGTTCGTCGCTTGACGACGTTTGTTTTTTTCCTGAGGGATCGGGTGGACGGCTACCTGAGTTGTGAACCTTATGGGGCTTCCACCTTCCTCATCGCTACTACCTGATTCTTCCGGTAGATGGTTTATTTCTAATAACGCGTTTTCTGCATTTCTTATTTGTCTTTGTTTGCAGTGAATAACGATTTCGGTTTCTTTTAATTTTTCAATTGGATTACGCGACATTGCGTCAGCGTTTGAATTCAAAGTACCAGGTTCGTAGACAACGTCGTAATCGTACTCGGAGAGATTTAGTCGCCATTTGAGAACGCGTGCATTCGCGTCTTTGGCCGTTTTGAACTAAACCAAAGGCTTGTGATCAGTGACGAGAGTAATTTCCTACCATATATATAGGGTCGGATTGCTTTTACGCTGTGAATGATAGTTGCTTTTTATTCGTAGGTGTCGTACCGAAGGGATGCTCCTCTTAATATGCACAATGTATAGGCTATCTTTACCTACTTCACCTTATAATGAACGGTTTTTGGAAATCAGGATATTGGAGAATCGGAGCTTCGCATAATTTGCTTTTCAGGACATCGAAGGCTTCTTGCGTTTCGTTTGTGCATTTGAAATCGACTTTGTCTTCGAGGAAATGAGTTCGAGATTTCGCGATTTTTGGGAAGTCTTTAATAAATCTGCGGTAATAGCCGGAAGCGCAGAAATTGACGAATATTTTCGACGTTCTTGGGTATTTTGTATATAATTATAATTATATACAAAAACCGCACTGGTAATTATCATAGAAACAAACAAAGCAATTTTTGCGACATCTTGCGCAACATATAAAAGCGGTTTTTTTTAAATAATCGCAGGGAGTTTGCAATACATCCGTACAAAAACATGTCCCATTAACATTCATGAAAATGTAGTAACTGATAATTTTGAGGCAAACCAGGCGTATTGAATCATGTCTTGGAATATTGGTTACGATGATTGATGGTGAATTATGCTACGTCGTCTTGTCCTCTAGATCAATGGTAGTAACGCCAGTTGCTCGATTCGCCACAGATTTTTAAATTAATTCAATTGTTCAAATCGTGCCTACGGCCATAGGTGGCAGTGCACTCCCCAGAAGCCCCTGCGCCCACCGTCATGACGCCATTACGCCTTTCTGTGCGATCCGTGACAGTCGCAGAAAAATACGTCTTAGAAAATCTTCAGTTTGTGTTTCTAGAAAGTTGCCTTTTCGTTAAAAATGAGCTCGTCGTCACGAGAGTATTCGGGGAGTTCCCCGAGATATAAAAGTCCGACGAAAGATTCTCTCATGGAACAATTACGACGCTTGGAAAAAGAGATCAAGCGGTCACGATCGCGCCATGGGCGTTCAAGATCGCGTCATCGAGAGGGGCGAGCATCAGAACTGCATCATCGAGAAAGGCAACGAAGATCGCGTCATCGGGAAGGGCGATCAAGATCTCGTCGACATTCGAGAAGAAACGAGTCATGGGACTCTGAAAAGGAGAATGGTGAGCGTATCGCTGTGACACACAGACGAACGCCGCATTCGAGGCATTCGTACTCAAGGAGTAAATCGAGGTCCATAACCTATGATTCCGACGGAAAGAGTGGTGAACGCCATCCGCGAGATGCGTCACACTCCAGTCGTGAACAGTCCATAGAAGCTCAAGGGTTAGACATAGAGGGCGGTGAGCGCAATCCGCGAGATTCGTCACGTCCTAGCCCCCACACAGCGGTGCCGGTAAAACAGACCGAGGGTAAGGTAGAGCAGTTACCGAAGAAGCTCGACGAATCGACATTGGGACTTCTGGGAGACGACCCGTCGAAATACGATCAACGCGGTCCTGATATACATCTGGCAGTAGCCGAGCGCTGATCAAAGATTTTACGGGATGGGCTTCCGAAAGATCAAAAGCGCGACCTCCAGGAAAAATGTCCAACGATAGGTAATTGTCCGTTAACTAAAGCACCGAAAATCAACCCGGAAATAAAGTTGGCTTTGTCAAATTTGGCGATAAAGAAAGATGCGTACCAGTACGCCGCTCAGAATCAACTGGGAGCTGGCATTAACGCCATTGGCGCAGCATTAACAGAGGTCCTGAGAGCGGAAGGGAGTACCGACCGAGAAATTGAGACATCAAAATTTATCGAACGTTTGGCCGATGCAGGCAGAATTCTATCTGACCTACACCATGATATGTCCAAAACAAGGAAATCGTTTATTGTCCCGGGGTTAAACCCCATTGTAAAAAATATCGCCAATGACAACCCAATTGATTTATGGTTATTTGGAGGAAATTTCGCAGAAAATCTCAAGGCAGCAAAATCGATGGAAAAATCTGCCAAGGATCTAACCAAACAAAGTGGTTATCAGCGAAGCTTCGGACACGCGCCCCGTGACGGAAATCGCAGATTTGGATCATCCTACTTAAAACCGAACAACTTCTCGAGAGAGCAGCAGCCGGAGAAGTTAAACTGGCACCGTCCCTCCGGAGCGAGTCAACGGGGCACTCAGAGGAAGGGACAGAAACCGAAAGACTTCCGGAACAAGGACAACCGTCGACCCAAGGAGTAGACTTGGTAAGAATCGCAGGAAGAGTGCGATATTTTTCCTCTACGTGGAAAAAATTGACTAATGACCCGTCCATTTTACAATGGGTGCGCAGGTACATTATTCCCTTCGTGAGTCAACCGTATTCACGAGTTGAATATAAACAACCAAATTTAACAGAGCAAGAAAGTATTGCTTGCGAATCGGAGATTGGTAAATTGCTCAAAAAAGGCGCAATATCTAGATGTGAGCCGTGCGAAGAGCAGTTCGTTTCGTCATACTTTCTCGTCTCAAAACCTAACGGTGACATGCGTTTTATTCTCAATCTGAAAAAACTGAATAAGTTTATTTCAGCACCGCACTTTAAAATGGAGGATAAAAAGATAGCTATTCGATTAATGCGGAAAGATATGTTTATGGCGACAATAGACCTTAAGGACTCATATTTTTTGATCCCGGTGGATGAAGCTAGCAGAAAATATCTCAGATTCAGTCATCAAAACACGCTATATGAATTTAACTGCATGCCGTTCGGTCTATGTACAGCCCCATACGTTTTTACTAAACTTATGAAGCCGATAGCGCAAAAATTGAGATCAAAAGGGTTTGTGTCTGTTTTTTATCTGGAAGATATCTTGTTATTCGAACAGTCAGCTCAGGAATGCCGAAATA
Organism: Ophion ellenae; assembly: GCA_963210295.1. Lineage (NCBI taxonomy): Eukaryota > Metazoa > Arthropoda > Insecta > Hymenoptera > Ichneumonidae > Ophion > Ophion ellenae. The sequence goes on from OY723395.1 coordinate 16,314,732, forward strand.
ATGTCCGAGAGACTCAAAAGTTAATCGAAAAAACCGGGCTGATACTAAATATGGAAAAATGCGTCCTTGAACCGTCGAAAGAAGTGAAATTTCTTGGTTTTCTTTTTGATTCGGAAAAATTCTGTCTGAAATTACCGCAAAGCAAAAGAAATCAAATATATGATCTCGCGAGGAAGTTTCAATCTATTGACCGTTGTCAAATCAGAAAGTTTGCCGAGTTTATTGGAACTCTAGTAGCGGCAAGCCCCGCAGTTCGGTAAGGGACTCTATATACAAAGAACTTCGAAAGAGAAAAATTTCTAGCGTTACAAAAAACAAATGGAAATTATGATAAGATTATGAAAATATCGAACAAACTAATCCCAGACTTAGAGTGGTGGACAAAGAATATAAGAGAGTGTGCTAACCCGATAAGAGAGGACCATTTTGAGATGGAAATTTTCAGCGATGCCTCGCTAACAGGCTGGGAAGTAGCTTGCGGGGGAAACCGGACACATGGGTTTTGGAATAGTCAAGAGCGAGAAGAACATATTAATTATCATGAGCTAAAAGCAGTTTTTTACGGGCTCAAATATTTCGCTAAAGATAAACACTCATGCGAGATATTGCTCCGCATTGATAATACGACGGCGTTGTCATACATAAACCGTATGGGCAGTGTTCAGTTGCCCAAGTTGTCAAATCTATCAAGAGAAATCTGGCGGTGGTGCGAGAATCGCGATTTATGGATTTTCGCTTCATACATCAGTTGTCGCGATAATAAAGAAGCAGATGGGGAGTCAAGAGCCAGGCAAAACGAAACCGAGTGGGAATTAGCTAGTTGGGCATACGACCAAGTAGAGTCAACTTTCGGGGATTTCGACATAGATTTGTTCGCGTCAAACGTAAACGCAAAGTATAAAAAATTCGTCTCTTGGCACAGAGATCCAGAGGCATGTGCGGTAGACGCTTTCACCATACCGTAGACAAACTTATATTTTTACGCCTTTCCACCATTTGCCGTCATCTTGAGAACGATTAGGAAAATAATTATAGAGCAAGCAAATGGGGTGTTGGTTGTACCGTTTTGGCAAACACAATCATGGTATCCCCTGTTTAAAAAATTGCTCGTATCTCAACCAATCCTTTTTCATCCAGAAAATGACTTATTAATTGATAATTGCAGGCGAGCTCATCCGTTACGAGCCTCACTTTCCCTGGTTGTCGGGAAATTATCGGGCAAGCATTTGCCTTGAAAGGAGTCCCTCGTGAATCGATACCGATAGTGATGGCGTCGTTGTCAGAGGGAACAATTAACCAATACTGGAAACCATTGAATCTATGGTGGGATTTTTGCCAAAAGCAGAGAGAGAATCCTTTTCAAGCTCCAATAGGACGCGTTCTCGAATTCTTAACAGCCTCTCTATCCCACGTAAAAACTTATGGAACGTTAAATTCGTATAGGTCGGCCCTAGCATTAATAGTTATAGGTGATATAGGGCAACATGCCGTTATCAAGAGATTTTTTCGAGGCGTGGCTCACCTACGCCCGCAATCAGCAAAATACGACGAAATCTGGGATCCTGACCCAGTATTATGTTACCTCAAAACGCTGTGGCCGCACGACACACTGTCGTTTGAGGATTTATCAAAGAAATTAGTAATGTTGTTAGCACTAGTGACAGCACAAAGAGTACAAACTCTGTCAAAGATTAGGTTAAGCTGTGTTGTCACGTCCTGAGGGGACGTGGGCATATGTTTTATCGCGGTTCCCTCTTTTTAGCCTACGCCTAGCGCAATAGCTCGGGATGAGGGTGAAAAAGGGAAAGGTGCATGCAAAGATGGGAGCGACGCAGTGACTCGATTAAGAAATGAATTGATCTATACAAATAATTAACAATTTGGGATTTATTAAAATTAACCAATTTAGTTAATTCCGTCAACAAGAAAATACATAGAGGTTCGCTTACATTTATGGTGCGTCGCGGATACGATAATCGGTTTACAGCGGTTGGGTTCGGGCCTCCGCAGACAGGTCGGACCCCTCGGTTGCGCACGCTCCGTGACAATGTTGAGATTACACGTTGATACAAATTTTCACACACGCGAGTTTCACACGTACACATTCAACGTAGACAGTTAAATGATTTCTTACAGTTCGCGTTTTTATGAGGAACAATTGCGAAGTTCAAGTTTCGCGTTTTTATGGGACAATTTCAAGTTCAAGTTTCGCGTTTGCTGTCAGGAGACAGATGTTCTACTTATTCCGATGAAAGTTGTTGGGAGACTGACTTCATAATTTCCTTCTTCCAGGATGTAGGAAAATTGGGATGCTGAGGTAGTGGGGGAATGGCCCCCTGGGAGAGTGCACATTTGGGGGTGCATTCTTTTGGATTGGTGGAAAATGTGTATAATGTTGAAATGAGAGTGGGAGCGAGGAGTGGGTTGCGATAGCCACAACCGTCGCTCTATTTCCGGGAATTGGAGCTGCGCTTCCTTATCTGGAGCGCAGGAAAATACAGAGGAAAAAGGGGCCTTGTCGGCGCTAAGAACGCACGCTTGAGATAAAGCTTGTTGACCGAGGCCCGCGAGTCCGCATGGGATATACCAGCGCCGTTTTATGGCCGGGTCAACTTCCTGGGTCGGAGGATTTTCTCCTAGCGAGTGTGTATTTTAAGGATTTGGACATTTTTCCGCTCTTGGATGATCGTTGGCATTCGGCATCGTTGCGTCGTTATATATTTACGTCTTTACGAATATCATTACGAATTTCTTGCGTGTCGCTTCACGTGTTCGTCATCCTTGTAATCCGAAGGTTTCCTTTGTGTATTTTTGGTCTTAAGGACACTCTGCGATGTACTCGGACTCTGTTCGGATTACAACGAGACTGTTCGAATTTTTCCCGCTTGTATGCTTGTTCTCGATATCGTTAAGATCGCCACGCTTTCGCGTGGGAAGGTACGAGAAACGCTTAGTTATATTATCGTGGATAGGCTACATTTCCGCCGTGGTAGGCCTAACTCTAAAGAAAAATATTTAAATCCGTCGAAAAATGAAAATGCCGCTATCGCGCTATTAAGCTTAAAAATACATTGTACGCATTTGGTCACGACGTGACAGTGTCGAGAAAACTGACAAAGAGATAAAAGTCAAGAACATAGATCGTATCAAAATGTCGGGTCCGGGAAAAAATCAACCCCTTTTGTGTTTACCGTTTTTTAAAAGACAGCCGAAGCTGTGTGTAGCAACAGTCTTGGACTGTCATATCCAGCGTTCGGCAAGGCTGCGGCCTAATAACGAAGACTTTTTGTTATTAACACATAAGAAACCTCACCGCGTAGCGACAACGAAAGCGATACGGCGATGGTTAAGAGAGGTGATGGCCAAAAGTGGTATTGACACCAATACTTTCGGCCCACATAGCACAAGACACGCGGTTAGGTCCGCAGCATATCGTAGAGGTGTCGATGTCGAAACAATCCGAAAGGCTGCGGGCTGGACGGAAAAATCGAGTGTGTTCGCGCGGTTCTACAATCGACCTGTCATCAGAGATACAAAGATATCTAAAGCTATAATCACTTAGACTGTAAGAGTTGTCATGAGACAGATATTACCAATGTTAACCTTACGTTCATTCGTGTACGTGTTACAATACTCTGAAATACAAATTGCATAAAACTTTAAACAACTACCATTGATCTAGAGGACAAGACGACGTAGCATAATTAGACGATCAAACGAACTTACCTAAGTGATGTTCGATCGTGATTATGCTAGACGTCTTGTCCGAATAGATCAAACCCCCCCTGGTTTTCCCAACCCTTTTGATCTATTCAAGATGCAATTTGTTAGCTTTCAAATATAATGGCGTCATGACGGTGGACGCAGGGGCTTCTGGGGAGTGCGCTGCCACCTATAAAGATGGAATTTTTCCTAATCGACATTGGTATTCTCATTAAAAACCCAATGTTCCTCCTCATAAACTTTACAATGAAAAATACAAAACCCACCGTTATGAATTGTTTCATTGGAAAAAAAGAAAATAATTTTAAAAAATAATGTAAATAAATTTTAAAGAATAATGTACGGGTGAGAAACATTGTGAATAATTGTTGGCATAACAAAAAAAAAGAAGATCCGAAGTCGAAGTAGTCGATAATAAAGAAAATGGAAAATATGTATGTTTTATGACTCTTGACCTAAACTGCTGGTCGTCTCCGCCTATATCCCTCCAAGGCCTCCGACCGACTCCTGTAACGTCGCGAGCAAAGCGCATACAAATATTGCGTTTTCTCCCTCCTACTTTATTGAAATCCGGCGAGAACGCTGGCCTGAGCGATTTCCCATGGAAATCGTGAATAACCATTAAACGAATATGGCATTCACATTTTTCGACACATTCTTGTATCTTCTTAAGCTTAGACATACCACAGCTGCAATGTAACCTATTGATAATAAGCGAGCGTCGGGCGTACTTTCGTACGACCCTCCTTACCCACTCGAATTCAACGAGAACATAGTTTAGGCACGCTTTCTCGGGAAAGTCGTAAAACAAAAAAAATCATACTGTAAGCCAGATGACCCAGAGTTCACCCGCCGGCGAAGGCGTAGCGGAGCTCCGATTTTCTAATCCGTGTGGACACCAAGGATAGACCAAGACCGCCGGAAAAGTCCACTCGACTCGGTCATAAAACCGGGCCGCGACGAAAATAAAATGCAAATGCGACGAAAATAGAACGCCGGGCCCTAGACTTTAGATAAACAAACACGATCCCATGCGCTTTTTTCACGAAAACTCGCTCGGAATAGCTTCATTCCAATTGGTCTGTTTGTAATTAATTTCATGCGCCCAGACTCCAAGATACAAAGAACTGTCTCCTACGTCGACCGCTCCGATTGGATAAAAGGGAGTCAAAAACGAAAACCCCCTTTTTCTCCTACTCCATCCAAGAAGAGAAATCTGGAGCAGGAAGATCCACAGGATTAAAGAAAAATCAGTTCAGCATCATCATCCAAACCAGAAAGATCTCTTCTATCGACTCCAACCTTGTATCGCGATTCGTACCTCTGTTCCGCGTTTAATAATCCAACTCTGTTCTTCGATCATCCATTTGCATATCTATTTACTTCGAAAAGTATTGTGAATCTTCTCCGCGCTCTTCACACTCGCGAAGTGACCCTCTCACCCACCTGCGGCAACATTGTAAACACAGCGTGCGTGCGGTCCATCGACTGACATTGTACAAGTGAACAGGCCGAGAGCGGAGGCCCTTTCACCCAAGTCCGAAGGACCGTCATTCGGCAAACGTAAGCTAACTGCATCATTTTTTGTATCATTTTCTTAATCCGCCGAACTGTATTCTTCCCATGTTTCCGACCGGCCAAGTGGACGGTACGCGGTAATAAACGAAAATTTGTAAACGGTAACTACATCTGTCGCAATCACTCACATAACTCTTGACCATCTAGGTACTCGAGACCTAGAACACCCGTTCCGCACATTCTCCTTTTACCCTCATCCCGTGCTATTGCGCTTGGCGTAGGCGAGAAAGAGGGAAACGAAAGTTTTAAGCTCTCATCCTTTCCGGATGTGACACTCCACAGCAAGCTTGCTTTTTTTCCCCCTCTTCTCGCCGTCGATAATCCTTTTCTTCGTGGAACGTGGGTATGAGGAGATGGATCGAGTGAATGAACGCATGGGATAATAAAAAGTCCGTTTCTTTATTTGCGGAAAGTAATAAATCCATTTTTTCACAATTAAATACTTACAACAACAAACACAATTTTAACAAGTTTTACATCGAGGGAACAAAATATACACATAATTTTCATGAGTTTTATACATCAATATTCACAAAAATGTATACAATTTTACATCAAGGTTGTAGAAAAAAACAATTACATAACGTTTTACGACGGTATTCTTTAATGCCCCCATGGTAGGGTATCAGAGGTCCCAGGTATGATATACCGCTTATCGTCATGAGGACTCAGAGCAATTTTCGTCTCGCGAATGGGGTAGATCTTATGCAACTTTGATCGAATGCACGTTTGCCTACGCTCCATTTCAACTTCTTCCTTCAAGCATTGAGCATAATCGTCAAACGTGATTGTCCTAGCCACAACGCTACTCTTGACACCTTTAACTTTTTTCGTGTCCTTCTTACCCTCGGCACGTGTTGCGTACATTTTCGATCGAAGTCCAATAAAATCGGTCATAATTGCTCCATTACATTCGTCCTTCATGAGACCGGGCACCTTCTTGTTGGCAAGCGGTACACCATACCGATTGTCCGCCGAATAATCGCTTGTATCGAATTTTGAAATGTCGCGCTTCATGTCGGCATATATATCATCGCTCTCAATGTCATATATGAGACTATTCGTATCGGTATACATGACTTTACATTTATCTCGATACAGAGGTACCATATACTCGTGATGAAATCCATACAAGAACGTTTTGGATATGTCGAGTATGCACATACCCACATATATCGGCTTGTTGAATTTCACTTCGAGATTGCGCAATTCGACGGCAACGAGGTTTTCCGAAAAAACACTTCGGCTGTGGAAGTTCGGCTTCGCAATCATTGCCTCTGCGCCCTATCTACCCTCCCTTTTTGTTAAAAGCTTCACATCTACATGGTTGCGCACATTCTCCATCGTTTTTCCGAAGACCGCATTATTCATTAATTTGAATAAATTCTTTTCGAAATCGTTTTTGGCAAGCGTTCGAAACTGGGTATTTAACTCGATATACGAACGTAGCCAGGGGGATTGTATAAACTGTAGGACTCTATGGATTTTCGTGAGGCAAAGTCCATGGCGTAAGCACTGTTGCAAATTCGGGTAGTGTATGACGTAGCGCTTTTTATCGCAGACGGTTGCCAACAGCTTTTCCCCCTGCTTACCCGGCGGTTTTTCATGTATTGGACAAAACGGCAGGTCTTTGTGCGCATCATGTAGAGATTGGGGATATTCCAAGTCGACTTCAAGGATGTAGCCTATAGGTAAGTCTAGCGCGATGCATGGTGGATCAAAATTGGACACGTCGTTGACCCATCGAAAATCTGCATATGGCAAGGGTTGACACATTGCCCATCCATACAAATTATTGACATCAAAATACATCAAGTATGATGATGCTTTTGATGGATCATACGACTCTATGTACTTGTTATTAGCGTGTGCATATCGGTTCGAGCATTGACTCAGACCACTGCGTATACCCCGCTCAACGAATAAAACCATATCGATGTCAGTTAGTAATTCAAACTTGACATTCATGTGTTTTAACATAGCACCCCAGGTATACCCCGGCAATGTGTAGTAATACGCGGAATCAAGTCCATAGCTCTCAACGCATGTATTTCGAAAGTTTTCGAGAATATCGGCTAATAACAAGATATCTGTCTTCAAGTACAACTCGCTATAGTCGCCCATCGTTCGAAGGGAGAACCGCTCCCAAACTTTCTCAGCATGTGCGTACTCGCTCTCACATACTGTAGCATCTGTCAGGGAACTGTAAAATGCATCACGTGGTGGTAGGTAAGTGTCGTCTAGCTCGGTCACGTCATCAATATATTCATAAGGGAAGACCCCTTTTCGTGTCAGCAAATTGAAATTGTCCGTCGAGAAAGCTGGGAATTGTGTGCGTAAAATTTTGAGTTTGTGCTCGGTCAAGAATGAGATTAATTTGTCGAGACTAGTGTTGAGGAATTTGTAAGAGTCGATAAAGCGCAATTGGATCTTGTGTTTTGAATCGTCTGTAATTTCAACATGCTTCGTAAAGGACATGTATTTTTTCTTTGTGATTGGAAGCACATCGGTAGCACATCGGTTCTTCTTTCGAACGCTGTGGCTACTTCCTTGATTATAAAATGTGCATCGTAACCGGGTAAGTTGTGGAAAACTACTGGAATGAAAAATGACTGCTTGTAATTTAGGTCGCAGTTGGAATCGGCGGGGCCTCTATATCGCCCAGTCAGATGGCAATGATCTCGAACGCGTACATCTTCTTGCGCAAATGGTTTCTCACATATGTGACATTGAGTCTCTGCTCGAAAACTAGCCCACTCACTCGGTGTTAAATACACCATTGGTACATTATCACAGAAAATTTCTTTAAACCGCAGTGCTAGATTTTTTAGTTCTTCTACAAACCATGATACACAATCAGCACTGCGACGCGAGTGATATGAAGATAATGAATCGTTATACGAACAACACACATAGTATCCGATACTAAACACTTCATGGTGTTGATAAATATCTTTCGCTAGGTTCTCTCCATCGGTCTTTGCCATCACACACTCCAAATCAGCATACACAATGAAGGGATGTCGCTCTTTCCGGCTAAAGTTGCTGAACTGGAGCCACTTGTTGGTGTCGTTTGGTAGTCGGATCGCACAGTCATTTATTGCTCCACAATCGACCTCATCTGATCGCAATTTTCCCTCTGATCCGAAGTAGTGCAAACACCTGCAAAAAAAAGATTGTTTTGTTTAAATCGTCTAGCATATATAATTACCTATATATATATTGTAATGTCGGTTCGATGGGTTTGGTTGGTTTTTATTTTGAACGAGCTGTCTGACTCGCTACAGAACTCGGTTTTAGGACGGAACAACTCGGTTAACACAAGGTTGAGCTACTTGAGACGCGTTTATTCAAATGATCGTCGAACAGAGATTCGGTGTGATACAAATTCGATGACTTACTGACTAGCTTAGCTTAGATTCGTCGCATTTTATAGAAGTAGGGCCTGAGAAAATTGAGGTAGTGGGAGGAAGGGCCGACGTGACGCTTGGGTCGTCATTCGAGAATTTTCCATTGGGGGGAAGGGCCTACGTGACGTTTGGAGTGTTGTCCAAAAGAGTTTCCGAGAAATGCAGCTGCATCGAGCGGAAATAGTCGAACACGATCGTTGGAAGAAAAATATGGCCCTTCTAATCTTTGAGTCGGACTCTTCGTAGGGATGTAGGCGGATGCAATAAATTTGGGAGATCAAGTCGGACCGTGAGAAAAGGAAAAGTGAAAAGTTCCCAGAGTATATTACACCTCCCCCCTAATTTAAGAAAATTCACACCCAAAAAAAGTGAATTTTCGTTTAAGCTTTAAGGTTAGTAGATCGACGGCGACCTGTTGGTTTTGCAATATGTTTGGCATTACGGTTTCCAGTAAATTCTAACATGGAGCATTCGTCCCTGTCGTAGTTAACGTGGTAGTCTATGTGTTCGTTATTCTGATGAAAACAGTTATTGTAAACGTTAATGCAAGGGGAGAATGTTGCTCTGAACATTTTGGTAATGAGATTGGATAAACATCCACATAATCCGCATCTGAACATAAGGTACAAGAGGACAACGGCAGTGCAACTGTAACCGAGATATCTGATGCCTTCGTAAGTAGTTTCAACAAATGTTTTAGTCCGTTTACGTTGTCCAATCTTTTCTGCTTTGTCTGAAATCTCGTCTAAAGTTTGTCCAAGAGCTTTGAGTTGAGTAAGGTCAACGTGTGTAGGCCGTCCTAATGTTGTCAGCTGAATGTCTTCAAGAAACACTGAATGGTTCCGGAGGACCTCTTCAAGATTAGGAACTTTGAGTGTCTTATTGAGGATGATGTCAGTCGCTTGAGTGATCTTCTTCTCGTAGCTAGGTCTTACAAAGATGTGTTCAGTATGCCTAACACAATTACCAGTCATCGTTATTTTGTTAGTACCGCGCAGTAGTGCTTGATGTGTTTCGTGATCGTCACAGCTAATGTAGAGCGTTTCGTCATGTGGGGATGTGACGATCCAAGAATTTCCTGATTTCAACTGAATCCACAAGGATTTAACTAGATTTATGTAAAGTATTTGACATTGAGCGTCGGATATGTCTGTCGGTTTTTGGAGGATTACTGCTTCGCAGCTATTGGGATCGTGCACAAAATAGTCGGGATTTGTACGTTTGCTTCATTACTTGGATTTTCAGTATTCAGATTTTCTTCATTACTTGGAGTGAATACTGTTCGGGCTGCATTGATAATTACTAATGTGTCAGGAGGGTTCACATAATAAAAGGTGCTTGTTGATTTTCAGTGCGCAATTCTTCCATAGCTTTAGAAAGTGTAGATGCTATTCCTTTAACTACTGCTGTTTGATTGCTAATTAGGGTACTCAATTTTTTATTATCAGCGTGAAGTTTATCGATCTCATCATTATAATATTCGGCGTCGGAATTTCCTAGAGTTCCAAACAGAATTTTACTTATATCCCCAATAAAGTTAAATACACTTCTTTTAAATCGGGGCTTGTAATCAATAATGTTCATTAACCGAGATCTTCTAGCATCTATTCTATTTAACCTCTGTCGAAGTATTTCGATTAATGTGGATTCCGAGCAGTTCTTTTTTTCCTTGGCTCCGTTGCAGATAGTTGATAAGTTCAGCGCAGCTCGCACCAGCTCGTCCCGTTGTAGATTTATTTCGGTGCGGACGACGTAGTTGACTACTGTCCAGGTTTGATGGTAGATTACGACGTTTCCTAAGTTTTCCATGTATGCGGCGCCTTCAAGTGGTTCCACCCTTAATGCGTCTGTTTTGACGGACGTTACGAAGAGGGGAAGAATTAACAGCGACATCATTCCTGCACAGAGTTAAAAAAAATTAGTTTCTATGATAAGGTTTTAATTTGTTAACGTGGATTAATTTTTTTCTGTTGTTTAGTAATATTTCGTAGTTGACGTCTGATGTTTGCTCTAGTATGATGGCAGGCCCTTCCCACTTTGGGACAAGGGGTGTCTTGTCTTTCTCTTGAGCAACGAGGACTTCGTCGCCCTTTGTGAAAATGGATACAGGACGGTGTATGCGAGCGTCCTGGACTGCCTTGTAGTATTCTTTAGCAGCGATTAGATTGTCGCGTCCTCTTTTTACGATACGTTCGTGATCAGCGTGTAGTCCTTCGAAGTATTGGTCGATTGTTACACTGGTCCTTTGAACTGGTAGGTTATTTGGGATGTTGGGTTTCCTTCCAAATTGCATTTCGAACGGTGTTAATCCTGTTCCTTCGTGTTTTGCTGTATTGTACGCCATAGAAACAAATTTCAACTTTTTATCCCATTCTCCTTGACGATCGTAGATCAATGCTTTGATTTGTTCCTTAATTGGAGCATGTGCTCGTTCAAGGCTTCCGTTACTCTGAGGGTGGAACGTTGTCGTTGTCATGTATGAGATCTTGAAAAGTTTTACCAGATGTTTGAACGTCTGGCTAATAAAGTTTCGTCCACCATCAGTTAGGATAATCTTTGGGGCTCCGTGAATGTAAATGAAATTATCCACCAATGCAGTTACCGTGGATTGAGCGTCCTGTGATTTTAAAGGGATCAGCGTAATGTATTTCGTCAGCTGATCTTGTACAGAGAGGATGTACTTGTGCCCCTCATAAGTTTCAGGTAGCGGACCCACAAGGTCTAATGCCATTTTTTCATTAGGTTTTTCCGGTGTATCTGTAATTATTGCTTCTGCTCGCGGTTGTGTTCGCACGAGCTTGATCCTCTGGCACGTGTCGTACTACGGATGTAATCTTCGATGTTCCTTTGAAGGTTCGGCCAGGTAGCAACAGCCTTCACTCGATCGAGGGTTTTCGCTACTCCGAAATGACCTGTGGCATTTGTCCCATGGTGTTGTTTTATGATATCCATCGGTTCCTCTTCTGTACCTGGCTCGTAGATTTCCGTGTCATAAAGGTAGAGAAGGGGTCGCTCTGTTTTCTTCGACCAAATAAATGAGATCATCTGCTTAATTACCATTTTTGTAATTGGATTTTTGCTTAGTTGTTGGCACCCTAAATAAATCTTCGTAGGTCCATTGATCATTGATAGTTTTTCAGCTAATGAGTTGTACCATTCGATCTCATCTGCTGTGAAATCAAGGTGCAATTCGTCTTCACTGTCTCCAGGCTGACCTGTGATTTTGATCCTTGATATGTTCCTGAGTGGTGTCTCCTCCAAAATTTCGGGAACTTGTGGAATTTCCTTCGATAATGCGAATTCGATGTAAAAGGGGAAATTCACGTTTTGCGTTTCTTGATCATTATTTCTCTCTGCTGCGTTGTTAGTTTTTTCTGCAATGACGATTTCTTCTTGATTTCTTAACTGCTCATTTGTGGGATTGTTGCATTTTCCTTGACGTGTAGTTACCGGGTATATCCGCGATAAGGCGTCGGCGTTAGTGTTTAACGTCCCTTTCTTATAAGCAGCATCGTACTCATATTTCTCGAGTTTCAAGCGAAGTCTCATTAGGCGACTATTTGTTGGGGGATTCGAGGTTCTGAGAATCCATATCAGCGGCTTGTGATCCGTAACGATTTGAAATTTTTTTCCATGCTAATACTGTCGGAAATGTTTCACGGCCCAGGCTATTGCCAACATTTCTTTCTCCGTAGTGGAATAGCGTTGTTCAGCCTTGTTAAGAGTGCGTGATGCGTAGGCGACTGGTCGATCCTTTCCGAGGGATCCTTGAGATAGGACAGCGCCTATCGCATGGTTACTAGCGTCGGTGGTGAGCACAAAAGATTCCTTGAAATCTGGGTACTGAAGGACAGGTGACGATACGAGTGCTGTACGTAGTAAATTGAAAGCCTGTTTTTGTTTATCAGTCCATGCCCATGTTGTTTCTTTCTTCAGAAGCTCCGTAAGGGGCTTTGCTATTTTGCTGAAATATTTTATAAATTTTCGGTAATATCCGGCCAACCCCAAGAACTGTTTGAGTTGCGTTTGGTCTCGTGGTTTCGGGAAGTTCTCTACCGCCTCTGTTTTCTTCGGGTTTGGTTTTACTCCTTCTTCGGAGATGATGTGTCCCAGAAATTCCAATTCTGGTCGCAGGAATTCGCATTTATCAGGCTGTAGTTTTAAATCCGATTCGCGAAGGCGAGTTAAAACATCTATCAGTTTTTTGTTGTGTTCCTCGATTGTTTGCCCGTAAATTATTATGTCATCGAGGTATACAAAGCATGTGTTTCCGATTAGTCCTCGCAACGCGTTATTCATCAAGCGTTGGAACGTTGCGGGTGCGTTCTTTAATCCAAATGGCATTCTGTTGTAATGGTAGTGGCCCGCTGGTGTAGAAAACGCTGTCTTTTGCTTATCACGTTCGTCCATTGGAATTTGGAGAAATCCTGACGCTAGATCAAAAGGGGAGAAATATTTTGCTCGGCCTAATTGATGCAATATTTCGTCGATGCATGGGAGAGGATAGGTATTGTGAGTAGTTTTTTCGTTTAATTTTCGGAAGTCAATCACGATTCTCCATTTTTGTTTTCCTGAGGCATCAGATTTCTTTGGTACAACCTAAATAGGTGAGTTGTATGGCGAGTCACTCGGCTCTACTAACTCTTTCTCCAGCATTTCGTTTACCTGCCTGTCGATTTCTTCCTTGTGAACCGGCGGGTACCTGTATTGTTTAATGTTCACGGGCATATCGTCGCTCGTGATGATGCGATGTTTGACCATCTTTGTACCTGGGAGTGGGTCTCCAGGTAGGGCAAATACATCGGGAAAACTAGAAACGATGTCCCAAACCTTTTCTGCTTGATCTGGCGGAACGTGTTCGAGTCGAACGTTTTCTTTCAATGTGTGAATGCGTTCGGCGGAATTCGTAATTTCTATAGCATTGACACGAGCTACATCCTTCGGTGCATCTTGGTGCTCCTCCTCAGGCGAACAGGCGGTTTCCCCAAAAGGAATGCCCTGCAGCTGGTCAATCGTAACCATGATCGGTTCTTCCGAGTCATTCATAAGTGGTACTCGGGCTTCGTAATCCTTGGCTTGGAAGACGCAAGGCACTACTGCTTCTGGATTGTTCTCATCTGTGACGGCTACTCCATTTTCGATATTTGTACGAACCGTGATGGAATAGATGGTTCGTGGCGGAATAGTGACGGATACCTTCTCGAATTCGAACCGTTGGCCGTCGAACATCAAATAATTTTCTCCTCCGATACCGATGTTCGTTTGGTATTTTTCCATGAATGGAATGCCGATCAACCCATCCTCGTCTAATGGGAAGTCATTGGGAACAACGTGAAAGATGTGTCTTTCCTCGAAATTCTTATTTGGCAGCGAACAATGATTTATGACGTTCATTGCCCATAGAAAACGGTGTTTTGATATTCCGATTTATCTGCGATCCTTTCGGTAACATGCTGATTTTTATTAAATTTATCGCAGATCCGGTATCTAGGAGAAAACTGCCTATCCTGCTGGCTGTTCGTGTGGGAAGTTTGACCACTCGTTTAGTGGATCCGATGGCATTGACTCGTGGGATATTTCTTGAGTCGCGATAGTTGCTTCCTCTCCTGGTATGTGATTCACAGTTCGTATAGGTGGGTCGTTGTGTGTTTGTCCATTTCGAAGACCCGATTTTTATTACCATGCCTTTGGCGAAGATTGTGTATCGTACAATTTTTTACGACAATCGCGGTCCAGATGTCCTATTTTATCACAGTATCGGCAAACAACTGGTGGACGTTGCGTACTGAGCAAGGTTCTTAGAATTTTTTGGAAGGGTGTCTTGTGGGTATCCGGGCTACCTGCGCCTTTGTCCGTCAGGGTAAGGTTACGCGTAATCATTTCCCGAGTATAATCGTAAGCCTCTGCGGCTTGCGCTCGAGCAATTGCCATACGAATATTGTCAGGCCTTTGCGCACGTACTTCAGTGGATATTTCTTTCTTTAATCCTAACAGGTACTGGTCTAACCCTTATTGCCGTTCATACTCTACAATGAGACGCCTTTGTGTTTCATCTGGCGTTGAATTAGCTAATACCGTGAGCAGCTGATTTTGTACTTTCAAAAATCGGTTTGTGAACTTTGAAACGGTTTCGGTTTTCTGTTGGAACATTCGCGATCTTTTATCTCGCCAAACACTGACCGGTTGCAAGTTTCCGAACAGGAATCGTAGACACTCGTAGAGTTGTTCGTAGGTGTTCGTTTCGTATTCTTGAATTTCGCTTGCCGCGTATCCTACTATTTTTTTTGTCATTATCAATCGACGGAGGTAATCCGATCGGCTGACTTGCGATTTTACATCTTCGATTGACGCAGTAAAAGTTTCGACTCCCAAGGATTTACCATCAAATTCGCGGATTAATTCGGGAGCTTCTTTTGGTGTTAGCTCTTGAAAAGAATCTTCGGATATTGTGGGCACATTACGCAGGGCATTGTCTTCCATTTCGACTTGCGAGTCCGAGTCTTTTATTCGATTAAACGCCGTTTTGATGGCTGCGTTTACGTTCGATAGCGACATTTCGCTCTGATCTATTGAATCAGTCTCGGAATCGGTCGTTATAACCTTTGATTCACGGTAACGAGTAAATGAGTCTTTACTCACCGATTCCTTTTGTGAATCTAGCTTCAGACGTGGCCTCTCGTAGACTCGGCGTTTCGTCGATCGGTCCTATGTTCCCAGCGTTGATAGTCAGGCAACCTCACACTTAGCACCAATTGTAATGTCGGTTCGATAGGTTTGGTTGGTTTTTATTTTGACTGAGCTATCTGACTCGCTACAGAACTCGGTTTTAGGGCGGAACAACTCGGTTAACACAAGGTTGAGCTACTTGAGACGCGTTTATTCAAATGACCGTCGAACAGAGATTCGGTGTGATACAAATTCGATGACTTACTGACTAACTTAGCTTAGATTCGTCGCATTTTATAGAAGTAGGGCCTGAGAAAATTGAGGTAGTGGGAGGAAGGACCGACGTGACGCTTGGGTCGTCGTTCGAGAATTTTCCATTGGGGGGAAGGGCCTAAGTGACGTTTGGAGTGTTGTCCGAAAGAGTTTCCGAGAAATGCAGCTGCATCGAGCGGAAATAGTCGAACACGATCGTCGGAAGAAAAATATGGCCCTTCTAATCTTTGAGTCGGACTCTTCGTAGGGATGTAGGCGGATGCAATAAATTTGGGAGATCAAGTCGGATAGTGAGAAAAGGAAAAGTGAAAAGTTCCCAGAGTATATTACAATATATATTATGGTAACTACATACCGATCGCAGATATATTTTTTATGCTCCTTTTTGGTCAGTTGTGCTCCCACGAGTCTCGACAGGTTCTTGATCCATACGAAGTGCCCCACATTGCTGTCCTCGGTATCTTGCATGTGCAGCAAATTGATGTGCTTTTTCTTCTTGTGTTGAGTTATGCGTATTGGAACAATGTCCTTTTTGGTGGTGGTGGTATATACGTTGATCGATACATTGTTTTGAAGTTCAAACTTTTTTATTTGATGTATCGTCACCGGGAATTCGATATTCTTCAGCTTCAGTACTGTCGAATAATGAGGGTAAGAAGATGGACGGTGGCTATTTTGTTCAGCTGGGTATAGAGCAGCTACAACTGCCCATGCGAAACATGCGTTATCGTCGGATTTGACGTTAACCACAGCCTTCTTCAACATTATTTCCCGCGGCAATGATATAGAGCACCCGGCACGCATCGGATTATACTTATTCACATTTATCGTGAGGTTAAGTATTTTCTGCAGAGCCCAGCCACTATCACGTTCTTGAAATTCATCAAGTAAGGTTAAAGTGGGCTCAATAACACGCTGTTCATACCACTCACCCAAATCGTTTGTGCTAAATAGTGCCCAGTTTCGCGAATTCACCATTAAACACTGTATTGATTTTAATACTGTGGTGCTTGTCGATGATATTTTGCACATGATAAAGCACTAGGACGCGAGCATCATTTAGAAAGTGTTTCAGCATGTTGTGGTTGCGATTGATGATGGAACCGGTCAGTATCCGACTCTCGAAGGATGTTTCAATCTCTCGCCAGATTAACTCATGATCACCATGTTCTGCGCTCGTGTGTATGAAACGACTCCGCACACAATTCCTCAGTCCTTCCAGACGCGCTATTTGGACTATTAGTGACTGTTGATGTCCGATTAATAATCGCGGGCGCTTTATCCGGCTTTGCGTTTCCAGCCTTTCGATGAACTCGATGCATCGTTGCTCCCACGCAGAAAAATCTTCGAACGATCGTAAAAGCACGACTTGGTCATGCAAGATTTGCTCCATGTTGACGAGTACGAAAAAACTTCCACGATGTTAACAGACTGACTGCTTCATGCAAAGTGCGGTCAGATTTGAGCGGAGCGGATTATTAAAAAGGCCTTCGGGAAAAAAGAATTGAGGCCCTCTCTCTCGGGAAAACGGAGTTTTCTGATAACGCGTAGATCGCTCGAGGAACATGAGACAAAAACAGAAAGTCGGGATGCATCGGGTCAAAAGATTTTATGGGTCTTGAAGCTCAAGTGGTCCATCGGCGCCAACGGCCCTTGACGATAGATCCCTAAAGTTTATAGTTTTTCCAAGAAATCCTGACTTGTCGAGACCTGTCTAAAGTGTTGGCGAGATTCGTGACGGGTGGACTCGCATGCAAACATGTTGACATTATCTTTCGGAATGGAGACCTCGATGATACTTTTCAAGAGCTGCGCTCAAGTGGTCCATCGGCGGCCTTTGATCCCTAAAGATTACAGTTTTTCCAAGAAACCTGTCAGGACCTATCTCGAGTGTCGGCGAGCTTTAAGACGGGGTGGATGCAATTGACATTGTCTTTCGGAATGGAACCAAGACCTCGGTTTTTTTTTATTTTTTTTTAACAACGTTTTCTTGGACAGTTGCATACAATAAAGCATTTTTGTTTGGGAGTTCATGTTTTCTTGAGTGAAATGTATCACAACCCGATATCTGGACCGAATATTTAAAATAACGCCAAGTTGCGCCTAGACGGTAATCTGAAAACTTTAAGTTGCTCTTTATAATACGCCAGTTCAGTCTCCATGACCTTACGCTGTTCTGCAGAGATCGTAAAAGTCAATGCTTGGAGAGCCTGGCCAGCTTTTACCTCCACGAGTGCACACTTTTCTGGATAGCAGATGCCTACCCTATAAAGATACTTACGAAAAAAACTTTTCGTTTATCCCTGACTAGGATGGAACATCTTGCTTGCTTTTTTTTTCTACAAGTCCCAACTAATGTTGAAAACCATTTTCACATCCTGTTGACCATCCCCCACCCTACTATAAGCCTATTAGGATCCAAAAATCGAAATCCGAAGAAGGATCGGAACAGCAGTTTTCGCCATTCGAGTCTTCAACCTCCGAGGTGTCAGTGTGAAAGAGTCACGAAACGGAAAATCAGTCAAGAATAATGTCGCGCCAAATTGAATTGATTGATCTCGTCGATTTTGACATAGAGGTGGTGGTGAATATCGCTGATGACGACGAAGTGATAGTTGTGGCAAACGAAGTGGTCATTGATATCGCCGATGATGACGATGATGAGTGGGCGGAAATTGAACGGCTTGCACACGATGATATGGAATTGGCCGAACTGGAAAGTGATACCGAATCAGTCGATAGCGGGTTGGGCGATGTCTTAGACGAGGGATTTCATTATATGCGTGAAATAATTGTAGACCAGCAGCAAATAAATCGGTTGAACCGGGACGTCATGTGCTGTGTGAACTATGAATATTTCCCCGAAAACGATCAGGCGATATTTCGTGTGTCGTGCTATTTCGATATGCGGGACGCGGTTAATCGACTGATCCAAAAATGTAGCCACTTCAGCGATCGGTTCAACAACATCCAGGGGATATTTTGTACCAACTGCGGCCGGCCGACCCACCAAGTTTCGATGCGCGATACGTGCCCCACCTTCTTGAATTTATATTGGGTCGATGGTTCGTATTATCTTTAGTATGATTCAAAATATGATTATGTTTGATAGGTTAATAAGATGCATGATTTATTATGTTCCAGGATAACGGATCCGCTGCGGATATTTGACACACACACACACACAGACACAGACACACACACACACACACACACACACACACACACACACACACACACACACACACACACACACACACACACACACACACACACACACACACACGCACGCACGCACGCACGCACGCACGCACACACACACACACACACAACACTCATCGACGCTGACTTTCCCCTCCCGCCGGTCGCTCCACGGACCACATGGCTACCCCCTCCATAGAGGCTCCCTCTGTGACGTTACACCTCATCAAGACCAAATTGAGGAGTCGACTGACTACTGAAACGGTCAGTGGCACATTGCTTGCGGCAAAATGCGCAAAGGGACCTGACCGAAAGGGCTTTTGCGTCAAATTCGACCCGACCCGTGTTCTGGTAAGTGGAATGAATTCCGAAAACTTATATGGAAAAAAAGGAAAGCAACACAGGAAGATGATACAGATAATCAAATGACAGAGGATATCGTATTTGACACTATACATCGGGAAGATACATAATAAAGTATTTAAAATAAATAATTATATAAAATTCGAATGCATTCAAAAAGACATAAAGAAGTCGTTACATAACGATGCTTTGAGTTTTTACGTACTTGTGAAGAATATATCAATATTACTTTCTTAGTTTCTTAACCCCTTGACTGTGAGTGACACACATGGGGGCAACAAAAAGTCGTGCCATTTTTGTGACATGATATATGATAGGTTTTCAATATATAAAAAAACAATATATTTCTACTGCATCGATTCGATGCAGTAGAATCGTGCCCCTATACGTGTCATGACACAATAATGGCACGACTTTTTTTTGCCCCTATGCGTGTCACTCACATTCAAGGAGTTAATTTAGTTTGCTTATATTGTGTAGGTAATACACAAATGTTACGTTACCGTTGAAAATAAAGTATACTCCATATAATATGTCTATGCTATACTTCTATTATATAAATTTGGTTCATCAAACAATATAAAAAATAATAATGAAAACGAAAAATAATAATGAATAATAATATGAGATTTCAGACCATGTCTGTACGAGGACAAGACGTCGGTGTCGGGCAACCCTGAGCCCGAAAGGCATTCTTGGAAATTCGTAGTGACCATGTGGAGTAGAGAAGGCGGTTTTCGGTTTGTCTTCAGGGTACATTTCAATCTGATGGAACTCGGATGACAGGTCAAAGACCGAGAAGTAATTTGCGCGTCCTAATTGGTCTTAGATATCTGAAATGTTCGGTAGTGTATATGAATCATCGATTGTTTTGTCGTTTAGGGCTCGGAAATCAATTACCATCCGCCAACGTTTATTACTGTTGGAGCCTGGTTTTTTCGGTACTATCCAGATGGGACTATTCCTTACGGATTCCGAATGGTTAATTATATTGGTTTCTAATAGTGCGTCCACTTGACGCTGGACCTCGCCCTTAAGGGTTTGGGGAAATCTATACTGCTTGGCGTTGACCGGCAGGTCGTCGACCGTAAGGATCTTGGGTCGAAGCACACGTGTCGACTCCAATGGTTCTCCCTTTATGTGAAACCTATCTGAGTATTTCTTAATAATTTTCTCGACGTGATCTGACTCTCCTTAGGCGAGGTGATGAAGTC
This sequence comes from Ophion ellenae, assembly GCA_963210295.1. Classification (NCBI taxonomy): domain Eukaryota; kingdom Metazoa; phylum Arthropoda; class Insecta; order Hymenoptera; family Ichneumonidae; genus Ophion; species Ophion ellenae. The sequence continues at coordinate 16,335,160 of OY723395.1, forward strand.
GCAAGTGACTTTTTATTATTTCTGAACGCTCCAAATTATTTTTGGTTTTATATGATATTCGTTCAGAGGCGGAGACAGAAGTGACATTCGGATTTGATTTTTGACCTTTAATTAAATTAATTTCGTTTTTCGAGTTCCCGTTCAATTTTCTTTTCGCGTGTTGCGCTTTTTTATTTTTCATTGTTCTTTATTTTTGGCCTTGAATTGATTGTAGGATTTTTATTCATCTTGATTCTCGTTCTTTCCTCGCTACAGATATATTTATTTAGTTTGCCTTGATCATCACCCTCTTCGGAATGATGCCAGGATTTTGGTTCGACATTTTTTGTCGAACCTTTTGAATTGGCCTCTTTTGGGCTCTGGATTAGCGTAGTTGTCGAGCAATCTACGCTTTGAATCAAAGGGTCACGAGGGATCGAACGGGAATTAAGAATTGCCATGCAGTTTGGACTTGGATTGCTTGCTGACAGGTCTTCGATAGTGTCGAATTCCTGCAGTTCCACTACTGGCACGATCAGTTTTACAGCATCATTTGTGGTATTATAAACCTTTGAACGAGCCCTTCCGTGGATGTTTGTCACCAGGCTATTGCCGGCGTATACATCTTCACGGATTTTTAAAGGCGAGAGGTATCCCTCTCTTGTTGTATTGTCCCTTATCTTCACGTGGAAGGAAGTTTCCGAACGTGCTGGGATTTCTATCACCTCATCGGTTCACTACGTTTTTCAAAAGGCCATGATTTATCCCCACATTCGAGACATTCCCTTTGGTAATCAATATTGGATTTGGTTTCAAAGAGATATTGAGACTCCAGCAGACTAGGGTAGGGAAGCGATAGATCATCGGGTATAATATGGAATAATGATTCGAAATCGAATACGCGAAGTAATACGCTCCCTAGTCCGAATACCCGTAACACAGATATGCCTTTTAATTTTATGACATCTTCGTCGATGCCTACCATATTTTTCGTATATTCCTTTTTTATTAGATTGGGGTTGGCTCCGCTATCCAACAGCATTGAAATTGTCCCTTTCTTTGGTAGTGCTTCGATACACGCCGAGGATAATTTATTAAAATTTTCAGAGTTTATTGGGTAGGTCGGATATTCTCGTTCGGTGCTTCTAGCAAGACGGTGTTTGCTTGGTGCGTTTGAGTGGGGGGGGGGGGGGGGGGGGGGCGAGAGGCTCTCGGCGCATTTCCCGACTGCTGACGTGATAATTATATTTGCGGGTACGACAGTTTTCGACCGTGTGCCCAATTTTTTTGCAATACCGACAAGATGGCGGATCAGATTTCGGAGAATTATTTCATAATTTAAAGCATGTATCCACGGTATAGCTGTGATTATGACAGATTCGGCCTTGAGGAGCAGGCAGGGGGCGTGATTGATTGCCAGAAAAATTCGAAGATTTCTAGTTGGTGTAGCAAATTTTCGTTGTGACCGGGCTTATCGCAAATTTGACGCGTGACAGCCTTTTATTCGGGTTGATTACTTCTACATTGGTCGGCACTGTGTCCTTTGCCTTTGCACTGCTGACATGTAATTGGTACAAATCGGCAAGTTTCTGTCGTATGGTTATCCTTTCTACAAATGTGGCAAATTTTTACGGGTCTTATTGGAAAGGATCTAACTAGGGGTACCAGCAATTCCCTACGCGCCTTGAGGTCGCGTTCGATTTCTATAGCATGATCTATAGCGGTTGCGACATCGTCACACTTAGGGAGACGTTGCTCTATTTCTTCTCTTAACCCGCGCTTGAAGCGGGAGAGGAAGTAGTCATCTAATGTTTATCTGAGGACGGCATATTTTTTCCCTTACTATGGAATGCTTTAGCGCTTCAAGTATTTCTTTTGCTTTGGCGCTGATCCGTGTGGAAACATCGATCACGCTATCGCCGCTTGCTTGGAAAATGTGGCTGAGTTCTCCCAACAGTTGCACCTCAGTTTTGTTTTGTGCGTATATTTTTTTTTCAAGAATTTTAAACGGTCCATTTTTTTCAACTTGGACGCTTTAATTACTCTACAGGGTTGATGTTTTAATTTGCTCCGTACTAATCTTACACAACGTCTCTCGGATTCGGGAGAGAGCGTGTCCCGTGCATCTTCGCATCCAGCTACAAAGTCTGAAAAGGGGATATTTTTCCTGTTGAATTCCGGAACGAAGTCAACAGCATCCTTTAAAGAGTGTTTGATTTGTCGACCTGACTGTTATTTCTTTGTTTCCGGCTTTACGAGGTAAATTTAAAGTTTTTACTGAAAGTTTTTTTGGTTCGAGACCCGGAAATAATTCAGTACTGGAGCTCCTTAATGAATACCCCGATTGTTTTGCTAGATCTTCTGTAACATTTAAATTTATTGAGCTACGCGATTCGTCAGCAGACATTGGATTATTCAGCACATTTCCTTTGCTATCCGGGTTGAGCCCCCAAAAATTAATATGTCACATCCTGAGAGGACATGGGCATATACATTTGCGTTTCCCTCTTTGTAGCCTACGCCTAGCGCGATAGCTCGGAATGAGGGAAAAAGTCAAACTTAAATTCCATCGACCCGGTGTTTATTGAAATAAACCAATCTGTTTAGTTCGATTGAATTAATAATACAGAAAATATACAAAAAGTGGTAAGTTCGCTTACATTGATCGTTGCGAAGTGCTTGTGGTCACCGGAGTGTTGATTTAGGTCTGAACGGTAAGGCTTTACAGGTAGGCCGGAACGCTCGGTGACAGGTACGCTCGGCGAACAACAGTGATGGTACGCGCGCACTTTTCGATATAAGATGGATTATGTATTTTTACCGCGAGCCGGGGATCTGAGTTAAATGACTATTTGTAAACAATGCAAACGCGATGATACAATTCGGATGTTTTGTGTGGTTGTATTTAAACTTCGGATGTTCGTACAAGTCGCAATTAATTTTACAATAGCACTCGAATTTACGTTATTTTACAGAGAAAACTCCTCTCCCTAGGGACTCGGGAGACCGATGTCAGAATTCAATGTCTGATCGCGATAGAAACTGTTGGGAGACTAACTTCAACGAGTGGTGATGGAACTGTTCCGCCCCCGAGGGAGATTTCGGTGGGGTTCGCGAGGTTGCCGAGTTAGAGCGCGAAGTTTGAATTGATTTAGATTGCGCAGTAAGTTTTTATTTGGCTTCCGCGTGAGTTACGAATATAGTTTAATAACAATTTGGATTTAGATGAATTTGAGGTGCGTGCTGGGACGTAACACCTCCCTCCTTAAAGATTGAGCGTCTCGCTCAATTAGATTCAATTGAATTGGTTCCTCTGGTATTTGGCGCATTGCCGAATGTAATCTTCTACTTGTTTTTTGAGATTGTCCCAAAAATATTGTTGTAGGATTCTGTTGAATGTTTTGTCTTCGCCCTTATAACCTGATATTGGAGATTCGTGGTATTCCTTTATAATCTCGGGGCCTGTTTTGCTCTGGTGGGACTGTAATTTCATCGCGGCAGCTTTTTATTTGGATTTCGGTATCCGCGAAGATTTCTCGAATGATGCTCTTTATTTACTCCCATGCTGAATCGTTGAGGTTACTGCGCTTTTGGGAAATTGCTGCTGATTTGACGTTCAATTTTTCTATCGTTATTTTCAGATTTTGGAGAGATTCGGTGAGATTTTGTTTCGTTAAGCGTGATGCGGCGTTTTCCTGTGTTACTAAAGCAAATACTCTTTTTTTTTTGGTGTTCCGGATATCAGAACTTGCCCGATCTCGAACGTGTTGGTGGGAGATAGATATTTTAGCAAGCCCACCTCGATTAATCGTTTGCCGCTTTCGTTTGAAACTGTACCATCAGCAGAAATAAAACAAATATAGGTGTTTTTTTGTCATTTCGATGTTGACTCTTGTTTCGATGACGTTGATGAATTCCGTTTTGTTTTGAGTTGGGGAGATCTCGGAATTCTGGTTGGAAGTGAACGGGTGAGAAAATTGGGTTTCGCTTTAAAATTGGGAACGCGCCGGGAAATGAAGATTCGAAGTGCACTCGAGTTGATATAAAGAATATTGGTTTATTTAACTATATCTATTTTAAAACTAATTGATTTGGGCGAAATTATCCGGGGTTGCCGAGTCGTGACCGAAAATTGGTTTAGTCGAATGGTACCGAGTTGACTATTGCCACGGGAGTTAACGCGGGCGTAAATTGCGTTAATGCCGTTCGCGACAATGAGGGGGGAGGAGACCGAAGTTGAACCGATCACCGAAGAGACTTGGAAACGAATAGGAAGAAAAGAAGAGAAACTGACATAATATAACGTTGAAAATAAGGGGGAAAAATCCCTGCGCCCGGACACTGCAAGAGTCAAGCGCGCGACGGACCGAGAGACGTCGACCTCTCGCGGGGTCTCCCGGAATTACGGGATCGTGGTTGGAGTTATCGAAACATACTCCCCGCCTTCGGCGACAGTCGTCGACGAAGAGTCCACTAGAAGTACTGCCAACTTGGCAGTCGGTCGTTTGAAGGTGGAAGTGTCACTACCCTGGTCAGACCATCCGACCCGAGGTGAAGTTCGACCACTCGTGTTAATGGCCATCGTGAAGGTGGAAGTCGCTCGTCCGTGATAAGCACGAGTGAGCCGATTTTGATTTCATGTGAAGGGTATCGCCATTTGGAAATCGACAAGCTTCGCTGAAGGTACTCCGAAGACCATCTCTGCTAGAAGTGTTGTAGTTTGGCCTGAAAGAATTGCCACTGTGAAAGTCGAGGTTCCGAAATTGAAGTGAGAGACGGTTCTGGCACGGTGGTGAGTGCCTCGCCGATGGTGAAGTGACCCGGTGTGAGGGGAGAAATGTCCTCGGGGTCGTCCGATAATGGACAAAGTGGCATAGAATTTAAAACAGCCTCCACTTGCGCAAGAAGAGTCGTAAATTCTTCGTACGTAAGTGAGGTTTCTCCGATTACCCAATGAAGGTGGTATTTCGTGGATTTTATCGCAGCCTCCCATTTTCCAGCCATGTGAGGTGCTGCCGGAGGGTTGAAGGACCAATTCGTCCCAAGGTTGGTCAGCGAGATGAGCGTAGAAGTCATCTCTGCTGATACAGCCTTGAAGAGAGTACGAAGTGCAGTATCTGCTCCGATGAAGTTGGTGCCGTAGTCACTATAAAGTGTGTGATATATTCCTCGTCGTCCGCAAAACCGCCGATAGGCGGCAACGAAGGCCTCTGAAGTGTAATCCGTGACGAGTTCGAGGTGGACCGCGGAAGTAGTGAAGCAAACAAAAACGGCAAGATAAGCCTTGTACGTTTTGTTCCTCGTCCACGCCAGGTCTTGTGTCACGTCCTTGCGTAATTGCATCCCCGCGAAATAGTTTGTGACACGTGAGAAACAAACTTTGTTAAAGATGGAAAGAGAAATCTCAATGCATATTCCTAAGCCAAACCAGACCGCACACTTCATATTTCCCCCTACATAAAAAATTATTGAAACAGAGAGTTCAAGATTCCAAGACTGGCCAACACATTGCGACCATGCACAAAGAGTGTATCACATAACCCAGCCTAAGATCTTGGTCGTAAAAATTTGAAACTACGCGACTTCACGGCACAAGACCCGGACGAACGAATCGGCCTTATCCTCTGCATGCACAAAAAAATACATTCTTCCAAAGAAAGGGCCTCTGACTCTTGCAGTAACAAAATTAGATGACATAAGCCACGCGCTTTCCCAGGCTGGCCAACTAACTCTTTCTATCTCGCGTGACACATACCGTCACGAACGAGGCCCTATTTGTCTCCTCTCGGTTTCCCCACATATTCAATAAGAAAAGCCGCGCTGTGTTCTCGGAAATGCAGCGCTGATCTCGATTATATGCGCCCTTACCCAATAATACACCGACAACTCGTTCTCGCTTCCTTCTTCCGGCCAACCACACGAATCAGGTCATGGTTTATGCCCGGACCACCAATACAAAAAACCTACGTCACCTAAGTTCCACTCTCCCAAAGATTTCTTCATCCAAAAAATTATCCCACCCTGATTTCTGGTACTGCGAAAGAGTTCTCCTCGCATCAGTCTCCGATTAGAGTCCAACGAGCTCAGACCTAGAGTTCTCTTACCGATATCCATCGCGTAAAACCTTTGTTCTCTTTTGTCACGCGAACGTTGTCATACGATTCAAACTTAGAACATTTTGTACTTCGGAACTTCCGCAACAGTTACGCGATAATAATAAGAACCTTGGCGTTATATTCGGTACGCGATAACCATAAGAACCTTGGCGTTGTATTCCGCGCGTTACTTTATTGTACATTCCATTCTCAATCCGTGAAACTCACAAATATTAGAATCTGTGTCGTCGAACATCTGTATCCGTCTCACTCACACACATACCATCTGCGAGCGCTTCTGGCCCTCCGGCGCAGGGCTCTTAGTTTTACGACCGCTACCTGACACCCAAGCGACTGGGTCATCACCGAGGCGCACCAATGTAAGCGAACAGACTTTTATATTTTTTTTGTTTCCAATTTGTATCCTAAAGAAATACTAGAATTAACCCATACGGTTAATTCTAATAAATTACGAGTCAATCGAATACAAGTGTCACAACCATTATTTCAACAATTGGATAATCCACGGAATCCCTTAAAATTCCCCCTTCCACCAGCACGTCCCCTTTTTAACCCTCATCCCGTGCTATTGCGCTAGGCGTAGGCAAGAAAGAGGGATACCACACATATATATGCCCACGTCCCCTCAGGACGTGACATATTAATTTTTGGGGGCTCGTCCGGGATAATTTTTAAAAGGGAATGTGCCTTTACAAATCAACCTCATGGATAAGGAATCAACTTGCGAAACACTAGATTTAAATTTAACTGAGGACTTGTCGTATACGGAACCAAACGAACCAATTGACCCCGCTAGTTCAGGTTATGCTCTGAGAGGATCGAACGTCCCACTATTTCCTGGTCTTGGACCTCCCAGTAGATCTTCAAAACAACCAGATTTACCCCCAAAAGGCGGAGCCATGGACCGAGAAACCCCAACGTTGAGTATAAACGACTTGATGTTGATAAAGGACGTTGTTAAAATAATCCCAGAATTCGATGGGAAAAATATTCCGTTTTCGGAATTTGTCGCCGGGTGTGAGGACGCAAAGGAAGTGGTTTCCCCTGCGGCCGAAAAATACCTGGTGAAAATGATTCGGAATAGATTGAGAAACCCCGCTAGGGACATGATTCACGCGACAAAATTTGAGAAAGTGCAGGACTTATTAGGATATCTAAAAAAACTCTATGCACCCAACAAAACCGAAATGCAACTAGTCGGAGAACTTAGTTCCATTTGTCAAAAGAAGGACGAAAACGTAGCCGAATTTTCTATGCGAATTAAAAGGAAAGGAAAAGAAATACTTGATACACAAAAACCATCAGATAATAGATTAGAAAACGAGTATTTCAAGAGAAGGATGGACGATTATTTCCTCTCGTGTTTCAAGCGCGGATTAAGGGAAGAAATCGAGCAGCGACTTTCCCATTGCGATAATATCTCTGTTGCTATCGATCACGCAGTCGAAATGGAACGCGATCTTGAAGCACGACGGGAATTACAATCAGTCTCGAACAAATTAGAAAACTTCCCTCCCCTCAAATCAGCTAAAATCTGTAATATCTGCAAAAAGGATAACCACACGTCGGAAAATTGTCGTTTCTCAATGCTCACTTACCAATTATGTAAAAACCAGGGCCATAGCGCCGACCAATGCAAAAAGAAACAGGACGAATGGGAGGTATTGACCTGCCAGATGTGCAAAGGTGCCGGGCACAGCGCGGACAAATGCCATTTAGGACAACGGCCCCCTACATTATCCTGTCAATTGTGCAAGACCTCAGGCCACATGGCCCCTGATTGCCCTAATCGTAATAAATCTCTCAACCCTTCAGGAGACCGTCCGCGTTTTTAAAGCATTCCCGAATGCCAGTATTGCCACAATCGTGGGCATACCGCGGATAATTGCTTCAAATTAAAAAATAACACCTCGAACCTTGAATGCCAATTTTGTCACAACCGCGGACATACCGCGGACCATTGTTTCAAGTTAAAAAACAGTAGCTCTCCAAGCATCGAATGCCAGTTCTGCCGCAATCGCGGCCACACAGCAGACAGTTGCCCCAAGTTAAAAACAAACAGCGCTTCAAGCATTGAGTGCCAGTTTTGTCATAATCGCGGACATACCGCTGACAATTGTTTCAAACTAAAGAACAGCAAAGCTTCGAGCCCTGACCAACTTATATGCCGCTATTGCAAACGAGAAGGGCACACCATAGTAAACTGTCACACTCTCGAATATAACAATAAGTTGCGAAGCCAGCCGGGAAACGGGCTGAGCACCACTCGGACGGACGCGCCGAGTGGCCCGTCCCCGACAGAGCGTCCGGTCCAAGCGATAGCTCTAACCCAGCCGAACGGCGGTATCCAACTTATACAATAGAAGCAGAAAAATTCGTCAGCCTACCCTCGGTGTGTATCGGAGCACTACCGGAAAAAAGGGAAGATTTCAATGCTATTAAATAGTGGTGCCGTTCCAAATTTAATTAAAAAGGAATATACAAAAACTTTTACGGGAATCGATGAAAACGATATCATAAGATTAAACGGAATATCTGAACTACCAGTCTTTGCGTTAGGTAGTGTGTGGTTCCGCGTGTTAGGTTTTGCAACGCTTTTTCACATCATACCAGACGATGTGCCACTTCCTTACCCAGGTTTGCTGGGATCCAGATGCTTTTTTGAAACGAAATCCAAGATTAATTACGAGATAGGATGTTTCGAGTGTGGAAATAATCTATGGCCTTTTGAAAAACCAGATGAACGTGTTGAGGAAATCGAAATCCCCGCACGCTCGGAAACTTCCTTCTATGTGAACGTGGTGGATAGCACGACGAAAGAGGGATATATTGCCCCTTTTAAAATCCGTGAAGGTGTCTTTGCCGGCGACTGCCTGGTGACAACCGTCAACGGAAAGGCTCATTTGAAGGTTTATAATACCACTAATGATGCCGTAAAATTAATCGTGCCGGTCGTAAGACTGCAGGCTTTCGATACGGTCGAAACCTTGTCAGCAGACGAGATCGAATTATATTCTTCGAAAATTTCAAGTCCTTTCAATTCTTCTATTCCCAGCGTAGATTCCATGACGACTACATTGTTTCAGGGTCCTTCCGTGGCCCATAAAAAACCCTCGACTAACCATGTCGAGATAAAACCTTGCCATCGCTACCACGAAAGCGATGACCAAGGAAAAACGAAACAAACCTCCAGTAGTGAGGAAAAATCTAAACCAAAAACATATAAAAAACGAAACAAGAGGTCAAGTAAAAAAGAAAATAAAATTGTCGAATCAAACAACGGTAAAAACGTAAATTCAATTTCTACCTATCAGACAACGTCGGATAAAATCGGAAATAACTCGGAGCGTTCCCAAGTAATAAAATCTCTCCTACGATTAGAGCACCTCGCGCAAGACGAACTAGAACACCTCGAAAAAATCATCAAAAAATACTCAGACAGGTTCCACATAAAGGGTGAGCCTCTCGAAGCAACACATGTTCTTCGACACAAGATCCCCACGGTCGACGACCTACCGATCAACACGAAGCAGTATAGGTTTCCCCAGGCGCTTAAAGGCGAAGTCCAGCGCCAAGTGGACGAGCTATTAGAGACGAGGGTAATAAACCATTCGGAGTCTCCAAACAACAGCCCTGTTTGGATAGTACCAAAAAAACCGGACTCCAGTGGAAACAAACGCTGGCGAATGGTAATTGATTTTCGCGCATTGAATGAGAAGACTATTGGCGATTCTTATCCATTGCCGAATATCACAGACATCTTCGATCAACTAGGGAATGCAAATTATTTCTCGGTATTTGATCTTGCTTCCGGGTTCCATCAAATCGAAATGAACCCTGAAGACAAACCAAAAACCGCGTTTTCGACCCCACACGGTCATTATGAATTCGCGAGAATGCCTTTTGGGCTTAAAAATGCCCCGGCAACATTCCAGCGCTTAATGGACATTGTGCTTAGCGGACTCCAAGGGGTATCGCTTTTCGTGTACTTAGATGATATCGTGATATACGCCAAAGATTTGGACGAACACGAGAAGAAAATTCGCGAATTAATGGAACGTCTGCGTAAAGCAAATCTCAAATTGCAACCGGACAAATGCGAATTCCTTAGGCCGGAGGTCAACTACCTCGGCCACATAATCGGAAAAGACGGCCTGAGACCAGACCCTAACAAGCTATTGGCCGTAAAAGATTTTCCAGCGCCCAAAAACATCAAAAACATACGCCAATTCCTAGGCTTAACCGGTTACTACCGTCGATTTATCAAAGACTTTTCAAAAATCGCAAAACCCTTAACTCATCTTCTAGAAGATAAAATCGATTTTGAATGGACAGACGAGACCCAGAAAGCTTTCGATATCTTCAAGGGCAAATTGTGTGAAGCCCCAATCCTCCAATACCCGGATTTTGGAAAACCATTTATCATAACGACAGATGCTTTGGGCTACGCCTTAGGCGGAGTCCTCTCACAGGGAGAAATAGGCAAGGATAAACCCATTGCCTACACATCCTGTGTACTACGTGGCGCAGCTCTTCGTTACGACACGTATGAAAAGGAAGCAATGGCGATTATTCACAGCGTAAAAGCTTTCCGTCCCTACATCTATGGTAGGAAGTTTACTCTCGTCACCGATCACAAACCTTTGGTTTGGTTTAAAACTGCTAAAGACGCAAACACACGCGTCCTCAAATGGCGACTCAAGCTCTCCGAGTACGACTACGACGTCGTTTATAAACCTGGAACGTTAAACGCAAATGCTGACGCTTTGTCGCGTAACCCAGTTGAAAAATCGGAAGAGATCAAAACCATTCCCCACTGCGATCGGAAATGAAGCGAAAGGTCGGCCGACGCATGGCGGAAAGCAGTACACGAAATACTCGAAATTTCCGACAGCGATGGAAATCCCACGAAATTTACCACTCAGGTGGAAATCCACCCGCCACCGCGGTCCAATTAAATAAACGTCGTTACACGCTCCCGAGCGAAGAACGACGAACCTTTCGTCCTAGATGGAGACGATCGACAAGTGGAAGACACACTCGCCGAGAAAACATCGACAAGGGTCAATGTGCCTGCGTCCGAAGTCACAGATGCACGCACTAGGCCCCACAACCCTCCACGCCGAACTCCTAGGGTCATAAACTACGAGGAAAGTAGTAGCGAGGAAACGGAGGCCGAAGTAATAAATCCCGCACGTGTTAGGCGACCCAGTAAGGGCATCAACCCCAAACCAGCTGGGATCCCCGACCAGCGCAAAGCACCTCCTGCTATTTATTCCGGAAACTCCTCTATTCCTAATTCCGATAATCCAACCGATTCAGACTTCAGTTCGATTGATTCAAAACTTTCTGACGAAAATCCTCCAGTCGAAGGAACTAGAAGGTCAGAATTTAAAATCGCTAATTGTGTCAGTACGAAAGAACAGTTCCAATTTCGAAATGACAATCTAGTCTATTTTATAGACTCGACAGGGAAACCTTGTGACCCTGGACGACAAAAACTATTAGAATCAAATAAACTTCCCATCTGGAAGGATTTGTCCTTAGGCCGAGCTTACAGCAAAAAGGTTGGAAAGAAATATCATATCGCTTTGGTCATCAAGGAAGAGCAGTCTGCATCGCTCGCTCTAATAATCGAAAGAATTAATCAGAGCATGAAATAATTAAAATCGATCAACCTTCAGTCGATCAGCTTTTGCCATTGCCAACACGTTGAAAACCTAATGTGGGCAGATGTGCTGAATATCGTAAAGGATGTATTCAAAAACACCCAGGTTAGGATATTGATCTGCCTCGGAACTTTGCGCTACGTACCGTTCGAAAAGCGCGATTCCATCTTTTATGAAATGCATAACTCCCCAATCGGGGGTCACAAAGGGGTTTCCAAGACTTACAATAGAATCAAACATGCCTATATCTGGAAAGATTTAAAATCAGATATTCAAAGACGGGTGCAACAATGCTTGGAATGCCAGCTAAAGAAGCTGGTCAGAGTCAAGACAAAGCAGCCGATGATAATAACAGACACCCCAGGTACGGTTTTTGAGAAAATTTCAATGGATATAGTAGGTCCAATGCAACGGACGTCCAACAAAAACGAATATATCCTCACAATCCAAGACCATCTGTCGAAATATTGTATTGCAATTCCACTCCCGAATGCACTAGCGACGACAATCGCTGACGCATTCATAAAAAGGTTCATATCCGTCTTCGGCGCACCAAAAGCACTCCTGACGGACCAAGGGAGTAACTTCCTCAGCGGTCTCATGCGGAGAGTTGCAAAAAGATTCCGAATTAAGCGATGTCGAACGACCGCATTTCATCCTCAATCAAATGGAGCGCTTGAGAGATCTCACCACGCTCTAGCCGAATTCCTTAAGCAATACACGGATAAAGATAACGAATGGGACCAATGGCTCGAATTAGCCATGCTCTCTTACAATACAAGTGTCCACGAAAGTACCAAATACACACCCTTCGAGGTAGTTTTCGGTAAATTAGCAAGAATCCCATCAAGCGAACCGCTTAGGGAATCAGATCAGTTACCTACGTATCGTGGATATTTAATCGAATTGATCACTCGTATAAATGGAATAAGAACCCTCGCGTATGAAAATCTAGTCTCGTCAAAACATCGCTCGAAAAGATATTATGACAAAAACGCAAATCCCAAAAGTTTGAAAGTCGGAGATTTTGTTTTCCTCCAAAAAGGGCCCAAACCAGGGAAACTCGGAGATCATTACACGGGACCTCATAAGGTCATGGAAAAAATGGACAAAGGTAACGTAAAGATCCAATACCAAGGCAAGCCACGGGTCGTGCATGAAAATAGATTACGATATTCGCACATCAACGCCGAAGCAAAGCCTAAAAAGAAACCCAACTCGACCGGAGTCGACGACTCCGAATTTTAAATGAATAAGTAACTAATTAATCATTATAATTCCCTTATTTCCAGATGATCGTTATCCATTTAATATGGCTCATTTATTTAATCAACCCTGTCGTCAGCATGGTGGGATATGACTGTGGATCGAGCTCATCGAACATTACTACCTTATCATTGCTGGGTGTCGAGCCCTGCGAAAAGCATGCACCTAAAACCCAAGAGATCAACCAGTATATACAATTATTGCAGCTCAATGACTACTCCGAAACACTAGTAAGACAATGTAAGGTCGAAGTTCGGAGAACAATTTATTATTGTGGCATGTCATCGCATGTGTCGATCGTTAGTAACGGTCAGACCGAATACCTCGAGACCACCAGTCGCGAAGCATGCGATGACATGCACAAATACGGAACCACACGGGTCGGATATACCATCATAAACGGACTAAAAGATAATCAAACATCCACAAGTAGTATTACTCTCGCTGGTCACGTCAAAGATAACGGGGAATGCAATGGCGCCTCGTACTCAGACCCGTATGGTACCTGGGACAATGTTGTAGTCCAAGGAACCGTAAAAATATCGTTAAGAAGCTACACCGCACAGATCACACTAGAGTCAAACCAAATTCATTTACGCTCAGGCACCGTATGTGCCTTAACCTCATCTTCGTGCGTTGACCCCGATGGGGGATACACTTTTTGGGACTCGAGACCCCGAGAAAATTGCGGATTTAACAAATATGGTATCCTCTACGAAGGATTTTCTGTGAAAATGAGTGAAATCGGGTCCGAAACCCAAACCACCGTATATTCGGTGACGTCTGAAGACATTACCTTTGCGCTAGCTGTTAAAGAGACCGATCAAATTTGCGGATATAACATCCTAAGCACAGAACATCCAAAACTGTTTATTTTTGAGACTACCCGTAGCGTCTCTTTCACAATTCGAGGGCGTTTCCCTGTTGCAAATCTAGATATTTTCGCCTATGTTAACTCAAAATTTATCTATATCGAACGGCATATACGCCAACAATTAAAGTCACTCTATCAAGACATGCTTACACAACAATGCAACAAGGAACGCCAAATGCTGAAAAATAGTTTATCGTTAGCCACTCAAGCGCCAGACGAATTTGCGTACAACCTAATGAAAGGACCCGGCCATATGGCAGTCCTCGCTGGCGAGGTGGTACATATTATTAAGTGCATTCCGATAGAAGTAAACTTAATAAGGTTAAAAGATTGTTATCACCAGTTACCGGTTACTCGTGGGAACGAAACCTATTTCCTAACTCCCAGAACTCACATATTAATGAAAAAGGGAACTCAAACCACGTGCAACCCCCTGCTACCTCCATATTATAATTTCGGGGACACATGGTACAAGTTTATGCCCATACCGGTGGAAGCTGTACCCCCGACGAGCATGAAGCCCATGACAAAACCTACATGGAAGTATACCAACCCATCTTCTCTGGCATCAAGTGGCATCTATACGAAAGAAGACATCGAGAACCTTCGGGAATGCATAATGTTCCCGGTGGAAAAACCCGCCGTCCTGAACTACCTGGCACGGGGATCAGTGGTGAAGACACCGCCAACCAAGATATGAAGCTGCTGAACCTTCTGGACAATAGTAGTCTGCAGAGTCTCGCTGAATCTATCTGGAATAGGACATGGGGAAAATTCATCCAATTTGTCACGGCCAGTGCCGGTATCATCGGTATACTACTAATTGCACGGGCCGTCAAGCTCCTCGTGGACACGGTCATACGTGCATATAGTCTGCACACCGTGTACGGATGGTCACTCTATCTCATCGGGGCAATATGGGACTCTGTAACCAACCTGCTCATGCACCTGTCCAGGCGAACTGAAAAGGAGGCACCAGCCGACGTAGAGCTGGGCCAAGTAATCGCAAGACCCCCGAGGGATCCACCGATCGGACCAGAGGGGTCAGAAAAGGGTCCTGTCCCGCAGACTACATCGCCTGACCCACACTCCAAAGCACCCGCGACGGATCCACCAACTGCTTCAAGGGGACTGCCGACCAGCCATGCCGCGCAGTCAGCGGCACGCGACCTATATCCTGCCTTACCCAATACCTCGAGATCATCCACTATTCCCCCCTTCCTTTGAAGAATTCCCGCGAGGTCGTGTAATCAGAAAGGAACCAATCCTATTTACACATAAACTATTCATTTAACTTTAACTCTATAAAATCAAGGGCAAACGATGCCACATTATTCTTTTAACCTAATTAAAAAAAAAACAACAAACCAACAAAAGAAAAAATATATATATATATATTCATATATAACGCGACTTTTCTTACGTGTCACGTTATAAGAATATCCACGTTTTAGTAAAGGACGAGACGTTTATACGAGGATAAGTTTTGCTTCTCTTCATTTTCTCTACGCTTTGATATAATTTGCTCCAGGTACCCACGGACTTAACCAAGTAAATATAACCATACCGAACTAAGCTCCTTTTATATTTTATCCTATGTGCGATATTATTGTTACCCTATACGTGCGCCATATTCACGATACTCGAGATGAACTCAACGAACTCAGCACCAACGTCGAACGCCGATCTGGGTGAAACAATGCCAACGGTGAACTCCGACCCGAAAAGGTTCAACACCAACGACGGAATCCGACTTCCACGAATCAATCGCCGCAAAACAATCGTATCCAACGACGCGCACGAGACAATCATTCAACCACTCAGAGTGCCATGAGGAGATTGTAGACCCGGATATCCACACTGTCGAGGGTTACAAGGAGAAACACGAAATAATGACGATATATCCTTCCCTTTCTTTCCTCGTTTCCCTTAATTTCGTTTATTTTCCGTTTCCTTTTAAACAAATCCTACTGCCTGGACACCTCACACTTAAGCACCTGCGGCCGCCGGGCGACCCCAATCGTCGTATAATGCAAAAGGGTCAGCAACCACTAATTCGTCCCAGTCCATGGGACGAGGGTCCACCCAAACCGGGAGATCCCAGTCATCATACGCCGCGAACACCCCGCGAGGATCCTCCCAAGCTGGATGGTCCCAATCGTTTTCGGGGTGCTCCTCACCCCACCGTCCTTCCAACAGCCATCGGATTCCAAACGCATCAAAATCCGAGCTCCTCTCCAGGAGTTCGACGGTCCTTCGATTCTCTCGGCGTTCCCGTCTTACGACAACGGCAGCCTCGACGAACGACGCCTAGAAGAAAATCAATTAAAAACAAACTAGATTGATATGCGGATGCTCAAATCTTGGAACAACAATAACTTCATCACTAAGATACTTACCATGTAAGAACCAACTCTTTGGTATTTCCTTGGAGCCATCCTTCCTGATTCCTTTTTCGTTTTCCCAAAGAAACAAAAGGACAAGTCACAAATTCTCAGCAATTGTGCTCACAAGACAGCAATACTGGCAATGTCCTAAACAAGGCGAAGATGCGCCTTAAATATCCCTCACCCCACCAAAACAGCCCTTACCAACGTCCATGATTGAACGGGACGTCCAATCCTAAAGGAGGGAGGTGTCACGTCCTTGCGTAATTGCATCCCCGCGAAATAGTTTGTGACACGTGAGAAACAAACTTTGTTAAAGATGGAAAGAGAAATCTCAATACATATTCCTAAGCCAAACCAGACCGCACACTTTATATTTCCCCCTACATAAAAAATTATTGAAACAGAGAGTTCAAGATTCCAAGACTGGCCAACACATTGCGACCATGCACAAAGAGTGTATCACATAACCCAGCCTAAGATCTTGGTCGTAAAAATTTGAAACTACGCGACTTCACGGCACAAGACTCGGACGAACGAATCGGCCTAATCCTCTGCATGCACAAAAAAATACATTCTTCCAAAGAAAGGGCCTCTGACTCTTGCAGTAACAAAATTAGATGACATAAGCCACGCGCTTTCCCAGGCTGGCCAACTAGCTCTTTCTATCTCGCGTGACGCATACCGTCACGAACAAGGCCCTATTTGTCTCCTCTCGGTTTCCCCACATATTCAATAAGAAAAGCCGCGCTGTGTTCTCGGAAATGCAGCGCTGATCTCGATTATATGCGCCCTTACCCAATAATACACCGGGAACTCGTTCTCGCTTCCTTCTTCCGGCCAACCACACGAATCAGGTCATCGTTTATGCCCGGACCACCAATCGAAAAAACCCACGTCACCTAAGTTCCACTCTCCCAAAGATTTCTTCCTCCAAAAAATTATCCCACCCTAATTTCTGGTACTCCGAAAGAGTTCTCCTCGCATCAGTCTCCGATTAGAAGCCAACGAGCTCAGACCTAGAGTTCTCTTACCGATATCCATTGCGTAAAACCTTTGTTCTCTTTTGTCACGCGAACGTTGTCATACGATTCAAACTTAGAACATTTTGTACTTCGGAACTTCCGCAACAGTTACGCGATAATAATAAGAACCTTGGCGTTATATTCGTTACGCGATAACCATAAGAACCTTGGCGTTGTATTCCGCGCATTACTTTATTGTACATTCCATTCTCAATCCGTGAAACTCACAAATATTAGAATCTGTGTCGTCGAACATTTGTATCCGTCTCACTCACACATATACCATCTGCGAGCGCTTCTGGCCCTCCGGCGCAGGGCTCTTAGTTTTACGACCGCTACCTGACACCCAAGCGACTGGGTCATCACCGAGGCGCACCAATGTAAGCGAACAGACTTTTATATTTTTTTTGTTTCCAATTTGTATCCTAAAGAAATACTAGAATTAACCCATACGGTTAATTCTAATAAATTACGAGTCAATCGAACACAAGTGTCACAACCATTATTTCAATAATTGGATAATCCACGGAATTTCTTAAAATTCCCCCTTCCACCAGCACGTCCCCTTTTTAACCCTCATCCCGTGCTACTGCGCTAGGCGTAGGCAAGAAAGAGGGATACCACACATATATATGCCCACGTCCCCTCAGGACATGACACTTGCCAGTGAAGGGCCCTGCGTAGTCAATGCTGGTGTGGAGGAAGGCTCGTGAAGGTGTGACTCGCGCAGACGGAAGTTGACCCATGAGTTGCTTCGCTGGAAGTCCTCTAAATCTGGCACACGTGGTGCACCGAAGGATGTACGATCGAATTGGAGCCCGGCCACCCGGAATCCAGTACGATCGACGGAGGAAGCTTAACGTGGATTGGGTACCACCGTGAAGCGTTCGAAAGTGCGAATCAGCGATGATCAATGGAGTGAGCTGAGAGGTCCGGGGCAATATTGGCGGATGTTTTGCGTCGGGCTGTAGAATTGCGTTCGTCAACCGGCCGCCAACTCGAAGGGTCCCTAGTTGGTCGACGAAAGGGTTGAGGGCGGCAAGGGAATGACCCCTGATTGAGGGTCGCTCCGCTTGAAATCATCTGAAGTTCAGCCGAGAAGTGTGAGCGTTGAACGAGGCGTATCCAGAAGAACCTTGCCTCTTCCAAATCTCCCGGGTTTAGCGGGTAGGTCATTGAAGCGTGCGGGGCCGTTTGAAGCGGGCAACCGCTCTCTGACACACTGCCGTGATCCGAAGAAGCCGAGTGAGCGAGGAGTACCTGCGTAGAAGGTTCCAAGTTTGAGGACTAGGCTCGGATGTGGTAGTGAAGGTGAAGCCTGATCGTTGATCGAGGTCGCCATCCGGTGGAGGTTCGGCTGAAGAGACTGGCCATAAAGATGGTGGTCGCGCGAGCCTCTCAGGCCCGTGCCACCAAAGAGGGTGCTTGGAAAGTTGTCGGGGAGTCTGTCCGCGCGACGCACAGTCGGCCGGGTTCTCTCTTCCCGCAATGACCGCAGTTCCAACGCAACCGCCATGTTGCGTTGGAACTGAGACTTTGGATCGAAGTGACCCGATTTCGGATGAAGTCTTGCCATCGGGCCGGATTTGAAGTAATCCATGTCAACGCAACTGAAAAGTCCGTCCAGAGAGAGACTGGAACATGCGTCAAGTCGAGGGTTCTCTGAACGTGAGAGGCCAGCCTTGAAAGGAGTAGGGCCGCCGATAGCTCGAGCCGCGCAATCGTGAGTCGTCTAAGGGGGGCTATCCTTCGTCTTCGAGCAGACGAGGGTGACCGTTGTGACCCCGTCGACTGACGTGGTTCGGAGGTAGATCACGGCTGACATAGCGAGTTGGGAGGCGTCCGAGAACCCATGTAGCTCGACAGTCGAAAAAGGTGAAAGGTGAAGCCACCGCGGGAGATGAATGAGCGACAAGTCGCTCAGACTCTCTCGGAAGTGTAGCCATTTTTCCTGAAATCGAATTGGGAGCCCGTTGTCCCAGTAAAGTTTTGCCAGCCACAGCTCTTGGAGGAAGACCTTCGCGATGATAATGACTGGCGAGATGAAACCCAAGGAATCAAACTCCGAGGTAACATTCCGAAGGGCTTCCGTTGAGTTAGCTGACCATTTTTGAAGTGGAAAGCATCCGCGCTGACAGATTCCCTGAAGTTGTTGTGCCGTTGCCTGAAGTTCGTGAATCGTGTCGGCACCGCCGAATATATCATCAACGTATCGGCCGTTCGTCAAAGGGCAAGTCGCCAGTGGGAAGTCGTGCCCCTCATCCTCGACCAGTTGAAGCATGACCCGGATGGCGAGAAAGGGAGCACAAGTGAGGCCGTACGTGACTGTAGTCAGATGATATGGGACGACTCGATCCTCCTGGTCCACCCATAAGATTTGCTGGAGGTCCCAGTCGTCCGGATGGACTGCGATCTGCCGGAAAATTTTCGCGACATCGGTGGCGAAAATGAACCGATGACGTCTGATCCAGAGCAGGACGTCCGAAATATCTTGTTAAAGTTTGGCCCCGGTGTGAAGAATGTCGTTGACCGACACACCGTTCGTTGTTTTGAAGGAACCATTGAAGACGACGTGAAGTTTCGTAGTGGCGCTATGGGCCCGTAAAACACCCTGATGTGGAAGAAAAAACCGTGAAAAAACCGACGCCGGCGTTGGGGCACGAGTCATGTGTGACAGGTTCTCGTACTCTTGGAGAAAACACTTTCCTGGAGACCGCGATACGACTATTTTGTCGAGAGTCGCCGGAGAAGTTGGAGAAGGCAGCGTTTTGCACCAGCGTACGAATCTCCGAGTAACGAAGGAGGCATCTTGAAGGGGAGCCGTACTATATATCGGCCCGTAGCGACTCTCGTATGAGTGTCCTTAAAATGTTATTCGCAAGCAGATTCGTCCGGGTCAGTTGTAGGGGCCGAGTCCGGAGGAATTCCCTGTTGCTCCCTAAACTTCGACAGTAAAGAAGTGACCTCGTCTTCGATGGAGACATGTTAAATACGAACCGACTTTGAGGTGGAGCCGTTGACAGGACCGAGTACGATCCATCCGAGAAGCGTGCGCTGAGCGATGGGATCGATGGCACGACCCTTCACGACGTCTGACTCAACCAGACGACCGTACGCGTCAGCTCCGATGATGACGTCGATTGGTCCCGGTCTCAGAAAGTCCGGGTCTGCCAGAGGAAGTCCTTGAAGATGGTCCCATTGCCCCGAAGTAGCGAACGAGGGGAGCGTCGAGGTTAATACGTTTAGAATAAACGCCGTCACTATGAAATTTGAGGTCGAGTCATGGATTGAAGATACTGTGACGG
The DNA here is from genome assembly GCA_963210295.1 of Ophion ellenae. NCBI lineage: Eukaryota > Metazoa > Arthropoda > Insecta > Hymenoptera > Ichneumonidae > Ophion > Ophion ellenae. Next base: position 16,355,781 of record OY723395.1, read on the forward strand.
TGGTAGCTCCCCGCGTCCGTCCCGCTGGCTGGCCTCCGATTCCGTGGATGTTGATGGACGCGGCCATCCTTTGCGTTCGAAGGAGTTGGACCGTGCGTTCGGAAATGAACGAAAGTTCCGCGCCCGGGTCTACAAGGAGTCTCGCCCGCTGCGAGATGCCCGATGAGGAGGTCAGAATTGCTTGGCTCGTAGCTAACAGGACTGACGGTCGAATGGCCAGAGCGTTTGAAGTGTCCTTGGAAACATGCAGAGGAGTACCCGAGGTGTCGAAGAAGTCCGAGGCGAGCGAAGAAAGGGTAGGGTTGCGAGCCAGCTGAGAAGTGACCAATAAACTTCTTCTTCTAAACCAATAGACTTCGACGTTCGAAGCACACGCGATAAAGGCGCGAAGCGTCCAATGCCGAAAAACCCGAAAACTCGCGGAAGACGAGAAGATGGCGCGAGACGCCGATGATCGTAGCACACGCGAGAAATGGCGCGAAGCGTCCAAGGCCGAAAAACCCGAAAACTCGCGAAAAACGAAAGGATGGCGCGAGACTTTGAGGATCGTAGCACGCGCGAGAATGGCGCGAAGCGTCCAATGCCGAAAAACCAAAAAACTCGCGAAAAACGAAAGGATGGCGCGAGACTTTGATGATCGTAGCACGCGCGAGAATGGCACGAAGCGTTCAATGCCGAAAAACCCGAAAACTCGGGAAAACGAAAGGATGGCGCGAGACTTCGACGATCGTAGCACCCGCGAGAATGGCGCGAAGCGTCCAATGCCGAAAAACTCGCGGAAGACGAAAAGATGGCGCGAGACGTCGACGATCGTAGCACACGCGAGAAATGGCGCGAAGCGTCCAATGCCGAAAAACCCGAAAACTCGAGAAAACGAAAGGATGGCGCAAGACTTCGACGATCGTAGCACATGCGAGAATGGCGCGAAGCGTCCAATGCCGAAAAACTCGCGAAAAACGAAAGGATGACGCGAGACGTCGATGATCATAGCACACGCGAGAAATGGCGCGAAGCGTCCAATGCCGAAAAACGAAAAACTCGAGGAAAAGTCCGAACGAGATGCTCGAAGCGGCTGAGATCAACGAACTCGCGAAAATGTCTCACGAAATGACCAAAACACAAATCGACGGAGAACTCGCGAAATCCGAACGATATTTTCGAGGCGTCCAAAATCGATGAGAACTCGCGAAATCGTAGCACGAAGCGTCCAACTCCCGAATGCCGAACTGTCGTGTCACCGATCGACACGCACGAAGGTTTTACTGTGCGTAGCGTGAAGCGTCCGAAAAAACGAAGCGAAACTTTGGACAGACGGACTCTTGCACAAGAGCGCACGATGTCGCGAGAACGTTCGTCGGAAGAAGAGACGAGATCGGTCGGTTAACCGGCACGTGAAGCATCCGTTAGACCAGACACGGCCGAAGCGCGCATGCGCTCGTCTTGCGAGGAGGACGACGAGAATTCGCGGCCGGCGTGTAACACGTTGTCGCGACGAAAATTACCTTTTTCTCGCGCACCGGTATAGAAAAGATTGATTTCCTTTGCCTTTTTTAGCGAATATCTCACCTTTTCCCACTTCGTTCACTTGAATCCGGCTCGAAGGACCATGTTTTGAGTTGGGGAAATCTCGGAATTCTGGTTGGAAGTAAACGGGTGGGAAAATTGGGTTTCGCTTTAAAATTGGGAACGCGCCGGAAAATGAAGATTCGAAGTGCACTCGAGTTGATATAAAGAATATTGGTTTATTTAACTATATCTATTCTAAAACTAATTGATTTGGGCGAAATTATCCGGGGTTGCCGAGTCGTGACCGAAAATTGGTTTAGCCGAAGGGTACCGAGTTGACTATTGCCGCGGGAGTTAACGCGGGCGTAAATCGCGTTAATGCCGTTCGCGACGATGAGGGGGGAGGAGACCGAAGTTGAACCGATCCCCAAAGAGACTTGGAAACGAATATGAAGAAAAGAAGAGAAACTGATATAATATAACGTTGAAATGAAGGGGGAAAAATCCCTGCGCCAGGACACTGAAAGAGTCAACCGCGCGACGGACCGAGAGACGTCGACCTCTCGCGGGGTCTCCCGGAATTACGAGATCGTGGTTGGAGTTTCCGAAACACGTTTGTTGCTTGTTGTTGTTTATTGGTTCCTCTTCAGTGGTATTTGTTCTACTATTGCTGTCTCTATTTTCTGGCATAGGGGGAGGATTGTTAAACGATATCACGCATGGCGCTTATCCTTGCTGGTGAATGGATTCGTTTTCGGAGCTGTTGGTGTTTGCAACATCTGGAAGGGTGGGTGGGGACTGTAGGCTGGAAGGGCTTCCGGTCGTTGTTGCTTGCTGATTACCATTCGATGATCCTTTTTTTTCTTCTTCATTACTTGTGCGCGGGGGGCACTTGCGTGTGTGTGTTGTCACATCCGGAAGGGATGAAAGCATTATTATTTGTTTCCCTCTTTCCCTGAGTTTTTATCGAATTTAAAATATTAGACGCGGAGAACGGTATAAGTCGCGGCACGAGGTTTCGAGATGGATGACAAAGATTTGAAGGGTGGTGTTTCAAAAATAATGTGTCGATGGTCAGCGATAGACTGGGGAACTAAGAAGGCCCGTAGGGTTCGGGTAGCCTTTTTTATATACTTTGTAGGTTTTCCAGTGCCAGCTTCCATATTTGGATAGACTGGAGAAAAAGGGGGTTCGGATTTTTAATGGGTTTTCGGCCAAACGTGAGCGACGACGTGGAAGCATGTTTCTTGGGTCTTACGGCCTAGACACGAACAAGTTTTAATTTTTTATATACCAATCAGAGAGAGGATCATAAGAGTCGGTTTTCCGTGGATTTTCGTAAGAAAGGCGTAGCGCTATGCGCTTCGTGCTTGGTCGCTATACGTGATGAGACGCATAGTTATACAATTCTTATTTTACGACGTTTCGGAGAACTCATGCCCAAAACCGTGTTCTCGTATATATCCGGTGAGGAGAGAACTCTGTCGTTGGATGTGACAGTTGCTTTTTGCTCGTCCTATAGGTGATGGGGTGAGTCCTGGTATTTTTCAGGCGTGTTCCCCGGATTTTCTGGCGACGTTGCTTAGGCTGCTGTCATCCGATTCTTGCTCTGAGGATGAAGAGGTTTTAAGCGTGGCGAAATGGCTCGGTGCCACGTGAATGGTATTTTCTTCGTCCTCGTCCGATGACGATGAAGATTCCGATTTTGAAGGGTTTCCGACGGAGAGGCATCGACGAGTGTCGCATCTCCTTTTCATTAAAATTGTGCGTTTTTCCCTTCGATAAGTTGGTGAATGAGATTTTTGATTTTCTGACGCATTTGGTCCTTGATGTTCCGATGAATTCGGCGTTTGATGCTTTGAAGAAGTTGATCTTTGATGTTCTAGGGAGTTTGTTTTTTTATATTTTGTGCGATTTGATTTTTAATTCTCCGAGGAATTTGTTTATTGATGCTCTGATGAATTTGATTTATTACGCGGTCTCTTTTTGTTGAGGTCGCTGATGATCTGTTGATTAGGCCGGTCACCGTGAGTTAGATTTGATCCTTTGGCAAGCGGGCTTACGTACGTTTATCTCGGAATTGCCGTGTCTGTAAGGTTACTTGCTTGGGGAATGGAAATTGTTTGATTTCGAATTTCTTTCGATCGTTCTGCAACCGGATTCACGTACATTTTTCTCGGATTGCCGTATCTATTGTCACATCCGGAAGGGATGAGAGCATAAAACTTTTTCGTTTCCCTCCTTTTTGCCTACGCCAAGCGCAATAGCACGGGATGAGGGTAAAAGGAGAATGTGTGGAACGGGTGTTCTAGGTCTCGAGTGCCTAGATGGTCAAGAGTTATGTGAGTGATTGCGACAGATGTAGTTACCGTTTACAAATTTTCGTTTATTACCGAGTGCCGTCCACTTGGCCGGTCGATAACATGGGAAGAATACAGTTCGGCGGATTAAGAAAATGATGCAAAAAATGGTGCAGTTAGCTTACGTTTGCTGAATGACGGTCCTTCGGACTTGGGTGAAAGGGCCTTCGCTCTCGGCCTGTTACGCTCGCTTGTACAATGTCGGTCGATGGGCCGCACACACGCTGTGTTTACAATGGTGCCGCAGATGGGTCAGAGGGTCACTGCGTGGGTGTGAAGAGCGCGGAGAAGATTCACAATGCTTTTCGAAGTAAATAGATATGCAAATGGATGGTCAAAAAACAGAGTTGGATTGTTAAACGCGGAATAGAGTTACGAATCGCGATACAAGGTTGGAGTCGATAGAAGAGATCTTTCTGGTTCGGATGATGATGCTGAACTGATTTTTCTTTAATCCTCTGGACCTTCCTGCTCCAGATTTCCCTTCTTGGGTGGAGTAGGAGAAAAAAAGGGGGTTTTCGTTTTTGACTCTCCTAACCAATCGGAGCGGTCGACGTGGGAGACAGTTCTTTGTATCTGGGAGTCTAGGCGCATGAAATTAATTACAAGGTGACCAATCGGAATGAAGCTATTCCGAGCGAGTTTTCGTGGAAAAAAGCGCATGAGATCGTGTTTGTTTATCTAAAGTCTAGGGCCCGGCGCCGAGCCGCCCCGCGATAGTGCATCTGCTATGCACCTCATAGCCCTTCCATGTGCATTTTATTTTTCGTCGCGGCCCGGTTTTATGACCGAGTCGAGTGGAATTTTCCGGCGGTCTTGGTCTATCCTTGGTTCCCACACGGATTTAAGAATCGGAGCTCAGCTATGGCTTCGCCGGCGGGTGAACTCTGGGTCATCTGGCTTGCTGTATGATAATTTTTGTTTTACGACTTTTCCGAGAAAGCGTGCCTAAAACTATGTTCTCGTTGAATTCGAGTGGGTAAGGAGGGTCGTACGAAAGTACGCCCGACGCTCGCTTATTATCGATAGGTTACGTTGCAGCTGTGGTATGTCTAAACTTAAGAAGATACAAGAATGTGTCGAAAAATGTGAATGCTATATTCGTTTAATGGTTATTCACGATTTCCATGGGAAATCGCTCAGGCCAGCGTTCTCGCCGGATTTCAACAAAGTAGGAGAAAGAAAACGCAATATTTTTATGCGCTTTGCTCGCGACGTTACACTATGAAGTCGGTTACTCGAGAAATTTGATTTTTATTGGTTGATTTAGTGGGGATGCATCCGTGATGTCACCCTCGGAGGTAGTTTTTGATTTTCTGAGTTTTTTGTTATTGGCGCTTGGATCTGATGACGAATATGTTTTCGCGATACCCGGATTTGGGTGTAGGATTTTTCCCCCATATGGGGTTTCGCTAGTACGCCATTTGAATGTGATAGGGAGATTTATTGAATTTCGAGAAAGTGCATCGGCGTTTGTATTAACTATTCCTGGCGTGTACTGGATTTTTCAATCGAATTCTTTTAATCTCTCTCTCTCTCCACCTCAATTCGCGTGACGTCGGGTCATTAATGGAGTTTACCCAGACGAGTGGCCGGTGGTCGATCAGTATTGTGCATGGCCTGTCCCACGTCCTGAAAAAACGTGGCCATATATTAATCGCAATTACCTCCATTTGTCTACGCCTAGCGCAATAGCGCGGGATTAGGGTGTAAGAAGGTATAGTGCATGCAAGGGTAGGAATAACGCAGTGATCCCCAATTAAGAAATGAATTGGACAACGCGAGTTTCTAACAATCCGGAGCTTATTAAAATTATCCAATCGGGTTAATTTGGTTAATTTGAAAATGCAAGACCGTTCGTTTACATTTGTTGGTGCGCCAAGGATACAGTTGTCGGATTTACAACGGGTCAAGTTCGGGCTTCCGTAGATGGGCCGGACCGCTCGGTTGCGTACGCTTCGTTACAGTATTGGCTGAGCTGGTGTTCTTCGCGTTGATATAATTTTTATTACACGAGTATTTATCGCGAATAAAATTTGAATTAATTGATGATTTACGCAATACGATGTGAGTGAAACGCTCAATGTAGACACTTGGGAAAGTTTTTGTAAGTCACGCTTTTACAAAGTATAGACGAAAGATTTGTAACAATTTTACGGAAGATTTTTGAAGTTAAAGTTCAAACACGTCGTTTGCTGTCAGGAGACAGCAATCGACTATTTAAAAAATTTTTGCGATTTTTTTTCGAAATGTCATTTCATTTTTTGCTAAAAAAGATAGATTTTGAAAAATGCAGAATAACTCGAGAACAATAGGGTTTTAAAAAAACCATCAGGGATGAAAAAAGTTGCGTATTTTTATACTGAATCGCCTGGAATTTTTTCAGAATTTTTCCCCGAATTCTTTTTTTTTTTTTGAGTATTCTCACACAATAAAAATACTCAAAAAAAAATTTTTTGAGTATTTTTTGCATCCCTGATGCTCTGATCCCAAAAAAAGACATTTCGAAAAAAATCGCAAAAATTTTTTAAATAGAGGAAGATGGAGTTTTTATCATCCCTTTTGAGTTTTTCATGGTAAAAAAAATACAAAAAATTTCCTTAAAATGTGCGCCCGATTCGCGATGGTCGAAAAAAGGCCTAAAAACGGTCAAGTACCAAAGGGCGTACTGGGTCGAAAAAAAATCGTAAAATTTTTTAAAAATCGACAAACTGTAGCCTGATACACCCTTTTTCAAACGCCGCCTTGGGAATTTGGATAACTTATTTTTTGGCAGAGGTATCCAACTTCAAGTGCGGCAAGGAATATCGATGAGTGTATCCAAACTTTTGAGCGGGAGTGTACGTTGCACCGGTGTTTCGAATATTTGACATGAATAAAAGTCTAGTGTAGATAACTTTACGAAAACCATTATTCGCGTGTATGATGGATCCTGTTATCGCTGTAACAATACGTGCTGTTATCGCCATAACGATAACAGCATCAAACGAAAGTATCCAATCGTTCAGCTGATCGGAGTATTTAGAGCCGAAGACTGTCACATAACAGCCAACGCTATGTAGTGGCGCTTTCAAGAACTAAAAAGCCGGGACAAAACGCGTTTTCGTTTATCGTACAGGAATAGTAGGCCAGTGTCAGGGGGCTGGTCGCGTTGTAGCGTTTACCCCAAGATAGGCTTCATTGACCTAGGTGTGAGAGGGCATGTGGTCTACAGCGGTTATTAAGATCAGGTCAATTTCTTGGCTCGGAGGATTTTCTTCTGGCGAGTGTATATTTTTTTGGTGTATTTGAACGTTTCGTTCGTCAAGGGCCGATATTCTCCGCATTCTTTGAGTCGCCGTGCAGTCTCGTTTTATAACTAAAGCATCTTATCGTAACCGATGCTATGAATATTTAATGCCGCCGCATACGTTGTGGGTTCTTGTAATCCGAAGTTCTTCCGTTTGTATATTTGTTCGTGATATAGTTAAGATCGCTGTGCTCTCGCGTGAAAAAGTACGCGAGAGGGATACTTATCATTGATAGGTTACATTTCCGCCGTGGTAAGCCGCGTGTCTAAAGAAAATATAAAGATCTGTCGAAAAACGAGAACGCCGCTATCGTGCGTATTAGGCTTAAAAATGCATTGTGCGCATTTGGTCTCGACGTAACACCTGCCTTAAAGAAAGGGTCGGAAGATTTTTAGGGCCAACACCACAGCGACCATTTCTTTTCCCTGAGTGGAGTAATTCCTTTCGGCCTTGTTATGGACTCTTGAAGCAGCTGCGACCATGGGGTCTTCGACTTTTCCTTGCGAAAGGATTGCGCCGACGGCGTAGTTAGATGCGTCGGTTGTTACGATAAAAGCTTCCGAGAAGTTTGGATATTGGAGAATCGGTGTTCAGCACAGCTTGTCTCGCAATGTTTCGAATGCTAATTGATGTTGAGATGTCCAATGAAATTTAACATTTTTGCTAGTGAGATCCGAAAGCGGTTTTGCTTTTGCTGCAAAATTGTTCATAACGCGGTGATAATATCTCTCTAGACCTAAGAATTTTTTCACGTTTTTTGGAGTGTTCGTTGTCGTGAATTCTCTTACGGCTTCGATGTTTTCTGGGTCTGGTTTTAATCCGTCTGCTGAGATCCTAGGTATCCCAGATATCTTACTTTGGTTCTTAAAAATTCGCACGTATCCGTTTGGAGAGTTAGATTTGCGTTACGTAATCTTTCTGCGAGTTTGCTAAATTTATATCTTCCAGATATACGAATAAATCATTTACTTGTAATCCTTTTAGTACAAGGTCTATTAATCGTAGCTGGTGCGTTCTTGAAACCGAATGGCATTCTATTGAATTCGTAATGACCGTGAGGGGTCGTAAACGCTGTTGCAGGTTTGTCTTGCCGATCCATCTCTATCTGGTGGAAACCAGATGCTAGGTCAAAATTGGAGAAGTACTTCGCCATTTTGCCGAAGTTTTCGCTGAGTTGGTCAAGGATGTCTGTCATTAACGGCAGGGGGTTAGTCAAGGATGTCTGTTATTCTGTTAACGGCCTGTTAACGGTCTGTTAACGGTCTGTTAACGGCCGAGTTGGTCAAGGATGTCTGTTATTAACGGCATCTCTTATTGTGACATCGTTTAATTCTCTGAAATCGATTACGAGTCTCCATTGTTTATTGCTTTTTAAGTCTGTTTTTTCGGAACTATCCAAACTGGTGGATTATACGGTGACTTCGAGGGTTCGATGATGTTTAATTGTAGCAGATCGTTAATTTGGTTTTTCTAATTTCGGTCTTTCGAATGGTGGATGTCTGTATTGTCTTGTGTCGACTGGTCGACCGTCTACAGTAGGAATTCGATGTTTGCATTCGCTTGTTGATTGAAGGGGTTCGCCGGGTAGATGAAAGAGGTGTACGTATTTTTCTACGAGTGTAGATGCCGCATTACGCTCTTTGTCGTTAAGGTGATCACGCCGCAAAAGGTTCATTACTCCGTTAGCACGGTTTTCTCGCATCCGAGGTTTCTCGTGCTCTAGGGTCTGTGTATTCGCGGGGTCGTCATCTTTTTGATCGTTCTCGTCTGTGCTCATATCGAAAGGATAGTGTGAAATTACGGGAACCTTTACTCTGACGTCTTCATTCAAGGTATTGATAGCGTATAGGTATGATTTGCTGTTGGTATTTTTAACCAATGCTTCGCCTAAAAAGATGCCATCTCGAAAGGGTATACGGGGTACGTAACCTGTCTCTAGTGGGTTTCCGACTCGAATAAACATGATCGTTTTCTGTCTGGCCCGCAGAAGAAATGATTCTGTGTTCGTAAATCGGATTTCCACGTTATATACTCGTACGTACTCGCCCTTCGCAGTCGATTCTACCTTTATTTTCTCCGATTGTTTCATGACCAAGGATTGCGTCGAATTCTACAGGGAAGTCGTTCGGGACAGCATTGAATGTTACGGACTGGTCATGGATTGCGATGTTAATTTGTTCGTGTGTCCTGGGTCGATTGATGATCGAAATTCCGTATAATTCGGAAATTATTAGATCATTTATGAGGTTTGGGTGGAGAATATTTTCGATCTTGAAATAATTCAATTGTGAGCCTGAGTCTGTGAGAAATAGTGTCTGCGTTTTCTTGAGATCCTCCCGGTCGATGCTAATTGTGGGCGAGTTGTAATTATTCGTTCGTGTGCTCAGGTTACAAGAGGCTCGGAGGATTTTTAGTTTCGTTTCCGATTTTACTGTGCCTGGCGTCTTCGGGTGTTTGGGCCCGTCGAGACGCCTGGTCGAGGGGTTGTTAACTCGTTTCCTGGCGGTTTTCCATCTCGAGCCACGTCTTTTCTCCCATTATTATATGCTCGTTTACGGCATTGATTTATGAAGTGGCCCGGTTATTTGCAATAGTTGCATGACATGTTACTTCTGTTTGTAGCGTCTTTTGGTGAGTTGTCTTTTGTTAAAAGGTAGCAATCATTTGTTGTGTGGTTTGTCTTTTTCCAATAACTGCAGGATTTACTTGAGTTTGCACGGAAGGTCGAGCTTGCGGGTTTGTTCTCAGTTTGACTACTTGTTTTGGTGAAAGGTTGAATTGGTACACGGAAAGAATTTCTAAAGAAATTTTACTGTGAAATCACAGTAACGGGTGGATAAGCCTATAATTGTCCAGGCTTTTAGGGAATGAAACGTAAATTTTCATGGAAATAAGTCAAAATTTACTGTGATGTGTCGCGCCAATTTGAAATGTTTTCAAGCATTTTTACTGAAAAAATCACTAAATTTTACCCGTCTACAAACATTATAGTAATAAGTTAAAAAAGTACTTGATATAAATGAAATTGTACAGTGTGTATTGGAAAATTTTCGTGTGTTTCGTGAGAATTTTAGAAAGCATGCATATATTTTTCGAACATCTACCGGAATTTTTCTGTTCTCTACAGTAAAAATCGTCAGGGCTAGGTTGCGGGACGTATACACGCGTGCTCTGTCTGAGCGTGCGTGTGCGTGAACGCAAGCTGTGAGTGTGCGTGCGTGTGCGTGAACGCGAGCTGCCGAGCGAGCGCACGCGCCTGCTGAGCACGGGCATTAGGCGATAGTGAATGTGTATATCGGAGTATATGCATGTTTGGGTGTGTGTTTGTGTGTGACAAAAGTAAGCGTCGCTGATCCGCGTTGCTTGGCAACAGCATTAATGCGCGGCGCGTAACAAACAAAAGCATGTGCGAGAAAAGTGTCGCGTGGTTGATGCTTCACAACATCGCAGTGTGTCGTTTCGTGCAAGGTGAAAATGGTACAGGAAAGTGATAGCGAAAACTATATAAAGTCACATAAACGAATACAATTTTTATAATCAATGTGTAAAAAATAATATACCGTTCAAGGCAAAGGCCATAGCCGGGTGAATAGGAAAAAATTGCCCCCGCATTTTTTCCATCGAAATTTGGACTATATTCTGAGGTATAAAAAAAACAAATTTTCTGAAAATTTCATCCTCGTCAACGCAATGGTTTTAGAAAAATGATTTTTTTTTAAATATCAAAAAAAAATTTCCGGAAACGGTTCAGTGGATCGATTTAATTTTTTTTTGGTCCTTGTTACGATCAAACGTGTTACGAAATAAAATTATAGAACATCTTGCGAAAGATTAAGGTTTAAAAAAAAATAATGTTCCTTGTTTTATTTTTTTTTACTATAATCCACTTGGGGTACAATAACGACATTTTTTTCATATAATCTTTGGGCATCTTATTAGATTATATACTTTTTTCAAAATGATCGGTTTGGTACGCCACAGTGAAAAAAAGAAACACACTTCATTGATATTGTAATGTCGAGAAATGACACGAGTTTTAATTGTGGTAACCTTTTTATTTCACGGTTTACAAAACAGTCTGCCAGTCCGGCTTCGAAGCGCGGTCGTGGCCCGAGAGACGCGGTTGACACCAGAAATTGAACAGCGAGGATTAACAGCTCTGCACTGGGACTGAGTCACGAATTGAATGCCGCGAGTGTATCGCGGGAGGTGTTTTTAAAGGGTCGAACGGTGGGAAAAATGGTCGTGGTGGGGAAGAATTTGGGAAGGGTCTGGAAAGTTCGGCGGGAAAATAGGCACACGGGTGACTAAATTCCAGGAAAGGCAGGCGGCTGATTAGGCGGGGCGATTAGAAGAGGACTCTGGAACCTTCGGCGGAGAATGGACTTCGGAGTTGTGTGACTGCATTCCGGGAAAGGTGGTTGTTTGGTTAGGTGCAGAGTGCATGGGAAACTAGCGATAAAAAGGGTCGCGGGAAAGGAATTTGGGAAAAGTCACGTAGGCCACGCAGCTGGCGGGATTACCATGCAGGCGACAATAAATGCACTTTGGGACTCGGGAGAATGGAGCGCGGCGTCGAGCGGAGCCGCGGGACAGGAAGCGATAAATTAGGCACGCAGGCCCGTGAGTCAGAGGTACAGAGAGCAAAGGAGATGAAAAAAATAGGTAGTGGAAAGGGACTCGTTACAATATATTTTAGTTATATAGATATATAACGAAAATATATCAATAAAGTCTGTTTCTTTTTTTTTCACTGTGGCGTACCAAAGCGATCATTTTGAAAAAAATATATAATCTAGAAAGGTGCCTAAAGTATATATGAAAAAAATTTCGTTATTGTACCCCAAGTGGATTATAGTAAAAAAAAATAAAACAAGGAACATTATTTTTTTTTTAATTTTAATCTTTTGCAAGATGTTCTATAATTTTATTTCGTAATACGTTTGATCGTAACAAGGACCAAAAAAAATCAAATCGATCCACTGAACCGTTTCCGGAATTTTTTTATATTTTTAAAAAATTCATTTTTCTTTAATCATGGCGTTGACGGAGATGAAATTTTCAGAAAATTTGTTTTTTCATACCTCAGAATATACTCCAAATTTCGATGGAAAAAATGAGGGGGCAATTTTTCCCTACTTACCCGGCTATGGCCTTTTGGTTTATCGTACAAGTGTGTAATTTCAGGATCCCATAAATCTGGACGACCCACAGAATGTAAGTATCAATTTATATCGTCACGCATGTCTTTATTCGTATTTTTTCATATTCGTATATCGGATCTTTTTATATTTTTTTCATCTTCGTATTTCGTATATGTTTTATCCGTAATTCGTATATTTTCCATTAATTTTATTCGAGGAAGTTCATGCTACGCTTCTTTCGTCGGTGGACGGAAAGCTTGTATTGAAAGCGTACAGAGAAAAAGTTGGATTCACTACAAGGAGTGTGCGGAATCTCTTGTCGCGCATCATTCTCAGCAAAGAAAAAGAAGGCGCTTTCCAGAATATTCGAGTCGATCGCGATCCTCGATATCTCGAAAAATTCATGTAAGATTAAAAACCGAAGTATAAGAATCATTCAAACATTTTAACATTACACAAGTTCATTCGTTAAGTCGACATAAAGAGCTGACCTAAAATATTTCAATTCTTTCAAATTGCTTACTCGGGCTACATTTCTAAGTAATCGCTTGAGATGAGTACATGAAAAAATATCCTTTATATTTATATTTTTTCTAATGCACACACACACACACACACACACACACACACACACACACACACACACACACACACACACACACACACACACACACACACACGCACACGCACACGCACACGCACACGCACACGCACGCGCACGCGCACGCACACGCACACGCACACGCACGCGCACGCGCACGCGCACGCGCACGCGCACGCGCACGCGCACGCGCACGCGCACGCGCACGCGCACGCGCACGCGCACGCGCACACGCACACGCACACGCACACGCACACGCACACGCACACGCACACGCACACGCACACACACACACACACACACACGCACACGCACACGCACACGCACACACACACACACACACACACACACACACACACACACACACGCGCCCACACGCACATATATGTATGTACATATTTATTTGCGTATTTTAATCAATGCCATTTATTGCAGAATAAAAATTGAAAGATTTGAAAGTCTTGCTGAAAAAATCGAGAATTTGTTTCCGGGAGAATGCAGAAGAACGTATTATTCTCCATATAAGCGTGTAGGAAACGTTTCGATCAATCCTTCGGGAACGTTATTCGAGCACTATCAATACCTGAAGTCGAAATTGAGAAAAGGCCTTATTCTCAGACCTCCACCTCTACGCGAACGAAACGAACTTCAGCAAATCCAAATACCAGGTGAGAGAGTGAATTTTCTAAAAATAATTCGCAGATAAAAGTATACTGATAAACAAAATTGATAGATTATATGAAAGTGATCGTGATGAAAATTGTTATTGGCTCAAGCGCTGTGTTTTTAGCTTAATTTAAAAAATAGCTATTGCATAAATACTGAGATTAGAAGAAAATATTATCATTACATTGAAAATATTAATTGATTTGATAATGTACTTTTCCTCTAAAACAAATATGGGTTCGTAACACTGTCACTCATTTAACCGTAAAAGGATATATTTTTTTCAATAATAATCAAATGTAAACAAAAATCAATAATTATTTGGCTATTAATTCTGATAAAATTTCAAATAAAATATTCATGTCCGTAACTATTACCCTAGAAATGTTGTAATAAATTCAATACTAAATTGTATTATTGGAAAAAGATTTATTTGTGGCACCCCGAGGCGACAAACCTTATTGAATCACGTATATATTAATAGGACATATATTAATAGGATAAATACAATCTACATTTGTTTAACAGATCGTGAACTTGAGTGTTTGGAGTGGTTGAAAACTCACCTACATCCAACAGAAGCAGTGATTTTTAATTGGAAAAATTCTTTCAATGCTCGCAAAAATCTTCTGAAAGATAATTTACACATTTTCGAATATTATGAGCTACTTCCGTGCCTTAATTCGCAATTGGGAAAAGAATTGGTAAGAAAATGGTACAAATTGTACCTAATACAAATAATTCTTAAAGTTTATTGTTTACACAGCCCCGAGAAAAGTTTTATCGGAAAATTCACGTGGCAAAGAGAGTATAATTATTTTAAATGATTCAAATTTTTTGGGATGTGAATCAAAGAAGCATTAGATAACTTTGAAGTATTATTCGACTGTTAGTGTATTTTACATTGTTCAAAAAATTAACGAGAAGAAATATCAAAAGAATAGGTTTCTACTCGAAAATTATTCTCGGTCGTGTATTTCAAACCTGCAAATAATTCGGACAAAAAACTAAGTTTGTTGATTAGTTTTCAAGACAGATTCATGAATTGTGTCTAGTACATCTTAAAAATATTCATAATAAGAAAATTGATTATTTTTGTTGTTTCCGACCGATGCGAATTTCACATTCATTCTTATTCAGCTTCACATTGTTATGGATGATGAATCATGTCGAAACTTCATTGATGAATTACTTTTTTCTTATTGAGTGCAACACATAATTAATAATAAGATATTAATTTTATCGTTCTACAGTTGGAAGCCGACTTCAAACAACTGCACCCAGAGGAGAAGAATTTTTTCGAAAATTGGGAAATAGCTCGAGCCCATCTCGTCATCACCACTCAAAACAGCCCAAATATAAAAACTGTAACAGACAAGGCGTTACTTCTGCTACTGCCAACTTTATTTGCGCGTAAATGCTATTTTTGGTTTAAATGGTAATCCCGGTGATTATAAAAACTAATGATTATAATAAACTAACTGATTATAAAAAAAATTATTTTGAAAAGTTATTTGGAAATTTAGCAAGAATATCAGAACTGACATTTTTAGGCTACACATTCTAATGTCATTCCTGAGAAAAACGTATTGACTAGACTACTACCTCAACGAATTTTGGTTTACTTAGTATTCTTTTCAAATGATTTTCTATACCTACGATTGATCGAAATTGCAGACAATCAAGATGTGCTGATTTTCGACATGCTACCGTATATCATAGACGGTTCAAGAAATACTAAAAGAAATCGTAACGAAGGGGGCGAAGAAAATCAAGAGCAGCGCCGGAATAGATTAAGTATTTCCGAAAGGCGGTCATTGTTTTTTTTACATGTCGAGGTAAATGCAGTGCTCATAAAATTCGATTTCATTCCTGGTAATTTAAGTATAATAAACTAATATACATTTTTGTTATTATAGACTGGGGAAGACCTTCAGGGTGTCGTGCAGCAAAGAAAAGACGCACTTCGTTTGAACCGGCGAAGTTTTCAACCGACGCCTATTTTTATCGGACCAATAGCGAACATCGAGGCATCGTATGTCCTGGTAAATGATGCCTTGTACAAGACGGACACCGCGTTGCATGCGGTTGACCTCTGTTTTAAAACGTTCTTCGCGTTGGATTGTGCGTACCCAGAGAAGGCAACATCTCTTTGGGTTTGTTTGCAAAGGGCTTTGTACGGAATAGTTTTCGATAAAGATAGACCGAATCGATCTGCAACCATTCTTGAAGGGCAGATTAAGCATTTGTTGACACTTGAGTGAGATATATCACCTGATTTCACATACTTGGTTATTTTTTTTTTCCATTACGATGTTGTACTGCAATAGCTGCAAAGAAAATTTTCTGGATGGGTCAATATTTTTGAGGCACATTCAATTGACTCATCCATCGATGTCACAACACAAATGTGGTGCACGTAATTGCAGCCGAATATTTAGTTCGTTTGATTGTCTTCGAAAACACATTCGTAATCAGCATTTAAAAATAACTCCGAGCATTAAAAACAAAAGTCCCGAAAATAGAAAACAAAAAAATGTAATTTCCTGCACTAAAGAGTCAGTCGAAAAATCGGAATCTGACAGCAATACAATCACTGCTATTACCGAAAAACCAAATCTGGAAACAACACCATTACTGACAGAACAATCTAATGAGAGAATGAAAGAAACCTCATCGAGTATTCGTTTTGCAGCAAAGTTGTATAGCCATCCCGATTTGGCAAGAGTACAATCAAACAATATCATACAGGACGTAAATGAGTTAATTAAAAATGTTGTGGAGACGATCGAAAACAAGGTCATAGATTGCATAAAATCACAATCAAATAACGGTGATCTCCTGAACAACGTGAAGTAATAATTCTTCACTAAACGAAGTGTTGACCGAGTGGAATTGTTTGAAACACTTCGAAAATCTGGGCACGTATATATCTCCAGAACCATACATGTTAGGAGAAAGGCAAGAGTATTCGAACAAAAATGGTGTACAAATAATTAAAATGGTACCTGTGGTTGCTCAGTTTATTCCGATCCGAACTGTTCTCAAATTTTTTTTTGAAATGCCAGGAATGCTCGAAAAAACCTTGAATTACACCGATTTTTTAAAAAGCCACACTGAAGTATATTCCAATTTTATTCAAGGCCCATTGTGGAGAAAAGCATCATTGAAATTTGATGGAAAAAGCGTTTTTCCTTTTTTCCTGTTTTTTGACGATTACGAAAATAACAACCCTCTCGGAAGCCATAAAGGTATATCGAAGTGTGGGGCTGTATACATATCAATACCCTGTCTACCTCTACAATTCCAGTCAAAATTGAAAAAAAAAATCCTTCTGGTCTTATTTAACACTCTCGACCGAAAAGTGTTTAAAAATCACATTATTTTCAGTAGAGTCATAGACGAGTTGCGTTTCCTCGAAACCGAAGGTATCATAGTTCGAGATCAAGCAACGGAAAAACGAATTTTTTTCAAATTGGCACTGATACTGGGAGACAATTTGGGATTACATTCCATTTTAGGATTCAATGAGAGCTTCAATTCGAACATTTTTTGCCGATTTTGCCTAACTGAAAAGAAAGACAGAAATTCTGTTTTTGAAGAAAACGACCTGTTACTTCGAACAAAACAAAATTATAGCGAATGTTTAGTCAAAAAGGCACCCAAGGTAACCGGAATCTCCGAAGAATGTGTTTTCCACTGCGTCCCAGATTTTCACGTTGTCGAGAATTTCTCAGTAGACGTGATGCACGATTTATTAGAGGGCGTCTGCCAGTACGATTTGGGATTAATTCTGAATGAATATATAACAAAAAAAAAATATTTTTCACTACAACAATTTAATGATCGAGTTCGCGGGGTTAACTACGGCACCACCAAAAATAAACCTCCCGAAACTTTATCGATTCATATTAAAAATTCGCATTTGACAATGTCTACGTCTGAAATGTTATGCTTGATCAGGTACTTCTGCATTATTATCGGCCATCTCGTTTCGCACGATAATGCAACTTGGGACTTACACATACTTCTGCGCAACTTAGTTGAAATGGTTATGAGTCAAGATGTTGATTTTGAATTCCACAAGCTATTGCGAGTAAACATTTCAGAATATTTACAATTATTGACGACAATCTATCCTGGATCGATGAAACCAAAACATCATTTCCTTATTCATTATCCTTCGGTATCGATGATGTCAGGCCCGCTTTGGAAGATGTCGTCAATGAGATTCGAGAGTAAACACCGAGAAGGCAAAATCACATCCCGAGTCTCCGTTAACCGAATTAACGTCTGCAAAACGATTGCTATCAAACATCAGTTGCAATTAAATGATATGTTTTTAAATGCTGAAAGTTCAGAAAAATGTTCATACACAGAATCATCAACACGTCAAAAATCGGTATTCGATATACCCGGATTTTTCCGCATACAACATTTATTGCCCAATACACTCCAAAAATACCTAAGAGTTACTGTTGTTGACCAAATCAACATTCATGATGCTATCGTAAGAAAAGAAAGCGTCATTATGGTACCATCGAAAGATGGACCAATTCTGTATATAGTAAGTTCGTCAATTGTTCACGAAGAAAATGTTTATTTAATCGTTCAAGAATTAAACGATGTAGTTTTTAATTACCATTTTCAAGGATACGAAATAATCACATTTGATTATACATTTACAACACTAAACATGGAAGAAATTTCTTGTGCCAAATTTACGCACATTTCTCGATTGTATGATGGGCGAAAAATTGTTGTAAAGAAATGGATGTAATAAATACGGTATATGAAAATAATAAACACTCTCCATTACAGCGGTAGTACATTTTTTATCCCTCTCCAATTAGGACTTGAAAATAGGTTTCAAATTATATTAAAAAATTGTAAAATTCATATTTCATAATAAAGAATCCTTTTTTGTACAAAACGATTCTAATTTTTCTAATGACTATTTTTACCTAATCTTTAATTAACCAATTATTATATTTGTTACTAACAATTATTCTAATTTGTTCTACAGATTCTAATTTTTATAATTTCCACTTTTTGTAATTTGTTATTAACAAATTATTACTAAATAATGAATAAATATTATTTATATTAATTGATGAAAATTCACAATGATTTATTGTTATTATCACGTATGTTTACTGACTTTTTACGAAAAGATACCCTTCATAGAAAATTTTTTTAATCATAGGGAATTAATTTTTCACTGGGGAGTTTAGAAACTTCAGGTTCGTGCAGGTAATTTTTACTGTGGTGACTTGTAAATTCTATGGTGGTATAGTGAGAATTTCACCGTAAGATATCGGATATTTTTCACAACACAACCTACAAATTTTACGTCAGAATGTATCAGAATTTGTACTGAGACTGTTGTAAAAATTACGTTATGCGCTTGAATTTTTACATGCCCGAGGTCAAAATATACCAAATCAGTGGCAAATTATACTTTTGGGTACACTTGTCCCCACGTTCAAATTTTTACAGTAATTTTTACCGTGATTTCACAGTAAAATTTCTTTAGAAATTCTTTCCGTATAGGTAAGTCGATTGTGTTTTTTCTGGGTCGATTGGTTCTAACATTTTTTCGATATCCGTTGCTTGTTTGAAAATACTTTCGAGATACGGGTACCGTTTGCATGCCATATGGGGGCGATGAGCGGCGTTAAGACCTCTTCGAAATTGATCAGTCTGTTATGTCTTCGGCACAAATGTTCGCTCCTCCGACAGAGCTTAAGTTAGAGGTTCCGATAGCTTGATGGGTCTTTTTCAAATGGGTGTTCAGTCTGCTGTAGCATCTGAGTACCGTTTCTTTGTCTTTTTGTGTGCTCATGTCATTGATCCAGGTGAGAGGCGGTTTTGAAGGGATAAGTTTTCATTTTAGGATGTTTATTAATTCGTCAATAGTTGTTATTGTGAAGCTTTCGAGGCTACCGCAAGCGATTACCTTGCAATTAACTTTTTAATAATGTATCGATTAATTGTTTACCTACAGCGGGGATGAATTGTTGAGCATTATCGCAATAGCTCAGGAAATTATTCAGCGAGCAAGTTTTTGGGTTTCCATTGAACTCGGGTAAATATCGTATATATTCCCTATAGTTAGCGTGTAACGGGTACATATTATTTTTAAATGTCGGTTGATAATAGCTATGCGCAATTTGTCGTGGGACCGTTGTCTGTGATATGTAGATTTGACTCTGTTGAGCTGTGTGATGGGCTTCTGAAGTTTCCATTTGGATTGGTGTGGACAATATGAGTTCATGACTTACTCAACGATGATTCTGTAGTTAGCTCGTGCCGATGATATTATTTGGGTGCGGTCAAGTGGCGTTAGGTTTTACTCGTAATGAGTCGAGGCTGGTGTTTTGACCTGCTGTCTCGGTGTACCTAGCTGGCTTGGGTCTGCTCTTCGGCCTTGCGTCCGTCGTTGATTTATGGCTCTGCGTCCTTTGTGTTGATCTCGGTGCGACGTTGGTGTGGAGCACTTGTTCGTTTTACGTGGATAAGAGTCTTCGATTTTTATGTTTATTTTGCACGATAATTGTTCCGCGTCAGTGATCCGTTTTTCGCTGAAACTGGAATGATTGTCACCAGTTTAATAACCGATGGATTGTCTCTTTGTTTTCCGCTGCCACCAGTTTTATAAGCGATGGGGTATTTATTAAAGGTTTTTTTTTCCTTTTTTTCCACTGCTACCAGTTTTATTGTATACTAAACTGTTACGTTCCGGAGGGAGATTTAGGTGGGACTCGTGAGGTTGCCGAGTTAGAGCGTGAAGTTTAAATTGATTTAGATTGCGCAGTGAGTCTTTGGCTTCCGCGTGAGTTCTGAATACAGTTTCATGACAATTTGGATTTCGATTAATTTGAGGTGGGTGATTCTCGTAAGAGGGTTGGGTCCGCCCGATTGATTGATCGTTGATCAAATAAATGATTAGACGCTTCGATTTCGTCTCATTTCACGTAGTTCACGTTTATTACGCTAAACTTTTACAAACGTATAGTTCGGTACAAAGATAGATACACGTACAATGATTACCCGGAAACGCAGGCAGATTGTTTAATTAAGTAAGTCGACTATTCGATTCGGAGTTCGGTAACAGAGTGACGCTCCTTCGTATCGCAAAAGCGAAGAGAGTTCGGTTTTGTGAGGGAAAGGAGTTTTTTTTCCAAGAGTTCATTTCCTATGATGCGTTTTTTAGAGATTGGGTAATCAGTTGTAAAAGTTACGTTAATTTTCGCGATTGGTTAGTAGAGTAGGGGAGCATGAGTCTAGATTTCTTGTTGGGTCGCGGCTGAGATAGGCGCAATCGCTGCTCTATTTCCGAGAATCGGCTTCAGTGCACGTGTTCTCGTAGATCTTGCTGAGGGCCAGTTTTACGACCGCGTGGAGTCACGGCGGAGTTTTCCTTGGTCTGCTTTGATTTTTCGGATAAGGAATTATCTTCGTTTGGGTCCTACGTTTTTTCTATTCAAGTGTTCCGTGAGCGGAGTTTCTCTTTCTGGACCGCAAGTATGTGCGCTCGTAAACTTTATTTACTGTTGACTAAATTTACGCGTCGGAAAGTACGCGCGACGCTTTCCCATTTGGGTGCTATGGTCTATTTCGTCCGTCGCCTGCATAAGTTTTACAAAATATAGGGTTTTGTCGATAAATGCGGGTGCCGCTATCGTGCATGTTTGTATCGATAGTTCCGTGGAAAAGGAGTAAAAAAAAGGTGAAGGCTGGGACGTAACGAACACTGACTTTCTGTACGATACTTCTTCACCAAGTGGAAAATAGGAGAGTTTCCGTTAATGGGGGAAGGAATGCCTTTCCATGATGCATTTTCCTTGGAGATTGGTGGAAAAAGCATCAAATACTCCTCGGGTGATTGGTTGAAATATAGAGTGGGAGCAGGGCGTAGGTTGCGATAGTTGCAATCGGCGCTTTATTTCCGGGAATTGGAGCTGCGTTTCTTTATCAGGAGTGCGGGAAAATATGGGCAGAGAAAAGGGTCTTGGTCGCGTCGTAGCGCTTACCCCAAGATAGACCTTGTTGATCCACGTGTGAGAGCGCATGTGTGCTACATCGGTCTTAAGGGAAGTTTCTGCCTTGTTGGGCAAAAAAGGTTCGATTTTTCACCAATTTTTCATGCGAGAAGTATTCAATATAGAATGTTGATATTTGGTATGTTGACTAAGCAGGCTTCATTGAACATCAAAATATTTTTTAACGTTTGACAAAACATGGTGGTGGGAGTGGGAGGAGCCACGTATGTCGGTGCGCGGGCAATGACATTCTTTGCTTGCGGAAGTCCTAAGTCCCGGACAAGTGATCTGAAGAAAAAAAATCAAACATATTTTCACTTTGTACAATATTGTGTATACGTCGAACTAGAATCAAGAAAAAAATAGAAAAATAAAAAATTGTGAGCTATCAAAGGGGAAGTTTAGTTTGTTACCAAAAATGTTTGCAGGTTTTCGTTCATAAAGTAAAAACGTTTAAATATTTTTGGATAATTCCAGTTCGACTAATGAAGACGTTTGTTGTGCCAAGATGTTTGTTGTGTTTGTTGAAGACACGTGCCGGCCAAATTTCGTGACGATTGCTCATCTACGGCATGTGGGAGCACTTCCGCAAGCGAAGAATATCATCGCCGGCGCACCGACATACGTGGCTCCTCCCACTCCCACTATCAAGTTTTGTCAAACTTTAAAAAATATAATAATGTTCAATAAAGACCGCTTGGTAAACATACCAAATTTCAATATTCTATATTTAATATTTTTCGTAAAAAAAATTGGTGAAAAACCGAACACTTTTTGGCCCATCAAGGCAGAAACTTCCCTTAAGATCGGATCAACTTCCCGGGTCGGAGGATTTTCTTCTAGCGAGTGTATATATTTTTAGTGTACAGAAAATATGAACGTTTCGTTTGTCAAGGACCGATATTTTCCGTATCCTCCGACTCGCTGTGCAGTCTCGTTTTATAACTAAAGCATCTTATCGTAACCTATGCTATGAATATTTAGAGTGCCACCTCATGCGTTGAACGTTCTTGTAATCCGAAGTTTTTTCATTTGTGTATTTGTTCGTGATATGGTTAAGACGGCTGTGCCCTCGCGTGGAAAAGTACGCGAGACGTTTAATTATTATTAATAGGTTACATTTCCGCCGTGGTAGGCTTAAGTCGCAAGAAAATATAAAGATTCGTCAAAAAATGAGAATGCTGCTATCGTGCGTCTCAGGCTTAGTTAGCGGTCGTTCACGATTTCCATGGGAAATCGCCGTAGACCTCGTGTCTTCGCCGGAGTTCAACAGGGTAAGAGAAAGCGAGAAAAGTAAATACATTGTGAGCATTTGATTGCGACGTGGCAGTCCTGATATTCAATTGTTGAAGTGGTTTATAAACTACTAGGGTAATATTGACCAAAATTATCACAAGACAGTGAGTTCAGACGCTTCCTCTTTTATAGTAGTTGAAAATGTTGCTGCACACAGGATTTCCTTCGCACAGAATCAACTTAATCTATACTAACCTCAAGATGATTACGAGGAGTTTCTGAACCTCACAATCATTTACTAAGGAGGAGTTCCCAAGAAAGGAATTTCATTCAGAAGACCTGCTGGACTTCACTGTGCTTGATGGATGGCAAAGGCAATGTATTGTCTGAAGATTTTTCTGTTTGAGCAGCAATTCAAGATGGCGAAAAGAAAGAGAAAGCTATAAAGGAAATTTGTATTTTCACTGTCAAACTTTACATAAAATGTTGCTTTCAAGCACCTGCTAGATGGCCGGCGCCCAGAAATGACTTAGAAGTCTTGAAAGACCGCACAGCATTTCAGGACATAAACCTAACGATGTCGAAAGTTGCCATAAAGAAGGTGTTAGGTCATTTATGGCATTTGTCTGAAGAACATAAATAAAATTTGCCCTGTTTTTGACCTTAGCTACAGCTAATTAGTCAGGGATCCGGGCACAGTAGTTTGGTAAATTAACTGGATTTCCTTGTGTAATTTCCTCAGTCCTTGTCATACATTCATGAAGTATGTGTCTGTCGGTATCATCATAGGAAATTATTTGATCAATGATTTAATTTTTTGATATAAAATTTATAACGAGGATCATTGACCGGAATGAATTTAGGGTGGAGAAATCTTATGGTATATTCGATTGGTGACAACCGATACTGTTGAACAACGGGAGGTATGAAGTTGACTGATTTAAGGTACTCCTCCGTATAATAGTCGTGGTTGTTTGACCGGCTGTACCCGTGGTATTCCGCGGATATTTTCCGGAGGTAATTTTTTCTCCCGCCTGGTTTACCCACTGTAAGAAAAACCGGGCGATCACTCAGAGTGACGATGTTAAGGAAATGGTCAAATTCGCGGTGGGCCGCGCTATTTGACCAGGGATTGGAATATCTAGAGCACGAGGTGGTCCGCGCTGCTCTATGAGAGGTGAGAGGAAGTATCCAGAGTACGAGGTGGTCCGCGCTACTCTGTTGAATACGGAGGAAGGATCCCAGAGTGCGAGGTTGTCCGCGCTACACTGTGTAAAGGTTGGGAGTGAAGGAAAAGATCTTACTCTTTTTGGTTTTGAACTTGAAGATTTGTATTCTACGTGTTAAAAGTTTTCCTCCGTAATGACAAATTGTTACAAAAATCGGGCCTTTTATACCCGAAAATTTGGGGGTGGTTGAAGGAAGGTCCTCCGTGATTGGTGGAGGTTTCCGTCTCCCACCCTGTACATTTTCATCTTATAACTACAAACGGGAAGGAACTTCTTATGCTAGAGGGGCACATATCCCCTCCGGACTAGGTTCTTATCTTTCTTATTCCTTGGTGCTGGTACTGGGCCCTACACCAAGGGTGGGGGTTGAGTCTGTACGTACGTGTACGTGTCGATGCGTAGACGTAACACCTCCCCATTTGAGATTAAATGTCGTATTTTGTAAACGACATTTAAGATTCCGGGGGAAATATGGCCTGGTTTTTTTTCTTTTTTTTTTACTTTGTGATTTGTGTAATTTTTCTCGCCCGTTTTAACGTGTTGGTTGTTCAACCCTTCAATGAAAATGAGGCCTTGGAAGCTGGAGGTTTGTCTGATTTCGCCTTGGTTGGTTGGTCTTCTTCCTCTTTGATTGTTGGTACACGTATCGCTGTGAGTTCGTCAAGTTCGGTGTCGTCCGTGGATTGGATCGATGTTTTGTGCGTTCCCTTTTTAATATGGAGTAAGAGATGCGTTACCGAGTCCCAGATGGCTGCGATTAGATATATGGACCATTCATATACAGTATGCAGTGCGTAACCGTGGATTATAGTGTCTGCGACGAGTTTGATTATCCGTATTAAGAGTATAATGCCAATGACTCCAGGGCTTGTTGTCCCGAAGAACATAAGACGACCCCACAAGGTTTCCCAAACGGAATCGACTAAGTTGTTTAGTCCATCTTCTCCCAACATGTTTGAGAATGCCAACTCGTGTTTGCCAACTGGTTGTCCACTGACCCCGCGGGCGATGGTGGTTAACACGGCTGGTTTTTCCACCGGGAACATGATATGGTCCCTTAGTTCGTCGAGATCTTCCTGACTGTAGATTCCGCTGGTTGCTAATGATGCTGGGTTTGTATAATTCCATGTGGATTTGGTCATGGGTTTGATAATTGTTGGTGGCAAGCTTTGGATTGGTACTGGTAGGAGTTTATACCAAGCTCCTCCCAAAAGGTACTCTGATGGTAGTAAGGTGTCGCATGTTGTTTCGATCCCTGCTTGCATAATAATGTGTGTGCGGGGCGATAGAAACAAACTCCGGTTACCCCTGGTTACTGGGAGTTGATGATAACAATTCTCGGTTTTTCGTACTTGGACTTCGATAGGGATGCATTTTACGATGTGGACGACCTCTCCAGCGATGACGGCCATATACCCTGGCCCCTCCATGAGATGATATGCGAACTCATCCGAAAATTGGGTTGCGGTCACGAGGGCGTTCTTCAGCACTTGTTGTTCCAGGTTGCATCGTTGCGTTAACACGTCGAGATAGAATTGATTAATTTGATTACGAATGTGTTTTTCTACAAAGACGAATTTGGAGCTTACATATGCGAATATGTCTAGGTTTTCTACGGCTATAGGTTTAGGTTTAGCGAATGTTCCTCCCCTTTGTGTTTCGAATATAAGTAGTTTGGGATGTTCTGTGCGAATTAACGTGTAACCATATAACGTTTGTTCGTTTTTCTGTGTTAGAGCGAAAGTTGTTCCTTGAGTTGATAATGTGTAGATGATTTGAGGGTAGTTATGTCCTAAGTCTTTAATTTTTTTAGCCATGCCTTCATATAATACATCATAGTGGTTGAATTTGCATTGGTCTGAAGGAAGTGAAATCCAAAAGGTTTGTCCGCCCTCAAGGTCTACACAAGTTTGGTCTGTTAATAGGCACGTCATTCCCGATTTTAAACTTATCCGATTTGTGTTTAGATTTACAGTTGCTTCGTATTCAATTAGTGTGATTTTAACGGATGCTTGAACGACTACTTCATCCCAGCTGCCATAAGGATCTGAGTACTGAGTTCCATAACAAGTTCCATTATTTTTAATTGAGCCTGCTAGAGTTACGCTTCGTGTAGTACTTTGCTTTTTGTGTAATTCGCTAGTTACCGAGTTTCCGATTTTAAACATTCCAAAGGTATGCATTGTTTCACATGCCTCGCGAGTTACATCGGCCAGGTATTCTAACTGACCTTGGGCCACGACCGAGGTGTGAGAATTCATTCCGCAGTGGTAAATGAATCGATAAATTTCGACTTTACATTGGATAACTTTGTTGTGGGTAAACTCGTTCAGTTGTAATAATTGAACATAAACGGGGCTAGCTATTACTTCAGGTTTTAGTACATCGCATTTGCCAACATCGATTAATGATAAAGTCGTTATATTCAAGTTTGACGACCCACAATCATATCCAATTATCCCTCTGGTGGGTTTAATCGCCAATAGTAATATAGTTACAATTATTATTTTCATAATCATGTTTGAAACTTATTTATTTTTACACACTCTTCACTTAATTATTCTCTCTCTCTCTCTCTCTCTCTATATATACATATATATATATATATATATATATATAAAAAATCAGGAAAAAAGGGGATTGGAAGAGGAAAACAAAACCGAAGTGTATATATATATATATATATATATATATATATATATATATATATATATATATATATATATATATATATATATATATATATATATATATATATACACTTCGGTTTTGTTTTCCTCTTCCAATCCCCTTTTTTCCTGGTTTTTTTTTCTGAAAGAAAGAGAAGAATGAATCTAGGTTATAACAGGTCTATCTTGTTATAGGGATATAGGAGTATTTTAATCTATTTATATTAACTATTCGTGGTTTCTTTTTAATTAATATTTTTCCTTTCCTCTCCTATTTCCTTTTGGGAATACTTCTACTACTTCATGGGGTCCGGTGTAGTGATTGTCTAGCTTCCCAGGCTTAGGCCCTTTTAACAGGAAGACAGAATCACCGGCCTTGAGCGTTTGTGGATTTAGGTTGCGATCATAAATTTCCTTTGATTTTAGTTTAGCACCGATAAGATTCGTTCGTGCCGAAGATTGGAGTTCATGTAGACGAGTTACTAAGTTTGTTAGATATTCGTCGTACGTGTCCTCTTTGTTGGTGGCTATAGGGTCGCTAGAAGGGAGTCTTGCCAATCTTCCGAATACGAGTTCAAATGGTGTGTGTCGCGTGCCTTCGTGTGTACTAGTGTTGTATGAGAAGGCTGCTAATTCCAACCATTCATCCCATTCTTGATCTTGATTTGCGAATTGTTTGAGGTATTCTCCTAGTACATGGTGAGATCTTTCAATGGAACCGTTCGATTGGGGATGGAAAGCTGTTGTCTTATATTGCTCGATTCTGAAATGCTTGGCTAGTTTATTTAGGATTTTGCTGAGAAAATTACTACCTTGGTCTGTTAGGACAGATCTAGGTGCTCCAAAGGTGCAAATGAATCTTTTTATTAATGCGTTGCTTATTGATGTTGCCGTTGCGTTTGGCAATGCTATGGCTAAAGAATATTTGGTAAGCTGATCTTGAATTGTAAGTATGTATTCATGATTGTCCTTGGTTTTTGGTAAAGGGCCTCCGATATCCATGGCGACCTTATCAAAGGCCGCTCCTGGCGTATCTGTTATTATCATAGGGTTCCTTTTTTTTAACCCTAACTATTTTTTTTAATTGACACTCCAGACAGTTTCGGATGTATTGTTGAACATCACTTTTGATATTTTCCCACCAATAGCGATGCCTAATTCTGCTGAATGTTTTTGCTTCGCCCTTGTGTCCTCCTAGCGCTGAGCAATGCATTTCCTGTATAACTTCTTTTCGTTGGCCTGATTCAGCATATTGAATCATTCCGGTGCAAACTATTATTTTCAAGGGTGCTGTTTCGCTAAAAGCACACAAGTGACTTCTGATTATTTTCCAATCTACGGATTCCACCTCATTCGTTTTCGCTATGTCGACTATCTACCTCGAAATCGTGCATTGATAATTTTTATTTCCATTTTGAAACCCGAGAAGCTGGGTCTTGGGAATTTTTAAACCAGACAAGAGGTTTATGGTCTGTCACGATTGTGAATTTACGACCGTATATGTACGGATGGAATTGTTTTACCACGTAAACGATGGCTAATGCTTCTTTTTCGTACGTTTCGTATCGTTTTTCGGCTTCGTTTAGGGTTCTTGAGATGTATGAGATTGGTGAGTCCTTTCCAATTTCCCCTTGAGATAAAATACCCCCGATCGCATATCCGGATGCGTCGGTGGTGATGATTAATGGTCGAGTAAAGTCCGGATGCTGTAAGATAGGTTCCTCACACAAAATGTTAATGAGTTCCTGAAAGGCTGCTTGCTCATTATTTCCCCAATTAAAGGTGGTATCCTTTTTTAGCAAATTCGTCAAAGGTTTTGCTATTTTTGCATAACCTTTAACGAATCGCCTGTAGTAACCAGTTAATCCCAAAAACTGTCTTACTCCTTTAACATTTCGAGGAACTGGATATTTTTTTACAGCTTCGATTTTTTTAGGATCGGTTTTAATCCCTTGATCTGTAATTAGATGTCCCAAATAAGTGACTTCTTTACGTGAAAATTCGCATTTATCGGGCTGTAACTGCAAATTTTCTTCTCTGAGTCGCGAAATTAATTTTGTATATTTTATTTCATGTTCGCGTAGTGAGGATGCGTAGATTACAATGTCGTCCAAATAAACAAAAAGTTCGGAACCTTACCGTCCGCATAGTACTCGATCCATTAATCTTTGGAATGTGGCGGGGGCATTTTTCAACCCAAAAGGCATACGAGAGAATTGATAGTGTCCGAATGGAGTTGAAAAAGCTGTTTTATGGGCATCCTCGGGTTTCAGTTTTATTTGGTGGAACCCTGATGCGAGATCAAATACTGAAAAATATTTTGCTCCGCCTAGTTGGTCCAATATGTCAGTTATATTGGGTAGGGGATATGAGTCTCCGATGGTTTTTTCTTTGAGCATGCGGAAATCGAGGACCATCCTCCATCTTTTATTACCGTAGGAGTCTGGTTTTTAGGGAACAATCCATACTGGACTGTTATAAGGAGACTGAGAAGTTTGAACTATTTCTTTTTCGTATAGTTCCTTTACTTGGCGTGTTATTTCGTCCTTATGGATTGGAGGGTATCGATATTGTCTCGTATTGATAGGATGATGATTTGTCGTGGTAATTGCATGTTCGATTTGTGTGGTAGCGTTAATCATATCCCCCGGGAGATAGAACCGATCTGCTTTCTTGAATTAATTTATCTACACTACCGCGTTCTTCCGAAATGAGGTGATCAAGACGTAATCAATTTTTTATTTGTTCGAACCGTTGGTTATTTTCTTGCCCGGTTGTTTCGCTTTTGAAACAATCCGCGCATGATTTGCAAAAAGTAGTTTTGGGAAGTGATTCTGTAAGTGGGGCTACTAGGTTTTACGTCGTGACCAAATGCGTACAATGTATTTTTAAGCTTAATAGCACGATAGCGGCATTCCCATTTTTCAACGGATTTAAATATTTTTCTTTAGAGTTAGGCCTACCACGGCGGAAATGTAGCCTATCCATAATAATATAACTAAGCATTCCTCGTACCTTCACACGCGAAAGCGTAGCGGTCTTAACGATATCGACAACAAATATACAAGCGGGAAAATTCCGAACAGTCTCGTTGTAATCCGAACAGAGTCCGAGTACATCGCAGTGTCCTTAAGACCAAAAATACACAAAGGAAACCTTCGGGTTACAAGGATGACGAACACGTGAAGCGACACGCAAGAAATACGTAATGATATTCGTAAAGACGTAAATATATAACAACGCAACGATACCAAATGCTAACAACCATCCAAGAGCGGAAAAATGTCCAAATCCTTAAAATATACACTCGCTAGGAGAAAACCCTCCGACCCAGGAAGTTGACCCGGTCATAAAACGGCGCTGATATATCCCATGCGGACTCGCGGGCCTCGGTCAACAAGCCCTATCTCGAGCATGCGTTCTTGGCACCGACAAGGCCCCTTTTTCCTCTGTATTTTTCCGCTCTCCAGATAAACAAGCGCAGCTCCAATTCCCGGAAATAGAGCGATGGTTGTGGCTATCGCAACCCACTCCTCGCCCCCACTCTCATTTCAACTTATAACATATTTTCCACCAATCCAAAAGAATGCACCCCCAAATGTGCACTCTCCCAGGGGGCCATTCTCCCACTACCTCAGCATCCCAATTTTCCTACATCCTGGAAGAAGGAAATTATGAAGTCAGTCTCCCAACAGTTTCCATCGTGATCGGACAAAGTCCCCCAACAACTTTCATCGGAATAAGTAGAACATCTGTCTCCTGACAGCAAACGCGAAACTTGAACTTCGAAATCGTTCCTCATAAAAACACGAACTGTAAGAAATCGTTTAACTGTCTACGTTGAATGTGTACGTGTGAAACTCGCATGTGTGAAAATTTGTATCAACGTGTAATTTCAACATTGTCACCGAGCGTGCGCAACCGAGGGGTCCGACCTATCAGCGGAGGCCCGAACCCAACCGCTGTAAACCGATTATCGTATCCACGGCGCATCATAAATGTAAGCGAACCTCTATGTATTTTCACGTTGACGGAATTAACTAAATTGGTTAATTTCAATAAATCCCAAATTGTTAATTATTAGTATAGATCAATTCATTTCTTAATCGAGTCACTGCGTCCCTCCCATCTTTGCATGCACCTTTCCCTTTTTCACCCTCATCCCGAGCTATTGCGCTAGGTGTAGGCTAAAAAGAGGGAACCGCGATAAAATATATGCCCACGTCCCCTCAGGACGTGACATAGGTTTTTATTTTGTTGTGACGTAATTGCTAGGCAATTTGCGTACGATTTCGAAGTAGCCACTGGTTTTGAGTTTGTTTTAGAGCAGTTGTAATGCAAACTTCGTTTGATTTAGAAAAATTGGAGGTAGTTACGAGATTTTGTTTTTGTTTTGATGCAGTTGTCATGCAAACTGCGTTTGATTTAGAAGAATTAGAGGTAGCTACGAGATTTTGTTTTGATGCAGTTGTCATGCAAGCTGCGTTTGATTTAGAAGATTTGGGAGTAGCTACGGAATTTTGATTTTGTTTTGTTGCAGTTGTCATGCAAACTGCGTTTGATTTTGAAGTAGCTACTGGATTTTGAGTTTGTTTTAGAGCAGTTGTCATGCGAACTGCGTTTGATTTAGAAGAATTAGAGGTAGCTACGAGATTTTGTTTTTCTTTTGATGCAGTTGTCATGCAAACTGCGTTTGGTTTAGAAGAGTTAGGAGTAGCTACGAGGTTTTGATTTTGTTTTGATTCGTTGATCGTGGTTTTACGGGAGTCAGAGGTAGTTGTTAAATCTTTGTTTGGTGCAATTGTCGTGTAATTTGCGCTGATTTCTTCGAATTCTTGCAACGTTAATAATGGAACTTCGATTTCAACGGATTCCTCTCTCGTATTGAATATTTGAGTGTATGCGATTCCGTTTTGGTTGGTGACTAAGGCTTTACCGAAATAAATCCCGTCTCCAACTTCTAATTGGGGTATATATCCCTCGGAAATTTTCTCATTTTTAACTCGGACGTAGAAAGAGGAAACTGATCGGCCTGGAACTGTTATAGTTTCGGGACTCGAGAATTTGATGCTCTTATCCTTCCAGCTGAGACAATGTCTTTTGTAGTCGATTACTGGTTTAAATCTCTGATAGAACTCGTTTCCCAGTATTCCAGCCTGTTCGATGGGAAAATTTTCCTTGACTACATGGAACGTGGCTGAACATTCTAAGATGTCTACCGTGAGTGACCCTAAGGTTTCGACTGGATTGGCCGTTATTCCATGTGATTGAAGGATATCCATACCATCTACTGTGGCACCTGGTTTTAACGATTTTTCTTTAATCAGATTTGGTTCAGACCCTGCATCGACCATCAAGGACACCGTTGATCTCATAACCGAGGATTCTAATTCTATGGTGGGGGGTCGAAATCTTTGTTTCAAATTAACATAAGCTACTCTGACTCGTCTCCCGATGTGTTCTAGTTTATGACCAGCGTCGTTTGAGGGGCTGGTTTTATTGCCTTTGGTGTCGTCTCCCGAGTTGCCCCTTCTTTCGGAAAACTGCTGGAGTTTCGCGAATTGCTGTGTTTATTATTGTATTCTCTTCTCCTACATTCTTCGAGTAAGTGCCCTTCCCGTTTACAGTACCGTCAGAACTTTTTTTTTCGTGTATGTTTCTTGACCGGACCTAGGCTGTGAGAGGTTATCTGAGAGCTGCGTAGGCCGCTTATCCTGCGCTTTAGTCGATCCCGTGTGCCTAAACCAACACGCGTCAGCCGTGTGGCCCGGGCGTTTACAGATCTGACAGATGGTTGAATCCTTCGATACTACCCCTACGTTCTCTCGACGCGGTGACGGCTTATCTATTTTCTGCGTCTTGCGTAATTGATTTATGGCGGTCTGTTTCCTATCGATTTTTATGGCGTCTGATCCTGCTTCAGCTAACTTAGTATAAGACATTTCCATTCTTATTTGAATTTCCGGCTTGAGCCCATCTAAAACCTTTCTATGCATTCCTTTTCTGTATTGTTTTTGTCTACTTCACTTATTTGACCATCGTTGCTCGCTTTATAGGCTTCTACTATGTGATTCCCTATTTCACGGACTCGATTTATATATTTGATTACATCTTCATCATCGCCTTGCACTAGTGTTCCGAGTTCTTGACGGACCTGATTTATTGTTTTTGCTGCAGCGTATAATTCTTTTAGACATGTTGTGAGAGATTCTAATTTGTCAAATTTTATTCCTTGAATACAGCGTTTTGCTCCGCCAGTTATCTTTGTCCTAATGAGTCTAACTAGATTTTGTTCTACGTTTTGAGGAAGCATCAATAATGCTTCTTCGCAGCTATCGATAAATTCGTAAACGGAGATGTTCGTTCCGTCGAATTTTTGGACTACTTCGGCTGCGTCCTTAAGGGACACGATTTGTGTATTTCCTATAGGCATTGTCGTGGATGGTTCTTGGTCAGTGTCTGAAGTATCGGGATGAGATTGGGTTTTAGGATTTGGTTTTTGGGAAACAGTGTCTTCTTTTGAGCTATCACCGTCGGTATTCGTACCGGAAGATTCACCTTTCTTTGGCGTATTACCTACGACCATGATTTTACCAAACTACCGTCACATATCCCATCGCTGTCATCAAAAAGAGGTATGTTACGTCCGGGTAACATAAATAAAACTTGCCCTGTTTTTTACCTTAGCTACGGCTAATTAGTCAGCGATCCGGGCACAGTAATTTGGTAAATTGACTGGTTTTTATAATTTAAGAAAAACGGGGCGATCACTTAGAGCGACGGCGTTAAGGAAATGGCCAAATTCGCGGTGGGCCACGCTATTTGACCAGGGATAGTAGGAAACAGAGCACGAGGTTGTCCGCGCTGCACTGTTGAATACGGAGGAAGGATCCCAGAGTACGAGGTTGTCCGCGCTACTCTGTTAGAGGTGGAAGGAAAAAGTCAGAGTACGAGGTGGTCCGCGCTACTCCGTTAGAAATGGAAGGAAAGAGTCAGAGTACGAGGTGGTCCGCGCTACTCTGTTAGAGATGGAAGGAAAGGGTCAGAGCACGAGGTGGTCCGCGCTACTCTGAGTAAAGGTTGAGAGTGAAGAAAAAGATCTTACTCTTTTTGGTTTTGAACTTGAAGACTTGTATTTTACGTGTTGAAAGTTTTCCTCCGTACTGAAGAATTGTTACAAAATCGGGCTTTATATACCCGAAGATTTAGGGGTGGTTGAAGGAAGGTCCTCCGTGATTGGTGGAGTTTTCCGTCTCCCACCCTGTACATTTTCATCTTACATCTACAAACGGGACGGAACTTCTTATGCTAGAGGGTCACATATCCCCTCCGGATTTGGTTCTTATCTTTCTTATTCCTTGGTAGTAGATGTACTAGAGCGGTTCTAACCCAGGCATCTCAGGGGGGAGCGGGGCGGCGGGGTCCAGCGCGGGGAAGCCAAGTGCTTGGTGGAGGGGGTAGTCGTCCGCGGGTGTGCGGTGGTGTGGAGGGGGTATGCCGGAGACCTCTGCGGCGGGAGAAGAGTCTGACATGGGAGAGTGGGTATGTGGTGTAACATGGTGGGCGGTAAAAAAGAATTCTATGAATTAAAAATATAGAATAATCGTTTATTAATAATAACATTTTACAATAATGGTGTGTGTGGGTGTGTGCGTGCGTGTGCGTGTGTGTGTGCGTGCGTGTGTGTGTGTGTGTTTTTTTTTTAATTTTTAAATTTATTTATTTTTTTTATAAAAAAAAAAATTAATCAAATGATTGATACTAAAATTAAAAAACGATACATACATCAGCTGGAGATCCGGCAGGTCAAACATATGCCGCGTTCGACTATTTGGTAGAGCGGATACCGTCAGTGACTGCAGAACATTCCTCTCATCGCAGCGTAGCGTTCTCGGTAATGGCTGGCAATTGCGGTTGCTTCCACAAACATGTGCCTATCCTCGAGGAAACATGTTGTGCAAAATTCTGCTCGGTCGTTTTCCGTGATGTAAAAATAATTGACGCAGTACACGTTCTGCGCATGAAGGACGTGATGACGCTGTCGCACACTTGACGCGTTTTCTGCAAACTCACGACTTTCGCCAGTGTTGTCACTATCATAACCGGAATCCACGAACTGGAGATCGTCGTCCGCATCATCCATGTCCATTTCTCCGTCGCGGTTGTCGTTGCCGTCGTCGTCGTCGTCGTTAATAATGTTATCATTTTTCAATTGTATATTATAGCCGTCAACGATTTGGTTTTGTTGCCCGTTATGGGCATCAATAGCCGTAGCCGGAAATAAATTCAGACAGGCTGAACACGCACTACCTAATGTGATGTGCTGCAGCGAATATTGGCAGTTCCTGCACCACAGTCCCCTTATGACACCATAACGGTCTCGATAGTGGCCAAATACGCGGTTCACTGTTCCGAACACACCATCCATGTCAAGCATGTATGAAATGCAGTACATGACCCCCGCACGTGGAGTATAATATGACACCGTGATGCACAGCACAGTTTCCCAGTTCAGGTTGGACATGGTTTGCACGTTCAACCCAATTCTTCGTTGATCACAAGATTCATCATCTGGGTCACTGTGATACCCAGCTTCATCGCTATCACGATCCATTTCCTCCTCGTTGTCGAAATTCATCTCCTCCTCGTTGTCGTCGTCGCTATCACGATTCATTACAGCAAAATCCATCTCCTCCTCCTCGTTGTCGTCATCGTCGCTGTCATCGTCGGCGATGTCTATCACCTCGATTTCTGCATCGTTGCGGTTGACAATTCCAAAATCTCCACCCACTTGATCGTTTATGATCATATCACCGTCGATGATTTCATTCACTTCGTCATCAGATATTTCAATAACTTCGTACACTCGGCCAGCCATTATTGCACACTTTTCTTCGAGTAGTTTTAAATTTTCTCCTTCGAAAATTTCACACCGGAGGATGAAAACTGGAATGTCGGAAACTGTCGTCCGAAGCCCTTTTCAATGTCTGCACGCCATTGAATTGTAGTATGGTGGAGATCGTCTGTAGGATGTGTAAATGGGTTTTTTCCGTTCAACATTAGTCGGAGCATGTAGACAAAATTGACCTTCCAAGATGTTGCATCCTGGCCAGGGATTAACGAGAAGTTTTTTTTTCTTAACTATCCCTCTAGGGGCAGGCATGTACTATCCAGAAAAGGGACACTTCATCGTGGAGGTGGAAGATGGTCAAACTCATTACGCTTCGACTTTTACGATCTCCGCACAAGAGTCTAGGTCATGGAGACTTAACCGGCTTATTATAACGGGCATCCTAGTGTCTTCACTATGGAAGGAAACAGTGCTCAAAAAAAAATTAGCTCGTCGAGGTCTTCGTTCCCATTCCGAAAGATCATGTTAAGATGTCGCACGTAAACCGCCAAATCTCGCCGACTCTTGACACAGGTTTTAACAAGTCAGGGTTGAAGCTTTTTTTTCATTCACAGCCACTCACGATGGGAATTTTTTTTATAGCTGGAATATTCAAAACATAGATGAAAACAACGTATTTCGTGGACAAATTATCAACTTTAGGGATCTATCGTCTTTAGCCTCGATGGACCACTTGAGCAGAGCTACAGGGCCTCGTAAAATAAATCTTATCACTCGATGCATCCCGACTCGTTATTTTTGTCTCGTTTCCCTCGGTCAATATATACCAACACGTTATCGGAAAATCTGTAGGGGTCTGCTGTCCAGAAAAGGGGTACTCCATGGTCGAGGTGAAATCTAGCCAGACTCATCAAGCATTGATTTTTATGATCTTCACACATTTTCGCATTATCATGTATGCGCAACTTACCTCCAAAACATAGATGAATACAACGTATTTTCGTGGGAAAAAAACGATTAACTCTAGGGGTCTATCGTCGAAAGCCTTTGATGCCAATGAACCACTTGATCACAGCTGCAGGATCCATAAAATACATCTTTTAACCCGATGCAGCCCGACTTGTTTTCTATGTCGTTTCTTCCTCGGGCAATCTACACCACCACAATATCGGAAAAAAGTCCGGTTTTTCCCCGAGAAGTGGGGAAAGCTGAAATTTTTCATTCTTCCGAACGGGGAGCAATTTTTTTTTGAATTATCTGCTGCGCTCCAACCTGGCCACACTTTGAACAAAGCAGTCAGTCAGCTAACATCGCGGAAGTCGTCTCCAACTTACTACTGTGGATAACAACATTGAACAAAGCTTGCACGATCAAGCCGCGTTTTTAAGTTCGTTCGAAGGTTTTACTGTGTGGGAGCAGCGGTGCGTCGAGTTCATCGAAGTGCTAGAAACGCAAAGCCGAACTAAGCGCCCGCGCTTGGTAATTGGACATCAGCAGTCACTGATAGCCCAAATAGCGCGTCTGGAAGGATTGAAGAACTCTGTATGCAGTCGTTTTATACACACAGGCGCAGGGCATGGTGATCATGGATTAATCTGGCGTGAGATTGACGCATCATTCAAGAGTCCAATATTGACTGGTTCTGTAATCAATCGCAGTCACATCGAGCGAAAACAATTTTTTAATGATGCCCGGGACCTAGTGCTTCTACATGTACAAAATATTATCTGCAAGCACAACAGTATCAAAGTTAATACAGTGTTCAATGGTGAATTCGCGAGTGGAGATAAACATGCTAATAAAAGTGTCAACACGCGAAACTGTGAACTCTTTAACATGAGCGATTTGAATGAGTGGTATGAGTAGCGTGTTATTGAGCCCACTTTAACCTCACTCGACGAATTTCAAGAACGAGACAGTGGCTGGGCTCTACGGAAAATACTTAACCTCACGATAAATGTGAATAAGTATAATCCGATGCGTGCTGGGTGCTCCATATGATTGCCGCGGGAAATAATGTTGAAGAGGGCTGTGGTTAACATCAAATCCAACGATAACGCATGTTTCGCGTGGGCAGTTGTCGCTGCTCTATACCCAGCTGAACGACACAGTGACCGTCCATCTTCTTACCCTCATTATTCGACAGTGCTGAATCTGAAGGATATTGAATTCCCGGTGACGATACATCAGATTAAAAAATTTGAAATTAATAACAATGTTTCGATCAACGTATATCCCACCACCACCAAAAAAGACATTGTTCCAATACGAGTCACTCAACACAAGAAGGAAAAGCACATCAATTTGCTCTACATGCAAGATACTGAGGACAACAATGTGGGGCACTTCGTATGGGTTAAGAATCTGTCGAGACTCGTGAGGGCACAACTAACCAAAATGGAGCATAAAAAATATATCTGTGATCGGTATGTAGTTACCATAATATATATATATATATATATATATATATATATATTATATATATATATATATATATATATATATATATATATATATATATATATATATATATATATATATATATATATATATATATATATATATATAGAATGTTGGATATCTATATATATATGTAATTATATATGCGTGACGAATTAAACAAAACAATATTTTTTTTGCAGATGTTTGCACTATTACGGTTCCGAGGAAAAATTGCAATCGGACGAGGTCGATTGTGGGACGATAAACGACTATGCAATTCGACTACCAAACGACACCAATAAGTGGCTCTAGTTCAGCAACTTTAGCCGGAAAGAGCGACATCCTTTCATCGTGTATGCTGATTTGGATTGTGTGCTGGCAAAGACCGACGGGGTGAACCTGGCGAAAGATATGTATCAACATCATGAAGTATTTAGCATCGGATACTATGTGCGTTGTTCGTATGACGATTCATTATCTTCATATCACTCGCGTCGCAGTGCTGATTGTGTATCGTGGTTTGTCGAACAACTAAAAAAATCTAGCACTGCGGATAAAAGAAATTTTCTGCGACAACGTGCCAATGGTATATTTAACACCGAGTGAGTGGGCTAGTTTTCGAGCAGCGACTCAATGTCACATTTGTAAGAAACCATTTGCGCCAGAAGATGTACGCGTTCGAGATCATTGCCATCTGACTAGACGCTATAGAGGCCCTGCCCATTCCAACTGCAACTTGAATTACAAACAGTCATTTTTCATTTCTGTAGTTGGCCACAATTTATCCGGCTATGATGCGCATTTTATAGTCAAGGAAGTAGCCACAGCGTTCGAAGGAAGAACCAATGTGCTTCCAATTACAAAGGAGAAATACATCTCCTTCACGAAACATGTTGAAATTAAAGACGATTCAAAACATAGGATCCAAATGCGCTTCATCGATTCGTACAAATTCCTCAACACTAGTCTCGACAAATTAGCCTCATTTTTGACCGAGGACAAACTCAAAATTTTACGCATGCAATTCCCAACTCTCTCGACAGACGATTTCAATTTGTTGACGCGAAAAGGGGTCTTCCCTTATGAATATATCGACGACGTGACCAAGCTAGACGACACTTGCCTACCACCACGTGACGCATTTTATAGTTCCCTGACAGATGCTATAGTATGCGAGAGTGAGTATGCACATGCTAAGAAAGTTTGGAAACGGTTCTCCATTCGAACGCTGGGTGACTATAGCGATTTGTACTTGAAGACAGATGTCATGTTATTAGCTGATATTTTCGAAAACTTTCGAAATGCATGCATTGAGAGCTATGGCCTAGATCCCGCGTATTACTACACATTGCCGGGGTATACCTGGGATGCAATGTTAAAACACTCGAATGTCAAGTTTGAATTGAAATGTGTCAACCCTTGCCATATGCAGATTTTCGATGGGTCAACGACGTGTCCAAGTTCGATCCATTATCCATCGCGCTAGATTCACCTACAGGCTGCATCCTTGAGGTCGACTTGGAATATCCCCAATCTCTACATGATGCGCACAAAGACCTACCGTTTTGCCTAATACACGAAAAACCACCGGGTAAGCAGCAGGAAAAGCTACTAGCAACCGTCAGCGATAAAAAACGCTACGTCATACACTACAGAAATTTACAACAATGTTTACGTCATGGACTTTGCCTCACGAAAATCCATAGCGTATTACAATTCACGCAATCCCCATGGCTCCGTTCACATATCGAGTTAAATACTCAGTTTCGAACGCTGGCCAAAAACGATTTTGAAAAGAATTTATTCAAATTGATGAATAATGCGGTGTTTGGCAAAACGATGGAGAATGTGTGCAATCATGTAGATGTAAAGCTTTTGACAAAATGGGAGGGCAGGTATGGCGCGGAGGCAATGATTGCGAAGCCAAACTTCCACAGCCGAAGCGTTTTTTCCGAAAACCTCGTTGCCGTAGAATTGCGCAATCTCGAGGTGAGGTTCAACAAGCCAATATATGTGGGTATGTGCATACTCGACATATCCAAAACGTGCTTGTATGGATTTCATCACGAGTATATGGTACCATTGTATCGGAATAAATGTAAAGTGATGTATACCGATACAGATAGCCTCATATATGCCATTGAGAGCAAAGATGTAGACTACCGGCGGAAAGTTTCCGGACAAGAGTTGGACAAAGTGCCCGAACGGTTCTTTTTGCCATTTCGCCGGTAGTTGGGCTAGGCCAATTTGACTCACGGCATTTTAAAGAGGGGGGATTTACCTACATTTTGGCTTATCAGAAGAATTTTTACAATTTTTTTTACACTTGGCACCCAGTTTTGAAAACGACAATTTTTTGTCGTTTTTTTGTTGTTTTGTGAGTGGACCCCGTTTACAGTAAAAAAATTTTTATGCATTTCTCCTATTAAAATCATAAAAGGGGAATCCTAA
This sequence comes from Ophion ellenae, assembly GCA_963210295.1. Lineage (NCBI taxonomy): Eukaryota > Metazoa > Arthropoda > Insecta > Hymenoptera > Ichneumonidae > Ophion > Ophion ellenae. The sequence continues at coordinate 16,396,271 of OY723395.1, forward strand.
GCTTCAATTTCGTTTTGTAGAAAAAATTTTGCGATTTTTTTTTCCCAAAAATATTTCGTTTTTTCGATAAAAATATACAATATGAAAATTGCTCCGGAGTACGAAAAGGACGAGGTTTACAACAAAACCTCAAGACGGTAAAAAGTTGCGTTACTTTTTGTTGAATTCATGAGAATTTTTTCAGATTTTTTTTGCGATATTTTTTTTAAATTTATTTCCGGTCGGAATTGATCTCAACCATTGATCTCAACACCATGATAATAATATAATTATTTTTTTTATTTACATATTATACTTTGGTCTCGTCGAAAAAACCTCCTCTCGCTGACAGCACGCTCTTTACCACACGCGGCATCCTTTCCACAAGTTTTTCGAATGTCTCTCGGGGTGTTTCTTTCCATGATTTTTGAAGGGATTCCCACAGCTTTTCGGCGGATGAATGCGTGACCTTGCGCACTTGCCGATCCATTTCATCCTACAGCAGCTCTATGGGATTGAGATCGGGAGATTGGGGAGGCCATTGCATAATTTGAAGCTCCCCACTTTTTCGCTTCGTTTCAAGATACTTCGAGCAGAATTTTGGAGTATGTTTCGGGTCGTTGTTCTGTTGAAAAACGAACCCCCTTTCGATGAGTCGCTTTCCAGAAGGAACAGCGTGGTTTTTCAGAATCGCGTGATATCCTTTTTGGTCCAGGATTCCTTTGACTCGGTAGAGGTCCCCCGCACCAGCATACGAAAAAGATCCCCATACCATTACAGAACCGCCGCCGTGTTCAACGGTTGGAATTACGCAATCAGGATGCATTTTCTCGTTAGCTGTGCGACGAACGAAAACTCGACGTTTTCCTTCAAATATTTCAAATTTGGATTCGTCGGTCCATAACACCCGTTTCCAAGCTTCGACCGTCCAATTCTTGTGCTTGCGTGCCCAATTCAATCGCTTCTTTTTGTTTCCATGGCGCAAGAGTGGCTTTTTCGTTGCGACTCTTCCGTATAATTGTGCGCTGCGCAAGCGTTGTTTAATCGTCGTAATTGAAATGTTTTTTCCACGACTTTCGACAAACTGCACTTGGATGTTTGCCGCCGTAAGTTTTCGATTCCTTTTAGACATCACAATTATTGATTGGTCTTCCGCTTTGGAAGTAACAGGAGGCCTCCCGGAACGATTTTTATCGCGGTTCGATTGTGTCTCTCTGTCGATTTGCAATGTAGCGAATTTTGAACCCTTCATTGCAAAGAGCAAGGATTGATGCACGCTTTTCGATGCTTAAATTGGGTTGACGATCCATTTTTTTCTTAAAAATAAAAATAAAATTAACTCTAAGAAGTCGAAAATTCTATTTAATTAACCGTCAATAAATTAATAGTTAAACACACTTCAAATTCAATATATTATTCGACACGATACGACAGGAAAATCTAACGCGAACGTTTTTTCAATGCTTGCCGAAGCAGTACTGAGTCGAAATCATTTTTGAATATTTTTTCATTGTAACACGTAAAGAGTGCGTGGACGTTTCTCCCACTCTTTGTTTTCTTCTTGTTTTCGAAGTAGAGTAGTCAGCGATCATAGCGAATCTCGCGACGGAGTGTCTGTCCTTGTTCCTTGTTTATTTTTTCGCGAGGTTCGCATTGTCGAGCGTTCGCTTTGTCGCATAGGTGAGCGATATATATTTTTTTTTACTACTCTACCGTCGTGAAAAGTTTTGTAATTTTTTTTTCCTCACAACCTTGATGTTAAATTGTGTATACTTTGTGAATATTGATGTATAAAACTCGTGAAAATTATGTATATATTTTGTTCACTCGATGTTAAAATTATGTTTGTTGTATATATTTAATTGTGCAAGAATGGATTTATTATTTTCCGTAAATAAACAAGCGGACTTTTTATAATCACATGTGTTTATTCACTCTATCCATCTCCTCACGTTCCACGAAAAAGGGCGACGGCGAGAAGGGGGGAAGCAAGCCTGCTGTGGAGTCGGTCGAAGGCCTTGGAGGGATGCGGGGACGACCAGCAGGTCAAGAGTCATAAAACATCCATATTTTTCCATTTTCTTTATTATCTACTACAAATCGGATTTACTTATCCAACTATTGTGGCTATTGTCGAAACCGACCCACTTTACAAACATCCGATTACCACGCTTCTTCAACACTGCTTCAATGAGATAGATATCGGGGTGCTTGACCCTGAGAAGCTCTTGTTCGTAGAAACCACCGGCGATCGGTTCATCTTTATGGTCCTTCAAGTGGTACGTTACGGGATGAATTTTTTTCACACGATAGATTGTAAATATTTCTGTTGTCTAGTTTGAGGTGTAACCCTTTTCGAAAATAGTCTTAAATTTGCTGATTCTCACTGTATCACCAACGGCGAATTTCGGTTGTCTTTTTATTGGAGGCTTATTAAAAATCTGCTGCAATTGCTTCTCATTTTCCGCGTTGACATTTCTCGGCTTCATCTTAATGGTGCGATGTACCGAATCGTTGTACTCGGCTACTAGATTATCATGAATATCGATCCACTTATAATTACCACGAAGACTAAATTGCATCCACATCTTATTTTTCAATGTACGATTGAAACGCTCGCAAATGGATGCCGTCAAGTTGATATATGTTGAATACATGTGAATATTGTACTTTTTCATGAGGGCCTTAAAGTCACAATTGTAGAATTCTTTTCCCTGATCGACGTGTAAGTTCTGCATCTTTGCCATTTTTACTCAGCATTGGCATGGCCCAGGCGAATTTTGAGAATGTATCGATGACGGTGAGAAGAAATTTTTGTTTGGAGTTTTGACGCGCGTATGATGACATATCGACGAGATTGGCTTGCCAGGTTTCGTCCAAGCCACGGATGTCCACATGCCGACGCGGATAGTTTCGACGAGCAGGCTTATGTAGCTCCAGCATGAGAGCGCCCCTTTTTTCGTTCATTTTCCAGTCCACTCAGTCGTGCATCCAATTCAGCAATGACGTTTGAATTACGAATCACCGAATCTTGTAGAGTTTTGACATCGGCCTCGAAAGTCTTTGCAATCTCCCGTATCGTAGCTTCAAGTCCATGAACCAACAACTGACTACTCTCATTCATTTCTTTGCGTATGTTCTTAATGATAGTTCGAGATTTCTTTTGTAACGCACTTAGAGTGATGGCGTCATCTTCTCCTTCCGGATTTGCAATGTTACACAATCGTTTCTGCCCCAACTCATAATGACCATCTGCGGTAATTCTAAAGCCAATCCCAGGTCGACCTGGAGTACCTTGCCTACTGTGGAGTACACTCCTACTTGAATGACGTCCAAACACATCGACACTCATGATGAGAATGCGTAAATTCTCCGATGTTGAGTTAATAAATGATTTCAGCTTCACGCAATTCCTCGATAATCGATGTATTTTCATTCGCATGGGCCGAATTCCCGGCTGCTTGTGATGCCAAGAGTAAACGAAGACGGTCTACTAGCTCGTTTGGATTATCCCAATAAATATAGTCCCATTGTGTGTTTTTTCTAGCTAGCTTATACTTTGGCATACCCTGTCCCACATGATGATCAACTATATTTGGAATATATGTGTTTGTTTGTGGCTGGTGTTACGCCGTATAGCCTCACTAGGCTTATTATTACAATTACAATCTTTTCATAGTTTTTCAAATCGTCCGGTGTGAGAGTTTCGACATTGGGCACTTTTTTCAACAACAGCTCTGTTGATCCAACAGTTTTCGCATAACTCGCATCTCCCGCGCGAATATGTTGAGAGTCGAAAATTATCGGAGAATTACCAATCATTAATTTGTTGCTTGCGAGATTCCGTATACCATATAATACATCCAAGCTTGCCTTTCTATTTGTTTGTAATAGCAGGATATATTCACGGATCAATTCATCGACATTTTGCGAGTCATCATCATCATCCTCACATATTAATTTAAACGAATCTTGGGTTTCACTCTTGAAGGAATCTTGCGCCTCGTTCTTCAATTGATGTTTCACACTATTTAACGCATCTCCTTTTTCAACATCATCACTCACTTTTTCATCCTTAATTTCCTCCTTCACCACCTCACCGTTTTTATATGACACCAATTTCTTCAATGGTGTCACGATAGGCTTAAAGAGATCGTGCATTCTCTCCTCGTCGCGACCTTTTCCAATTTTCATCATCCGATGCTTTCGTCTGATTGCATCGCTCGCCTTGGCAATTTCATGCAATACATCTTTTTCTCGCAACAGTTGTTCGCTCTTCATGTTGTCACTGCCACGGCATGCACAATACTGTCTCTTCAACTACCAGCGATGAGTCATTTATCAATGGTTAGAAAATAATCAAAACCCTGTCTATATCGACCTTTGTTAATATCGCTATCCTTATCAATCGTGACAAATGCATACTTGTCGGAATTCCAGCATTTCACGCACATATTTTTAAAGCACGTATAAGTCATATCCGTATTAATATGATCGTTGTAGACGTGTTTGAGATTCATATCGTCCTGCTTGAAAAGCACCACGAAATTTGCATTATCTCTCACGAGATGTTTGGGGATACGAGTGTACAAAGATAAAAACTGTCAACAATCTCGTGTCTTCCCATGGAAAAGAAGGCCCGAACATTATCCTGCTTTTCGCATTTCATCAAACATGAATATAGAGTTGGATCGTGCATCACTTGGTGCTATCACTTGTACATGCGCCTCGAATGGATGATATTAAACTCCACTCACAGGTTCGAGTAAGTGTTCGAGCAACTTATACTTTCGATGCTTTAACGATTTGGAATACAAGTAAATGTTCTCAAATCTCAAACCATTCGGATTCATGATGAGAGTGAGCAAAGCGTTGGTTTTCCCACAATTCGATGGACCGCAAAACAGTGCACGTATGCTTCCGGCAATAAATTCCCATCACGTTTTTGTTTCTTCTTCCTCCCTCCGTCTTCAACAAACTCGTCGAAATTTATCACGGGGGAGTCCGCCTCCGATAGTTTGCTTCTTGGACGTCATCTCACACACAACTTACGATGAAATCATATAAATAGGATTCTTATAGGGATTATTAATCAGTCGCATATTGTCTTTAGACATGATCGTGCATGGCAAGAGCGGTAAAGGTTTAGTCAACCGCCTAATCAACAAACTCCCCATTGAACTACATCTGCCTGGGTATCAGTATTGTGGACCAGGCACAAAGTTGGTCAAGCGCCTTGCTCGTGGTGATCCGGGCATTAACCCATTGGATACGGCTTGCAAACAATACGATATTGCGTATTCGAAAAATCCGGATAATCTTGAGGCGAGACATTTGGCGGATAAAGTGTTGGCTGAACAGGCTGGGCAACGTGTTACCGCGAGAGACGCTAGTATCGGTGAAAAAGCCAGTGCTTGGGGTGTGGCAAATATTATGAAGACAAAGAGAAAATTTGGTATGGGAATGAAGGCCCGTAAGGGTGGCGTTTGTTTGAAAAACATAATTGGCGCTGCAAAGAAGACAATGATTCAAAGTAATGATCCGCATAAGATTATTAAATTAGCTCTAAAGGCTGCTTGTGCAGCTGTAAAGATGAAAGGTGGTAAAGTACGCGCACCTCGGGTTCTACCTGTACCCCATAAAATTGGTGGTTTATTGCCCTTCCTCGTGCCCATTTTTGCTGGTCTTAGCGCTGCGGGTGCTTTGTCGGGCGGTGCGGCTAGTATAGCTCAAGCCGTAAATGCTGCTTAAGCAGCTAAACGTGAATTGGATGAAAGTAAGCGTCATAATCGGACAATTGAAGCAATAGCATTACGTCGGGGTCTACATCTGAAACCATATAAGCAGGGATTGGGCCTTCATATCAAGCCAAAAAACTAGAAGTTACGCTACCTCACCGACCCCTCACCAGCCGCGACCTACTTAAATATGCAAAAATCCTAAAGATTTCACATTTTCGCGGAGTTTACATGCGTGTCATATTGCCAGCGAGCGGACCTCTCAAATGTGAAGCAGAAATTGTAAATTTGGATGAAAATGCCGGTCCTGGAACGCACTGGGTCGCTTACAAAAAGACTGGATGGAAAGTCATGTACTTTGATAGTTTCGGCAATCTTCCACCACCATCCGAACTCATAAGATATTTTCGTGTTGGTAGCGTAAATTATAATTATAAGGGATATCAGGAATATGATACGATTGAATGTGGGCATTTGTGTCTCAAATTTCTTTGTCGACAATTGCAGCACAAAGACTAGTATACACTATACATAGGGGGAAAATGATGTGGGGAATTCAGTTCTTAATTTACCACTATCATGGACGAAAGTTTAACATTGACCATATCTGGCTCATCGTCCATACTCGAGGCGCAATACTTTCCCCCCATCGAACTCTTGCCACACAAAAATTATACTCTCGGTTTCGTGGAATTGTTAACCTTCAACTCTATTCCCAATATCGACGTTGACCACGATAAACTTTACGTGGGAGATGAGTTGTTCACGATACCTACGGGCAGTTATGAAATAGAGGATATTGAGACGTTCGTACAAGCAGAGCTCTCACGTAAAAACATCAAAATCAGCATTAAACCCAATAATAATACGCTACGCAGTGAGATCGATTGTGATCGTGATGTAAATTTTGAGCCGAAAGATTCTATTGGGCATCTACTAGGCTTCACCGCACGCAAATTGGAAGCCATTAAAAGGCATGAATCGGACCTTCCTGTGGCCATTCTCAAAGTGAACGCCTTACGCGTTGAGTGCAACATTACCGCTGGCGCCTATATTAATGGACAAAAAGTACACACAATTCACGATTTTTTTCCATCTGTGCCACCGGGCTATAAGATCATTGAAGTTCCCTCCCACGTAATTTATCTGCCAATCACGAGCCGAACGATTGATGCGATACAGCTTCGCATAGTGGATCAGGACGGTGATTTGGTAAATTTCCGTGGTGAAGTGATCAACATACGCCTGCATATAAAGTCGTGACGGGTATAGTTTTCAATAGATCTTCCAATAACAATAAACGGCCATGGATAAAAACAATCAGTCGTCGGCCAGCGCCCAAAGTGCTAACACCTCAAAACGTGCTACTCTTGAAGAGTTTGGGTCTCAAAGTGTGTGGCGAAAGCGCGTACAAAATTATTTAGTCTGTGCTCTGTGCATCTGTTGCGTGAAATGGAGGAATAAATTGTAAACATTCAGGCGCCCGTGGTCTTTGATGAATCCATCATCCATTGTGAGATTCACGCTCATCAGCCATATGCATCTTCAACCTTCAATAACAGCGATGAAATCCGTATTGCCATCCAACATCAAGACCTCTCCATCCTGGCAAGTAAGATTTCTCTACACATATGTGGGAAATTATCCAAGCGCGATGGGACGCCGACCGCTGCTACAAGTCTCGTCAACAATGCCATTTGTCATTTGTTTGAGGAAGTGCGATATGAATTGAATGCCATAGAAATCGATCGTAATAAGAATGTTGGCATTACGAGTGTAATTAAGGGATATTCATCTCTCTCACCGGCCAAAAGTTCTATGCTCGAGAACACTGGATGGCTCGATGTCGAAGAGACGAAGCAGATTGTAGATGTATCGGGAAACTTTGATGTGTGCATTCCGCTCAGCATGCTCCTCGGGTTTGCCGAAGATTATCGTAAAATTGTCGTAAATGCCAAGCACGAGTTGATCCTCACGAGATCAAAGACCGACGACAATGCCATTGTATAAACAGTGCCCGAAGACTACAAACTCGTGTTGCATAAAATAGAATGGCTCGTGCCGTATGTAACAGTCTCCGATCAGCGAAAAATTCAACTATTAAAGTTTCTCGCCAAAGACGCACCAATCTCCATGAGTTTCCGAACATGGGAATTGTATGAATATCCATTGCTGCCTGCGACCTCTAAGCACGTGTGGTCTGTGAAAACCTCGAATCAGCTGGAGAAGCCACGTTATGTCATACTCGCGCTGCAGACGGGACGGAAAAATAAGAAGCAACAAAATGCGAGCCACTTTGATCATTGTAACCTGAGCGATGTTAAACTTTACCTCAACTCTCAATGTTATCCATATGGAAATTTGAATTTGAACATTGATCAAAATCAATATGCTCTACTCTACGAGATGTACGCAAACTTTCAACCGACCTATTACAACAAAGAGGCTGAACCATGGCTGAGCAGGATTGAATTTTTAGAAAAAAACGATTCTCTCAAGTCCGGCCCTGTTGACGTGCGCCTTGAGTTCGAATTGAAAAATAATATTCCGCCCCAAACTTCAGCATACTGCATGATCCTCCATGATCGTATTGTCGAGTACAATCTAATCAGCGGTGGGGTTAAAAAATTGGTATAAAATCATGCCGATAATTCGCGTCTACGTCAGTCAACATGGAGCTTATCTATATACGATGTACAGGGCTTCAAGAGCCCCATCAACAAATTTGTCCTAAAGGAGATGTCCACCATCAAACTCCACGACAAGGATGCTGAACCGCTGACGCTCGCCTTCGATGCACCATTTGCATGGGACTCTTTACCGGCCAAGTACAAAATGACAAACAAGTGGTTGGAACGCAATTTCCATGGAATACGATGGGCTCACAGCGGCATACCATACGAGGCAGCTAGAAAGACAATTCGAGAAATCTTGCAAGGAGCCCCCATCATCTATGCGAAGGGATTCGAGAAATGCGCATGGCTATCAAGATTCACGGATCCCACGAGAAACGTCATCGACTTGGAGACTCTGGACTGTCCATCGCTGCAGAAGTTGCCGAAAATCACAAACTCGAAATGTCCCCATCATTCCTTCAACACGAAATACAACGGCGTCCATGATAATGCAAAATCGCTGAAAAGCTTGTTGAGTGTATACGAAGCGTTGTGTGAGCGAGGGATTTTTTTAAAAGGAATAAAAAACATTTCGATGAAAATATATACCATTTGTATTCTTCATTTATTCTACGACGAAAATTGTTTTGCATTTCTGCTTCTCATACACTTCGATAAAACAGTTTTTTTTTCTTAAATACATTTTTACATAGTCAAACACTTGAAACGTCAAAACAATGGTGATACGACTGTGATCTGGACGGCTGTTCCACTCAACGATGCTGCCCCAACGAATTTGCTCTTTTCCACCATACTCCAAGACGATGGAACTTGACGCTGATGTATTTTCCACAACTGCATGTAGAATCGACTATTACGCGCCAGTTGAAGCATACTCTCGATGAGGCAGACAGCCGTTCGACGATGGTGTTCCAACGAATGTCGTATTTTTCCACCATGTGTTTTCGGACTTGGAAAAAGTCTATGCTGTTGTATTTTCCACCTTTGTAGGTCATCCAGAGACGATGATCACGTGCCGCTTGCCGCATTCGCTCGAACGTTTCCAAATCTTCATCGAAGGCCTTCACAAGTCGCGCTGGTAAGAAGACAGTGAACTCATCCGCGATGTCCGCGAGGTAGCGTTTTCCAAACTTGGTTTGTACGGCCCTCATATCGGAGATTCGATGATCCGAGTGAACGCGGAGTTCTGACCGCTTCTTCGTTGGAAGGAATTTCGCCATCACGCTGACTTTGTTGATACTCGAGAGATCCATTTTCCCCGCACTTTCAAAGTTCTTTTTGGAGAGATGTTGATGTCGCGGTGAAATACTGCAGTCTGAGCTTGGACTACGAAATTATAAGCTCCCTCATAACCCTCCCACTTAAATTTTCAAACTTCTCCCCACTTTTCGAATAATGAAAAACAGGTTCAAACACTTTCAAAGAACCTCGTATGTGGAGAATTTCCCCCCGGCATTCTTTCACACTCCCAAAAAACGGGTTCAAACACTTTTGAAGAACCCCGTACGTGGAGAATTTCCACAGCATTTTTCACATTTGTCACGTCCGGACGGGATGTGGGCATATATTTTTTGATTCCCTCCTTTTTTGCCTACGACAAGCGCAATAGCACGGGATGAGGGTAAAAAGGGGTAGTGCTTGGAAAGAGTTGAAATTAGGAAATCATGCAGTGATTTGGTATCGAGAAATAATCCGACAAATTTGTACAAACTTAACTAAAGGTTTATTACAAATAAGTGATCGGATGAATAAAGTTACTTATACAGACAAAATGACGATGGAAATAACTATGAAGTCGGGGGAACAATCGGATTAACATAAAATGAAATTTGTTGCTTACATTGGTCGCTGTGTTTGTGAGTGTATCGGTGTGTAGGTACGCTCGCTCGCTCGCAAAGATATCGGTTGACGCTCGCAGATAAGGGCCTCGTTGACGGACACCACGCTTAGCGTTCGGAAAGCGGTCACCAGCATCAGACTTTTGGGCCGCTGAGAGTGTTTATGTATATGCGCGTAGAAAAATAGCACCTGAACTGTTTTATGGACTCGAGGCCGCGAGAGTCGACTAAACTTTTATACGACGCTTCGGTCAAAACCCGAAGATGTATAATATTCGAAACTCTATGATACCGGTTCTACACTTCGAATTCTGTCAGAACAAGATTAAGAAGTGAAGTTAATTTTGATGGAAGATTTCGTGAGACTGAGATCTGTATTTGATGGCGACTGTCGGGAGACTGAGATTTAGACTTGATAGAAGAACTTGAGTCGATGGTAGTTGTTGGAAGACTGACTTCAGGAAGGAAGTCTTTCTTGATATGAAAATTAGGAGGGGTTCGATAGTGGGAGAAGGAACTTTAAGGTTTACCGTGATTGGTCGCGATATTCATGATTCGCAGAATTGATCTCGATCATTCCTTATATAGAATTTGCACGCGTGAAAGGTACGCACGGGACCTTTGTCCCGTGTTTTGGCGAAAAAGCGCATGGGATATAGAGTTCGGTATCTGAGACCTAAGCATGCGCATGATCTGTGTTATGTTAAAGATTATATCGGGTGCGCGAAGAGATCGAGCGTCGGTGAGTTCTCGTTTCCTGTCGGCACCATGCTAAATGATTATCGGCCGGGACTTATTTAGGCTAGAGGCAAAGTCTTCTCGTATCGTTCGAGTGGTGCCTCGTATTTCTTTCTGAGAGTTCGATGTTTACGCCTTGAAGAAATGCGAGGTTATAACACGAGGCGGACCGACTGAATAAAATAAACGAAAAATATGCTCGCGGAACGTACGCAAGTTCCGTTTAATGTTGTTACGCATCTTATTCTTAGATTTATACATTTAATACGCTTATAGCGGCAAATGAGGATATTAGGGATAACCGAGAGAAGGCACATTCGCTAGGATGTAACACATTCCCTACGTTGAGGTGGGGGGCCATCGATGTGATCTTTCATCTGTGGTGTATTATAATGCTCCATGCATGGAAGATAGCACTTCACTATCGTTCCGATGATGTTCTGGCAAACGATCCCACAATACGCCAACATATTCACCCCAATATTTTAGGAGCAAGACCTTTGGAACCTGTTCGAGCTCGTTTTTGGTCAAGTCCAGGGGGTGCTTGGCCGTATGCACTGCGTACATACTCGCACATCTGCACATCTCGACGTTATATTTCGTAATGAACACGAGTCCTCCATATATTGAAACATTTTTTTCCCGAGTGCAGCTGTGCTCCGGTGGCCCATCTGGGGTCAAAAACCCTTTGACGATGGATCTCTAAAGTTTATAGTTTTTCCGGGAAATCCCAACTTGTTAGGACCTGTCTCGGGTGTCGGCGAGAGTCGTGACAGGAGTGAACACGCATACAAACATTTTAAAGATTTCGGAAACGAAACAAAGCGCATCACACATGCATCTCATAAATACACGGCTTTGAAAAGCCGTCCCCTTCATGTATCGCTTCAAATTAACGACATTTTCCTACCCATATATGACCATTACATGCACACATAGTGTATGTGTGAGTTTTATTTTCACACGGACTAAATAGTGTAGAAAGAAAAACACTGCATCGATGCTAATCTTTTTATGTCTATAATAAATTAGGAGAATTATGGGCTTTCAACGGTCACTCACCAGTACCTGACTCAAACAAACCCACAAAACACTCGTCGACGACGGCTTCCCCCTCCCGACAGTCGCTCTTCGGACCACATGGCTACCCCCTCCACAGAGACCCATGGCACGACGTCACGTCCCCGCGCTGGACCCCCCCCCCCCCGCCACCGCCAGGCTCTTGGCTTCCCCGCGCTGGACCCCGCCGCCCCGCTCCCCCCTGAGATGTCTGGGTTAGAACCGCTCTTGTACATCTACTCTTGGTGCTGGTACTGGGCCCGACACCAAGGGTAGGGGTTGAGTCTACGCGTACGTGTCGATGCGGAGACGTAACACGTGCGATGTCGCCACCTACTGATCTACTATAGTCTATCCGAGCGGTTTACCTCGAGCATTCGACAAGCGCTTTTTTTGCATAGATTTCGGCACGCTCATTATTACCAGATACCTCCTTGCCCTTTCTGTGATCCTGATACACATTTATCGATAATCACAGTGTGTGTGTGTGTGTGTGTGTGTGTGCGTGCGTGTGTATGTGTGTTTCGTATGACTGTCGCGTACAATATTTGAATATGCGCTTTCTTATCTCCCAATATAATGTTTCTCGTATTTTACAAATTTAATATTTTTCTGTTATATATATATATATCCGTAACGCGCTCTCGTTAGAATACCTTCTCGGACTTTATTTTCTCCTACTATGTTTTTCCTACCTATTTAGCGATGATTGTTCGCTACACTTCAGTTATTATCTTTCCTTAATGCTCTTTTTATTTTTCTTCGATTTTCCAATATTCTCTTACTGAAAATAAATCCATTTCAATTCTTCTTCTTTTTCGTTCCTTAACGTTCCGTGTTCCAGGCGTTTCCGATCCACTAAGCATGTACTCGGTCGAGCAGTACTTATTAATTTCCGAAAACGAAGCGAGTGTTCTAATGCTTTTTAGGTGTGACTCCGCTTTTTCCTTGTTTCTCAACGTTCCGTATTCTCAGCGTTTCCTGTCCACTAGGGATGTACTTTGTCAAGCAGTACTAGTCGATCCACGAGGGATAAAAGAAGTGTCTTTCCTCCAAAATTCCCGTCCTTTTATACCCTGATTTCAACGCTTTTTCTTCCCCCTTCTCTTCCGTCTTCCCTTAATTCAATTAGTGTAACGTTCAAATAAATTTTGCTTCTGTGATGTGTGACCGTTACTTTTCCTTTGTTGTTGTCAGCCTTTAATTCAATTAGCGTGCTGTACCTCGTTTTTCTGTCGGTCCGTCCGATTTGACCCTGTTTTTGTGTCGGTCCGCTTTTCTCTCACCCCTTCTCTTTCCCGAAATCGGGTAACTCTTTTAAATATTGGGGCCATAGTTTATCGGTTTGTCCATGAGACGGGCCTTTTCGTCTCAATATATATATATATATATATATATATATATATATATATATATATATATATATTGAGACGTACAGGTCCGTCTCATGCCAAGACCCCACCACAAAAACTATCAAACAGTAAAAGACCGATCAAGAGGAATAGGAGAGGGGGAAATAACGAAATGAGGAGCTCGAGAAAACACAACACGAAAACTGAAGGTCACAAAACAATGAACAGAAGGAAAAACGGGTGAGAGAAGAAAAAACAGAAAAGAACAAAAACAGTCTAGGGTAGAAAAAGTTAGAGAGAAAAAGAAAAAACAGAAAATAAACAAAAACAGTAGAGAAAGGTAACGACAGGTAAAAAGTAAGGGAAGGGGCAAAATCGTTGGAAAGGAAACAGAGAAAGTAACAAAAAAAAAACAAAGGAAGAATAAATTTATTTAAAACATGAAAAAGGTTAACAATAAAGGGAATGATGGGTAATTGGTAAGGGAAGGGGAAAGATAAACAAATAAAAATGGGTATAAAAGAGGAGGAAAGTCGGAGGAACGTTACTTCTTCTTCCCACTTCGTGGATTGATAAGTTCCGCTTAGCAAAGTACCTCTTTTTAGGGTGGAAAGCTGAGAGGGGGAAAACATTAAAAAACGAAAGAAGGAACAAGTCGTCTTGAGAAAGTCTGACTTTTTCGGTGGATAAAAAAGTACCGCTTAGCAAAGTACCTCCTTATTGGGGCGGAAAGCTGAGAGAGGGAACCTTAAGAAACCTGAAAAGGAAGAATTATAACATTCATTTTTTTAGTCAATAAATAAGGAAACGAGAACCAGGAAAAGAATAAAAGAAAAAATATTTAAAAACATCAAGATTAAACAAAGGAAGGATAAATTACGAAAGGATAGATAGAAAACTAGTCTTAGGGGAATAGAAAGTGCGAGGAGGTATTCGAAGTACCAGGCGACAATACACACACACACACATAAACAATTGTAAAACAAGAAATAATGGCAAGGGCTCCCGAAAATAGCAGGAGAACCTGAAGGTCAAGGAGGCATCACGAAATTCAAACACTACACCGACACAATACACGTAACAAGCGGTAATATCATCGTAAGCGGGTACGTGGCGCCGTCAGACGGCGTAAGCCACAGTTAGAGTAATCGATTTTCGACTCGTCATAATCGATTACGCTCACGGGGAGTAATTACAAGAGAACGCGCCGCAGCGCGTCGATCGACAGCGTGCCGCGATCCACCGCGTCGGGAATCGATAGAGTGGGGGGACCGAGGGACGGCAAGTACCACGAGAGCGCGCTCGGCACCGCGCGCAACGAGCGACAGTAAGAAGGAAGGGGATAACGCGCCGTAAGGAGATCGAGCGCGCCGCGATCGAGACCGCTAGGGAAAGTAGACCGCGACAGACAGCGCCACGCGCAAACTAGGGAAAGGCGTCCAGCAGACTCCGCGCGCAGTAGGCGAGAGCGCGCCGTAACCCACGCACGCCGCGAGCGCCAATACACGCAGGAGAGGGGGAAGAAAATCATCGCCCCACGGTAAAGCAAGCATTTACCATCCGAGCGAGTCCACCACGCGAGTATTGTACCGACCGAGACGCGATACATAAAAACACACAAAATACGCTCTAGCGACACAAACAACACACCGCATATGTACACCGGAATCCTTTAATATTATATCGAGTCAAATATTGAATAAATGTCATTTTATTGCAAAATACCTCCAAAAACAAAGAGTTTAAATTAATTTCTTCCCTGGTCGGGTCCCGAACAAATAGAATTTATTGTAACAAATTCCGACCCGTTACAATATATATATATATATATATATATATATATATATATATATATATATATATATATATATATATATATATATATATATATTACATTTGGTTTTATATATACGACAACCAAGAGTATAAATAAAAGAAAAGAAAGTGGAAATTCATATTATCGTCATTTTTAATCTTCTTTCCCTATTTGTTAAAACATTTCATTGTATGATTGACATATTGCCATTTAGAAAGAATAGGTTTTCTATGGAAATGGGTTCAACCGAGGAACCCTGGTCTGGAAGGTAGGGGAGGATAAGGGTTCTGCCGTGCTGCCAGCGCCGTTAACGGGACACTCTTCTCCTTTGCTTTGTTGGTGGCCTTCTGAGGTCGGTGCGGTTGCTTGTTTGGGTTTGATTGGTTCCAATTCCAGTTCCACATCCTCGGGAGTCTTTTGTTCCGCCCCTTTTGCTAAATGTAGCAGGAGATGGGTGACGGAACCCCATATGGCACCGATCATGTATATAGACCATCCGTATACTGCATGAAGAGCATACCCATGGATACCCATGGATAAGTGTATCGAAGAGTATCTTGATTCCCTTGATAGCGATCGCAATGCCGATGACGCCTGCGCTCGCTGTTCCAAACTGGATAAAACGACCCCAGGTATGGCTTCAGGCGGACTCGGCAAGGTCCTTTAGAGATCCTTTCTCGAGAAGGTTGAGATACCGCTCCCCCTGGTTAACGATGGATTGGCCGGTGATGCTGCGTACCATGTTGCTTAGTACCGCTGGATTTTCGACTGGGAACATTATACGCTCTCGGAGCTTGTCGAGATCTTCCTTGGAATAGATTCCGCTTGTTGCTAATGGTGCGGTATTTAAAAATCCCGCATCATGGCATTATAGATAATGCCATGTTGATTTGGGCATAGGTTTCATGAACTGAGGTGGCATTGTTTCGGTTGGATGTGGAGTGAATGTGTACCATGAGTCTCCGATCAGGTAGCATGACGGAAGCAGCGCGTTGCAGTCGGTTTGAGTTCCCTTTCGTACAAGGATATGGGTTCTAGGAGTGAGGAAGTAGGTTTCATTTTTACAGGTTACTGGCAATTGGTGGTAGCATTCTTCCAATCTTATTAATGTTACTTCGACAGGTATACATTTGACTATGTGTACAACCTCGCCTGCAATGGCGGCCATGTAGCCTGGTCCTTTTATTAATCTGTATGCAAATTCATCAGGAGCTTGCGTCGCGAGAGATAGACTGTTTTGAAGGATATGGCGTTCTCGATTACATTGTTGGACAAGTATGTCGTAATAAAGTGTTTGGATTTGTTGACGAATATGACGTTCCACATATATAAATTTCGAATTAACATAAGCGAATATGTCTAAGTTGGCGATTGGTAATTTTTCACCAGAGACGAACGCGTTTGACTTAGAAATTTCCTATATAAATAGTCTTGGGTGTTCTGTACCGATTATTTCATAGTTACAATGCTGTTCAACCTCTCTACGCGCGAGGATAAAAGTTATGTCTTTTGACGTTACTGAGTATAGTATTTGGGTTTCACCAGATTCGGCTTCTTGTGCCTTGGTCGCTGTGCCCTCGAAAAGTATTCCATATTGTTCAAAACCACAAGTTCCATGTGGAGTTGTTTCCCAGAAGGTGTGTCCACCTTCGGGATCTTCACAGGAGGTGTCAAGTAATGGGCAAGTAAATTCGGATTTAAGCCGAATCTGGTTTGAGTCTAAAATTACTTGCGTGACGTATTCTCTCAATGTAATTTTGACGGATCCGTGTACAACAACGTTGTCCCAAGTTCCGTACGGGTCGGAATATGATGTACCGCTGCATTCGCCACTATTTTTGACATGGCCAGCCATAGTGAGACTGCCAACGGTAGTATGATTTGGTTTTATTCCTGTTATCAGAGTTTGTCCTATGCGTGTTGAACCATGTTTGTGCATGTCCTTGCAGGCATCTCGACTAACGGTTTCTAAGTATTCAGCTTGACCGTTACTGACGATTGACATCTGCGAAGACATACCGCAGCAGTATATCGTTCGGAGAATTTCTACTTTACAACGTATTACTCGTGTTTCGGAATATTCATGCAGTTGTAACAATTGTATGTATTGCTTGGTTACTTCTACTTTCGAAGCGATAATATTGCATTCGTCGATATCAAGTAATGACAGTGTCGTTATGTTCGTTGCGCTCAATCCCGAATCGTATCCCACCATGGTAATTACAGCCGGGATAAGGCGCAACATTATTATTACCAGCAAGAGAGACATCTGAAAAAGTTAAGCATTATTGTGATTGTTGATCGATTGGTGGTCTGAGAATCATTAAATAAATTGGGAAGGTGGTTTATTTATTGGGATGGAAGTCGGATTTATCACTTGCTGTTTTTTTGCGTTTCGTCTTTCTTTTTATGGTTTCGGCATTCATCTGTCAATACCATAATCTATTTTCGTGAACTATCCGTGTTTTGTTGTATTCCATTTTTACAATACCCTTACTTAATTTTTCTAAGACCTTATGTGGTCCTGAGTAATGATCTCCAAGTTTACCAGGCTGTGCCTTGCGCTAGCTAGGGCCCTCAGCTGTTTTCGGATCAATGGCTTTCACGAGCCTTTTGGCGCGTGCCGGCTTAGGTACCTCGGCTTCTGGTTCCTCGTAACTACTCTCCTCGTAGTTTATGTGTTTACGAGCGCGGCGGGCCTGGGGTCGAGGTTTGGGATGCAAGTCTGACTGTTTAGGGCTAGATGCATTGACCCTGGTCATGGTCTCTTCGCTTGATGTTTCATTTTCCTGTTGCGTTGATTTCCCTAATTCCGGAGGGATATTGTTGTTTGCTTGCGAGCAAGTAACAACGTTCATTTTTTCTACATAAGGTATATGATGGATTTCGGCTTTAGTGATGAAAGTTGTAGGGTTTTCAGGTTTTTTTATTTATTATTATTGTCAATGTCTTCTACTTCATATAGGGAATCCTGTATCGTGACTTTTGATTTTTCAGCTTGTCATTGTTGACAATTGAATATCGTTTTTACGTCTTCTAATTTCTCTATTGGGTTTCGCGATAGTGCATCGGCATTCGAATTAAGTGTACCGGGTTTGTAGATGACTTCATAATCGTATTCGGAAAGTTTGTGTCGCCATTTGAGCACACGTGCGTTAGCGTCTTTAGCGGTTCTAAACCAAACTAAGGGCTTGTGATCTGTAACGAGAGTGAAC
This sequence comes from Ophion ellenae, assembly GCA_963210295.1. Lineage (NCBI taxonomy): Eukaryota > Metazoa > Arthropoda > Insecta > Hymenoptera > Ichneumonidae > Ophion > Ophion ellenae. The sequence continues at coordinate 16,414,642 of OY723395.1, forward strand.
CTTCTGCCATAAATATAAGGTCGGAAGGCTTTTACGCTGTGAACCATAGCTTCCTTCTCGTATGTATCATACCGAAAGCCTGCACCGCGTAACAAACGCGATGTGTATGCTATTAGTTCGCCTTGTGATAGGACTCCGCCTAAAGCGTATCCGGAAGCATCAGTAGTGATAATAAATAGTTTGTCGAAATCGGGATACTGGAGGATAGGAGCTTCGCATAATTTATTTTTAAGAATTTCGAAGGCTGTTTGCGTTTCGTTTGTCTATACAAAGTCAGTTTTATCTTCTAAGAGATGAGTTAAGGGCTTCGCGATTTTTGAGAAGTTTTTAATAAATCTGCGGTAATATCCAGTCAAACCTAGGAATTGGCGAATATTTTTAACGTTCTTTGGCAGAGGAAATTCTTTTACTACTGCTAATTTGTTAGGATCTGGCTTTAATCCATCTATTCCAATTATGTGGCCGAGGTAAGTTACTTCCGGCCTATGAAATTCGCATTCGTCCGGCTGCAATTTGAGATTAGAGTTTCGTAATCGTTCCATTAAATTGTGAATTTTGTCACCGAGTTCCTTTAAGTCTTTTACGTAAAAAACGATGTCATCAAGATAAACAAATAGGGATACTCCTTGTAGACCGCTAAGGACAACGTCCATTAAGCGCTGGAAGGTTGCTGGAGCATTTTTAAGTGCAAAAGGCATTCGAGCAAACTCATAATGCCCGTATGGCGTGGAGAAGGCTGTCTTTGGTTTATCTGCAGGGTTCATTTCTATCTGGTGGAAGCCAGATGCTAAATCGAATATGGAAAAATAAGCTGCATGTCCCAATTGATCTAAGATGTCAGTAATATTCGGTAGTGGATAGGAATCGCCGATTGTTTTTTCATTAAGGGCTCGAAAATCTATAACCATCCTCCAACGTTTGTTGCCACTGGAGTCCGGTTTTTTGGTACTATCCAAACAGGACTGTTATTTGGGGATTCCGAGTGATTTATGATGTTGGATTTTAACAGCTCGTCTACCTGATTCTGGACTTCGCCTTTAAGGGCTTGTGGAAACCTATATTGCTTGGCGTTGATCGGAAGGTCATCGACTATCGGAATCTGGTGTTTGACTAAATGGGTAGCTCCCAGAGGTTCGTCTTTTATGTGAAACCGGTCTGCATAAGTTTCGATAATTTCTTCAACATGTTTTAGTTCTTCATCTCCCAAGTGGTCTAGACCCAAGAGATTTTAAATTATTTCTGGACGTTCTGAATTTTCTTCAATTATGTCTGATGTTGATTCAGGGATAGAAATGGAGTTTATGCTTTTTTCCAAAATTGTTTTTACATTCAAAATTTGATTTTGATTTCCATTTTGATTTGGACTTTGTTTTTGATGTTGATTTTGATTTTGTTTTTGATTTTGATTTTGAATATTTTCTCGATTCTTGATTGTTTTCATTCCCTTTTTGTTTTTGATGTTTCTTCGCTACTAGAATTTTAATTTATTTTCCCCTGATCATTGCCTTCATCGGAGCTGTACCAGGGTTTTGATTCGACTTTTTCTGTCGAATTTTTTGGATTGGCCACTTTCGGGCCCTGGTATAGCGTACTTGTTTTGCAATCTACGACTGGAATAGGAGTATCGCGAGGAATCGAATTGGAATTGATAATATAATTTGGACTTGTCTTCAATTGATTGATTTTCAACGCTTCATTGATTCTAGTTCTTGCCCTTTCCTCGCTACGAGAATTTTTACTCAATTTCAAATTGGCTTCTTTTGGGCTCTGGATTTGTCCGATCATCTTACAATCGGCGTTTGGAATAGGAGGGTCACGAGGGATCGGACTATAACTAGAGATCGTCATGCAATCCGCGTCTTCAATCGAATTGTCGACAGTGGTGAATTCTTGTAATGTTATGACTGGTACGAGCAGTCTTACGATCTCATTAGTGGTGTTATAAATTTTTTAATGGGCTTTCCCGTTAGTTTTCGTTACCAGGAAATTGCCAGCATAAACACCCTTACGGATGGTTAAAGGTGGGATATACTCTTCCTTTAACATGCAGTTTTCGACTTTCACATGGCACGCCGCTTCCGAACGCGCGGGGATTTCAATTACCTCGTCGGGTTCGTTTGTTTTTTCGAAAGGCCATGCCTTATTCCCACATTCGAAACACTTTGTTTCGGAATTTATTTTAGATTTTATTTGATAAAAGTAACGGGTCCCTAATAAACCGGGGTGAGGGATTCCTACCTTATCGGGTATAATATGGAATAAGACATCGAATCCGAGTACACGCAGCATTACGCTTCCTAATGCAAAAACTGGTAGCTCGGATATTCTCTTCAATCTAATGATATCTTGTTCGTCGATATCAGGCAATTTTTTTATATATATTTTATAAATCAAATTTGGGATAGCGCCACTGTCTAACAGTACCGATATTTTACCCACTTCCGGTGGTGCGCCAATACACGCCGAGGGTAGTTTATCAAATCTTTCTGAATCTATTGTGTAGGTTGGATATCTTCGTTCGGTGCAGCCATCGCGACTGTTGTCACCAGATGCGTTGGAAGCAGGGAAGGCTCTCGGCGCGTCCCGTCCGAGGGGTATTTGGGCCGTTTTCCGGCTGATTTAGTGAATTATGATATTTGCGTGTACGACCAATTTCAATTACGTGTCCTACCCTTTTACAATACCGGCAGACATTTGAGTTAGAGTTAGACGATTCGGTTTTTAGCTGGAAGCATTTGTTGGCAGTATGTGTATTTTTTTTTGGAAATTGGACACTGAGGACAGTCCAACTGGCGTTGCCAATTGGCTGTGAAGGTTGTGAATTTATTTTGAAAATTGCATTTTTTAGCAGTGTGCTCTGGTTTTTGGCACAATTGACAATTTTTGGAACGGGAATTTTGATTATTGTAGCATCTATCTGCAGTGTGATCAGGTTTTTTTACAGATATGACATGAGACAGAGCTTTGCTTGTTTGGCAGTCTTCGACATTCGTTGGTACTATGGCCCAGATTTTTACAAAGCTGACATGTAAGAGATTTGAATCGACAAGCTTCAGTTGCATGATTGTCTTTTTTACAAATATTGCAGAACTTAGCTGCTTGTGATAGAACTGTTTCTCCTTTTTTAGCAAAGGCTAGTAATTCTTCCCGTGCATTAACTTCGCGTTCAATCCTTATCGCGTGTTCGATGGCGTCTTCGATGGTGTTACACGGGGAAGGCGTTGTTCAATTTCTATCTTTAACCCTCGTTTAAAACACGTCACGCAGTAATCGCCTACTGTGATTCTAAAAACGAGATCTTCTGTCCCATTGTTAGCTAATTTTCGTGCCTCAACTATCTCTCTGCCCTTTTTCCGAATTCTGGAAGTGAAACTTACGACACTTTCATATGTACGAAACATACGACATAGTACGAGATGAGGGTAAAAAGGGGATGTGCTGGAGGAAAGAAGAACTTTTAAGGAATTTATGGAAATAATCCGATTATTTGGAAATTACTGGTTTCTATTTAACTCTTGATTTATTGGAATCAGCCAATTTGGCTAATTTTATTAACGCTTGAGTACAAAGAATGTAAAAATGTGGTTCGCTTACATTGATGATTTTGTTCAGTGTCGACCCTGTCGTTCAGGTAGCAGGTGTCGGTCGTAAAATTTAGGGCCTTCGCTCGTGGGCCAGTGAGGGAGTATTTATCGGGGAAAGCGTAGTGGCTAGGCGCTACGTGATCCTTCCGTACGCATCTCCCTTTTCGTTACTTCTTAATTTTACGACCGGATTGATGGAAACCTTCCTGGGCCTACCTGGAGTTGCGCTAAAGGTGCGTTACGTGTTTTTCGTTTAGGGCTTTTCTGACAAGTTGCGCCCAGTGTCGAATACAGCCGTCGAATAGAAAAAAAAGGGAGGCCGCATGGAGAGAGTGCGCGACGCTCAGGTTCTATTAATGAGCGGTATCTTAACTATAGAGTGCCTTCGGAAATATGTCGAGGAATGAGAATATTGTTATTCGCACTCCTCGAACACTTTTCGATGATACTGTTGACTTTTTTCTTCGGACCCCCTCTGCGTCAGTTGTGAACGCATACTTTTCAGTTTACAATTGTTCCAGTTGATGCGGCGCAACATCGTATGATGCTAGAATTTCTCACGATGGTTAGGTTGTGACAATGTTAATTTAAGAAGTAATACAAAATGTCATATGAATCACCCTTACGTGCGCTTTCTTCGACACAAATCGAAAATGGCGGCCAACTCTCGAGTCGCGGCTGTTCTCTATCAACTCTAGCCTGTATCATACAGCATGATTTTTTCGTGTACGAAGGTGGCGGATATTTGAGAAAACATTCCTTCGTTTCCCAGTCGTAGAAAATCCATGATGCAGGAATAACATCGATGTCTAAAATCCCCTTTTTTTTGGCTTTCTACAAATTGAACGAGAAGAAATTTCTTCCGTTCATCCGTACTTGATTTTCCTAAACCGACATAGAATATAATGGTATTTCGATTCTTATTAACGAAATCAATTGACAGTCCATCAGTACTCACCTGGCTCTGTTTCAAGTGCTGCGAAATCTTTCATTTTCTCAGCCCTGTCGAAGAAAATTTTTCACCTCACCACGAGTCAGCACGTATCAGGAAGGGTGCAGGTTATGTTCGACCGTGCGGTGTCTTTTACATTTATTCCTCTTTATTTTTTTTTACTTATTTTTGTAATGTCCCGCGATTTTCGGGATTCAGATCGACTTTCGAATTCGCAATATTTTACGAATTTTCCGACAAATAAAAGGAAAAGAGATCAATTTGAGGACAGACCATCACACTTCGGTGGTCGTTAATAGATTCCCGCCGTGGAGGCGATATGTCGAAGCAGATGAAATCATTGCTAGACAGTACGATCTTTGTCGCTAATTTTGAAAAAAAAAAAGAAACGTTTGCTGAAAACTCTATGTTTGTCTGTTTGACATCAAGAGTATGGCCCCTCAACAAAATTTGGAGCGGGATCGAATGACATACGCTGAAAGAAAGCATCGATCGTAGCCCTTACCCAATGAAACATTTCCCAAATTACGCCCCCACTCTAATTTAACCAATCATGTGAGACGACCTATGTTTTATGCACTATTCTTCAACCCACAAGAGACGCATCACTAACAATGTGTGCCCCTACTCTCTCAGAATTTGTATCGCCTGATTCTTACGCCGAGAAAGAGGAACATTTTTAAGGCAGTCCGCCGACCGAATCCCGAGTAGTCAGTTCTTTTTGAGTCTTTTATAATCGTATATAATTTTATAATCGTAATTGGAGGAACGTCTTCCAACATTTCTCATCAAGTTAAGTTCACTACCTAAGGAGTCTCCGTCAATTTTTCTCTGAAACAAGAAATAAGTCGTCGTTAATCTTTCTATAATTAGTGTAATCGCAGTCGTAGTAAAGTCGGTTTTACAATAAGAGTTCGGAAATGTGAAAAAAGGGTAAAATAAAAGAAAAAGGATCAAGAGTCTAAAACTGCATTTTCACATCTTAACTACCTGGCTATCACGAATTCCTACACTGATTCACGCAGCAGAAGCAATTGGATTTCACCCATTCCACTTCATTTGAACCAAACGAAGTAAGTAATCATGCATTTTTTCACATAGGTAAGGGTTCTCTCATTTCAGCGATCTCGGACGTCTCCCCAATTAGGCGCCCAATAGATTGGAATTTATAATACATCGCTCTTTTCACCCTGACAACATTCTGGTCGTATAATTGGTAATGATGTTTGAAAACCCAAGAATTTTTGCTTTTCAAATAGTTCGTAATGGAATTCACCCTCTTCTTCAACTTGGAATTATTTCTCTTCATTTCAACTAAACATTTCATGCTTGTATAATTTTTTTCTTAATAACGAGTCATGGTTTATAATCGCGAAACGCACTTTCACATTGGGCAATTTGTCCCAATATAACGTGGATTTTCCGAATAACGAGTAAAAGGAGAGATCGCTCTTCGTGACCGAGATGGATATCTGCCGGTTAGGCCATAACAGTTATTTTTCATTTCTTCGGTTATTTATTTGTCCTCTTGTTTAATTATTTATACGCACTCGGTTTTTTAAATCGAATGGAACTTATTTTACACGACACTTGCGCGGTTCAATCGATGTGAAAAGCGGTGTTCCGCGTCGTCTCATTAGTCGCGTCCTTTTTAACATAGATACGAATATGCGCACACGACATTGCCTGTCCATTATGTTAGATCGCTCGGCATTTTCTATGCACGCTACAATTCGTGGCTTTTGACGAATTCTTTTATTAAAACATTATTTAAATTCCGGCACGGTTTTTTTATTCGAGCTATTTTCGACCACACATTATTTTCGCGACACACGTATGTTACGTCCAGCAGGGACGATTTCATTTTACCTTTGGGTTCTTCAATATAATTTCTGTTAAGTAAAAGAGATAGCCGCACATTCCATACGGGCCCGACAAACTCTCCTGTGGAAATGGGGGTGGGGAATCAAATTCTAACGAATGTTATTTAGGGGTAAATGCTTATAAATTATATTTTATTATATTATTTTATATTATGTTTCGCGGGGACAGTTTACCCCGCGTCGCTCTCTCTTACTTTCTCACTCTCGGTCTAGCTCGCTCTTCCGCGGGGACAATTCTCCCCGCGCTTCTCTCCCGCACACGCACGTTCAACCTTATGGGTCCTCTATTTTCGAGCGGGGTTTTAACGTAGGCCCCGCCGTTTATTCACTGACTCGAAGGTTATGATTTATATATTGTAAATGAAAGGATGGAAGTTACAATTAATCGTGACACTGACGTCTCTGTGCGGGTCGGCCGGGTCGCTAATCTGGACTTATTACACCGCCACGAGTTCCGTGCTACTAGGACTTTTCTAGTAAAGACTCTCGTCTGTGTGCGGGTCCGCCGGGTCTAAGGCCTGGATTTACTACACCGCCGCGAGCACCGCTTTACTACGAGATTTTCTCCGACTCCAGGCGCGAACCGTGGACAAGTCGGAACTATTCATACTTACCGCCACCGGACCGACGTCAGCTCGGTCACTATTAGCACGGTGGGGTTTTTGGCAACGTCGACGAAAACTTGTGCGCTCCCGGAGTCCCGCGGCCGAACCCCGCGGATCAGGCGATGCTCGATCAGCGGAATTCGATCGGGTACATCCGGTCCCACCGTCGGCGTTTCACACCCGGCACCGCACAGAAACACGAGGCACAGAGTCGTAGGAAAATAATTATATTTATATTAAAGCAAAAAAAAATGTTACGAGACGTGACAACTCCCCCTTAGGGAGATCGACGTCCTCGTCGAACTATTCTAGCACGGGAATTTTACACTAGGGGTCCTCGCGTAACATCACGTTGGCAAGGGCAGTCACTAGCTCTCCGAGTTTCTCCCGTTGATCTCTCATTCCGGGTTGAGCAGCGGCCGCTTGGACCAACTCCCCGAAATTCGCCAATCTCTGCTGGCGGGAAGACTGTCCTGCGGTGGTGCTGAGGTTCCCTTGACGGGCAGGACCCTCTGCGTCCCGCTTGCCTGAATCGGCTGTGGCACGAGTCGTTGTTGGCGGATTACGAGGGCGAGCCTTATTTGCCTGCGCCCCCGCCAGTGGTTGAACGGTTGCGGTGGACCGGGCGACGGCCGCGCTTGGAGTTCCCGTAAGCGTACCGTTCTTCTCCCAGCTTTTTAGGCAGCTTCCCGCGTGGGCCGCGAACTTCGTCCCCGGGATCGTAAGACCGCAAAGGGGGCAAGATATTTTTCCACATCGGCGGAAGCTTTCGGCCGTCAGCTTCTCCATGCACGCTCCCACCCCCGGGCACTCCTTTCTTTTCCCGCAAATCGGGCATGAATCTCGAGAGGGAGCAACGACGACGTTTTCGGGGCGCGTCTTGGTTCCGGGGTCGAGGGCTCTCACCACCGTCTCCTTCCTGCCTAATGAATTCATCGGGATTTCGTCCCCGACATAGCGCGGGTTTCGAGCCATCCTGATTACTCGCGTTGAAACCGCAACCCCTCTTTTGGGCCTGCGTCATCTCGATCGCCCGACCTTGCGTGACGGTCGGGTTCGGGATTGGCGATGGGGTCGACGGGGGAACGTTGTCAGTCCTGTGAGTAGCCCTGACCGTGAGCCTGAGGTGACGCTCCACCTCCGGACTTAACGTGTGTGTACACGCCGATTTCCAGAATTGCACGTAACACTCGCAGGCGTGAGGAGGGAAATGGCAGTCTTCTCCCGTCTCTTCAATCGGCACTTCGCACACAGGGCACCACGGGGGTAAGTCATTCGCGGCTCGTGCCCGGGCAAATTCGTTGACGCACACTAGTAAGTCCGTGCACTGCCGAAGGTCTTCCGCACATGACGGGCATTCCTCGCAGCGGAAATATCGAGAGATAATTTTTCCATCTCGTCGCTGTTATAGGCTGCAGAAGACTATTGAACGTTCCTTGGCGGAGCAGTCCTTCCTCTGCTTGTCCCCCTCTTTTCCCATTCCTTCCTTCGTTAGGCGACGAGTAATTCTTAACGAGGGACGGGGCGGGAAAGAGGGTCCTCTTGCGCCGGACTCGAGGTTCTTATCGGCAGGCTAGGTGTCAAGTTGGCTTCTTGAGAATTTTCTCGGGCCGAATGCTCGTGAGAGTTCCCTTCGGCTGGGCGAGAGCTCTTTCTTCGCGGGCACAACCACTTCCAAATGTATCCGAGAAAGAGAGATAGCCGAGCCCTCAAGGTATAGATTAGGAATAACAATATTACTCCCGCTTGACTAGCAAAGCTGGCCAGAGTGAGAAAATGTTGTTTCTCCCTCTCTCTTTTATGCCCGACGATGGCATGCATTTTTTCCCCCACAGCGAGCAGCCATTCCTCGTCCTCGAGTTTCAGACCCGGGTTTCCACTTGCGGACTGTTTGTGCGCCTGAATGAATAATTCCCCGAAGTCCAATCGATATCGCTATCGGCAAAAGTGGGAATTACGATGGATACATTAAGCGTTATTCCCGGCTCGTAGAAGAACGTTTCATTGCCCGCATATGCACGAAGATTTGATAAGGTGGTATTACGGGCTGCTCCAACACAGTAAGCCTCTAACTGTAGAATCCTCATGCCCTGTAGCGTTATGTCAACTACCGGTGTGTTTAGACACGTCACCCGCAACTTCGTGGACTCGACAAGCGAGAAAAGCCAACCGCTGTGTGTGGGCACATATTCCCAGAAATCTTCAGGGTGCGGATGTAGGCGTATGTTACACTGGCGCATGGCCTCCTGGGATGGCATGGTAAGCATGTGCAACTCGGAGACGCCTGCATTTGTGTCTCGAACTAGAACATTTCCTGGGCAAATCAGTCGTCGATCGGCCGCCTTACATTGATTTTTGTATGCTTCGCTAACTAGGAAGAAGGTTTGGCGACTCCCTCCCAAAGCGATGTAAGCCGAAGAGGGCACAATACTTGCTGAGCCGGTGCCGTTACCGAGTTGTTGAGGAACAGGCCAGGCGTTTATCCGGTATAGGTCGTATATCATTGGATCCACAAGCGGTATATGCACGATGATCATTAGCCGCCCATCGCGTGACATCACGTCTGTCCAAACAAGAGTCCCCAGGTACTCTGGGTATATATGTTCTAGAAGGTAGGGAAATTCCAGCCCACCCCCGCTCGGTTTTGTGCTTCCTCCACTAGGATTCGCAGTTGCGTTGGTGACATGGCCGCGTGATCGAATTTCCCGCTGATTGCGGAGCTGATTACAGAGATTTACTTCTCGCTGGCACGCATGTAATTGTCGATTTTGTTTGCGACTTTATTTCCGTAGTTAGCGAGCGAGAAATTGTAATAAGCCACGGCGGAAGCATCGTGCTGAGGTCATCGTGCATGTCTGATACAATTCGGTATATAGCTCCCACTCGTTCTGATTCCTCCAAATGTTTGTTATGTAGCGTTTGCAATTTTGAATTTAAAATATGCATTTGTTGTTCCTGGAGGTGAGTTGGTTACTGTTGATCCTTAAATAGACGATCTATTTCCGAAGAGAGATAATCCGCGTTATCCTTGGTGAGGGTTCCGAATATGAATTTACTGATGCTTCCCACAAATCCGAAGGGCACGGAACGTCTCTTCATTGTTGTTAAGAGCGACGATGTTTTGAGATCCTTGCGGATTCCGATCCCCCCTAGATCACTAGTTAGTTCGTGGCCGCGCTGTAACCTCGTGGAGCAGCTCCTCACAACCCGCCTCCGAGTTATATTTGAGGCATTCTGCTTGAATTTTTGGCAATTTTCCGCCGTCCTTCGTGAAGGACGCGATGAATTCGGCAAGGTTGATGAATAATGTCAGTCTTTAATCAGTGCGTTGTAATTGCACCGGCGTTTATAGCTCGTAGCATATTCCAGCGTTATCTTCGAGTTTATTGACGACGTAGGGGTTCCTGGGTGTTGAGTTGGTCATTCCACAGCCCGCGAAGACAAGGACGCAGATAATCGCAATTGTCATTTTTCTGTTAATACACACGCAGTTGAAAAACTAACTAGAGGTAGGCTAATTTGATTTTATCAACATGTTTAGCGAACCGTTCACCTCTTTCAGTCTCGAGGACGACATTATTCCTATCGGTAATCGATCTTATTTTATACGGACCGTAATATTGAGTGTCGAATTTTCCTTTCCGGCGTTCCTTTAAAATGTATACCTGATCTCTGATTTTTCTCTCAACGGGACGGCATTTACGGTCGTAATATAGTTCAGAGCGTTCTATAGCTTGATTCAGAGATTCCGCGGCCATCTCTCGAATTTCATTTTGCCGATTTATGAGCTCTACGAGGAACGAACTACTCGTAGCTAGACGGTCTTCGGTCGGAAATTCGCTAGGCTGTCGGGCTTTTTTCTATACACAATCTCATGAGGCGTGAAATTCGTTCCCTCGTGAACGCTTGTATTGTAGGAGAACTCGGCCAGGGGTAGTAACCGGTCCCAATCATCGTATCTGTCCGCGTAGTGCTTGATACATTCTGTTAGAACGATATGACTCCGTTCCAATGCACCGTTAGTTTGGGGACGGTAGCCAGATGTTGTCGTATGGTTCACCTTGTAGATTTTAGAGATTTCCCGCAATAGCCCGTTAGTGAATGAGGTTCCACGGTCCGTTAAAATTGCCCATAGAGCTCCGAACTGGCTGTACAAACGACGCACTATTGCCTCTGCAACGGTGGTCGCTTTCAGCTCAGCAAGACAATATTTGGATAAATTATCTTGCATCGTTAGTGTATGCTTATTCCCGTGAGGAGTAATAGGCAACAGACCAACGGTATCAAAGGATACTTTATCAAAAGTGTTTGCTGGTATATTGGTCAGGAGCATGGGTTCGCGAGTTTTTGCACGAACGAGTTTCTGTTCCTGACAACCCTTACAACGACGAATGTAATTTTGGAAAAATGCATACAATTTTTGTTCAAATGGGAACGTTGTAGCCCTTGAAAAGACGCGTCAATCGAGTATTCGATCACCCCTCTCCAATAATACCTTTACGCCCGAAAGAATTGGAGAATTAACAAAAAAATTGTTTATTGAATAACTTAAAAACAATAGATTTTTCGGGGATGGTTTAAATGTACGAAATGTAGAATATAATTTTCTCTATATTTTCTTGCTTATGGACCACTCTTGAATTGTGCTTTTTCGAACCCCTCTCCAGGGTTGACAATTCAAAATGAAATTCTGGGAAATCTATTGACCGAAAATAAAGAGACGAGTTTGGCGCTGTGGACAAACATGCAGCTTAGGGTTCAAGCTACAAATTCCCTCCCGGCGGCGAATTCGTGCGGTCAATAGTTTTTCCAGAATTTCATTTTGAATTTTCAACCCCCGAGAGGGTTTTGAAAATCAAAATTCAAGGGTGGTCCATAGCAACGAAAATATAGAGAAAATGGTTCTCTACATTTCGTACATTTGAACCATACCCGAAAAACCGATTGTTTTTTTAGTTATTTAATAAACATTTTTTTTTGTTTTTTAACCATTTTTTTGGGGGTGAAGATATTATCGGAGAGTGATGATGAAATACTCGATCGACGCGTCTTTTCAAGAGCTACAACGTTCCCATTTGAACAAAAAGTGTACGATTTTTTTAAAAGAGTTATTGAATTAAAACTGTTTTTTTTAAATGTCACTCCACTTTTTCACCCCCAAAATGAACTTCCACGACTTCGGCGCTGTGGACAAAACTAAAGCCCGGATTTTTCTGCATCTTTTGTCTCACGGCGCCAACCTCGTAGGGGTTGTAGTTTGGCATTAATCCACCCCCATCTCCTTTCATCCCGTAAAAAAACCCTACACCCCGATTTTTAGGCAAACTTGGCTTAGCACCCGCGGTACCTACAAAATCACCTGTCAAAAAAATAGCTGTCTTCGAATCGTCTCCGATTCCGGGGTTTTTCAGCGACGGCGCGACTATACTGCTATAGCTCTTCGTAACGCCTTTATGACCAGCTATAACGCTCGAGTGCATCTCTTTAATTATGGCCTCCCTCAACTCCGGGGAAGGGACATGAGTCCTGCCATAACGAACCACCACATCTATCCCCTGTTATCGAAAAAAGAATGAATCACGTGCAGGAGCTTGTCGGGGCCAAGTTCATCAGTAAAATCACCATGACGGGATATGCGAAACGATCTCAATATCAATTTGTTCATTTCTCGTGCAAGAACTTCCAAACCACCCCGGATTTCATTGAGGCTCGTGTCATCATAATATCGGGCCTTTATTACGATACTAAAAATTCAGTGTTGTCCATATTGCGTCATCGTAATCTGTCCAATCGCCAGATTTTTATCTCGTATAGATGACGAATCAATCAGTCCCAGGTCGGATAATAATTCACCCACCGGGATAACCAGCTCTCGCCGTCGGCAGAGACGAAGTGTACGTAATTATCCTTCCGATATGTGAGATTCTCACGATCCCCAATTATTTTCGAATTGGTTTTGTGGAATTGGGAACAGTGCAGCCAGATCGCGCGCAAAAGTTACCCCCTCTCTAGTCTCTTGCGCGCCCATCACACAATAATAGTAGCGCGTGTCCGTAAGCGAGCGACGCTCGGACGTCTTCGGAAAGAGCCGAGCGCCATCGAAGTTTCCCGACCGCGCCTTCGGCAGCTATACCAATACATGGACGCTGAGCACGTTCATGTGCGGCCAAGGCGGAACGAAGGCTTCGAGGGAAAAAGCAATCTGAGCACGACTCGCGCGTGACGTCACCCGACGGCACGAGCGAGGCTTTTAGATGATTTCAATGCTCATTTAGCTCTTGATTCTCTGCATTATTAATGCATACAAAAAAATGTATCGCACACTCTGATCGCTTATTTTTTTAGTTTATACGTTTATTTAAATATAATAATGAATGTAAATTACAACTTATTTATCTGCCAAAATATTGTGTACGCTTTACTCACACCCGTCCTTATGCCAAATAAATTATAATTCATAAAATTAAGCGGAAATATATTTATATTCGTATTATTATATTAATTCTCATAGCTCTCATATGAAAAACACCAAAAAAAAATTCAAAACCTTAGATTTCAACGAACCAAGAACATACATCTTCACATTTTCAATCATGACGAATTTTTAAGAACAATATCATGACAAACGCATCTGAACCAAAACAATATACATCACCTAAATTATCAAAACATAAATCAAACATAAAGCTTCACGAAATTAAGACACCACTCAGTTTCTCTCGAACTCTCCGTGATCACACAACTCAATGTGTACCTGAGAAATGTAAATTTCAAGTTTTTGTTTATTTTGGAAGAAAATTTTTAAAATCTTCAACTCAATAGGTAATCATCACAGTCATTCGATACTTTATTAAAATTTCTTTTAAATCAATCACGTACATTAAATTTTCACAAATAAAACACAAAACTTTCTTATAATTATTAATCCCTCACAGATGATAAAAATCGCTAAAAAACAATAAATTCTTCCATCTATTGAGTATACTCCAGCAAAACAGTATTTACTTCCATAAATACTGTCTTTTGAAATAACTTTCCAAATATAAGCAAAAGCTGGAAACATAAACAACATCGAGGTTAGTCGTTTCTCATATTTCATTTCTTTATAACCCCATAGTATAATAAACCACACTCTCACACATCACTCATTTCAAACACCGATGAATAAGAAGAATTAACGCAATACAAGAACTTATGCATATCAAATTAATATAGTTATAACCAAAACAGAATTAACATATCAGTTATACAAAACGACACAACAATTTTATAACACAATCATAACATAAAACATTCGTGTATTTAATTCCTTCAAACTTGATTTGTAAAATTTGTGTATAAACATTTATAGAGAAAAATATAATTTCTGAAGAGGACCCGAACCAAAGGGTTGAAACGTAAAAAAGCATCATTTATTTCCATCGCTGACCTTAGAAAACCTCTATTGGCCGGACTGAAGCCGAATCTTCAACTAGCAACTTGTCATCAACACGGCCGCACACATCTTTGACTCATTAATTCTCATACTTTCATCAAGCGATAAAGCATTATCCCCAAAAACAAGCTAATCATCCATCCAGCCGCGAATCGTCAGTACCAAATACCAATAAAATAAGCGGTCGGAGTGCGCGATAAATCTGTCGATACTATAAGATAACTTATTAAAATAATAATGATAACTAATCAAATAAGAATTAATAGTAATAATAAAAAAATAAAAAAATACTGAGCACGGGGAACGATCCCGCGCCCCTGCGGACCAAAGTCAGGAACGCTACCAACGGGACCATCTCATCGCTTGTAGACCATGCGCACTTTCTAGTACTGACGATTCGCGGCCGGATGGATGAATGGCTTGTTTTTGGGGATAATGCTTTATCGCTCGATGAAAGTATATGAGAATGAATATAATAATACGAATAATAATGCATCATTTGCATAATCACATAATAATAATGCATAACTTATGCATAATTTGATATGCATAGGTTCTTGTATTGCGTTAATTCTTCTTATTCATCGGTGTTTGAAATGAGTAATGTGTGAGAGTGTGGTTTATTATACTATGGAGTTATAAAGAAATGAAATATGAGAAACGACTAACCTCGATGGTGTTGATGTTTCCAGCTTTTGCTTATATTTGGAAAGTTATCTCAAAAGACAGTATTTATGGAAGTAAATACTGTTTTGCCGGAGTATACTCAATAGATGGAAGAATTTATCGTTTTTTAGCGATTTTTATCATCTGTGAGGGATTAATAATTATAAGAAAGTTTTGTGTTTTATTTGTGAAAATTTAATGTACGTAATTAATTTAAAAGAAATTTTAATAAAGTATCAAATGACTGTGATGATTACCTATTGAGTTGAAGATTTTTTAAATTTTCTTCCAAAATAAACAAAAACTTGAAATTTACATTTCTCAGTTACATATTGAGTTGTGTGATCACGGAAAGTTCGAGAGAAACTGAGTGGTGTCTTAATTTCGTGAAGCTTATTAGAGTCTTCATTTTGCGAATCGGGGGAGAAAGATCTTTCAGGCAGCGACGTGTCAAGAGAAATAAAATTGGTGCGTCATGTTAATAAGAGTATTTAAAATTAAATTATAGTGTCAATAATTTTTAAATTGTTATGTCAAGTAAAGTAGTGTAAAATATTTTAATAGTTATATAATAGAGTTATAGATCGAGCTGAGTTTTTGTATGTCGGTTCTAAAATTTATGGCGTTGGAGTGTGCCTTAATTTGGATCATTCCTAGGATTAGTCTTTTTTGAGCCAATTTTCACTGTTTAAAATTTTTACATTGTCGAATTGAAAGTTATGTTTTTTTTCTATTGCATGTTATGCTAAGGCTGTGTTTATTGTGGTAGTATGTTTTAGGCTATTGTTATGTTCTTTTATTCTGGTTTCAAGGTATCTTTTGGTTTGGCCGATGTATGTGGCATTGCAATCCTTACAACCGATTTTGTAAACTATGTTGGATTTTTGGTTGTTATTTATTTTGTCTTTGGTGGAGCCAGTAATCGAAAAAATGTTGTGTGTATTGTTTGTGACTAATGTTATGTTGTATTGTTGGAAAAGACGAATTGGTTGATGATGGATGTTTTTTGTGTAAGGAACATTTATTAGTCTGGAAGAATCAAAATTGTTGTTATTCTTTTTTTGATTGTTGATTGTGGAAAGCCGATGTTTTATTATTTTTTCTCCGAAAGAGATCGGATAGCAATTTTGTGTCATCGTGTTACTAATAAGTTCGAGGTTTTCTTTGGGAAATGAAGGATGAGATAATTTTATTGCTCTGTCAACTAGCATGTAAATTATGGTTTTTTTGGGGAAAGTGGGTGGTGTGAAAAGAAATTTATGAATCTGCCTGACCAGGTTGGTTTCCTATACCAATTTGTGATAATTGAATTTTGTTTATGGATTAAAAGTATATCAAGAAACGGGATTTTTTATCTACTTCATTTCCTGATGTAAATTGTAATTTTGCGTTATATGAGTTAAAAATCTTTTTGGTGGATTGAATTTTTTCTGTTGGTAGAGCAATAATAATATCATCAACATATATTTTATATAGTGGTAACGAAAATTTTAATTTTTCCAGACAATTTGTTTCAAAATCAATCATGACGATGTTAGATAGTATTGGAGCCAGAGGTGAGCCCATTGGTAACCCTGAGATTTGTTGGTAAATTGTATTTTGAAATGTAAAGAAAGTTGAGAACATGATGTATTCTATGGCTTTAATTATTTCGTTTGAAGGAAATGTTTTTTAAAATAGATTTAATCCTTTTTGAAGGCTTTGAATAACAAGTTGTAATGGGATGTTCGTATAGAGAGAAACAACATCAAACGAGACCAATTTTTGGTTGAGTGGAATTGAGATGTTAGAAAGTGAATGTTTTAGGTGGAAACTATCTTTGACGTGTGAATTAGTCGTATTGATTAATTTAGAAAGTTTAGATTATATAAATTCCGCTAGTTTATGTTTTGGACTATTTATTGATGATACTATTGGACGAAGTGGATAATTATTTTTATGAATTTTTGGCAGACAATAGAGACGAGATAGGTTGCAATTTTCAGCTTTTAAGTATTTGTATTTTGTTTCATCAATGATTTTTAGGGTTTTCCATCTGGAGAGAATATTGTTAATGCCTTTTTGTAGAGTGTTGATGGGATTTCTATTCGTTAATTTGTAAGTTGTAATGTAATCTGTTTTTGTAATGTAATCTGATTTGTTAAGAATGACTGTTGAATTTCCTTTGTCAGCTCGTGTAACTGAAAGTTGAGGGTTGTTTTTTAAGAATGAGGACGTGTGTTTTGCAATTTGATTAGTGTTGGAAAATGATATTGGAATATTTATTTTGCTTAAGATTTTAGTGAATCTAGTTCTAATTTCGATTTGTCTAGGTTTGTCGAGTAAAAAATCTAATTTTGACTCAAGTTCGGAGATTTATTTGTGGATATGAGTTTTTATGTTTGAGAGTTTGAGGTAAGGAAAACAAAACTTTTCACCTAGAGACAAGAATGTGGAAATGTGTAGCGGAATATCAATGTTGGAAAGATTTATAAGCCAATCTTTCGTTTTATTTAATGTGATTGTCGAATGTATTACGTAAACAATATTTTAGAAGATAAATAAGTTGTAATTTAGATTTATTATTATATTTAAATAAACGTATAAACTAAAAAAATAAGCGATCAGACTGTGCGATACATTTTTTTGTATATAATAATAACGCAGAGAATCAAGAGCTAAATAAGCATTGAAATCATCTAGAAGCCTCGCTCGTGCCGTCGGGTGACGTCACGCGCGAGTCGTGCTCAGATTGCTTTTTCCCTCGAAGCCTTCGTTTCGGCTTGGCCGCACATGAACGTGCTCAGCGTCCATGTATTGGTGTAGCTGCCGAAGGCGCGGTCGGGAAACTTCGATGGCGCTCGGATCTTTCCGAACACGTCCGAGCGTCGCTCGCTCACGGACACGCACTACTATGATTGTGTGATAGGCGCGCAAGAGACTAGAGAGGGGGTAACTTTTGCGCGCGATCTGGCTGCACTGATTGGGAATCACAACAGTAGTAGGGCTAGGGCGGTTCTGAGTGAGCCATCTCAGGGGGGAGCGGGGCGGGGGTGTCCCGCGCGGCGAAGCCAAGTGCGGGGCTATGGCGGAGGGGGGTCGCCGGACGCGTGTGACGTCACAGAGGGGTCTCTATGGAGGGGGTAGCCCTGTGGTCCGTGGAGCGACTGGCGGGAGAGTGAAGCCGGCGTCGATGAGTGTTTTGTGTATGTGTTTGTGTGGAAGGAAGGGGGGAGTAAAAAGAATGCTTCGAATTAAATCAGAATAAAACAATAGTTTATTAATAACTAAATTAAACAATGACCTTACATAGTATACACTATACATAAAATCTTTGGTGTGTGTGTGTGTGTGTGTGTGTGTGTGTGTGTGTGTTTGCTTGTTTTTACATTTTTCAAATGATTTTATTTCGAATATCCGCAGCGGATCCGTTATCCTGGAATGTAACAAATCATGCATCTTATTAAACTATGAAACATAATCATATTTTGAATCATGATAAAGATAATACGAACCATCGACCCAGTATAAGTTCAGGCAGGTGGGGCACGTGTCGCGCATTGAAACTTGGTGGGTCGGTCCGCCGCAGTTGGTACAGAATATCCCCCGGATGTTGTTGAACCGTTCGCTGAAGTGGCCACATCTCTGAATGAGTCGATCAACCGCGCCCCGCATATCAAAGTAGCACGACACGCAAAATTTCGCCCGATTATTATTGGTTAAATATTCATAGTTTATACAGCACATGACTTTCCGGTTCAACCGATTTATTTGCTACTGGTCCACTATCATTTCACGCACATAATGAAATCCCTCATCTGATGCATCGCCCAATCCACTATCAACTGATTCCGTATCACTGTCCATCTCGGCCAGTGACATGTCATCATGCGCAAGCACTTCAATGTCCGCCCACTCATTATCGTCATCATCGGCGATATCAATCACCACTTCGTCTACCACAACCTCCATCTCATCATCGACGAGATCGATCACTTTAATTTGGTGTGACATTATTCTTAACTGATTTTTCGTTTTCCAACTCTTCCACAATGACACCTCGGAGGTTGAAGACTGGAATAGCGAAAACTGCTATTCCGATCCTTTTTCGGATTTCGATTTTTGGATCCTCATAGGCTTATAGTAGGGTGGGGGATGACCAACAGGATGTGAAAATGGTTTTTAACATAAGTTGGGACTTGTAGAAAAAAAAACCTTGCAAGATGTTGCATCCTGGCCAGGGATGAACGAAAAGTTTTTTTTCTTAACTATCTCTATAGGGTAGGCATCTGCTGTCGAGAAAAGTGTGCACTCGTGAAGGTGGAAGCTGGCCAGGCTCTCCAAGCGTTGACTTCTACGATCTTTACAGAACAGCGTTTAGGTCATGGAGACTGAACTGGCGTATTATAAAGAGCATCTTAGAGTTTTCAGATTACTGTCTAGACGCAACTTGGCGTCATTTTAAATATTCGGTCATTTTAAATGTACCAGGAGATGGATAGAGTGAATAAACGCATGCGATTATAAAAAGTCCGTTTCTTTATTTACGGAAAATAATAAATTCATTCTTGCACGATAAAATATTTACAACAAACATAATTTCAACAAGTTTTACATCGAGTAAACAAAATATATGCATAATTTTCACGAGTTTTATACATCAATATTCACAAAAAATGGACACAATTTTACATCACCGATGTAGAAAAAAAATTATATAATGTTTTACGACGGTATTCTATAATGCCCCCATGGTAGGGTATCAGAGGTCCGAGGTATGATATACCGCTTATCGTCATGAGCACTCAGAGCAATGTTCGTCTCGCGAATGGTGTAGACCTTATGCAACTTTGATCAAATGCACGCTTGACTACGCTCCAATTCAACTTCTTCCTTCAAGCATCGAGCATAATCGTCAATCGTGATTGTCCTAGCCACAACGCTACTTCTGACACCTTCAACTTTTTTCATGTCCTGCTTACCCTCGACACGTGTCACGTACATTTTCGATCGAATTCCAATAAATTCCGTCATTATTGCTCCATTACATTCGTCCTTCATGAGACCGGGTACCTTCCTGTTGACGAGCGGTATGCCATACCTATTGTCCGCCGAATACTCGCTTGTATCGAATTTTGAAATGTCGCACTTCATGTGGGCAAATATATCATCGCTCTCAATATCATATATGAGACTGTCCGTAGCGGTATACATGATTTTACATTTATCTCGATTCAGAGTCACCATATACTCGTGATGAAATCCATACAAGCACGTTTTGGATATGTCGAGTATGCACATACTCACATGTATCGGCTTGTTGAATTTCACATCGAGATTGCGCAATTCCACGGCAACGAGGTTTTCCGAAAAAACGCTTCGGGCTGTGGAAGTTTGGCTTCGCAATCATTGCCTCTGCGCCATACCTGCCCTCCCATTTTGTTCAAAGCTTTACATCTACATGATTGCTCACATTCTTCATCGTTTTGCCGAAGACGGCATTATTCATTAATTTGAATAAATTCTTCTCGAAATCGTTTTTGGCAAGCGTTCGAAACTGGGCATTTAACTCGATATACGAACGCAGCCATGGGGATTGTGTAAACTGTAGAACTCTATGGATTTTCATGAGGCAAAGTCCATGGCGTAAGCACTGTCGTAAATTCCGTTAGTGTATGCTGTAGCGCTTTTTATCGCATACGGTTGCTAACAGCTGTTCCCCCTGCTTACCCGGCGGTTTTTTATCTATTGGACAAAACGACAGGTCTTTGTGTGCATCATGTAGAGATTAGGGATATTCCAGGTCGACTTCAAGGATGTAGCCTATAGGGGAGTCTAGCGCGATGCATGATCGATAAAAATTGGACACGTCGTTGACCCATCGAAAATCTGCATATGGCAAGAGTTGGCACATTGCCCATCCATACAAATTGTTAACATCAAAATACATCAAGTATGATGAAGCTTTCGATGGATCAATCGACTCCATGTAATTGTTATTAGCGTGTGCATATTGGTTTGAGCATTGATTCAGACCACCGCGTATACCCCGCTCAACGAATAAAACCATGTCGATGTCAGTTAGTAATTCAAACTTGACATTCGAGTGTTTTAGCATTGCATCCCAGGTATATCTGGGCAATGTGTAGTAGTACGCGTTTTCGAAAATATCGTAGTAATACGAAAGTTTTCGAAAATATAGGCTAATAACAAGACATCTGTCTTCAAGTACAAATCGCTGTAGTCGCCCAGCGTTCGAATGGAGAACCGCTCCCAAACTTTCTCAGCATGTGCGTACTCGCTCTCACATACTGCAGCATCTGTCATTGACTCATGATCAGTGTTGCCAGATGGGTCGCTAACCTAGTCGCGCACAGATAGCGCTCATGTCGCTCAAAATCGCATAAGCCCACCATTCGAAAAAGTGAAACACATGAGGGTCTGTACGTAACGCAATCGTGGGGGGGTCGGCCAGGCTTTGCGGTCTACGTACATGTGGGGGGGGGGGGGCGTCAAGGTTTGCGTTACGTTATGATTTTGAAACTGCCAGAAATAGCAACATTTCTGCATGTTAAAGTCTTTAATTAAAAACTCGCGTGCAATTTTACCGCGGACAACTCACAGCTTTCCATATGCAAGGTCATCCAATGGGGAAAGTCACTGTGCAAGAACTGGTACAGTAGCTTCCCCACATCCCCCACACAAAATTCATAGCATTTTTTAAAAAATAATTCTTGAAAGTACATATATTGAAAAATATGTTGGCAACATTTTTACTCACAAGTCCGAAAATTGACGGAGTCATAGTCACTTTTGTGAGAACAGGTAGCGCGACCAGTTAGTGCCCTCAGTCCCTACAGGTGTGGCATCATTTACAATAGATAAAAAAGAGGCTATTGTTATTTTGTGAACTATCATGAAGATGAAGAGTGGTCAAATCGCCCGTGACTAGATACTTTAATGTAAGTATCAGTATTCTAGAAAAAAATATAACTGTATATCAAGAAAAACGGAACGAAAACTTTGAACGCGTTTTTCTCGGAACGAGTTTTTTCTACCTTGTCGGAGCGAATACTTACAAACTTATCAACCGATTTTCGATTCTTTTAATAAACTTTATTGTAATCGCAGTGACTAAGGTTGTACGTAGCTGCGGTTTTAAAATTCGATAATTACTATTTTTAAAGACTGCTTGCATACAGAAAAAAAGCCTTGAAAATAGAAAAAAATGTCCAAACTGTCGGCATTTAAAAAAAAAACCAAAATAAAAAACGGCCACGCATAACAGTAGTAAAGGTAGCTTATAGGGAGACGACTGTGACGTCATCCTGGGTGAGGTGTATACGTGATGTCTGGCGGGCCAGACCGTCTCGGTGCGGCCGTATGGGGAATTGGTGGTGGGGGCTCAGTTTTGGGGGATCGGTGGTGGGGGTAGCGGCGGCTAGAGGCGGTATGTGCGGGGTGTGCGGGGGGTAGCGGAGGGGTAGGTATGTGAGGTTACTACTATACCGACGGTGATCGCAGTGATGATTGTCAGGTGATTCGCTTTCGCAGATATGGTGGGTAAAATAGATTTCGGTGCGCTGCGCATGGTAGGGATGGGCTCATACCGTGGATGGGTTAGGGGGATGGTTGAACAAAAAAGAAATTATTTTCGACAAGACATAAATGTTTTTATTCAACAACATACGGCCTGGTACATGCGTTGGTGAGTTGCGTAGAAAATTATTACGGGGGATACATTTCAAAAGGTTTTATTATCGAGAGGGATGTACATTGTCTCTCTCTCTCTCTCTCTCTCTCTCTCTCTCTCTCTCCCTCTCGCTAGCCCGCTCGCGCGCCGGTGTGTGTGTATGTGTGCGTGTGTGATTTTATCTGTATCGCTCGTAACCCATTGTTAGGTATGAATCTGTAAAAATTATCTCCTCGTAAGGCTGGTTAACGGGGTGTACGACGCCGTGCTGGTAAAAGTAATAAACACCACCGAGTTTTATCACGGATTCGTGATTCTCTTTAACAAGACGTATCCACTCGTCGAGGATGTTCGCTGGCAGGCTCCTCCAATCGGATGGTGCCCAGAAGTCGTTTTGTGGTTCCCAGTACATGTACAGCGTCTCTGAGCCAATGGGTATCCACCCCGGTAGACGCTCATACACGTAGACGGCCAGCGGGTACTCAGTGATCAGCGATTGTGGGTAATCCGCAGCCATACTTATGCGTCTGGTAAGGTTGTCAAACACTGGAGATTTGATAAGAAATGCCAAAACGATAGAGACGCCGACTGTTGAGTTGAATAGAGACGATGGCCGCTGTGCTTAGCGCTGTGTGTTGCTCTTTGAAACCGACCAAGACTGAAGATGATAATCTCCCTGGATGTCGGCCTCGGTTCGTGTTGTGGCAAGGGACGACAGGACGTTGACTCGGTTGATAGAGCTATACCGATCCAGAGACGAGGAACTCTGTGTTTGATGTTCACGGACAGCGCTACCGCCGTATTTAAAGCCGTCTAGGTGAAGGGGCGAGTCAAACGGGGGTGACAAATCAGCAGCACTACGACGATGGTTACAGTCAACGATCCTCCCTGGAGGCCTCTGGTTGGTCCTCAGCAATAGGTACACGGGGTAATTATAATTTTTCACGAATAGCAGCACTCCACAGGTATACACGACTGGACACAACCGAGGGTATGCCTCCCGTCCCCTGAGAGTCCGACGCATACACTTGTGTCTTTGGTCCGCCCCGCTTGCGCTATCTTTTTCTGGTAGAAAAGAGTTACTGTACGATCGTTTCGGGCTTTATCCGATGAAAAAAGTCTATGGAAACGATCAAGACTGCAGCCACGAGCCATGTAATACAGAAACATAATACAATATTCCCCACAAACTTTCGATGTCTCTGATTGTAGGGGTTTTCCACTCCATCGGAGAGTTCTGGCGTTTCTTCGCAAGCGATTGTAATGTTGTGGGATAATTGGTGGGAACCCGTAGCTGTCGAAAAAGATAGCGTTGCCATCCTCGTTGACGTAAATCGCAACCCAATGCGTGCCAGGCCGTGTATGAATATCCGTGTTAGCGACTATCGCAGCGGGTCTACACCAGACTTTCGGAATACGGTCTGCGGGATAGACCCCTTTCGTGGATGCTTTTATCATCCGCATCCCGTCGATCACCTCTAAGCTGTTCATTGTTGAAGTTCTTACTCAACGAATAACGATGCACTGTGACTCGCGGTGGCGTCGGTGGGGGTGTCGGTGCGCGGGAGAGGCGGGTTGGTGTTCCTTTACATTTAAACAGGCTAACCAGCTCGCCGGTGACGTAAGAAGCAGATGCGTTACTTTCCCCGCTAAGTGATGTCATTGACCCGTTCGTAAGCGTCTCCAGGGTCTCTGGTGTCTCGCACAAAGGCGGGGAAACACGTGTGTTCTCGCCCGGTGAATTTTTCGTTATGAAGTTGAGCTTGGTGGGCCTTGGTACAATGTGTTGAGCAACGTCATTTACGGTGTTGATACGCTTCCTCTCCCCCGATTGCGATGGTATGCTGATTGGCTCCATATAAATCGGACTATCCGAGCGATCCTGTTTCCCACGTAACCAGGTCCTAATTTTCATAGCGTTGTTCAACGCACATTTTGGTTTGTTATCCCTCGCAAGGGAATGATACATACAGAACGCATCACTAGCGACCATATTCTTCAATGTAGGCCCAACGTAATCCTCCAGGTTAATGATGTCTCGAGTGAGGACGCGCCGTAGTAATTCTGCTTTTTGTAGACCCCGTACATATATCCGCATAGCGTGACGCACCAGCGTTCGTAGTGTGATCCACACATGATCTAATTCTGCTTCACCATCAAACCATTCGAGACCGTGACAAAAACAGGTTATACGGTTATTACTGGCGGCGTACTTCGGTGGGAGATCCGAAAAATCGTGCGGTGGGGTGATTATCCAGTGGAAAACGCCGGAATCTTGGAGACCGACGATTGCTAGCTCTTTTGGGTGAAAGCAGCCGTTTTTATCGTAAAGTGCTTGGATGTCGATGATAAAGTCCATGGTGTAGGATGAGTGAGACTGGCGTATGAAACACTGCTGTGTAACCTTTTTTATATCATGTATACGTGCACGCCCACAAAATTTGATTAGTCGATATACTCCATTTTCATTGGTGGATCATAAGAGTTCGTTCACCCACACATCTGGTTATGCGCTAAAGTCGGTTATAACCTGGCGTGAAGAATCTATTTCAATTATATTGTCATATTCTGCGTAGACAATACAATTTATTGTAGAAGGGAGAGCTTCGTCGAACCGCACCTCGACGCGTACGCTGCCGTGTCTGACGAGGTTCCAATGGGTAAAGCAATTAGCATCAAGATCTGGAGTTAGATCAAATGCGAAAAGGCAGTAGCCTTTACTGTAGTCGCTACGTGATATACCGAGCCCTTCGTTCTGGAAATGTATACCCGTACCTGAGAAAAGCGTGTGGTAGCTTTCTACAGAGAGCTCTCTGCCTTTTGTAAACCGTGGCTGTGAAGGACGGCTCGGGACTTGTTGACCATCGACGTATAACGAAAGGAAATTTATGCTCTGGTGGTGAAAATTATATGGGTTGGTCTCAATATCGCCGTTGAATGCTTTATTTGAGACGAAACCCACGATAATCCGTTTCGGAAGCTGTCCAAGTATGACGTTGTCCAGTGTATCACCGAGTATACCACTATGCATCGTGAAAGCCTTTACTTCAACCCGCGTTATAGGATACTTGGCTGTTGTTTTAGCAAGTGTTTTCGCATGCGCTATGAGTACTCCCGGCGCAATTTTTGCGCGCCGTACAAGAAGAGTTGCTTCTGATATGTGTACGCGGTATGTTACCGGCGGTTGTGTCGGAGGGGCTATGATACAAAAAACGTCTTTTGATCGTACGAGCCGGAGTCTTAACTCAACTCCGTTCAGTAGAAATTTATCCTGGTTGAATACATCACAATGAAGATGACCCAACAAATCTATGGGTTTTCCATCATAGGTCAATTTTCTGCGTAAATCCTGACCATGGTTCTCTAGCAGATTTTTCGCCCCGGGGAGTGCGTTAAATGCCCCAGGTGTGTCGGCATACCACAAGGCCGCTGTAAGGTGTGAATCTTTCGCCGCTGGTCCATAATTCAATAGTGTTTCTATATAAGCTCTGTATGGGTATGCGTTATTTGGTTGTGCAACGAGTTTCTGGTTGAAGTATACGTCCACTTGATTGAACATAGAATGAAGGAAATTATTCACAGGGGCGGCCTTTCCTGCTGAGTTACCGTCCGAAGCCACTATCTTAACATTGAGAGCGAGCATCGTGTGTGCAAGATCGAGGTATTCTTCGCCGTGTCCAGGTACGACAAACTCAAGCGGTCCATCGTCTGAGAGCGAGGACACGGGTTTATAATGCACCCATTGTGAAGCTTCTATAGAGGTCTGAGTCGGCGGTATGCTGAACAGATCAAGCTCACTCTTCATGCACTCGCGGGAATGTGAGTGGAGGAACGACATTTTAAAATTTAGTCGAAAATATCGGGTAGAGTACGATGTTTCTTACGCCTCTTTGTACTCGGCCTTTTCTTTTTTCCAGTTTTCTTCCGCTTTAACGGAGTTTCGCGACGCTTGCGCGTGTTCTTTTTGGGGGTTTTCCGTGGTCGACAGCCCGATCTACTCTTTGTCACTCGACTGCCTGCCACGCGCCTTTTTTTCACTGTGACACGCGCACTTGCAGGGCCCATTAGCGAATGCATACTCCTTTTTCCCCGCGGTGTTTTATACCCCGACCCGCTCATAAGTAGATCCACCTTCTCACCTACTTTACGTTTCAAGTTCTCACTGGACTCTGTGAGGCGATTGCGCACGGATTCTCTGAATGGTCTGTTGTTCCTACTGACGTCTTCTATAACATTTATCCCTGTACGCAGCGCTTCTTTGCCTATAGCACGTGCCCCCATTTTTAGAAGAGGCAACGCTCTGCGGAAAAGGCCCCCTAGAAAACTTCCGATGCCTCGCCCTCGTTGATACGGCGCTCCTACATACACACCGTGTACTCCATGACCAACACCACCCCCGGCCTGGCATTCGTAATACGTCTGATAGTAACTCATCGATGTCTCCGCAGCTAACCGATACGTTTAAAATGAAGCGTGACGGTCAGTGTGCCGTACTCGAATGCTATCGGTACACCGAGATGGTCTCTTATATCGATGGTGACAACGCGAAAACGGTTGTTCATAAGAGACAAATAATTCGCAGGTGAAAAATATTTTACACCAGTCGATCCGTATGTATAGCGGGCAGTATCAAGATTAACGATGCGTAATAGCGCCGCTTGCACATCACCCACTGTATATGGTACACATATATCCGTGTATACGAATAGCTGATCAGGTAGAGCCCTGTTGATACATGCCGGTCGTACCCCTACGCTTGCAACGCCTGTTGGTATGCGATACAGCGTGCGAGCTATTGAAGATCCTTCATCGATCGCCGGAGGCGCGTCAAACCCTAATATACGTCCGATCTTGTTAGGCAGAATAATAACCTCCGGCTCTGGTTTATCCTTGCACTCGACAGTCGTAGATATTTCAACGGAAACGTGACCGTTCGCTTCGCGGGATTCGATGAATCTAACCCCACGTTTTTTTAGCAGGGGTATATTATTTAACTCCCACATGATTTGACCATGCGACTGGTATATCCCATGCGGTATTTTATCACAAAGTTGTCGTGAGCGCGACTCTTCACCGCTATCTCCGCACGGGCGCCAGAATATGTTACAATCTTCGCGCTGCAAGTGGGTTATGGTGTGCGGTATGTGAACTTCCGTAAGTCCTACAACCCACTGACCGTGTAAAGAAATTTCACGTGGTAATTGTGTCGTAAAATTTGTCGTTGCATTGTCAGGGAAATACTTCATGCTACTGTTGCTCGGTAGAACGATAAAAAAGTTTTCACTATCCATACCGCTGGTCTTGTTTTTCACTGGCTTATGAACCAAGGCTTCGTAGGTTGGACGCAGGTATCCAGGAGTTAAATTTTGCGGGGTACCCCAACCAGCTAACGTATACCTCTTTCTTCACACCGCGACCGCGCGTCTTAATAATACGGTCGATCTTGAACTCTTTGTCGTCTGTTACACGTTTAGCGCTCACTGGTGTTAATTCTTGTTGGTAGAAAAACCCATCCATCGCTTCGCCGTGGAGATCGTGTAATTCGTATATAGAAATACCCTGGCGTTTGAGAACTCGGGAGATTTTAAATATTTCAGTACTCCAATTTTTTTCATAACCCTTTTCGAATGTGCCTTTTGTCCTACTGATGCGCACGTGATCTCCGCATTCGTATTTATTGCTTTCGCGAGCTTTCTTATTACCACGAACCATATTGCTTTGCACCGTGTTTTCGTAGGCCAACTGCGCATTATGCAGTGTTACAGCCGCGGGTTCCATTTTTATCGTAGAATGCCTTGCATGGGTATAGGAGTGAACGAATTGTTGGAGTACATCAATATAACGGTGGGTGTTACGATGTGTGAAGAACCGCCACATTCGTTCTTTTAATGTGCGATTGAATCGTTCAACGATCGATGCCTTGATATCAGGATTCCGCGCGACCCTAAATCGGATGTCACGCTCATTGAGAAAATTCTGGAAAACATTTCCGAGGAACTCTTTTCCACGATCTGTTTGTAGGCATACGGGTGAACGACCTCCGGCTCTCGTGAGGATTCTTTTAAACCCTGCAGCGACCGCGCGTGCGGTTTTGTCTACGAGTGGCTCAACCCATACATATTTACTCAAGACGTCTATAGCAATGAGTAAATATTGTATACCTCCGTTAGATGTCTGAATCGACCGTAAATCGACAAGATCTGCTTCCCACACGTCGTCTATGTTGTCGACATTATAATGAAGCCTCTGAAAACGACGATGAACTGGCTTATGAATGGTGTATGCATCCTGTTGCGTCAGCCAATCGTACACGTGCTTATTCTTTCCATTTATAAGACGGTATGCACCTGAATAGTCCGAAGGGTGACGCGGATCGTAGTAGATCCCTTCGAGCGTTAGCTCCCGTGTCATCTCTCTCTCTCTCTCTCTCTCTCTCTCTCTCTCTCTCTCTCTCTCTCGCTCCCTGCTCTACCGCTAGCTCTCGCTCGCTCTTTCACATTTGAATCTCCTCAGAGTCTCAACCATTTAGCCCACGCAGGTCGCAGTTTTTGTCTCGACGAATATTTAAAGTTAGCCGGCAACCGCGTGCTCTCGAATGTATCTCCGGTGTTTTCCGCTTTTCTTTTCACTCCTCTACCTCTCTTAATCACAGGTATTGTATGACTTGCTACTGCTTGAGCTGTGTCAGACGGTGGTAGCGTATTACGGTCGTTTGAAATGTGCGCATTATCGCATGTCGCCCTGTAGGATTTCCACAATTCGTCGTTACCAATAAACTCACGGGGTATTGCATTTGTTCGAAGAGCGGTAATAAATTCTTTGCGCCCTATCGCTCTGAACTTTTTCCTCGACCGTGCAGCGTCATTCACGAGATCGATAATGTTACCTCCGCTTATGGGAACCCCGTATATATTAACCTGGCCATGCTGATCCCAGGTTATAGTAGGTGGACCATGTGTAGGCTTTTGTATATATTCAAGCAGCGATTTTGTTCTACGCCTATACATTGCCGGCACACTGTTGACAATATCATCAAACGACATCGCTTCCTCTGTTTCAACAGGAGTCGATAGGTTGGAGTGATCGACACTCACTTTCGTCGGCGTTAGCGTCTAAAAGAGATACCTTTGAAATAGCGGTAGGAATTGTTTCCATTTCTCCCGATCATCGGCAAATTTATCCGAAAAAAGCACATTAGAGAGTTCAAGATCAAGACGGGAAATCGTATCACCCTGGGTTTTTATGCTCCCGCCCGGTGCTTCAACAGTGGGCTCGTGCGCGGCACGTGGTGTAGACGTTGTATGTGCCGTAGATGATGCGATACAATCACCACCGCCACGCTGCTGATACGCCGCCTCATCGACCAATATCATTTTTTTCGCATGCTGCATGATAATTTTTAAACATCTGTACCCCCGCCGAATAATTTTCCGAGTAAGCTGCCAATGACCGGTGCAAGCAAAAGCCCAAGAAACCCCCCGCACCCTTTTTGGAGGATGATGCGTTTCTTCGTTTTCCAACTGCCCCCTCGTTGACCCAGAGAGCGCTTAACCGATGATGCTAGGATCCGTAGAGTGTTTTTGTATTTTTTAAGGTGTTTCTTAGCACTCGGTTTTATATTGACGACACCGCGTAAGATGTTCAGCGCGCATTCGCAGATACACTTGATGAGACTTTTATCAGCGGATTTAAGAAGGGCCTTACGTTCTCGAGCGTTTGCATGGTACAAGGCGTGTAGAAGCGCGAGATGGCGTTTTGTAAACGGGGTATGCGATTTTTTAGCAACCATAATTTTTCTTGGCGAGGGTACACGTATAATTCATACTTGACACTGCGCTCTGTGCGGGGCGAGATCCACCAATGCGTTTGTATTACGCCCATCCATGCTTATATACGCGCATGGTAGATCCGCGGGGCGCGTTTCATATGATGAGTCACACAGCCGTCTATTTTACACGGTTATTTTTCAGGATATACACTTCACCACGTGTATCGTCAGGGAATATCCCAGTTCTAAAACGATAATTCTCCAGCGTTGATTGCTTGAGATCCAGGAGTAAGTAACCGTGAGGCTGAGCCGTCGCATCGTGATATGCTTCGACGAGAAATTTGGGGTTTTCAGGGCAAACCTGTCTAGCGAGATGTTGTATTTGAGCGCGATCCCGGGGGTTTTTAAAAATGACGATGTAATTTGCATTTAAAGAAATGTCACGTTGTCCGGACCCTTGGTGAAAAATATTCTGTGTCAAAAACATCACGCTGATATTTTTATGATGGCTACCCTTCGTGAAGAGGTCAACGATTACACCGTTGGATGATTCACGCATGAGATCGTCGATAATTATTAGTTTTTTACGGGTGTTATCGTGTGAATAGGCGTCCGGATGCGGCAGGCCTTCGTAAAATTCAATTTTCGGCAGTACGGAGCTTCTCTGGCATCCGTCGTAAGCACCACGCGTGTCCGCGTCGAGAGTATCTCCGTAATAAAAGAGAATTCTATCAAATATTGCGTCGCTCATAGCTGTGAGGTGGCGGAGAAACCGTCTGATAAACACCGTCTTACCACAACCAGTGGGGCCACATATTAACGACGTCCAGGGGTGTTTCCACCGAACATCCATCCTCACGGTTTAGTATGTGAAGCCACAAATGAAAAATATCCACGAACACAGAGGTGTATAAGTTGAGCGGCGCGCGATGCGAGGATGATGTAAAAATGCGGGTTGCGTCTTTTTATATGGTTGCTGCAGACGCACGCAATGCTTTAGCTCGGTCACCAATGTTCGCATGTACACGTCGCCGGGGGGTAAATAGGAAACTTTTGTTGAGAGGGCCTAAGAAATACTTGACAGCGTTAGACTCACATAAAGATAATCGTATTTTTATTAAACGCACACCAACACGGAATTTACACTATACATATTGTTTTATTGTTTACACTTAAACTTATACATAACTACTTCTTATTGACAGCGGGTGTTACATGTTTTACTCCTTAAATCCGAAAGGGTATGATAGCCTACAGTTTATATGCCTGCGCTTGTGACACACAACATTACACGTTTTGCACTCCGTCACAGTGATCACATTATGCAGATTTGTGCGACGTATCGATCTAAATTTTAAATTTATCGAGGAATCGTTTAAATGGGGCAGCGTGGTACCTATTAGTCTGCGGATTGAATTGAAATTTACATGCTTAGAGTTCTCATAATTAAGCGTTAAACCTTTTACTCTGCAACACTGCGCTACGGTTACGTCAGGGTTTTCTTCAGTGACCACCGTATACCCGTAAAATTTAGGTCCCCCAGATACAAATGAATTGATGTACGCTGTTTTCCCGTAACACTCAAGCTCATCAGTCATATCCCCGAGGAAATTACCAACAGGGGGAACCCAGTCACCGTCACGTGTCGAAAAAATGACAGAGTCTGTGTCATAGTACAAGACACGTCGATCGAGTTGTTCCAGATATTTGTACAATTCTAAACGAGCCTGAGCCGTTGTGTATGCAGCAATTACGACGCTTGTTTGCGAACTCGTGGGAGAAGCATCATCCACGTGTGACCACGTGGTATATAGCAACCAATCATTTACCGGTAATACACTGGTGACCTCTTTTTCGTCATCTGTTACGAGTTTGAGTAACTCCTCGCGGGATTTGATTATCGTTGTTTGTGGTAAATTATCGCGCTGACCCATTTTTCCCCAAAGCGTATTTAACGCTAGCTTTGCTGTCCCGCGGAGACCAGGGTTCTTGACTATATTACTGCTCTCCAGTTTTATGCCCTCGACTTTCTCATACTCTGCCATATACATACTACGGGAAATTTCATCTGTGCAATGTGCTGGCCAACCGCTGGCCTCCTGTTTGATTTTTAAAAATTTATTCACGTAATCCGCGAAGAGACCACCATCACGAGTATGCTTGTTGTATTGAGTTGTTTTATACGACCAGATGACGTGGATTTTCAAAATAACATAGCCCATATCTATTGCTTTTTTAACCTCCTCCGCAACCCATGTGCCGGTGAGCGCCCGATCCTCGGAACGTTCATGGCTGCATCGCTGCTGAGACATCTCCTCCGCACATATACGACAGAGTGGGAAAAGAAGTTTCCCCCGCATACGTACAGGCAAAACCGGATGAAAAAGATTTTCAGGCGGAAGGATGGTACATTTTATCATACCATGGATACTAACTCCGAGCAATTCGCCGGGTGTCGATTTTTCGAACAACTTATCGCACTCTGTACCTGTATATATCTCGGGGTGACCTATCGGAAAACAGCCTGTTTTACAAATATACGGGTACAACGAGCAGATGTCTATGTATGATATTTTCTCGCCCTGTGCAACGTCATACGAGGTGACCGTGTTTCCCGTACGGCCTCCGTAAAATCCATCACGGGGCCTTAAAACCTCGAGAGAGAGACGTGGGTGTGTCTCCAAAAATTCACGCAAAGCGCGAATGTTTTTTTTCATGGCCGTGAAGGCGCATTCCCATATTTCACGAATGAGGTAAACCCCATAGGAAGATATTTTTTTCGACACGGCAAGTGTCCTCTCGTATCGAGCCTCCAAGCTGCCACCCCCGTGATTAGGTTGTTTTGTCCGATTGGTGGTAAAGCATTTCGGACAACCGTGCCAATAACAGCCATGGAATTGAAACACATATTTTCTGTCCTCATGCTCTAAATACCCGTCGACAGTGTGCCCCTCGGTTAAACGGTATTCACGCCCGTTTCCAGCGTGGATAATGGCCGTGTGAAACTCTGAATGCTCAAGCCAGAAAAGCCACTCCAGGGCTACCTGTGAATGCTGACCATTACGCGTATAACCCTGCGGCGGTATGAGACCCACGAGATCGGGTTTCAAGAAATTACGACGGAAAACTTTGGAGCAGGCAGAGGCTATTGTTATGGCTTCGGTGAAAGGGCATACATCACCGACTTCTAGAAAAATCTCCCGAAACCGTCGGCAAGCCCTTCGGAGAATATCTACATCTTTGATACAATATTCAACGATTTCTTTTTTAAAATTGAATTCTCTGCCGCTCTTGACCTCTTCGCTGTACCATTCGAAAAAGACTTTTCGCTCCTTACTGGACATAGCATTTGGCATATACTCATCGCTTGGGGGCAGGGGCCCTATGTAATCCTGTGTATTCACACGGTTGAACATATGTGGGAAATACCCTTTGGTCACTTTTTCCTCGAAGCCAAATGTTTTCGGTAGTTCACTCAAACGCATTTGAAAATAATTTAAACTATCGATAAACGTGGTTTTACCCACCCGTATGCACATAACAGAGTTTCCGGTGAGTAGGACACTGGGGGGTTTTACTCTATCGACACTCCGCTCTATAACGTCACGCAATATGAACTGTGCATCGAAACTCTTTGCGTTGTGCGCTATGCATATGATGTGTTTGAATTGTGTCTTATCGCGGATTGCTAAATCAACAAGGGACGACACTGGTGATTCGTGAAAAATGTGTGTGTGTAGACCGCACCATTGACAGTGTGGAGTACGCGCATCTAGAAAATCGTGTTCCTTCAGACAGAATTCGCACACCTGTTGTGCTACGCAGAGAGTCACAATGTGCTCGCGTGCGTCAGGAGCGATGCTCTCAAAATATGCATCTTGTCGTGTTTCAAAGTCGTAAAATATGAAAAGCACACTTGGGTGCTTACCATCTGTGACCGGGGGTGGGCGTGGTGGCAATGGTTGCATAAAGCAGTGATCGTTTAACCCATGTATTGCTTTACACAGCCGACAATACTTTTTTCCACATTGATGAGTACGAGTAGTCAAGTCTACGATTCGTCCGCATACGTTACACACTCGTACCGTTTCGCAAATCGATTTTTTATAGGTTACCCCGTCTTTACGTTTTCTAAGAGCGAGATGATTTAGGTAGCATACACGACCTCGGAAATGCCTACCACAGGCAACGCAACCCGAAGCTGATTCGACCTCTACACCGGACCTATTGTAATCAATAGGACAGGGCGGGGTAGAAAAACAACGTGGGCAGGAACTTTTGCACTTGTGAGATGTCAAACGAGCGTACCCCTTATTACACGCTATACAATAAAATGAACCTGATGCTCCCAAAAGGTTCACGATGACAACGAAATGTTTTTCGCTTTCTAAATACGCGAGATGCAAAACGGTGACTGGGTCTGCATCGAACCAGGCTTCCCCATCGAAAATTGGGGGATCACCGCTTCCGTATCGAGCAAAATCAAAAACAACAATAGCAACCCCACGCGGCTTGTAGTACTCTTGAAACAATTGGAGCTCGGGTATACCGCAGCCTTCATCTGGTATGGTAACACGGGCCTCCCTGATCAGTTCGATGGCCCGTGCGCGCTGTACCGCAGATCGTTTATGCCGTATATTATCCCATACTTTTCTCCCCGCCCCGCTTTTACTCTGTTTGTAAACACTATATGCTTCTGCGACAATTAAGCTCCTGGGGAGACACAGACCGTCCGTATTTGAAATGTCGACAGTAGATCTTTTCCGTGTGATAGCGGCGCTGAGGCCATGATCATTACCGCGACCGAGAGGGATTTTTATGGACGTTATGTTAAAATATAGCGTATCATCAGCGGCTAATATACGTTTACTCTGGTTCACGCTACCTATCAGTTCGGGTGTACTTCCGAAAAGCGCATACCTCCGATCGAGTTGAAATTTGGTACACTTATGTTTTTTGGCCTCCTGAGCACGAATATGATGATGAAAATTGGCGCAAATTTGATCTTCATATTGAAAATTCAAAAAAATCGATTTTTAAAGGGTTTTTCTACGTTATTTCAAGAACTATTGATTGGAGACTAAAATGTTTCAAACAAAAGTTGTAGATTGTGTAAAAATAGACATTTTATGTTTGGGAAATTTTTTTGTACAACCATTTTTTTTCAAGCAAAACAGGATAATGCCCAACTCGAACTGAACTCGAAACCACAAAACCTCCCATACTCCACTCGAGCCCAACTCGAAATCACAAAACAACTCAAACCCAACTCGAACCCAACGCAAAACAACAGAACCGCAGTCTATGTGCGTGTGTGTGTGTGTGTGTGTGCGTGCGTGTGTGTGTGTGTGTGTGTCTGGTCTGTGTCTGTTTGGTCCGCGGGAGAAAGATTCCTCCTACCTGCTACATATATCTAGCAGGTATTCCCCTATCCGCCACCCAGGGACGCGCCACGTAGGGGTTACAGACTCCCCCTGTGGTTGTGTGTGTGTGTGTGTGTGTGTGTGTGTGTGTGTGTGTGTCCAGCGGAGATCAGGAACTGTGGGGCGTCACTCCCACATTTTTAACAACTCAAAACCCTCTCCGCTGTGTGTGTGTGTGAATCATGTACCTTTTCCAGAATAGCAGCATTTAATATCCGCGATCAGTTGGGTGAAGGGATCGACATTAAGCTTCCTTATCCTTCGCCGCCACAAAAATTCGCAAAGATGGTCTGACATCGTATCTTTCGTAACTCCACCACGAGATAACGATCGACGCATCCACCGCCAGGAGGATTCAATATTTTGCGTGTACGCTCCGGTGACGCTATCTACAAATTCCTCCGAATGATTCACAGTTTTGTGAACGTAACCATGCGTATTCAAATTCATGTACCCTTTCCAGCAATCTGTGTGGATTTCGGTACCGGCAGCGACATGCTTCTTTATTAGAGCAGTCAAGGTCGCTTCGTCTCTTTTATTTTCTGGACAAATCTCCAGCCGATAATTTTCAGAATGTCCTCTGTGGATCATTCCGAGAATCCACGATCCATCGACTACTCGTCCTCTTTCGTATTTTCGACGGCCGATTTTACATTCATCGATTTCAACGATCTCACCTGGACCACCTATCTGACCTTCTGCCTCGAAATGGTTGTCTAGAGC
This sequence comes from Ophion ellenae, assembly GCA_963210295.1. Taxonomy (NCBI): domain Eukaryota; kingdom Metazoa; phylum Arthropoda; class Insecta; order Hymenoptera; family Ichneumonidae; genus Ophion; species Ophion ellenae. Next base: position 16,451,353 of record OY723395.1, read on the forward strand.
AACCATGCAAACTTCACGGCAAAAAGAAAATCGATCCGCAACCGTTTCCGTCGATACTGTTTGCCCATCAACAATGCTGCTTTCGTGAATAGTCTGGTCGAAAGTCAAGTTTCTCGCAAAACTGTATGTGATTAGCATACAGGTTGCTGGAGACGTGTGACACCTTTCGAACCAAGTATTTTCGGCTACTGTTGCATTGTGGTTAAATTTGCCTTTTTTTTGGCAAATAAATTGACCGCAGCCCAATCGGGACTCGTTCAGAATCATAAGTTTTTTGTGTTTGCCACAATATCTCGTCGTAGGGATCAATTCTATGTCGCGTAACCATTGCAACGTTCTTTCGTGATCCTGTAATATTGGGCATAACTTAAAAATGTTATACGTAATATTCATTTCGACAGAATTGCTGATCAATATGCGGAAAATTTGGAAATCGGTATATGTCGGCTCGACAGAGTGTCTTGCACGAGTATCAATCAGAGTAACCTAACGTACAACTTTCTAACATATCTGGCTACACGTCGCAAATGTCCAAAATGATCCTGAGAAAAATAATAGGTAATGAAGGCAATAAAGGTTTGGTTGCTCGCCGCCGACGCAGATGTTGGGACGGTCCCGCAATAAATGACGTTCAAAGCGTAGGGCCCAACTCTATGAACGTACAATAAGCTGCATGGTTCGCAACAAATTCAATTCGTCGAAATTAATTCTCGACGATTCTCTGAAAATTTTCCGCTATAGCATTTGAACTTTGTGATGATTTTCCGCTGCAGTACGTTAGCTCGGTGAATCCCGAATCCAACTCAAACTGTTTGGCTACTGGAACGAGTCTCAACTCGAACCACTGTTGGCTACTGGAAAGACTTCCAACTCGGACCTAGGGGGGGTCCGGGGGGGGAACCCCCCCGGCGGGGTGAAGGGGCAGCGCCCCTGCGGGGGTGGAGGGGGCGGAGCCCCCCCAGCACGAGAACGAGATTTTTAAATGAAAAAAAACAGTTATTTTAGTTCAAATAATGAAATGTGTGTGTGTGTGTGTGTTTGTGCTCTAGTCCCCTATTGATGTGTGAGATGTGTGAGATGTGATAAGGTGTGTGTGTGAGATGTGATAAGGTGTGTGTGTGTGTGTGTGTGTGTGTGTGTGTCGGTTTTTAGTTGGGTTTAGGATGTTCTGTGGTTTGAGTTGGGTTCGAGTTGGGTTTGGGATGCCTTGTGGTTTCGAGTTGGGCATTATCCCGTTTTACTTGAAAACAAATGGTTGTGCAAAAAAATGTCTGAAACATAAAATGTGTATTTTTACATAATCTACAACTTTTGTAGGAAACAATTTAGTCTCCAATCAATATTTCTTGAAATAACATAGAAAAACCCCTTCAAAATCGATTTTTTTGAATTTTCAATATGAAGGTCACATTTGCGCCAATTTTTATTGTCATATTCGTGCTCAGGAGGCCAAAAAATACAAGTGTGCAAAATTACAGCTCGATTGGCGGTATGCGCTTTTCGGAAGTTTATCCATCAGTTCCCACAAATCGGTGAACTTGAACCGATCTACAGGACGTATAGATTGACCTGCTGAGCCATACTCCATAGCCTGAGACATAAACGAAACGCCTATCATATCCGTACCGGCGCAACCGGAAACGAAATATCCGTGCATATCGCGTAACGCGTCGTGGATCCAAACTACCGGATCTACGTTTAATGGCGGGGGTAAAAGTTTCACGCCGATCTGCCTACCTGTGGCCCGAAAACGTTCGTAAAAATGCTCCTGCTCACGTTCAATAATAAATCGCGTGCCCGGGGGGCTTATTGTATCGCTGCCTTGAACCAGACCCGTATCAGCTGTGTGAGCGTCGCTTTCACCCTTACTATACGCAGTTTCTCCGGAATCGCTCTTAGAGGCCCTGGCGTTTTCATTCGTTTTCAAACGCTTGCTACCAGAGCCTACCTGGCATCCTAGACCGTCGTGTGTGGTGCTGACGTCGAAGGCTGTAGCGGGGAGTGTCTCGTCACAAAGCGGGTGCTTTGATGATGTCGTGGAAGTCGACGGCAAGCAGCCCAAGGTATCTGCGTCCATTTGGAGTGAAGAGACTTCAGTTGGCTGAACGGTGGTCGTTTCCGCTTGCCGACTCGTCGAAGGCCCATCTAAACGTTTAGGTTGCGATTATACGGTGAACCCTAGTGTGAGATACTTTGCGATTAAACGCCATAGACCTCTCGAGTATGCGATCTACGTTTAGCAACTCTCATCTACTCGAAAAGCTGGGGTGGTCGTTCAAACCGTAAATCATTGGAAACCGTACACACCAGCGGAGTAGGAGAGAGAGCGAGAGAGAGAGAGAGAGAGAGAGAGAGAGAGGCTTACCAGAGGGGTTCACGGGACGTGTTGCGGATTCAAAGTCGAAGGGTACAGCGCCCAAACCCGGTTGCTCCCACCAGGCGCCATAATCCACCGTCGATTCTTGTTGTTGTTGTTGTTGTTGTTCTTCTTCTTCTTCTTCTTCTCGTTCTTCTTGTTCTTCTTCAGAAACCACAGGGCTTCTGCTCTCCTCCTCGCCCGCCGATACATCTCCATCGCCAAGCCATCGGTAGCGTATGTGTGCTGCGAGGGTAACCATTTTTTCACCGATACGGTCTAATCATTGCATTCCCCACCTACGCGATTGCACTCGTGATACTTACGGTCGTTGGTGTAGGCTGCATCCAAAAGCGCGGCTATTTGTGGGTTGCACCGGCGTCTAGTTGAGCCCCGTCTCAAAACGACATCTCGTGCTAGCGCTATAGCGAGATCCGAGCTGCTCAAGGCACCCTCGACGAACAGACGCCCGATAACCCGTCTAGGCAGGCTGTATAATATCATTGAGAGCTCATCCAAGAGATCAGCCTCATCGAGTTGAGTTATGTAATCCACTCGTCCATCGTCGTAAAACGATGATATGTATTGATTCGCGTGACGCACTCTTCGCACTATATCTTGTATACAAATCACAAGCCCTTGGCAACGCCATCTTCGGGTTTCAGCCATTAACGCGTCGGCCATTTCGAAACAACAATTTTATATAAACACGAATGCAGTGTCCCAGGTCACACCTTAATAGCGCACCCGCAAAATACAATTTGGATAACAACACGAGCACTGGTTATAAGTACCGTTTCCTGTGTCAGACTAAGAAGAAGCTGGAGCGCGATTCGGCCATGCAGCTAGCGTTCGATATAAAAATATTCGAATTTTCACGATGTCAGCTTTTTATATTCACCACCCCCTCCACTTCTGCTGCGGTTGTTGCGGGGTTATAAGAACGACGTAGGGAATGGGATCGGTGTGAACACATACGGAGTATAATATTATTTATATACACGGACGCAAAGTCTAAAAAATATGAAGCGTTTGAAATTTCCGTAGTAGGGAATGGGGATATGCGTTTTTGAATGCAAGCGCCTCTACGAACCTGATTAGCATACGCCCTGATGGAAGTAGCCATAAAATGGGCCTTCGGTGACTACAGCGTTTTGTACATTGTAAAGATCGCTTTTCGTGAAGATCTTCTTGAGCAGAAATGTAAATTAGGCCTATATTATATTTGTGGAAAACCCTCGTGGGCTAGCACCGCAATGTGGCGGGAGGCGCTAAACTTTCACCGAGCTGCCTCAACGGAAAGACTCTGCTGTGCATTGTCAACCACGACTGCAGAGTCTTGTACCATAAACGAAATTATCATCTCGAACAATAGTGTCGCGGTATTAGTTATGACCGTATTGTCTCAAAATTTGTTCAATATATGCAACTTTGGGTGTGCATATATTTTCGAATAATTGTCTACAGTTTACAATATCTTTTGCGACAACAGGATGTTCCCTCTAAGAATTGTAAATTATCGACGATGTTATTAGAGGCGCTCCCCCAATGGACATAGGGCCGACGAGGAAGTAGGTTGTAAATACTCTCCAACCATAGCGGCTCTGCTGTACGTCGTTGTCTTGCGTCATGACGTAACCCCCCGAAAATTTACATGCGCTCGTATTGAATCGGTCGCTCGTCTCTTTTGCCCGCTCTACAATACTCCAGTTTTAAAAGCGTCGTGTTAAACTATTGAAATCGTAAACATATTTCACGTAATACAGGCAATGCCCACCACTCTCCACACGTCCTATACCCTGGGGTTGTTGAACCATCGTCTTCCCTACTCTACACCACAACGAGCTCCATCTTACACACCTGTACAAACAATGAGTCATTTTCCATGTAACCCTTTTCCCCTCTTAAGCCCTGTCCTAGGCTCATCTACGCAACCGGTAAAAAACCTGTTGGCTGCGTGTACACTGACCTCCCACCACTGCAGTCTTATCACTCCCCACCATCGTGAGCGGTTGCCTTATAAAACGGGCGGTTATCATGTGTCTCCTTAGTTTTAATTCGTACAAGCTGCTTAACGCTGCACCTCTATAGACCTGGCAGGAGATTGTAAAAATAACTCTTTTTGTTTACTTGTGGCTCAAAGTAAAATTGCTAAAATGGCTCAAGCATTACTGACGACAAATTTCTCGCCTGTGAGACACCGCGAGACGAAAGCATCGGAGGTCTCCACTTGCAATCTGCCCGTGTTAATGTCAACGACATATCTATTGAATAATTCTGGAAGTAAAAAAATCACAGTCGGCTTACAACCGCAACACAACAATCGCTTCGAGCCGATCGTGAAGCTGTCGGGGAATTATTCATTCCGGGCTATCTTCAACCAGAGCGAGTGGGTGGGCCTACAAACCCACTTACCCACCATTCGGGAGTACTTCGCAACAAAACAAACCAGTCAAAGAGATTCTATACAGCTTGGGAATTATATGATTTCTTTCTCCTCGTCATACGGTGTGAAATCTATAACCTTCGCGGCGATAAATCAGACGGCTACTGAAAATACTGCGCCGCTTACACCTTATTCAAAGGAGGACGGTAACGTTGCGAATAAGAAACGTGGGAATTCCACAACCGCAATCGTCCTACAAAAGCCATCGTTTGACGGACTGGTCAATATGGCTACTTGCGTGGATGAACGATTTCGCCGCCTTCAACGGTTTACCGGAGACGTTACCAAGTGTCTCTCAGACATAGCCGTCGCGCTACATACACACATGCCAAACCAGCTCGCAACCTATTTCAACGACGCTGACGCTGAGCGCTACATACTAGAGAACATCCATACGTTCAAAGACACTGTACGTGCGACATGCGCAAGCCCTGTCTTTACGGAGTACTATTTCGATATTGTATTCGCTGAAATTACCAGTATGTGTAAGAAGCGTATCCTACTCGAATTACGGAATCTCAACCAGATGATTCGCCCGGGCTCTACGCTGAAATACACCACCGCATAGATGACCGTGTACATTTATCCTCTTCGTGAAGAAGTGGGTAAAAAGGTGCTACCGTGTAAAACGGCTCGTGCGGTACGCCACCTTAGCGCCATCGAAGACAGAGTGCCCTCCACCGAAAGAATCAACCGAGGGACCCTAAACACGAACAATGCGGAAATTGCCACCAGTGCGACCCTCGTTTATTACCCATGAACCGATCCGTATACAACTATGACACTCGTCCGCTAAATACCTCCAACGACATTATTCAGTATTATTAGATTTTTGATTATCATTCGATGGTTTTTCTATATGTAATTAGTGCATGTAATTTCGATTTATCCTTTACTTTATAGCCCTCGTATGCGTCTCCGATAAGAATAGACTCGAACCCAGCCCATTTTGTTAACTTTATATTCTAATTTGTAACTCTATTTTAAGAATGCCCACAATTTCTGTTTGGAGTAATAAAAATATGTCATTACTTCAAAATTTTCGTTATAATCTCATTTCCCATAACAATCAACATCCACCTCCTTGTCTAGTCCTTGGACACCTATCCGGCGGTCTCGTCAGCAACACCGTCTTAGTGTATTTTCGTCGCTGGAAGAGGAGTTTAGGGACTGAAAAAATATAGTGAATAGCGTTTCGATAATTTCAGGTTATATATTCTTATAAAAAGTTTCGGCGATCGCAATTAAAAGTTTTCACATTTCAAAAAAATCGCGCGTCAATATCTCGTGTAATTCGTTGTGGAGAATGATCCGGCTGCAGTCTTGATCCTCGGGGTATATCACCATCCTGTACAGCATGTACCGCACACCTCCTAGCGTGACGGGCTGCATGCCGCCGCTCAGCCGCATTTGATGGGCCCACTCGCGTCTCGTTCCATTGTCCAGTGTAGACCACTCCGGCGGCGCATACATCCCAAAACACACGGGTATGTATACCGGTGCGGATAATACGCCTCGCTCGTCCACCTCGTTGATTTTGATGGGGAAAACCAAACCCGCCATTGTTTGTTGATGTATGAGTTTAAGACGGTAGTGAGATGCTCGCAGGTTCTCTTGCTGTCACGAATCTGCAAGGTGCTGCGGATGACGTGACGTGGCGGGTCGCTTCGATATACCCTGAATTTCTCTCCTGATGTGGTTTTCCAGATACGGATTGCACTGCAGCGCGATTCGGTAATAGCCCAACGATATGGCTCTTTTGGTGAGCGTTTTTACCGCTTGTACACAACAACAGCAAATTCGGAGATGAGCTTTGAAATTCGCGGTTGCGGTTTTACTCGCACCGTTGGTGAGAAGACCTCACAAGTTGAGCTCGGAAAATGTTCTGACGATCCAAATAAAACCAGGCTCCAGCAGATGCAAAAATTTAAACCCTCCAAAACACAGTGAAAACAAACCAATCGCCGAGTTTTCTGAAAACCCATATTTAATCAACCAACCAACACAACGCCCGTCGTTACAGAATCCCTAAACACGTGGAAAACGCTTCGGTCCGCCACACCCACACTCATCGTCACTCGGTTAACGAACTCCCCACCCCACCTGAAAATCATACCCCTCTCCACCATCCAGCATCTTCGCACCACGGTATGAATAATCTGCATATTATGAAGCCTGCTCACACTCCCACTAATTTAACAAAACCCATCCACCACCACAAACCAGCGATCCGTCGGTATAGTAGTAACCTCACATACCTACCCCTCCGCTACCCCCCGCACATACCGCCTCTAGCCGCCGCTACCCCCACCACCGATCCCCAAAACTGAGCCCCCACCACCAATTCCCCATACGGCCGCACCGAGACGGTCTGGCCCGCCAGACATCACGTATACACCTCACCCAGGATGACGTCACAGTCGTCTCCCTATAAGCTACCTTTACTACTCATAACAATAGCTACATTTGTATAGATATCGATAAATTGTTGACTTTTAATTCACAGATGACCTTTTATAAAGATATCAATGGGACAATGAAGAGATTTTTTTTTCGTCGTCATATCAAGGCATATATCTCGGCTAATTTTAAATATTTTTTCATGAAAATTGGTATATAACCCGATGCATATATACTTTATAAAATGAATATACACCAAATCCTTTCATAATTAGTTATGTCTATGGAAAAAATCGCAATTACTGACGACAGCGCACCCGTTACGTAACGGAATGGGAAGGGGGGGGGGGTTCTGGCCAAGCATTATGGTCTTGTTACGTGGGGGGAGGCGGGGGTCAAAAATTGGGAAAGGTTGCGTTACGTAATTTGTGTACGCTCCCTAAGGAGCGTGCACACAACAATATAAATAAAATAATTTTTAATTGCTTTTTAATATGATTATTTTGATTTAAATAAAATAATTCAGAAGTTTGCATTATTTAGTAATATTTGTTGAAGGTTTACTGAGATCAATTTCCCTCATACAATGTCAAACCTTCGATAATTTCATCATCGTTGTTATTTTCCTCACTCGTGACGAGTACTTGCGTAGCATCGTTTAGCTCGATGTACATCTTCGAGGTAAAAGTTTGTATATCTCTTCTGTCGGTTCGAATCCATTGAAGCAACACTTATGAACACCAAATCTAAGTCTGATGCGCACAATGGCTACGAGCATATCTGTATGCATTCGATTTGTTGCTTTCGTTTTAACGGCGTTCATGATGCTAAAAGCTCTTTCTACGGCTGCGTTTGAGAAGGGCAAGAATAAAACCAGGGAGACTATAGGGAAGGAGTGCAAGCTTGGCCTCCCGCCGTGTCCGTAAAAATGTCGCCGCCCGTTAGTTCCTCTTGTAACGTCGCGAGCAAAGCGCATAAAAATATTGCGTTTTCTCTCTCCTACTTTGTTGAAATCCGGCGAGAACGCTGGCCTGAGCGATTTCCCATGGAAATAGTGAATAACCATTAAACGAATATAACATTCACATTTTTCGACACATTCTTGTATCTTCTTAAGCTTAGACATACCACAGCTGCAATGTAACCTATTGATAATAAGCGAGCGTCGGGCATACTTTGGTACGACCCTCCTTACCCACTCGAATTCAACGAGAACATAGTTTAGGCACGCTTTCTCGGGCAAGTCGTAAAACACAAAAATCATACTTTAAGCCAGATGACCCAGAGTTCACCCGCCGGCGAAGGCATAGCGGAGCTCCGATTTTCTAATCCGTGTGGGAACCAAGGATAGACCAAGACCGCCGGAAAAGTCCACTAGACTCGGTCATAAAACCGGGCCGCGACGAAAATAAAATGCACATGGAAGGGCTATGAGGCGCATAGCAGCTGCACTATCGCGGGGCGTCTCGGCGCCGGGCCCTAGACTTTAGATAAACAAACACGATACCATGCGCTTTTTCCACGAAAACCTGCTCGGAATAGATTCATTCCGATTGGTCTGTTTGTAATTAATTTCATGCGCCCAGACTCCAAGATACAAAGAACTGTCTCCTACGTCGACCGCTCCGATTGGTTAAAAGAGAGTCAAAAACGAAAACCCAATTTTTTCTCGTACTCCACCCAAGAAGGGAAATCTGGAGCAGGAAGGTCCAGAGGATTAAAGAAAAATCAGTTCAGTATCATCATCCGAACCAGAAAGATCTCTTCTATTGACTCCAACATTGTATCGCAATTCGTACCTCTGTTCCACGTTTAATAACCCAACTCTGTTCTTCGATCATCGATTTGCATATCTATTTACTTCGAAAAGTATTGTGAATCTTCTCCGCGCTCTTCACACTCACGAAGTGTGAACATCGTAAACACAGCGTGTGTGCGGCCCATTGACTGACATTGTACAAGCGAGCGTAACAGGCCGAGAGCGAAGGCCCTTTCACCCAAGTCCGAAGGACCGTCATTCAGCAAACGTAAGCTAACTGCATCATTTTTTGTATCATTTTCTTAATCCGTCAAACTGTATTCTTCCCATGTTTCCGGCCGGCCAAGTGGACGGCACTCGGTAATAAACGAAATCCACACATTCTCCTTTTACCCTCATCCCGTGCTATTGCGCTTGGCGTAGGCAAGAAAAAGGGAAACGAAAGTTTTATGCTCTCATCCCTTCCGGATGTGACCCTCTCAAGCGGTGCTGCTGCAAATAGGGACTCGGGCATGCGCATCACGTATACAACTGATCATGCGCAAAAAGCACGACGAACTAACAGCTGATACTTGTTGTTTTCATAACCTCATAAAACAAATGCGTAAAATTTAACAAACTTCGAAAGTGGAACCTATTTGTCCGTTTAAATAATCTCAGATATGATTAAATACGAGATCAGCAGAAAGCTATCGCCGAAAATCAAAAGATGAAAATTTAAAAAAATCAGTGAAACGATTTATATATTATTTGAATACCACATTATTCGAAATAGTGAATAGTCCAAGTGATAGAGTAATAGTCGTGAGACCGCATGGTTCGTGGTTCGATTCTCGGAAGATTTTTTTTTCCTCAGAAGCTGTATTTTTTTTATTATTCTATCTCACATTAATTAAATTCAACAATGATATTTCTTATTAAGATCCGGTTAGAAGAATATATTTCTGAGACTCTTTTATAGATCTGTGAAATATACGAGAATGTTGTAGTAAAAAATATTGAATATATATTTATACTTATATTCATATTGACATTTATGTTAATAATAGTGTTATTATATTTTATCTCCATTGTAAGGCATTATTCTTGCAGGTTGCCATTTTTTATTAACATTGCAGTCATTTTTTTCCTATCAATATTATCCAGTAGAAAATTGCAAGAATTCCAAACTAATCAACTGTTAGCAGGTGGAGTATTTTTTTTCAGAGAATCCTAATTTGAGACACATTCAATCTTTATTCAATTTTCGCTGTACTCTTTACAGCTATTGTCAGAAAAAAGGTCATAAGGTATGCGTGAAATATGGAAAGCGGACTATTTCAATATAACTTATGACAATATTTATTACAACTTATCAAACGATGGCCAACATTTGTACAAATCGAGTGAAATGAACAAACCAGGAAATTGTTTTATTGTTAACATCAGAATACCAAACAAAAACCGCCAATATCTATAATGCGATACAACGAATATAACGTGATATTGAAAAATCTTACACTATGAATATTTATTACGTTATTGTACCAAAATACGAAAAATCGTGCAACGACAACCTTCAATTCATTTATTCTAGTCAGATTTTGGTTGTATCGGTAACCATTGAAGAATATTCCGAGTCGGAGTTGAAATGATTCGTCTTCATTCGTTTCAGGCATTAACAAATGATAACCTAGACAGGTTGATTTTGAAATTTGTAAAGTACAGATTTGTACTACGTTTGAAAAATTTGTAGCCCTGAAAAGGGCTGTAGCTTCAATATATATGGACCCATTGGAGTTTGAGTAGGGTCGGATTGAAACTCCTCGGTTGGACGGTCAATCGACATTTTTGTTGGTGGGCTTTTTGCTTCCATCTTGAAATCCACTTACTCATCCTTGAGAGAGTCCACCGTAAAAGTTGCGATCGTTTCCATATCCTCTAGAACTTATTCCAACAACGGTTCGGTGAGCGGACATGGTGAAGCCCGCCTGCCCTCGTTGAGAACGATTGGGTCGCTCTGCTGTTCTTTTTCAGGGGCGACGGCGTATTCATGTTGAATGATCATTCCTTCTTCGTTGTTGTTGCCCTGGAATTTATTAATTTTAATGAATAATTACTAATAATGTCACATCCGGAAGGGATGAGAGCATAATATTTTTGTTCCCCTCTTTGTTGCCTACACCTAGCGCAATAGCACGGGATGAGCGTAAAAAGGGGTGGTGCGTGGGAGGGACTGAGGGATAATTCGACAGATTTGTGTACGATTGACACTATGTTATTTATTATGAGATTATTAGCCGGGTTAAAACGAATAGGGCTACGGTGGAAGATACAAAACGAAAAGGTAATGTTGCTTACATTGGTGGTGGTTGACGCAAGGTCGCTCGCTCGCTCGCTCACTCGCTCGCGTGAGTGGTTCGTTGTCGCTCGGGTTACAAGGGCCTTTGCTCTTGGACCGGAGTTCTCGCTGGTGTAATTGCTGGTAAGAAACTCGGAAGATTTTACGCTGGTCGAATGTATACTCGATCTGTTCACTACGACGGCACTATGCGTAGACAGAAATACGAACCGGGCGCGAGGTCGAAGGGTTGACTAATCTTTACGGACCGATGATAGAAATTATACAATCGCACAATAACTTCGGTGACCCGAGTAATGAAGACTGTTGGTATATGGATCGATAGAAGACCGATTTACATGAGAGTTAATTGGAGGTATACCTTATACTGCTGGATTACGACTCTTTAAAAGAACTTGATTGAACGGTAGTTGACGGGAGACTGCCCCCTGAATATAATGGACGTTGTCGAGAGACCGACTGGACTTTTTTTTGCACACTGCCCTTCATGGTTCGCATGCGAATTTTTAGAGTGAGTGGGAGGTAATCTTCGGTTCCTCTTCTTAGAAAATAATAGCGCCGGTGGAAGGGGCCAATTCGCTTTGTTAACGGAACGCGCATGAGGTGTGTAGCCGAAATTCGCGTTAAGTCGTTCCCGATAGCGCGGCGACCGTTTGATTCAGACAGCCCGGATGTCTTGATGCTCCACTCTGGTTCTTTTTGTATCCATGCGGATAGCCAGCGTAAAGTTTTGGAGTCAGTTCCTGTTTGATTATTCGAGCTGCGGCATTTCGTAGAATTTTTGCTCTGGCCGATGTTCTTGTTAAAAGTTGAGAGCGTCGGTCGATCTCGACCTCCGTGTTACTCGAGTGGGTACTTGGATTGTTTGGACGTCTTGCCGAAGCGTATGCGCCTAATCTCGTTCTTCGTAAAACGTCACCAAGACAAAGATCGTTGGTCATAGAGTGTCGCACGCATTTTCTAGCGACGTGACACCTCCCCCTTTTTGGATTGAGCGTCTCGCTCAATCGGAGTAGGCTGTGGTGGGGCGAAGGGTATTTAACCGATGGTGGTGAGAATTTTTTATTTATTCTGTCCGTCTTGCTTGACGTCGTTGCTAAACCGTCGCTCTGGTGCATCAAACATGGATTTTGAAACGGTAAGTCTTGGTTGTTGTCCTCATATGGTGACCCACTGATCCCCGCTTATTATTAATTCCGGGGTGTTTTCCTTGCAGCTGCTGGTGAAGATGGTCGGGAAGATGGCGCAATCTCGTCGTGCGGAGAGGTCGGAGCACCGGAGAATATTTCGGTTGTTGGACGAGGAGACTGGATTCGATGTATGCTCTATCCGATGGATGTTCGAGGGGCGCTGGGGACAGGTTCATCCGGAGGATGATTGGGACCACCCCGCGTGGTCGACACCGGCGGGCGTCTTCGCAGCATATGACCCTTGACGTTCTCTTATCTCCACGGCCCTTCAGCTTTTCGCGCAGCAATTCCGTTATTAATTTATATTCGACCGATTGTTGTCGCAAAATAACAACGGCTATTTGGGTGTCTTTTTTTCTTCGTGGTTTGACAAAATTTTGTGCTTTTATACGTACAAAATCGAAGTAAAAAAAAAATATATATATATATCTGTAAAAATTCCTTTCTTTCCTTATATATATTTACTTATATGCAACGAGGTTAAAATAATAATCGCAACAAAAAATATTGAATTATTAGTATGATTAAGTTCATCGTATGTCTCCTCGTGAAAATTCAAGGCAAGGAACGTGGTTTGGGCGGTTGGTTACTCTCTGGGTAGTCGGATACGTCGGGATATAGGATGCGCACCGTTGGTTGGAGCATGCGGCTCTCTGCATGGCTCTCTGGTTCGGCTGGCGGGGCCACTGTGACTTCCTTGAGCTCCTCATCGGCCTCCACATGGGTTGACGTTTCTCTTCTCTTCGGTCGTTTAGCCAAATAGATCAGGGGATGTGTGACTGAGTCCCATATTGCACCGACGAGGTAGATGGACCAGCCGTACACGGTGTGTAGGCTGTAGGCGTGGATGACCGTATCGACGAGGAGCTCGACCGCACGTACAATGACCAGTACGCCAATGATACCGGCACTCGCCGCTTCAAATTGGACGAATCTTCCCCAGGTGCGATTGCAGATCGATTCCGTGAGGTGTTGGAGGCTATTGCTATCGAGGAGATTAATTAACGTCACTCCTTGATTCGCAGTACTTTGACCGCTGATCCCCCGTGCCACGTGATTTAAGACAGCGGCTTTTTCTACAGGGAACATTATTCGTTTTCGTAGATTCTCGATGTCCTCCTTGGAGTAGATCCCACTTGATGCCAGCGATGCAGGATTGATGTACTTCCAAGTGAGTTTCATCATGGGTTTCATACTCGCAGGCGGGATGGCTTCGTCCGGAGCGGCGAGGCGGGGTAGATCGCGCGGGACTGCGCCCCCGTGTCGCCTTTCCGTGAGCTGATGCTCGTTTGTTGCGCGGCGGCAATATTGCGTCGACCATCTCCGGAGCATCCTCCTCACACGAGGAGATAGTTTTGGAAGCGTTCGGTGCCGGGCTCCGAACGAGGCAGGAGCCGATGAGGTGGAATACACGCGGCTTTTGCCATGGCTCACGGTAAGCGTACGCCGGATAGAGGGAGGCCTCTGGCTTCGGCGGTACGCGGTGCGTATTCATGTTGCTCAGTATTTCCCCTGGGGCGCAGCGGCACGCTCGAGATCTCTCATCGTCCAGTGATCCTGCAAAGGAGTCATCAGACGGAACGACGGTGACATGTTGCGGTGAGCGGAGCGTACTTGTTCTCGCTCCCCTCATGCTGGGTCCAGGCGGGAGAAGAGGCCGCTCATGCAGCTCAAGTAAGCGCGAGTTGACTCGGACTCGCCTTGAGACCGGCACGAGATCTCTTCGCGGAGCGCGATTTGGTAAGCGGGGTCCACCACGCGCTCGCGAAACGCGACCTTCGTGGCCGGCCACCTCGATACCGCATGCCTCGGGCTTGGCGGTACCAGATTCACGCTATGCCCTCGAGGCAGAACAAGAGCCGTTGGAGAAGGTCCTCGTTCCGAATACGGATCAGAACGCGCCCCTCATCGATGAGCGAGAGGAAATCCTCTCCATCCTCATCCTGACAATCCGAGAACGTGGCCGCTCATCGGCGTACCTATGGGAGGACTCGGCGAGGAGATACAAATTTCCCATCCGGACGCGAGACCTGTTCTTCGCTTGGCGACTCGAGATCACTCCGGTTCAGGAGTACGACCCTGCGATCGAGTCCGGTAGGTTGGGGTCTTTCGCTCCCTCGGGAGGTCGGGGCGACAGGGGGGGGGGGGCTGTCAGCCTCACCAAAGAGCGCCGGTCCATGTCGAGGGGAGAGTACGATTTCCGGGACGCCAAAATTAGATGATAATCCCATGATCACAAGCCACGGTTCTTTCGGCGTTCTCCTCGTCGGGTTTGAGCCACCTCGACGAACGATACCCACGACAGACACCAAAAACCGGTATCAAAAAAAAGAAGGGGGTAAAAGCCACTAGGCGAATACCCAGCATATGATGGCACACTCGTTGAGTCTTCCGCAGAGCCATGACGAACGTTGTTTTGTTCTTCGGAGGAAAATGAGAAGCAAGAACAGGTCGTGAACTTTAAACAAAATAGTTCAAGAAAATATGCAAGACTGACTCGAGGATTCACCTTAAATACGGAATACCCCACCAAGAGCAACAGCGTCCTGAGCGAGCTAGTGGAAACCTACCCCTACAACCGGACGAAACCAACCAATAGTAAGCACACACCTGAACGTTTTCGGTCAAAATCGAATATTCTCTCGGCACATGGGGACAACCCCTGTTCCTCGAGCGTCTTGGATACGCCCCACCAGACTCAACCCTATCAGCTGGGATAAAATGTACCTTTTAAGAATAGGATGACTGTAAGTTACACCATCATGATAAATACCAACGTTTGACAATGTTCAATTCACATCGTAACTCAATGAACGACAATGCCAAGTCATACTATCTAGCCACTATATTTTTGATTGTAACCTTTGGTAAATCTGATCGTGCGAGACGGTCAATCTGCGGGAGGGGGGGGGGGGTATCACGTCCAGCGACAGAGTCACTGAACGACCTCCGAAACACATAGCACTACGCTTTTATCACGACGTTCACAGAAAACTGACTTTTATGACCCTCGTTATGATTGGTGTATAGACAATTAAACTCATGCACCTCGGGTCCGTAAGATACAAGGAACAGACTTCCACGTCATCCTTCGTGATTGGCTAAAACCCATTGAAAATCGAAAACCCCTTTTTCTTTCCACTCTCATCAAATACGGAACCTGGTGCGTTTTTCGATTCGGGTGTTCCGTGAGTAGTCTTTCTCTTTCGGCACTACGAGTATGCTCGCTCCTAAACTTGATTTACCGTTGACTATAGTGACACGTGGGAATGTACGCACGACGCATTCTCTTTGGGGCGTTATGGTATATTTCAATTGTGGTATGCATAAGTTTTACAAAATATAGGTTTTTGTCGATGAACGGGGGTGCTGCTATAGTGCATATTTGTGTGGGGGGGTTTTCGTGGGAAAGGAATCGAAAAAGGTGAACGCTGAGACATAACAGCAGTACCAACGTTCGTAGTGTGGCTCACATACGCTCTCAGTTAGCTTCACCATCGAACCCTTCGAGACCGTGACAAAAGCACGTTATACGTTTATTACTGGCGGCGAATTTTGGTGGTAGATGCAAAAAATATGAGCTTGGATGATTAGCTAGTACGAGACACTGGAATCTTGGAGACTAACGACTTCCAGCTCTTTTGGTTGAAAGCAACCGTTTTTATCGTAAATTGTCTGGATCCCGATATTAAAGTTCATGGCGATGGAGACGTAATACTGATGTATGAACCATAGGTGTGCCGCGTTTTTTGTATCGTGCACACGGGCATGCCCCCCAACTTTGTCTAACCGATATGCTCTATCACATCCGGACGGAAGGAGAGCATAATATTTCGTTACCCTCTTTGTTGTCTATGACTAGCGCAATAGCACGGGATAAGCATAAAAAGGGAGATGTGCGAATTAAAGAAATAGGGCTTCAAGTGCCCCCATGGTAAGAGTTATGCAAGTGACTTTGTCAGGTACATCTACACTTTACAGACTTTCATTTATTGTCGAGTACCGTCCACTGAGGCGATCGAAGACATGGGGAAAATACAGTTTGGCGGATTAAGAGTGACGAAAAATGGTACAGTTAGCTTACGTTTGTCGAACGGTGGTCGTTCGGACTGGGACGATAGGCCTTCGCTCTATGCCCGGTATGGTGGTGGTACAATGGTAGTCGATGGGACGCACACACGCTGTCTTTACAATGTTTCCTCCGATGTCTCGATGGGTCGGTTTGCGAGAGTGAAAGCATGGAATCTGTTTACAATCTGACTGTGATACTTCGGCGTAAATAGAAATACTGACGTATTATAAAAAAAGGAATTTAGATTATTAGACGCGGAACAGAAGCTATTAGTCGCGATACGCGATTGGAGTCAATTAGAAGAAGTCTTTCTCGTTCGAATCTTACTGCGGGATTTTATGTTAGACTTAGCGATAGACTCCTGGATTAAGATTAAATATTGGGTTCGGACTGATGTTGGGTTACGACTGACGTTGTATTCGTCCTCTGGGCCAGGGAAAAGGGTGTTTTTAATTCTTCATTTTCTTTTAGCCAATCGGAAAGGACGATGTAGGCGGCTGTTCTTTGTGCCTTAGAGACCAAGAGCACATGAGATGAATTGCCTATAAACCAATCAGCACGAGGGACATGGAAGTCTGTTCCTGTGGGTTTTTTCGTGGGAAAAACGTGGGGATTCGGATTCGTTTATTTGGAGTGTAGGGCCCAGTGCGAAGGTGCCTCGCCATAACGCAGCTGCTACGCGCATTGTGGGCCTTCGATGTGCACTCGACTTTTATCACGGCCCGAGTCTATGACCGAGTCGATTGGAGTTTTCCGAAGGCCCTGGACTATCTTTGGTTCCCATATGGGTTGGAAATCGAAACTCCGCTAGGGTCTGTTGGCAGGTGATCTCTGAGTCATTTGGCTTGCGGTTATATATTTTTCTTGTTTACCGACGTTTCGGAGAAATCGGACCTAGAACCATGTATTCGTCAGAGTCGGGTTGATGAAAAGGGCCATAAGGAAAGTTTAGCGACTATGTCGCGGGATATAACACCTCCCCCCTTTTGGATTGAGCGTCTCGCTCGATCAGATTTATTCGGGGTTGGTACAGTGGCAGGATAGCATGACTTGGCGCTGTCGTTAATTGACTTACAGTTTAACTTAAACATATTCGAAGATTGGTGTCTAGTCTGGTGGTGTAACCTATGGTTATCCTACTCTTAGGAGGTACATATGAATTTCATTATCACCTTATCAGAAAGTGTCTGTGTTTTTAAAAAGATTTTCGCACGAGAAAGTTTTTTTTAATTATTATATATATATATATATGTAAATATACATAATTTTTTATTTCCCTCTAAGTGATCTTTTCATGATTGTTTAATCCAATTACCAGCTTTTAGACTGTACTTTCAGTAGGTACTCAATTAAACGAGCCTTAGCTTTTTATTTTGTCTGCAAATCGACCCAACACTTTCTTTATTCGAATTTGTTTCGAACAAAGTTACAAGTTATCTATGTTGAGCAGTGATATATGGGAGAATCGTTCCTGAATCATTGTGCTTCTAAGCGACGTTAACGGTACTATAAAATACACTTAATACATAAAAATCAGTCTCAATATATTTTAAGCGTTAATCGTACTATATTCATGTTAACAGATGTCGCTTCTCATCTGACAATGTTCTACATAACTTCTTTTGCCAGATAGAACAATAGTCCTGAGGCCTTCTTATTTTATAAAAAATGTTAAGAATTCTTATGTTGTGTCAAACTGGAATCATATAGAAAGGTCTCGTTGTTGCTCTCTGTACAGGAGAAGGGTTTCATGCCCAACTGTCACTCCATCCGAGGCACGAAGTTTGGCTTCCAATAGTATTTGCCGCGTTGAGCGCACCTGAGTGGATAAATCTTGAGATAGGCGTTGAACAACGCAACCAAGGAAAGTCCTCGATGCAGGTCTGGCACTCGGAGATTTCTAGGAGACGGCGGACTATCACCGTACCGTGTGGACGTCGATTGTGCAATTCCAACGGTCAAATATGTAGATCAACATGGTATGGAAAAAATAGCGAAGCATATAAAGGCACCGTTACGCTTTAGACTGTGAGCCCCAACCAAACATTATATGGTGTTGCACAGGACTTTTATTTCGGAAATAAAAAAAGAAGCTGTACTTTGTGTCATATGAGTACAAGAGAGATAGCTGACATTTCGCATGAGAGATTAGTCAGCAATGAATAATATTTAAGACAAAATAATCGTCAAGCTCTGCGTCAATAAACTATACAGAGCCGAATGTATTTTCTACAAAAAACTTCACCGTCTATGAGAAAACCCTGGTCGGAAAATTTTGAGGACATGTTCATTCAACGTTAATGAAACGAGGTAAATCCAAATTACATCCAAATGACGTAAATTCAAGAATTCCGGACGTACGAACACACGGATTGGTAATGACGTATCGAAGTTAGGTTACGTTCTCAGAGCACACAAAAACTACACATGAACGTCTGTCTGCGAATTTCTTAATTTTAGGCGTAAGCGAATGAACGAAATAAGAACATTGTGAATATGTATAACTTATTCTGCATCAATTGGCGTATCTTTCTCTGTCGCTGTTTCGCCGACGGATTCCGTGCGAGCGCCACGGCTAATAACAAATATACGCGTACTACGGATAATTAAAAAAAAATATCCACACCTAATTTTGAAACACGGTGAACCTTTGTTAAACAAATGTTTGGCCCTAATAAGAGCCGTTTGTTTATATTTCCACGTACGCTCCAATAACTATGTTTGATGATTGGAGCTGTCAAACCGATTGTATTAGTATATTGTGATGTCGTCGGGATTCAGTTTTTATTATTTTTCGTAGAGGTGCTGACTTCGCTGTAGAACTCGATGGTGAGAGGCGGGTAACTCGGTTTACACGAATCGTTAACTGCTTGAGACGTTTATTATAAAATTAGAGACACATAGTGTGGCACAGAGTTTCGGATATCGACTGACTGTTCTTCCAGTGTCGGAGGGGGTTTTATAGGCGAATTCTCGGGTAGAAAAGTGTTATACTGTGGGAAGGAATTTCGGCGGAAACGCCTGGAAACTTCGAGGGAAAATGAGCACACGTGTGACTCTGGATTCTAGGTAAAGCAGCTGCGTTTGTTAGGTAGGTCCGTGGGGAGTATCTAACAAAAAGGCTATAGAAGATTCGGGAAATAGTCACGAAAACGCTGCGTGGGAGAGGATCGGGATGCAATCGACAATACCTACATCCTGGGAACGTCGAAAAACAGGGTGCCAAGCATTTGGGAAACGATAAGTCGTGGTGTAAGAGAGTCCGTGGGAAAGGAAAATATTGTCCCTATTACAATATATATATTGCAAGCAGGGTGTAGTTAGCTGTCGTTCCGTTCGAGAAATCGGTGGCGCTGCTATGCCTGTTGCGGTAAAGTGTTACCCAATTCACGAAAGGGTGTATGCGCTATGTCTACGACATGAGCCAATTACTTTACTTCTGTTAATGAACGACAATTAACGAGTGTGGAACAAGTTTTAGGGTAAAAAATCACTCGAGAATATGGCCATAAATTATGAGATCTCAAGATAAAGTGGACGAATCCGAAAAATAACCTAAACAAAATCAATAGAAAAATATCACATCACATTGGTAAACTCTCCTAGTATAGGTAGTATACTAGGTAGCATAGGTATTATAGGTAAAAGTCGTCTCCTAAAAGGCCATATTACTGTATAAAGAGTCGCGGCGTGTCGTCAGTTGGTCAGTGGCGTCGAGATCAGTCGCGGTGATTTTTTATTTTTTATTACTTGGCGTCTAGACGCTACTGCGTCTCTTGATACGACCGGAAAACTGCGGAAAATGTCCGATACCTTTTTTGCTTCATCGTGAAGGACGTGTTCGAGTCGTACGTTCTCTTTAAGTTGCGAGAATTCGCTCAGCCGAATTTACGTTTTTTATCTAATGGAAGTAATTCGGAACTACATGAAAGATAAGTGCTTTTCCTTGAAATTCTTGTTGCGCAGCTAAAAGGGATTTATGTCTTTCGTTACCCATAGTAAAGGGCATTTTGATTCCTCTCTTCATAAGCGTGTCTTTTGTCAACATATGGAGTGTTATTGAATTTATCAGACCTTTCATATCACAGAGTAAGAGAAACTATACTCGCTATTGTTGTTGGACATTTGATCATTCGTTTCGGGGATCTGAATGCGTTAATTCAAGGGATGTTTCTGAGTAGATGTGAGAGGCCGCAACGGAACCAAGATTCCTACTACCGACATACCGTCTAGGTCGTTCAAAGACGAATAAAAAAAGGCTCATTTTCGAGCTTTCATCGGATGGTCGAGTACCGATCTACCGATATACTAACGAGCGAACACACACATTGCTACGCACACCAACAAATGTAAGCGAACTACATAATTGGTATTTTTCTGTATTATTCCTTTACTCTTCTGTTATTAATAATTCACATTCAAATCTGACTATCTGTTTGTAATAAAACGTCGGCTAAATTTATATGAGATTGTCGAATTATTCTTCAATACCGAAAAATCGCGTCAATTCCTTCATTCTATTCTTTCCCACGCACTACCCCGTTTTACCCTCATCCCGTGCTGTTACGCTAGGCGTAGGCAACAAACAGGGAAACGAGAATATTATGCTCGCGTCCCTTCAGGATGTGACATATTAATTTTGGGGGCTCGTCCGGGATTTCTTAAAAAGGGAATGTGCCTTTGTGAATCAACCTCATGGATAAGGAATGAACTCTGTTCAGTGCATGAGAGTAGTTTGCGTTTGGCATTGCGATCTCCGTTGCTAGCCGCGCTCGACCGACTTGCGTCAACAGGGATGAAAAATCTCTTGTGAACGAGTAGGCGAGCGTGCAATATACTTTTTGGGACTGTGCAGCGCGGTCGTCCGTCGAGTGACGATCGTCGGTGACGCGCAAGGCGAAAGGGCCCTGGGTCCTCTCACATACGACTCCACTGAGTAAAACACATACGACTCTCCCGAGTAAAACACAGGCAACTAGCCTATTACAAGCGGTTGGGTGAACGGCCACCAGGTCCTCGATTCTCCAACCCTTGAAATACATTCGATGATCACAGCGGTCGGGTGAACGGCTGTACGGTCCTTGACTCTCCGAGCACGGGTGAACGGCCGTACGGTCCTCGATTCTCCGATCCGTGATCATATACCTCTTACCAAAAAGGACAACAACAGCTGACGAATCCTCGGTAAAGGTCATCAAACGCAAAATCAAAAACAATCGAAGTTCAATACGAAATAACGCGCGAGATCGCAATGGTAAAAGCCAAACGGGCTTTATGCCTTCTTATATACGCAAATTCACAATCGTCGAATCGTCGTGGGTTTTTATGCCGCAAGGCTTTTCCCACAAGAGCCAATAAACTTAGAAAATACAATGGCTCAAACGCGAGTGTTTCTTATTTCTTAAAAAACCTCAACCTCCATCCATCATTCAAAAAATATATATCCAAAACTACGAGGTAACTTCGCAATGAAGGAGCTTCGACAATACAAACTCTGAAACACTAGTGAAACAATGTAAGGTCGAGGTTCGGAGAACAATTTATTATTGTGGCATGTCATCGCATGTGTCTGTCGTTAGCAACGGTCAGACCGAATACCTCGAGACTACCAGTCGCGAAGCATGCGATGACATGCACAAATACGGAACCCACACGGGTCGGACATACCATCATAAATGGACTAAAAGACAATCAAACATGCACAAGTAGTATTACTCTTGCTAGTCATGTAAAGGATAACGTGGAATGCAATGGCGTTAAGAAACTACATTGTGCAGATTACACTGGCTTCAAACCAAATTCATTTACGCTCAGGCACCGTATGCGCCTTAACCTCATCTTCGTGCATTGACCCCGATGCGGGATACACTTTCTGGGACTCGAGACCCCAAGAAAATTGCGGATTTAACAAATACGGTATCCTTTACGAAGGATTATCCGTAAATATGAGCGAAATCGAGTCCGAAACTCAAACCACCGTATATTCGGTGACGTCTAAAGACATGACGTTTGCGCTAGCTGTTAAGGAGACCGATCAAATCTGCGGATATATGATCCTAAGCACGGAACATCCAAAACTATTTATTTTTGAGACCACCCGTAGCGAAGGCAAATCTGGACATGTTTGCCTATGTTAACTCAAAATATATCTATGTCGACTGGCACATACGCCAGCAACTGAAGTCACTCTATGAAGACATGCTTACGGAGCAATGCGATAAGGAACGTCAAATGCTGAAAAATAGTTTATTGTTAGCCACTCAGGCGCCAGACGAATTTGCGTACAACCTAATGAAGGGACGAAGTAGTACATATTATAAAGTGCATTCGAATAGAAGTAAACTTAACAAAGTTAAAAGAATGCTATCACTAGTTACCGGTTATTCGTGGGAACGAAACTTATTTCTAACTCCCAGAACTCACATATGATGAAAAAGAGAACCCAAACCACGTGCAACCCCTTCCTGCCTTCATATTACCACTTCAGGGACACATGGTACAAGTTTATGCCTATATCGGTGGGAGCTGTATCCCCGACGAGCGTGAAGCCCATGAAAAAACCCACGTGGAAGTATACCAACCCATCTTCTCTGGCATCAAGTGGCATCTATACGAAGAAAGACATCGAAAACCTTCGGGAACGCATAATGTTACTGGTGGAAAAACCCGTCGTCCTGAATTATCTGGCACGGGGAATCAGTGGTCAAGACACCGCCAACCAGGATATGAAGTTGCTAAACCTTCTGGACAATGGTAGTCTGCAGAGTCTCGCTGAATCTATCTGGAATAGGACATAGGGAAAATTCATTCAATTTGGCACGGCCAGTGCCGGTATCATCGGTATACTGTTAATCGCACGGGCCGTTAAGCTCTTCGTGGACACGGTCATACATGCATATAGTCTGTACACCGTGTACGGATGGTCATTCTATCTCGTCGGGGCAATATGGGACTCTGTAACCAACCTGCTCATGCATCTGGCCAGGCGAACCAAAAAGGAGACACCGACCGACGTAGAGCTGGGTCAGGTGGGCACAAGACCCCGACGGACCCATCGACCGGACCAGAAGGATCAGAAAAGGGTCTTGCCTCGCAGGGTACGGCGCTTGGCGTGTACTCCAAAGTACCCGCAATCGATTCATCAGCTGTTTTAAGAAAACTGTCGACCAGTCATGCCCCACAACCAACGGCGCGTGATCTATATCCTGACTTACCCAGTACCTCGAGATCCAACCGAAAACCCACTATTCCCCCCTTCCTTTGAAGAATTACCACGAGCTCATATAGTCAGAAAGGAATCAAATCGATCTGCATATTGTTCATTCATTTAACGGTAACTATGAAACTAAGGGCAAATGATGCCACATTATTCTTTTAACCTTATATATATATATATATATATATATATATATATATATATATATATATATATATATATATATATATATATATATATATATATATATATATATAATTTTATATATATATAAGATATAATTTTCTCCAGATGCCCAGAGACTTAATCCAGTATATATAAATATTTATACCCAATTAAGCTTCTTCTCATATTTGATTCTATGTGCGATATTATTGTTACTCCATACGTGCGTTGTATTCGTGATATTCGAGATGAATTCCGACGGAAGGAACTCAGCACCAACGTCGAAGGCCGATTTGTGCGAAGCAGACGCCAACGGTGAACTCCGACCCGAAAAAGCTAAACACCAACGACGGATACCGACGCGCACGAGACGATCACTCAACCGCTTAGAGTGCCGTGAGAGGATTGCAGACCCGGGTGTCTACGTTGCCGAGGGTTACAAGGGGAAACGCGAGTAGAGGGGCTAGGGCGGTTCTGCTTCAGGGGGAGGTGGTGTGTCAAGAGTGGGGAAGCCAAGGTGGCGCTACGGTCGAGGGGAGGTCGCCGGGGCGCGTGGGACGTCACAGAGGGGCCTATATGGAGGGGGCCATGTGGTCCGTGGAGCGACTGGCGGGGGGGGGGGGGAAGAATGCACCGAATGGTCAATATTAGAATAATAAAACAATAGTTTATTCACAATAAAATTAAACAATGGATTTACATAGTATGTATTGTTAAATCGTAATTGTGCGTGCGCGTGCGCGCGCGTATGTGTGTGTGTTTTAATATAGGCAGCAGCAATACAGTAATTCTGAAACAAAAGAAGCAAACATGTATTTTTTCTGATTAATCAATTCAAGACAATGATATTTAGAATGATGAATGAAATAATACTTACAATAGGCATGGTATATGTTCAAACACGTTGGACACATGTCGGGTGGATAGATTTGCTGAAGTGGTTCTCGACAACCGTTGCCGAACATTCCAATCATCGCCACGCAACGGTCGCGATAGTGGTCACACGTTTAATTGTTTCTTCAAACTTGTCTCGCACATCGTAGTAGCATGAAGCACAATACTTCGTTCGACCATTCGGCGTGGAGTACATATAATTTATACAATATAAGGCCTCCGGATTGAGTCGATTGAGATCACGCATTCCCATTCCAATTTCACGCACTTCATGCTGTTGCCCATCAACATCACTTTCGTATGCTGAGTCTGCGGATTCATTATCCACTTCGTCCAATTCGTCTAAATCCTTCTGATCGATGTTGTCATGGGCAACCACTCACACTTCATCATCATCATCATCATCGGCGATGTCGATAACTTCCACTTCATCATCACCATCGATGATATTGGCAATCTCAGCTTCACCGTCATCGGCGATATCGGCAACTTCACCTTGACCATCTGCGATGTCGATAAATTCTACTTCATCATCGGCGATATCCACTACTTCCACTTCATGATTATCACCGGAGATATTGATTATTTCACGACTTCCGTTGACCATTATTATGCACTTTATGCTGCGACTATTTTCGTTAGCAGAATGACATCTCGGAGGTTGGAGACGGGAACGACGAAAATCACGTAGGGTGGAGATAGTAGGATGTGTGAATGGTTTTCCTACTCAACATCAGTCGGAACGTGTAGAAAAAAATTAAACCTTCCAAGATGTTGCATCCTGGTCAGGGATAAACGAAAAGTTTTTTTTTTAAACTATCTCTATAGGGTAGGCATCTGTTGTCCAGAAAAGTGTACACTCGTAGAGGTGAAAGCTGACCAGTCACTCCCAGCATTGACTTTTACGATCTCTACAGAATAGCGTCTAGGTCATGGAGACTGAACTGGCGTATTATAACGAGCATCTTAGAGTTTCCAGATAACCGTCTAGACGCAACTTGGTGTCATTTAAAATATTCGATCCAGATATCAGGTGGTGATGCATTTCACTCAAGAACACATAAAATCCCTTATAAAACGTCAAGATGTTCACATGCGATCCGACACGAATCGCACCGACACTTGAGACATGTCTCAACAAGACTTTAGGGATCTATCGCTGAAAGGCCTTTGGCGCCAATGGACCACTTGGATGTCGTATTAGAAAACTCGGGTGTTTTTCCCGAGATAAAGAGTCGAAAAATATTTTTTTTTGTCTCGCCAATACTTAGACAGGTCTCGATAGGTCAGAATTTCTTGGAAAAACTATAAACTTTAGGGATCCATAGTCAAGGGCCGTTGGCGCTGATGGACCACTTGAGCTGCAGGACCCATAAAATCTTTTGACCCGATGCATCCTGACGTCCTGTTTTTTGTCTCATGTTCCTCGAGCAATCTAGGCGCCGATGGACCACTTGGATGTCATTAGAAAACTCGGGTGTTTTTCCCGAGATAAAGGGTCGAAAAATATATTTTTTTTTGTCTCGCCAACACTTTAGACAGGTCTCGACAAGTCAGGATTTCTTGGAAAAACTATAAACTTTAGGGATCCAATGTCAAGGGCCGTTGGCACCGATGGACCACTTGAGCTGCAGGACCCATAAAATCTTTTGAACCGAGGCATCCCGACTTCCTGTTTTTGTCTCACGTTCCTTGAGCAATCTACGCGTTATCGGGAAACTCCGTTTTCCCGAGAGAGAGGGCCGATTTTTTTCCCCCGAAGGAAGAGCCTTTTTAATGATCCGCTCCGCTCAAATCTGGCTGCACTTTGCATCAAGCAGTCAGTCTTTTAACATCGTGGAAGTTTTTTCGCACTCATCAACATGGAACAAATCTTACATAACCAAGCCGTGCTTTTAAGTTCGGTTGAAGATTTTGCCGCGTGGGAGCAACGATGTGTCGAGTTCATCGAAGGGCTGGAAATGCAAAGCCGGACTAAGCGCCCGCGATTATTAATTGGACACCAACAGTCACTAATAGCCCAAATAGCACTTCTGGAAGGAATGAGGAATTCTGTGCGAAGCCGTTTCGTACACACGGGTGCAGGACATGGTGATCATGAGTTAATCTGGCGGGAAATTGGAACATCCTTCGAGAGTCGCATATTGATCGGGTCCATCATCAATCGCAGCCACATCGAGCCGAGATACTTCCTAAATGATGCTCGCATCCTAGTGCTCCATCACGTACAAAATATTATCGGCAAGCACAACAGCATTAAAATTAATACAGTGTTTAATGGTGAATTTGCGAGTGGTGACAAACATGCGAATAAAAGTGTCAACACGCGAAACTGCGAACTATTCACCACAAGCGATTTGAACGAGTGGTATGAACAACGTGTTATGGAGCCCACTTTAACCTTGGTCGATGAATTGCAAGAACGTGATAGTGGCTGGGCTCTGCAGAAAATACTTAACCTCACGATAAATGTGAATAAGTATAATCCGATACGTGCCGGGTGCTCTATATCATTGCCGCGGGAAATAATGTTGAAGAAGGCTGTGGTTAACGTCAAATCCGACCATAACGCAAGTTTGGCATGGGCAGTTGTCGCTGCTCTATACCCAGCTGAACAAAACAGCCACCGTCCATTTTCTTGCCCTCATTATTCGACAGTACTGAATGTCCAAGATATCGAATCCCGGTGACCATACATCAAATAAAAAAAGTTGAATTCCATATCGATCAACGTGGATACAATCACCACCAAAACGGACATTGTTCCGATATGCGTAACTCAAGACAAGAAGGAAAAGCACATCAATTTGCTGTACATGCAAGATACCGAGGACGGCAATGTAGGACACTTCGTATGGGTCAAGAACCTGTCGAGACTCGTGAGGGCATAACTGACCAAAAAGGAGCATAAAAAATATATTTGCGATCGGTGTGTAAATTTAACATTACTAATATATAATTATTTATATGCTAGACGAATTAAACAGAACAATCTTTTTTTTGTAGGTGTTTGCACTACTTCGGATCACAGGAAAAATTGCAGTCACATGAGGTCGATTGTGGAGCAATAAATGACTGTGCGATCCAACTACCAAACGACACCAATAAGTCGCTCCAGTTCAGCAACTTTAGCCGAAAAGAGCGACATCCCTTTATTGTGTATGCTGATTTGGAGTGTGTGCTGGCAAAGACCGATGGGGAGAACCTAGCGAGAGATGTGTATCGACACCATGAAGTGTTTAGTATCGAATATTACGTGTGTTGTTCGTATGACGATTCATTATCTTCATATCACTGGCGTCGCAGTGCCGATTGTGTATCATGGTTTGTCGAAGAACTAAAAAATCTAGCACTGCGGATAAAAGAAATTTTTCCGTGATAATATACCAATGGTATGGCAATGGCAGTTGCGAACGCTTGCTAAAGACGATTTCGAAAAGAATTTATTCAAATTAATGAATAACGCGGTCTTTGGCAAAACGATGGAGAATGTGCGCAATCATGTAGCTGTAAAGCTTTAAACAAAATGGGAGGGCAGGTATAGCGCAGAGGCAATGATTGCGAAG
Source organism: Ophion ellenae (assembly GCA_963210295.1). Classification (NCBI taxonomy): domain Eukaryota; kingdom Metazoa; phylum Arthropoda; class Insecta; order Hymenoptera; family Ichneumonidae; genus Ophion; species Ophion ellenae. Next base: position 16,479,758 of record OY723395.1, read on the forward strand.
CCAAATTTCCACAGCCGAAGTGTTTTTTTCGGAAAACCTCGTCGCCGTGGAATTGCGCAATCTCGAGGTGAAATTCAACAAGCCGATATATGTGGGTATGTGCATACACGACATATCCAAAACGTGCTTGTATGGATTTCATCACGAGTGTATGGTACCTCTATATAGAGATAAATATAAAGTCATGTATACCGATACGGATAATCTCATGTATGAGATTGATAGCGATGATATATATGCCGACATGAAGAGCGACATTTCAAAATTCGATACAAGCGATTATTCGGTAGACAATCGGTATGGTATACCGCTCGTCAACAAGAAGGTGCCCCGTCTCATGAACGACGAATGTAATGGCGTAATTATGACAGAATTTATTGGCCTTCGGTCGAAAATGTATGCGACACGTGTCGAGGGTAAGAAGGACACGAAAAAAGTTAAAGGTGTCACGAGTAGCGTTGTAGCGACGACAATCACGTTTGATGATTATGCTCAATGCTTGAAGGAAAATATTGAAATGGAGCGTAATCAAACGTGCATTCGATCAAAGTTGCATGTGGTCTACACCATTCGCGAGACAAAAATTGCTCTGAGTCCTCATGACGATAAGCTGTATATCATACCTGGAACCTCTGATACCCTACCATGGGGGCACTATAGAATACCGTCGTAAAAGGTTTGGTAAATTTTTTTTCTACAATCTTGATGTAAAATTGTGTACATCGATGTATAAAACTCGTGATCATCGATCTTTGTGATCATCGATGTATAAAACTCGTGAAAATTATGTATATATTTTGTTCACTCGATGATTAAAACTATGTTTGTTGTTGTATATATTCAATTGTGCAAGAATTCATTTATTATTTTCCGTAAATAAAAAAACGAACTTTTTATAATCCCATGTGTTTATTCACTCTATCCATCTCCTCAGGTTCTACGAAAAAGGGTGACGGCGAGAAGGGAGGAAGCAAGCCTGCTGTGGAGTCGGTCGGAGGCCTTGGAGGGATGCGTGGACGACCAGCAGATCAAGAGTCATAAAACATACATATTTTTCCATTTTCTTTATTATCGACTACAAATCGGATTTACTTATCCAACTATTGTGGCTATTGTCGAAACCTAACCACTTTACAAACATTCGATTACCGCGCTTCTTCAATACCGCTTCAATGAGATATATATCGGGGTGCTTGACACTGAGAAGCTCTTGTTCGTAGAAACCAGTTTGGGGTTTCCGTTGTCCAGTTTGGGGTGTAACCCTTTTCGAAAACAGTCTTTAATATGCTGATTCTCACTTTATCACCAACGGCGAATTTCGGTTGTCTTTTCATTGGAGGCTTATTGAAAATCTGCTGCAATCGCTTCTCATTTTCGGCGTTGACATTTCTCGCCTTCATCTTAATGGTGCGGTGTACAGAATCGTTGTACTCGGCTATTAGATTATCAAGAATATCGATCCACTTATAATTACCACGAAGACTAAATTGCATCCACATCTTGTTTTTCAATGTACGATTAAAACGCTCGCAAATGGATGCCTTCAAGTTGCCATATGTTGAATACATGTGAATATTATACTTCTTCATGATGGCCTTGAAGTCATAATTGTCGAATTTTTTCCCCCGATCAACGTGTAAGTTCTGCGGTATGCGTCTCTTAACGAGGATCGCCTTCATTGCTGCTGCTACATCTTCACCACTCTTACTTAGCAGTGGCACGGCCCAGGCGAATTTTGAAAAGGTATCGATGACGGTGAGGAGAAATTTGTCTTTGGAGTTGTGACGCGCGTAAGTAGTTGAGGAGGGTTATGGAGAGACGCCTGATGACGTCATCGTGGGGGAGATGTATACGTGATGTCACGGTCTTACATACAGGTCTTGAAACTCGCTCAAAATTTGAACTTATGTTTCAACTCGTGACCACGAGGATCGCTGCTATAGAGTGATGCAGGCTGTGTGAGAGAGACGGAAATAGATTTCAAAAGTAAACAAAACCCAAACATAACCGCTGATTCACGCGACCACACGCGACCTGTTCTGTTTGTAAACTTGTAAAAACGGTGATATTGAAAAATGACCAAGTGGTGTATTGTGCCAACGTGTAAAACAGGCTCTCGGAGTGAAAAATCGAAACGCTCAGTGTTTCGGGTGCCGAGAGACTTAGCGCAATTAAAAAAATGGGAGGCCGCGATACTGGTAGTTGGGAAATTAGAGCCGAGACACGTTGTGTGCGAAAATCATTTCGAACCGAAATATATTCATCGAGAATAGGCGAAACAGGCGTTGAAGCCGAAAACCTTTAAAAAAATGAAAAATGATCGGGATCATTACAATAAATACTTTCCAGGCTGGAAAACATAAAACAAAGTTAGTGAGTTATTTTCATTTATCCTTTTCGAGAGTCCGTCGCTTAAAGGTCGGAAAAGAGGTGTTTTTTTTATTTACCAACGCAAACCGTTTCGGAAACTGCAAAGTGGAGATTATTTAAAATGTTTCTTGGGACATGCATTAAAGTTTTTCGAATGGGAAATAAAGAATTGCCAAAGAAGCACTGTTTCTTAAGTATTTGTTTTATTTTCAAGAAATACATCCTGCAAGTATTTCGGTCTGGATTCAACTTCGGTCTGGAATAGTTGCCACTTATTTCCGGTCAATTAAAACAACGCGTAAAGCCTATTTTTTTTAAATAAAAGCTAAAGCATGTCTTTAAAAAACCGAGCGCACAGGGATCGAACCCTTGAAAGCAGCATTACGAAGCTTGCACCGAACCCCTTGACCAACACGAGCTCACATTGACACCTATACGAAAAACATTCATATTCATTGTACCCACTTGGATAACTATAGTCTTTTGGTTTTTTCAGGTTTACGATAAAGTTACTTTTAATTGTATTTAAGTCCATCATGCATTTTTGACATTGAATATCATAATTTGCCTACACCACCCAATTGTACAGCCAGGTTAGGTTCCTATGAGTCAACAATCGATTTCTATCTCTCTCGCACAGCCTGCATCACTCTATCGCAGCGACACTGGTGGTCACTAGGCGAAACGGCCGGTGCTTCAATCCGAGGAAATACCGCCACCACCAGAGTTTCAAGACCTGTATGTAAGACCGTGCGTGATGTCTCGCGTGCTAGACCGTCCCATTGGGGCCGTATGGGGAATTGGTGAATTTTGGAGAATCGGTGGTGGGCGCAGTGGCGACTAGAGGTGGTATGTGCAGGGGTGTGGGGGTAGCGGAGGGAGGTATGTGAGGTTACTACCATACCGACGGTGATCGCAGCGTTGTTTGTCAGGCGATTCTATTTCGCAGATATGGTGGGTAAAATAGGTTTCGGTGCGCTGCGCATGGTACGGATGGTCTCATACTGTGGATGGGTTAGGGCGATGGTTGAACAAAAAAGAAATTATTTTCGACAAGACATATAAATGTTTTTATTCATCAGCATACGGCCTGGTACATGCGTTGGTAAGTGGCGTAGAAAATTATTACGTGGAATACATTTCAAAAGGTTTATTATCGTGAGGGAAGTGCATTGTCGCTCTCTCTCTCTCTCTCTCTCTCTCTCTCTCTCTCTCTCTCTCTCTCTCCTCTCTCTCTCTCTCCCTCTCTCTCTCTCTCTCTCTCTCGCTCCACCGCTCGCGCGCTGGTGGGTGTGATTTTATCTGTATCGCTCGTACCCCATCGTCAGGTATGAATCGGTAAAAATGATCTCCTCGTAAGGCTGGTTAATGGGGTGGACGACGCCGTGCTAGTAGAAGTAATGAACACCCCCTAGTTTTATCACGGATTCGTGATTCTCTTTAACCAGTCGTATCCACTCGTCGAGGATGTTGGCTGGCAGCCTCCTCCAATCGGATGGTGCCTAGAAGTTGTTTTGTGGTTCCCAATACATGTACAGCGTCTCGGAGCCAATGGGTATCCACCCCGGTAGACGCTCATACACGTAGACAGCCAGCGGGTACTCGACGATCATCGATTGTGGGTAATCCACAGCCATGCTTATGCGTTGGGTAAGATTGTCGATCACGGGGGATTTGATGAGAAATGCCAAAAAGCGATAGAGACGCTGACTGTTGAATTTAATAGAGATGATGGCAGCTGTGCTTAGCGTCGTGTGTTACTTTTCGTAATCAACCAAGACTGAAGATGATAATCTCCCTGGATGTTGTCCTCGTGTTGCGGTGAGAAGCAACAGTGAGAAGAACTTGTTCGTGTTGCGGTGAGAATCGATAGGTCATTGACTCGGTTGATAGAGCTATGTAAATCCAGAGACGAGGAACTCTGTGTTTGATGTTCACGGACAGCGCTACCGCCGTATTTGAAGCCAGGTAGGTGTAGGGTTGAGTCAAACGGGGGTGGAAAATCAGCAGCAGTTTGACGATGGTTGCAGGCAACGATCCTCCCTGGAGGACCCTGTTTGGCTCTCAGCAATAGGTACACGTGGTAATTAAAATTTTTCACGAATAGCAGCACTCGACAGATATATACGACTGGACACAACCGAGGGTATGCCTCCCGTCTCCTGAGAGTCCGACGCATGCACTTGTGTCTTTGGCCCGCCCCGCTCTCGCTATCTTTTTCTGGTGGAAAAGCGTCACTGTACGATCGTTTCTGGCTTTATCCGATGAAGAAAGTATATGGAAACGATCAAGACTGAGGCCACGAGCCATGTAATACAGAAACATAATACAATATTCCACACAACTTTCGATGTCTCTGATTGTAGGGGTTTTCCACTCCATCGGAGAGTTCTGGCGTTTCTTCGCAAGCGATTGTAATGTTGTGGGATAATTGGTGGGAACCCGTAACTGTCGAAAAAGATAGCGTTGCCATCCTCTTTGATGTAAATCGCAACCCAATGCGTGCCAGGCCGTGTATGAATATCAGTGTTAGCGACTATCGCAGCGGGTCTACACCAGACTTTCGGAATACGGTCTGCGGGATAGATCCCTTTCATGGATGCTTTTATCATCCGCATCCCGTCGATCACCGCTAAGCTGTTCATTGTTGAAGTTCTTACACAACGAATAACGATGCACTGTGACTCGCGGTGGTGTCGGTGGGGGTGTCGGTGTACGGGAGAGGCGGGTTGGTGTTTCTTTACATTTATAGAGGATAACCAGCTCGCCGGTGACATAAGAACCAGATGCGTTACTTTCCCCGCTAAGCGATGTCATTGACGCGTCCGTAAGCGTATTCAGGGTCTCTGGTGTCTCGCACAAAGGCGGGAAAGCACGCGTGTTCTCGCCCGGTGAATTTTTCGTTATGAAGTTAAGCTTGGTGGGCCTGGGTACAATGTGTTGAGCAACGTCGTTTACGGTGTTGATTCGCTTTCTCTCCCCCGACTGCGATGGTATGCTGATTGGCTCCATATAAATCGGACTATCCGCGCGATCCTGTCTCCCACGTAACCAGGTCCTATTTTTCATAGCGTTTTTCAGCGCACATTTTGGTTTGTTTTCCCTCGCAAGGGAATGATACATACAGAACGCATCACGAACGACCATATTCTTCAATGTAGGCCCAACGTAATCCACCAGCGTTCGTAGTGTGATCCACACATGATCTAATTCTACTTCACCATCAAACCATTCGAGACCGTGACAAAAGCGGGTTATACGGTTATTACTGGCGGCGTACTTCGGTGGGAGATCCGAAAAATCGTGCGGTGGGGTGATTATCCAGTGGGAAACGCCGGAATCTTGGAGACTGACGATTGCTAGCTCTTTTGGTTGAAAGTAGCCGTTTTTATCGTAAAGTGCTTGGATGTCGATGATAAAGTCCATGGTGGAGCAGACGCGAGACTGGTGCATGAAACACTGGTGTGTGACCTTTTTTATATCATGTATACGTGCACGCCCCCAAAATTTGATCAGTCGATATACTCCATTTTCATTGGTGGATCATAAGAGTTCGTTCACCCATACATCTGGTTATGCGCTAAAGTCGGTTATAACCTGGCGTGAAGAATCTATTTCAATTATATTGTTATATTCTGCGTAGACAATACAATTTATTGTAGAAGGGAGAGCTTCGAACCGCAACCGAACCGCACTTCGACGAGTACGCTACCGTGTCTGACGAGGTTCGAATGGGTAAAGCAATTAGCATCGAGATCTGGAGTTAGATCAAATGCGAAAAGGCCTTTAATGTAGTCTCCACGTGATATACTCAGTTCTTCGTTCTGGAAATGTATACCCGTACCCCAGAAAAGCGTGTGGTAGCTTCCTACAGAGAGCTCTCTGCCTTTTGTAAACCGTGGTTGTAAAGGACGGCTCGGGACTTGTTGACCGTCGACGTTTAACGAAAGGAAATGTATGCTCTGGTGGTGAAAATAATATGGGTTGGTCTCAATATCGCCGTTGAATGCTTTATTTGAGACAAAACCCACGATAATCCGTTTCGGAAGCTGTCCAGTGTATCACCGAGTATACCGCTATGCATCGTGAAAGCCTTTACTTCAACACGCGTTATAGGATACTTGGCTGTTGTTTTAGCAAGTGTTTTCGCATGGGCTATGAGTACTCCTGGCGCAATTTTTGCACGCCGTACAAGAAGAGTTGCTTCGGATATGTGTACGCGGTATGTTTCCAGCGGTTGCGTCGGAGGGGCCACGATACAAAAAATGTCTTTTGATCGTACGAGCCGGAGTCTTAGCGCGACCCCGTTCAGTAGAAATTTATCCTGGTTGAATACATCGCAATGAAGATGACCCAACAAATCTACGGGTTTTTCATCATGGGTCAATTTTCTGCGTAAGTCCTGACCATGGTTCTCTAGCAGATTTTTCGCCCCGGGGAGTGCGTTAAATGCCCCGGGTGTGTCGGCATACCACAAGGCCGCTGTAAGGTGCGAATCTTTCGCCGCTGGTCCATAATTCAGTAGTGTTTCTATATAAGCTCTGTATGGGTATGCATTATTTGGTGGTGCAACGAGTTTCTGGTTGAAGTATACGTCCACTTGATTGATCATAGAATGGAGGAAATTATTCACAGGGGCGGGAAATTATTCACTTCCCGAAAATATCGGGAAGAGTACGATGTTTCTTACTCCTCTTTGTACTCGCCCTTTTCTTTTTTCCAGTTTTCTTCCGCTTTAACGGAGTTCCGCGACGCTTGCGCGTGTTCTTTTTGGGCGTTTTCCGTGGTTCACAGCCCGGTCTACCCTTCGTCACTCGACCACCTGCCACGCGCCTTTTTTTCACTGTGACACGCGCGCTTGCAGGGCCCATTAGCGAACGTATGCTCCTTTTTCCCCGCGGTGTTTTATAGCCCGAGCCGCTCATAAGTAGATCCACCTTCTCACCTACTTTACGTTTCAAGTCCTCACCGGACTCTGTGAGGCGATTGCGCACGGATTCTCTGAATGGTCTATTGTTCCTACTGACGTCTTCTATAACATTTATCCCTGTACGCAGCGCTTCTTTGCCAATAGCACGTGCCCCCATTTTTAGAAGAGGCAACGCTCTGCGGAAAAGACCCCCTAGAAAACTTCCGATGCCTCGTCCTCGTTGATACGGTGCTTTTACGTACACCCCGTGTACTCCATGACCAATACCACCGCCGGCCTGGCTTTCGTAATACGTCCCATAGTAACTCATCGATGTCTCCACAGCTACACGATACGTTTAAAATGGAGCGTGACGGTCAGTATGCCGTACTCGAATGCTATCGGTACACCGAGATGGTCTCTTATATCGATGCTGACCACGCGAAAACGGTTGTTCATAAGAGATAAATAATTCGCAGGTGAAAAATATTTTACACCGGTCGATCCGTATGTATAGCGGGCAGTATCGAGACTAACGATGCCTAATAGCGCCGCTTGCACATCACCCACGGTATATGGTATACATATATCCGTGTATACGAAGAGGTAGAGCTCTGTTGATACATACCGGTCGTACCCCTACGCTTGCAATGCCTGTTGGTATGCGATACACCGTGCGAGTTGTTGAAGATCCTTCATCGATCGTTGGCGGCGCGTCAAAGCCTAATATACGTCCGATCTTGTTAGGCAGAATAATGACCTCCGGCTCTGGTTTATCCTTGCACTCGGCAGTCGTAGATATTTCAACGGAAACGCGGCCGTTCGCTTCGCGGGATTCGATCAATCTAACCCCAGTTTTTTCAGCCGGGGTATATTATTTAACTCCCACATGACTTGACCATGCGACTGGTATATCCCATGCGGGATTTTATCAGAAAGTTGTCGGAAGCGCGACTCTTCACCGCTTCACCGCACGGGCGCCAGAATATGTTACAATCTTCGCGCTGCAAGTGCGTTATGGTGTGCGGTATGTGAATTTCCGTAAGTCCTACAACCCACTGACCGTGTAAAGAAATTTCACGTGGTAATTGTGTTGTAAAATTTGTCGTTGCGTTGTCAGGGAAATACTTCATGCTACTGTTGCTCGGTAGAACGATAAAAAAGTTTTCACTTTCCATACCGATGGCCTTGTTTTTCACTGGCTTATGAACCAAGGCTTCGTAGGCTGGACGCAGGTATCCAGGAGTTAAATTTTGCGGGGTAGCCCAACCAGCTAACGTATACCTCTTTTTTCGCAGCGCGACCGCGCGTCTTAATAATGCGGTCGATCTTGAACTCTTTGTCTTCTGTTACACGTTTAGCGCTTACTGGTGTTAATTCTTTCGGGTGGAAGAAACCATCTTTTGCGTCTCCGTGGAGATCGTGTAATCCGTATATAGAAATACCCTGGCGTTTGAGAGTTCGGAAGATTTTAAATATTTCAGTACTCCAATTTTTTTCATAACCCTTTTCGAATGTGCCTTTTGTCCTACTGATGCGCACGTGATCGCCGCATTTGTATTTATTGCTTCCGTGAGGTTTCTTATTACCACGAACCATATTGCTTTTCACCGTGTTTTCGTAGGCCAACTGCGCATTGTACAGTGTTACAGCCGCGGGTTCCATGTTTATCGTAGAATGCCTTGCATGGTTATAGGAGTGAACGAATTGTTGGAGTACATCAATATAACGGTGTGTGTTACGATGTGTGAAGAACCGCCACATTCGTTCATTTAATATGCGATTGAATCGCTCAACGAACGATGACCTTGATATTGGGATATCGGGATTCCGCGCGACCCTAAATCGATTGTCTCGCTCGTTGAGAAAATTCTAGAAAACATTTCCGAGGAACTCTTTTCCACGATCTGTTTATAGGCATACGGGTGAACGACCTTCGGCTTTCGTGAGGATTCTTTTAAACCCGGCAGCAACCACGCGTGCGGTCTTGTCTACGAGTGGCTCAACCCATACATATTTACTCAAGACATCTATAGTAATGAGTAAATATTGTATACCTCCGTTGGATACCTGAATCGACCGTAAATCGACAAGATCTGCTTCCCACACGTCGTCTATGTTGTCGACATTATAATGAAGCCTCTGAAACCGACGATGAACAGATTTATGAATGGTGTATGCATCCTGTTGCGTCAGCCAATCGTACACGTGCTTATTCTTTCCATTTATAAGACGGTATGCACCTGAATAGCCCAAAAGGTGACGTGGATCGTAGTAGATCCCTTCAAGCGTTAGCTCCCGTATCATCTCTCTCTCTCTCTCTCTCTCTCTCTCTCTCTCTCTCTCGCTTCCCCGCTCTGCCGCCAGCTCTCACTCGCTCTCTCACATTTAAAACTCCTCAGAGTCTCAACCATTCAGCCCACGCAGGTCGCAGTTTTTGTCTGGTCGAATATTTAAAGTTAGTCGGCAACCGCATGCTCTCGAATGTATCTCCGGTGTTTGCCGCTTTTCTTTTCACTCCTCTACATCTCTTAATCACCGGTATTGTATGACTTGCTACTGCTTGACTTGTGTCAGACGGTGCTAGCGTATTACGGTCGTTTGAAATGTGCGCATTATCGCATGTCGTCCTGTAGGATTTCCACAATTCGTCGTTACTAATAAACTCACGGGGTATTGCATTTGTTCGAAGAGCGGTAATAAATTCTTTACGCCCTATCGCTCTGAACTTTTTCCTCGACCGTGCAGCGTTATTCACGAGATCAATAATATTACCTCCACTTATCGGAACCCCGTATATATTAACCTGGCCATGCTGATCCCAGGTTATATTAGGCGGACAATGTGTAGGCTTTTGTATATATTCGAGCAGCGATTTTGTTCTACGCTTATACATTCCCGGCACACTATTGACAATATCATCAAACGACATCGCTTCCTCTGTTTTAACAGGAGTCTATTGGTTGGAGTGATCGACACTCACTTTCGTTGGCGTTAGCGTCTGAAAGAGATACCTTCGAAATAGCGGGAGGAATTGTTTCCATTTCTCCCGACCATCGGTACATTTATCCGAAAAAAGCACATTTGAAAGTTCAAGATCAAGACGGGAAATCGTATCACCCTGGGTTTTTATGCTCTCGACCGGTGCTTTAACAGCACTCTCGTGCGCGACACGTGGTGTAGACGCTGAATGTGCCGTGGATGATGCGATGCAATCACCACCGCCGCGCTGTTGATACGCTGCCTCATCGACCAATATCATTTTTTTCGCATGTTGCATGATAATTTTTAAGCATCTGTAGCCGCGCCGAATAATTTTCCGAGTAAGCTACCAATGACCGGTGCAAGCAAAAGCCCAAGAAACCCCCCGCACCCTTTTTTGAGGATGATTCGTTTCTTCGCTTTCCAACCGCTCCCTCGTTGATGCAGAGAGCGCTTAACCGATGATGCTAGGATCCGTAGAGTGTTTTTGTATTTTTTAAGGTGTTTCTTATCACTCGGTTTTATATTGACGACACCGCGTAAGATGTTCAGCGCGCATGCGCAGATACACTTGATGAGACTTTTATCAGCGGATTTAAGAAGTGCCTTACGCTCTCGAGCGTTTGCGGGGTACAAGGCGTGTAGAAGCGCGAGATAGCGTTTTGTAAACGGGGTATGCGATTTTTTAGCAACCATCATGTTTCTTTGTGAGGGTACACGTATAATTCATACTTGATATTGCGTTCAGCGCGGTGCGAGATCCACTAATGCGTGTGTATTCCACCCATCCATGCTTATATACGCGAATGGTAGATCCGCGGGATGTGTTTCATATGTGGATGAGTCGACCAGCCGTCTATTTTTCGGCGTATACACTTTGCCACGCGTATCGTCAGGGAATATCCCGGTTCTAAAACGATAATTTTCCAGCGTTGATTGCTTGAGATCCAGGAGTACGTAACCGTGAGGCCGAGTCGTCGCATCGTGATATGCTTCGACGAGAAATTTAGGGTTTTCGGGGCAAATCTGTCTAGCGAGATGTTGTATTTGCGCGCGATCCCGGGGGTTTTTAAAAATGACGATGTAATTTGCATTTAAAGAAATGTCCCGTTGTCCGGACCCTTGGTGAAAAATATTCTGTGTCAAAAACATCACGCTGATATTTTTATGATGGCTACCCTTCGTGAAAAGGTCAACGATTACATGATTGGTTGGATGATTCAAGCATGAGATCGTCGATAATAATTAGTTTTTTACGGGTGTTATCATGTGAGTAGGTGCCCGGATGCGGTAGGCCTTCGTAAAATTCAATTTTCGGCAGTACGGAACTTCTTTGGCAACCGTCCTAAGCAAGACGCGTGTCAGCATCGAGAGTATCTCCGTAATGAAAGAAAATTATATCAAATATTGCGTCGCTCATAGCTGTGAGTTGGCGGAGAAACTGTCTGATAAACACCGTCTTACCACAACCAGTGGGGCCACATATTACCGACGTCCAGGGATGTTTCCACCGAACATCCATCCTCATGGTATAGTATGTGAAGCCACAAATGAAAAATTTCCACGTACACAGAGGTGTATAAGTTGAGCGGCGCGCGAGGCGATGTGAAAATGTGGGTTGCGCGTTTTATATGGTTGCTGCAGACGCACACAGTGCTTTAGGATGCTCATCAATATTCGCATGTATGCGTCGCCGGGGTGAATAGGAAAGTTTTGTTAAGAGGGTCTAAGAAATGAATGACAGCGTTTTTAGACTCACATAAAGATAATCGTATTTTTATTAAACGCACACCAACACCCACACACGCAATTCACATTATATATAGTTTTATTGTTTACACTTAAAGTTATACATAACTACTTATTATTTACAGCGGGTGTTACATGTTTTACTCCTTAAAACCGAATGGGTAGGATAGCCTACAGTTTATATGCCTGCGCTTGTGACACACAACATTACACGTTTGGCACTCCGTTACAGTGATCACATTGTGTAGATTTGTGCGGCGTATCGATCTAAATTTTAAATTTATCGAGGAATCGTTTAAATGGGGCAGTCTACTGGGGATTAGTCTACTGATTGCATTGAAATTTACATGCATAGAGTTCTCATAATTGAGCGTTAAATCTTTTACTTTGCAACACGGCGCTACAGTTACGTCAGGGTTTTCTTCAGTGACCACCGTATACCCGTAAAATTTAGGCCCCCCAGATACAAATGAATTGATGTACGCTGTTTTCCCGTGACACTCAAGCTCGTCAGTCATATCCCTGAGGAAATTACCGACAGGGGGAACCTACTCACCGTCACGTGTCGAAAAAATAACAGAGTCTGTGTCGTAGTACAAGACACGCCGATCGAGTTGTTCCAGATATTTGTACAATTCTAGACGCGCTTGAGCCGTTGTGTATGCAGCAATTACGACGCTTGTATGTGGACTCGTGCGACAAGCATCATCCACGTGTGACCATGTAGCATATAGTAACCAATCATTTACCGGCAATACACTGGTGACCTCTTTTTCGTCAACTGTTACGAGTTTGAGTAACTCCTCGCGGGATTTAATTATCATTGTTTGTGGTAAATTATCACGCTGACCCATTTTTCCCCAAAGCGTATTCAGCGCTAACTTTGCTGTCCCGCGGATACCAGGGTTGGTGACTATATTACCGCTCTCCAGTTTTATGCCCTCGACTTTCTCATACTCTTCCATATACATACTACGGGAAAGTTCATCTGTGCAATGGGCAGGCCAGCCGCTGGCCTCCTGTTTGATTTTTAAAAATTTATTCACGTAACCCGCGAAGAGCTCACCCTCACGAGTATTCTTATTGTATTTAGTTGTTTTATACAACCAGATGACGTGGATTTTCAAAATAACGTAGCCCATATCTATTGCTTTTTTAACCTCCTCCGCAACCCATGTGCCGGTGAAGGCCCGATCCTCGGAACGTTCATGGCTGCATCGCTGCTGAGACATCTCCTCCGCACATATTCGGCAGAGTGTGAAAAGAAGTTTCCCCCGCATACGTACAGGCAAGACCGAATGAAAAAGATTTTCTGGTGGAAGGAGTGTACATTTTATCATACCATGGATACCTGCTCCGAGCAATTCGCCGGGTGTCAAATTTTCGAACAACTTATCGCACTCGGTCCCTGTATATATCTCGGAGTGACCTATCAGAAAACAGCCTGTTTTACAAATATACGGGTACAACGAGCAGATGTCTATGTATGATATTTTCTCGCCCTGTGCAACGTCATACGAGGAGACCGTGTTACCCGTACGGCCACCGTAAAATCCATCACGTGGTCTTAAAACCTCGAGAGAGAGAGAGGCGTGGGTGCGTCTAAAAAATTCACGCAAAGCGCGAATGTTTTTTTTTCATGGCCGTGAAGTCGCATTCCCATATTTCACGAAGGAGGTAAGCCCCATAGGAAGATATTTTTTTCGACACGGCAAATGTCCTCTCGTATCGAGCCTCGAAGCTGTCACCCCCGTGATTAGGCTGCTTTGTTCGATTGGTGGTAAAACACTTCGGACAGCCGTGCCAATAACAGCCATGGAATTGAAACACATATTTTCTGTCCTCACGCTCTAAATACCCGTCGACGATGTGTCCTTCGGTTAAACGGTATTCACGCCCGTTTCCAGCGTGAATAATGGCTGTGTGAAACTCTGAATGCTCAAGCCAGAAAAGCCACTCCAGGGCTACCTGTGAATGTTGACCATTACGCGTATAACCCTGCGGCGGTATAAGACCCACAAGATTGGATTTTAAGAAATTACGACGGAAAACTTTGGAGCAGGCAGAGGCTATTGTTATGGATTCGGTGAAAGGGCATTCATCGCCGACTTCTAGAAAACTCTCCCGACACCGCCGGCGAGCCATTCGGAGACTATCTACATCTTTGATACAATTTTCAACGATTTCTTCTTTAAAATTGAATTCTCTGCCGTTATTGACCTCCTCGCTGCACCATTCGAAAAAGACTTTTCGCTCCTTACCGGGCATATCATTTGGCATATACTCATCGCTTGGGGGCAGGGGTCCTATGTAATCCTGTGTATCCACACGGTTGAACATATGTGGGAAATACCCTTTGGTCACTTTCTCCTCGAACCCAAATGTTTTCGGTAGTTCGCTCAAATGCATTTGAAAATAATTTAAACTATCGATAAACGTGGTTTAACCCACCCGTATGCACATAACAGAGGTTCCGGTGAGTAGGACATTGGGGAGTCTTACTCTACCGACACTCCTCTCTATAACATCACGCAATATGAACTGCGCATCGGAACGCTTTGCGTTGTGCGCTATGCATATGATGTGTATGAATTCTGTCTTAACGCGGATCGCCAAATGAACAAGGGACGACACTGGTGATTCGCGAAAAAAATATGTGTGTGCAGGTCGCACCTTTGGCAGTGCGGAGTACGAACATCTAGAAAATCGTGTTCCTTCAGACAGAATTCGCACACCTGTTGTGCTACGCAGAGAGTCACGATGGGCTCGCGTGCGTCAGGAGTGATGCTCTCGAAATATGCATTTTGTCGCGTTTCAAAGTCGTAAAATATGAAAAGCACACTTGGGTGCTTACCATCTGCGACCGTACCCAATACTAAATACCTTATGCCGTTGATGGTACATTGTCGCGGTCTCCTCCCTAGTCTTCGCTAAGATGCACTCCAAATCGGCGTACACGGTAAATGGGTGTCGCTCTTTCCGGTTGAAGTTCGTGAATTGGAGCCATTTGTTCGTTTCATTTGGGAGTCGGATGACACAATCATTCATCGCTTCACAATCAATCTCGTGCGATTTCACTTTACCCTCTGATGAGCAGTAATGCAAACACTTGCAAAAAATGGGGATTTTTTTCATTTAATTTGCCGAGCGTCTACGCATATTAGATATGTTAACTATTTACATACCCAGCGCATGTATATTTTTTATGACTGTTTCTGCTCAGTTGTCCGCTGACGACCCTCAACCGGTTCTTGACGCAAGCGAAATGTCCCACATTGTTGTTCTCAGTATCGCGATTATACAGCAAAGTCATATGCCTTTCCATCTTCCGCTGAGTCACTCGGATTGGAACAATGTCTTTTTTAGTGGTGGTGGTACATACATTAGTCGATAGATTGTTTTGAAGCTCAAATTTCTTGATTTGGTTCATTGTCATTGGGCATACGATGTCTCGTAGATTTAGCACTGTTAAATAAAGTGGGTTATGATATTGGACGGTCATTGTGTCGTTCGGTGGGATGTAGAGCCGAGACCACAGATCATGCAAAACACGCATTGTCATTAGATTTTATATTGACAGCTGCACGTTTCATAATTAATTTCCGTGGCAATTTCAAGTTTCAACCGGCGCGCATTGGATTATGATCGTTTACATTTATTGTAAGATTAAGTATTTTCTGGAGCGTCCAACCACTTTTACGGTCTTGAAATTCATTGAGCATGGTTAAGGTAGACTCCTGTCATGTCCTGAGGGCACGTGAGCATATATTAATCGCGGTTTCCTCTTTTTTGCCTACGCCTAGCGCAATAGCACGGAATGAGGGTGTCGAAGGGATAGTGCATGTAAGGGCAGGAGTAATGCAGTGATAGAAATACGGAATGACTCGGATAACTCAAATTTATAACAATTCGAGATTTATTAAAATTCACCAATCTGGTTAGATTGGAAATACAATTCGCTTACATTTGTTGATGCGCTGTGGATACAGTAGACGGTTTACGATGGGTCGAGTTCGGAGCCTCCGCAGGTAGGCCGGATTGCTTAATCGTGTACGCTTCGGTTACAGGGTTGGCGGAGCCGATGTTTTCACGTTGAAACAATTTTATTATAAGCGAGTTTTACCGCGAGTCGAATTTGGAATTAAATTATGGTTTACGCAATATAATGTGATATAAACGTTCAACGTAGACACTCGGAAAACTTCTTATAGACCGCGTTTTGATAGAGTACTGAAAGGAGACATAACAATTTTGAAGCTTAAGTTCGCGTTCGCTGTCTTGAGACACTTCTTGTAGTTGTTCTGATGAAGTTTGTGGGGAGACACTTTAAGATTTTGCTATCCTAGCTTATGACTTATTTTTTTATTGGTGGAAAGGATGTAGAAAATGTACTAGTGCATATGATTAATCAAGTTGGAAGGGGTGTCACGTCCTGAGGGGACGTGGGCATATATATGTGTGGTATCCCTTTTTCTTGCCTACGCCTAGCGTAATAGCACGGAATGAGGGTTAAAAAGAGAACGTGCTGGTGGAAGGGCGAATTTTATGGGACTCCGTGGATGATCCAATTATTGAAATAATGGTTGTGACACTTGTGATCCATTGACTCGTAATTTATTAAAATCAACCGTTTGGGTTAATTCTATTAATTTTAGGATACAAATCGGAAACAAAATATGAAAGTATGTTCGCTTACATTGGTGCGCCTCGGTGATGGCCCAGTCGCTTGGGTGTCGGTTAACGGTCGTAAAACTAAGAGCCTTGCGCCGGTGGGCCAAAAGCGCTCGCAGATGGTGTGTGTGTGTGAGTGAGACGGATACACATGTTCGATGACACAGAGTCTAATATTTGTGAATTTCACGAATCGAGAATGGATTTTACAATAAAATAATGCGCGGAATACAAAGCCAAGATTCTTATGATTATCGCGTAACTGTTACAGATGTTTTGAAGTACTAGATATTCTAAGTTTGAATTTTATGACAACGTTCGCGTTACAAGAAAATAACAAAGCATGACATGAGTAGAGGAACTAGGCCGGATCTAACCCAGGGATCTCAGGGGGAGCGGGGCGGAGGAGTCGAGCGCGGGGAAGCCGTGGCATGCACGGAGGAGGGGTGGGGGGGGGGGGGGTCCGGCATGTGGTAGCCGAGTGCGTGGCTGCGGTGGAGGGAAATGGAAGGGTATGGTGGCCGAGAGTGGGGGAAAAGGATCCAACACGCGGAAGCTGGAGGGGGGTGGGGGGCGAGGGAAGGGAGAGGGTTAATGAAACATACACATAACAAGCACTTTTTATTTTTAATTGTGCGTGTGCGTGCGTGCGTGTGTGTGTGTGTGTGTGTGTATGTGTGTGTGTGTGTGTGTGTTCGCGCATGCGTTACAAAATGAGTCTCTATTCACAACCCGTGTCACCAAACTGAAACAAACAAAAAAAAACATTTTTTTAATGTTAAGACATTTTTTTTACATGAACTTATTTCATTCTTACGATTCAATTCACAACACCCACAATGATTTTTGATCCCGTGCATCTCAAACACGCGGATTTCGGCATCGCTTGGAATAAAGGCTCTCTGCATTCTTTGCAATATCTGCCCTCAATGAATTTTAGTATTTCAACGGTGTGGACGCGGACCTCACGCATTTCCGTAAAGACGCCTCTTGCATTGGTGAATCACGATATGCACAGCGAAATATCCATGTGCACGCCTTCATAAGATAGATGGTGCACGCAAACTTTGTCCATATCGTTGAAACTATTTACGGCCACTCTATTTAAATAGTGTTCCGAGTATTCATAGTGTTCACCATCATCACTATCACTCGCATAATCCGAGTCATCCGAGATGACTTGATCGTCGTTGTCATCATAGTTGGCGTTGTCAACATCATCTTCGTCGTCAGCGTCGTCGTCGACGTCGTCCTCAATGGCGATGACCTCAGGCTCTTCATCTTCGATAACGATGACCTCGGGCTCATCATCATCGTCCGGTTCGGCAACTCCATTGTTGACGTCCATGCGGCGTTCACCACCGTCATTGATTTCAATGACGTCACTATCATAATAGTGATATTCAGCTAAATATACATCCTCAACCACGATCACTTCTTCTTCACTATCCGAAATCACGATTTCTTCAGCCATTTTAATCTTTCTCAAGCTATCTTGTCGATGTACAGTCAAAAGTGCACTCTCCTGAGGTTCGAGACTATAATGATGAAAACTGCTGCCCCAAATGCCCTTTTGGGGAAGTGCATATTTTCGAATCCCTATAGGTTTTTTCTAGTATGGTGGGGGTGCCTATCTGCTGTTCGATTTTTTCAAACATAGTTTTAGTACGATGGATGGAAAGCGCTTTCACACTTGAACATAGGCGAAATACGACAAAAAAACGTTGTCTCTTAAGAAGTTACGTAGAGGGCTAAGAAAAGGTCCATGAATTTATCCAGATGTTCTTTTTCTTCAACTATTTGGACGGAGGCTCATGTCCGAGACACTGTTATACACTGCAACGTTTCAACCACCTCGTTCGAAAGGGACAAATTTTACGCCTTTTTTTTCTTACGTCGAGCGCTAGGGACCGTCATGCTCTATCTCTTCGCATGTGCAACTCGAGCCTCATCATTCCATAGGTCCACACTTGAAAACACTTGAAAAAAATGCACTTCCATTTTACAGGGCTTTAGTTTTTCATCTTTGAATGATAATATATACAGAGAGTGCAACGTCAAACCTTGATGCCGACACTTGAGATCATGCAGGTCTGGACAAAATAGCCCTTTTTTCTTAGTTAGTTTTTTTTCTAAGTTAGGATTTTTTCTTTGTTAACACCACTCTCCAAGCTTTTAGAATTTTTTTTATTGCTCCGCTATTCAGAACATATATGATAACGGGGTGTTTATTTTGAAAAACTATAAACTTTCGGAGATCTATGGATAAAGACCTTTTTCAGGCTTCGACCGTGGACCACTTGAGCGCCGATGGAGAGCGCATGAATTTTTTTTTTTTTTCACTACACGCATTTCGACTGAGATGCTCTTTTATTTTTCCCGGCAATCCAATGCGATATTAGAAAATTCTCGTGGGTTGGTGATATTTTCCGAGATGGTAGGGAAAGACGAAAAATGTCTAAAGGGGAAAATCATTCTTAATGATCTGCTGCTGTCACGTCGTGACCAAATGCGTACAATGTATTTTTAAGCTTAATAGCGCGATAGCGGCATTTTCATTTTTCGACGGATTTAAATATTTTTCTTTAGAGTTAGGCCTACCACGGCGGAAATGTAGCCTATCCACGATAATATAACTAAGCGTTTCTCGTACCTTCCCACGCGAAAGCGTGGCGGTCTTAACGATATCGAGAACAAATATACAAGCGGGAAAAATTCGAACAGTCTTGTTATAATCCGAACAGAGTCCGAGTACATCGCAGAGTGTCCTTAAGACCAAAAATACACAAAGGAAACCTTCGGATTACAAGGATGACGAACACGTGAAGCGACACGCAAGAAATTCGTAATGATATCCGTAAAGACGTAAATATATAACGACGCAACGATGCCGAATGCCAACGATCATCCAAGAGCGGAAAAATGTCCAAATCCTTAAAATACACACTCGCTAGGACAAAATCCTCCGACCCAGGAAGTTGACCCGGCCATAAAACGGCGCTGGTATATCCCATGCGGACTCGCGGGCCTCGGTCAACAAGCCTTATCTCGAGCGTGCGTTCTTAGCGCCGACAAGGCCCCTTTTTCCTCTGTATTTTCCTGCGCTCCAGATAAGGAAGCGCAGCTCCAATTCCCGGAAATAGAGCGACGGTTGTGGCTATCGCAACCCACTCCTCGCTCCCACTCTCATTTCAACATTATACACATTTTCCACCAATCCAAAAGAATGCACCCCCAAATGTGCACTCTCCCAGGGGGCCATTCCCCCACTACCTCAGCATCCCAATTTTCCTACATCCTGGAAGAAGGAAATTATGAAGTCAGTCTCCCAACAACTTTCATCGGAATAAGTAGAACATCTGTCTCCTGACAGCAAACGCGAAACTTGAACTTCGAAATTGTTCCTCATAAAAACGCGAAACTTGAACTTCGCAATTGTTCCTCATAAAAACGCGAACTGTAAGAAATCATTTAACTGTCTACGTTGAATGTGTACGTGTGAAACTCGCGTGTGTGAAAATTTGTATCAACGTGTAATCTCAACATTGTCACGGAGCGTGCGCAACCGAGGGGTCCGACCTGTCTGCGGAGGCCCGAACCCAACCGCTGTAAACCGATTATCGTATCCACGACCCACCATAAATGTAAGCGAACCTCTATGTATTTTCTTGTTGACGGAATTAACTAAATTGGTTAATTTTAATAAATCCCAAATTGTTAATTATTTGTACAGATCAATTCATTTCTTAATCCAGTCACTGCGTCGCTCCCATCTTTGCATGCACCTTTCCCTTTTTCACCCTCATCCCGAGCTATTGCGTTAGGCGTAGGCTAAAAAGAGGGAACCGCGATAAAACATATGCCCACGTCCCCTCAGGACGTGACACTGCGCTCAAAAGTCTTCACACTTTGGATCGAGCAGTCAGTTAGTGAACATCATCTCTTTTGGGAAGCCTCGTTACATCAAATATGGAGGGCAACGCGGAGAAGTCAGAACAAATCTTGCACGACCAAGCCGCGCTCCTAAGTTTATTCGAAGATTTTGCTGTGTGGGAACAACGGTGCGTTAAGTTTATCGAAGAATTGGAATCGCAAAGCCGGATTAAGCGCCCGCGACAATCAATTGGACTCCAACAGTCATTGATAGCACAAATAGCGCGGCTGGAAGGGTTGAGGAATTCTGTGCGTAATCATTTAATACACACGGGTGCAGAACACGGTCATCATAGGCTAATCTGGCCAGAGATTGACACATCCTTCAATAGTCGAATATTGACCGGTTCCGTAATCGATCGCAACCACATCGAACCACGGAAATTTCTCAACGATGCTCGCGACCTAGTGCTTCAACATGTGCAAAATACTATCTGCAAACACAACAGTATTAAAGTTAGTACAGTGTTTAATGGTGAATTCGCGAGTGGTGATAACCATGCCAATAAAAGTATAAACACGCGAAACTGTGAACTATTTAACACAAGCGATTTGAATGAGTGGTACCAGCAACGCGTTATGGAGCCCACTTTAACCGCACTCGACGAATTTCAAAAACGAGATAGTGGCTGGGCTTTGCGGAAAATACTTAACCTCACGATAAATGTGAATAAGTATAACCCGATGCGTGCCGGCTGCACTACATCATTCCCGCGAGAAATAATGATGAAGCGGGCTGTGATTAATGTCAAATCGAAGGACAATGGATGTTTTGCATGGGCAGTTGTCGCTGCTCTATACCCAACTAAACGACACAGTGACCGTCCGTCATCTTACCCACATTACTCAAGCGTACTGAATCTACAGCACATTCAATTCCCGGTAACCATACACCAAATAAAAAAATTTGAGCTGCAAAACAATTGATCCATCAACGTGTACACCACCACCACCACCGCCAAAAAGGACATCGTTCCAAAACGCGTGACTCAAAATAATAAGGAAAAGCACATCAATTTGTTGTACACGCAAGACACTGAGGACAACAAGGTGGGGCATTTTACATGGATTAATAGCTTGTCGAGACTCGTAAACGCACAACTGAGCAAAAAGGAGCACAAAAAATATATATGTGATGGGTATGTAAAGTTAACATAAGTTATATTCCGTTGGCATGTACTAGATGGATTGAATGAAACAATGTTTTTTTGCAGGTGTTTGCATTACTTCGGATCCGAGGATAAATTGCAATCGCACGAGGTCGATTGTGGAGCAATAAACGACTGCGCGATCCGACTACCGAATGACACCAACAAGTGGCTCCCATTCACCAACTTTAGCCGGAAAGAGCGACATCCCTTCATTGTGTATGCCGATTTTGAGTGTGTTTTAGCAAAGACTGATGAGAAGAACCAAGCAAAAAATATGTATCAACACCATGAAGTGTTTAGTATCGGATATTACGTGTGTTGTTCGTACGATCAATCGCTCTCTACGTATCACCCGCGTCGCAGTGCTGATTGTGTCTCATGGTTTGTCGAAGAACTGAAAAGCGCATTGCGCATAAAAGAAATTTTCTGCGACAATGTCCCAATGATTTATCTGACACCGAGCGAGTGGGCAAGTTTTTGCAAAGCGACCCAATATCATATATGCAGGAAACCATTCGCCCAAGACGATATACGCGTTCGAGATCATTGCCATCTGACTGGACGCTATAGAGGCCCTGCTCATTCTAATTCCAATTTAAACTACAAACAGTCATTCTTCGTTCCAGTAGTTTTTCACAATTTATCGGGTTACGATGCACATTTTATCATCAAGGAAGTAGCCACAGCGTTCGAAGGAAAGACCGATGTGCTTCCAATCACAAAAGAGAAATACATTCCCTTCACGAAGCATATTCAAATCACAGACGATTCTAAACAGAAAATCCAATTGGGCTTCATCGATTCATACAAATTCCTCAATACCAGTCTCGACAAATTAGCCTCATTTTTGACCGAGGACAATCTCAAAATTTTACGCATGCAATTTTCAACTTTATCGATGGACAATTTCAATTTGCTGACGCGAAAAGGGGTCTTCCCTTATGAGTATATTGACAACGTGAGCAGGTTGGACGACACTTGCTTACCACCACGTACCGCATTTTATAGTTCCCTGACAGATGCTACAGTATGCGAGAGCGAGTACGCACATGCGGAGAACATTTGGGAGCGGTTCTCCATTCGAACGCTGGGTGAATATAGCGATTTATACTTGAAGACAGATGTCTTATTATTAGCAGACATTTTCGAAAACTTTTGGAATACGTGCATTGAGCGTTATGGACTAGATCCCGCGTATTATTACACGGTGCCCGGGTATACCTGGGATGCGACGTTAAAACACTCGAACGTCAAGTTTGAATTACTAACGGACATCGACATGGTTTTATTCGTTGAGCGGGGTATACAAGGTGGTCTTAGTCAATGCTCAAACCGATATGCACATGCTAATAATAAGTATATGAAGTCATTTGATCCATCGAAAGCATCGTTATACTTGATGTATTTTGATGTCAACAATTTGTATGGATGGGCAATGTGTCAAACTCTGCCATATGCAGATTTTCGATGGGTCAACGACGTGTCCATGTTTGATCCATTATCCATCGCGCTAGATTCACCTACAGGCTACATCCTTGAGGTCGACTTGGAATATCCCCAATCTCTACATGATACGCACAAAGACCCACCGTTTTGCCCAATACACGAAAAACCACCGGGTACGCAGCAGGAAAAGCTGCTAGCAACCGTCTGCGATAGAAAACGCTACATCATACACTACAGAAATTTACAACAATGTTTACGTTATGGACTTACCTCACAAAAATCCATAGGTTATTACAATTCACACAATCTCCATGGCTACGTTCATATACCGAGTTAAATACTCAGTTTCGAACGCAGGCCTAAAACGATTTTGAAAAGAATTTATTCAAATTGATGAATAATGCGGTGTTTGGCAAAACGATGGAGAATGTGCGCAATCATGTAGATGTAAAGCTTTTGACAAAATGGGAGGGCAGGTATGGCGCGGAGGCAATGATTGCGAAGCCAAACTTGCACAGCCGAAGCGTTTTATCCCGAAAACCTCGTTGCCGTAGAATTGCGCAATCTCGAGGTGAAGTTGAACAAGCCGATATATGTAAGTATGTGCATACTCGACATATCCAAAACGTGCTTGTATGGATTTCATCACGAGTATTTGGTACCATTGTATCCGAATAAATGTGAAGTGATGTATACCGATACAGATAGCCTCATATATGCCATTGAGAGCGAATATGTATATGCAGACATGAAGTGCGACATTGAGAAATTTGATACGAGCGACTATTCAGCGGACAATAGGTATGATATGCCGCTTGTCAACAAGAAGGTACCCGGTCTCATGAAAGACGAATGCAATGGTGCAATTATGACCGAGTTCATTGGACTTTGATCGAAAATGTATGCGACACGTGTCGAGGGTAAGAAGGATACTAAAAAAGTGAAAGGTGTCGAGAGCAGTGTTGTGGCTAGGACAATCACGTTTGACGATTATGCCCGATGCTTGAAGGAAGACATTGAAATGATGCGTAGTCAAACGTGTATTCGATCGAAGTTGCACAAGGTCTACACCATTCGTGAGACGAAAATCGCTCCAAGTCCTCATGATGATAAGCGGTATATCGTACCTGGGACCTCTGAAACCCTGCCATGGGGACATTACAGCATACCGTTGTAAAAAACTATCATGCACATAAACTCGACGAAAATTGTATACATTTTTGTAAATACTTTATGTATAAAACTTGTGAAAATTGTGTATATTTTTGTAAATATTAACTCGATGTAAAACTTGTTTTTTGTAAATATTTGATTTTGTAAAAATGGTCTTTTGTAAGTAAAAAAAACGGCTTTTGTAATCCATGTGTACCCATTATTTCCCGCATACACTTTTCGTGAGTGGGGGGGGGGGGGGGGGGGGGAAGGTATTAGAGGGCGAGAAAACGCCTGCTGTGGCGTACCACGTTGACGGGTAGAAAGAGAGTCATAAGAGTCTAAATGTTTTTGGCCTCGTTTATTGTCGACTACAAATCAGATTTACTTATCCAACTATTGTGGGTATTGTCGAAACCCAGCCATTTTACAAACATTCGATGACCGCGCTTCTTTAAAAAAATTTCTATGAGATAGATATCGGGGTACATGACATGGAGAAGCTCTTGTTCGTAGAAACCATCGGCGATGGGTTCATCTTTATGGTCCTTCAAACGATACGTCACTGGATGCGTTTTCATCATACGGGATACCGTAAATATTTCCGTTGTCCAATTTGGCGAGTAAACCCTTTTCGAACACACTCTTAAATTTGCTCATTCTCACTTTATCGTCAATGGTGAATTTCGATGGTGTTTTTATTAGCGGCTGAGTCTTATTGAAAACTTGCCGCAATATTTCCTTCTCATTCTCCGCATTTACTTTTCGCGGTTTCATCTTAATGGTGCGGTGTACAGAATCATTATACTCGGCTACTAGCTTATCGAGAATATCGATCCACGTATAATTATCACGAAGACTAAATTGCATCCACATCTCATTTTTCAATGTACGATTGAAACGCTCGCATATGGATGCCTTTAAATTTCTGTATGTAGAATACATGTGAATATTGTACTTTTTCATTAGGGATTTAAAGTGACAAATGTAAAGTTCTTTTCCCTCGTCGACGTGCAAGTGCTGTGATATGCGTCCCTTAACGAGTGTCGACTTCATTGCGGCTTCTGCATCTTTAGCACTCTTACTCAGCATTGGTACGGCCCAGGCGAATTTTGAGAAAGTATCGATGACGGTGAGGAGGAATTTATGTTTGGTGTTTTGATGTGCGTACGATGGCATATCGACGAGATCAGCTTGCCAGGTTTCGTCCAAACCACGGATGTCCACATGTCGACGTGGATAGTTTCGCCGTGCAGGCTTATGCAGTTCCCGCACGAGAGCATTCTTTTTCTCGTTCATTTTCCAGTCCACGCAGTCACGAATCCAGTTCAGCAATGTGTGAATTACGAATCACCAAATCTTGTAGAGTTTTGACCTCGGCCTCGAGTGTCTTTGCAATGTCTCTCATCGCAACTTCAAGTCTATTAACCAGCAACTGATTACTCTCATTTATTTTTGGCCGTATGTTCTTAACGATAGTTCGGGATCTTTTATGCAAAGCACCTAGCGTGATGGCATCGTCCTGTCTTTCCGGATTGGCAATGTTACACAAACGTTTCTGCCCCAAGTCGTAATGACCATCTGCGGTAGTTTTGAACCCAATCCCCGGTCTGCCTGGAGGTCCTTGCTGACTGAGAAGTAAACTCTTATTCAACTGGCGTCCAAACACATCGACACTCATGTTGAGAATGCCTGAAAATCCCGATATCGAGTTAATACATGATTTCAGCTTCACGCAATTCCTCGATAATCAATATAATTTCATTCGAATGTGCAGAGTTTCCGGCTGCTTGTGGTGCCAAAAGTAGACGAAGACGGTCTACCAGCTCATTGGGATTATCCCAATATACATAGTCCAATTGGGCGTTTTTTCTGGCCAGCTTATACGTTGGGATACCCTTTCCCACATGGTGATCGGCTATATTTGCAATATAAGTGTTGAATTTGTGACAGGTATTACGTCGTAGAGCCGCACTAGGCTTATAATTTTTTTTTGAGCATTCGTTGCAATGACAATTTTTTCATAGTTTTTCAAATCGTCCGGTGTGAGAGCTTCGACATTGGGCACTTTTTTAAACAGCAGGTCAGTTAATCCAACAGTTTTCGCATAATTCACATCTCCTACACGAATATGTTGAGAGTCGAAATTTATCGGAGAATCACAAATCATTAATCGGTTGTTTGAGAGATTCCGCACATCATATGATACATCCAGGCTTGCTTTTCTATTTGTTCGTAATAGCAGGAGATATTCGGTGATTAATTCATCGACATTTTGTGAGTCATCATCATCATCCTCATATATCAATTTGAAAGAATCTTGTGTTTCACTCTTGAAGGAATCGTGTGTCTCGTTCTTCAATTCATGTTTCACATTATTATCGCATTTCCTTCTTTATCGTCGGCTTTTTCATCCCTGTCTTCCTCCTTCGCCACCTCACCGTTTTTGTACGACACCAATTTCTCCAATAGTCTGATTATAGGCTTAAAGACATCTTGCATTCTCTGCTCATCACTCTCTTTGCCGATTTTCATAATTCGATGCTTTCGTCTGATTGCATCGCTCACCTTGGCAATTTCACGCAATACATCTTTTTCTCTCAACAGTTGTTCGCTCTTCATGTTGTCACTGTCGACGCGTGCACAACACTGCCTCTCGAACCACCAGCGACGAGTCATTTATCAATGGTGAGAAAATCATCAAAACCTTGCCTATATCGACCGTCGTTCATATTGCTATTGTAACGAGTCCCTTTCCACTACCTATTTTTTTCATCTCCTTTGCTCTTTGTACCTCTGACTCACGGGCCTGCGTGCCTAATTTATCGCTTCCTGCCCCGCGGCTCCGCTCGACGCCGCGCTCCATTCTCCCGAGTCCCGAAGTGCATTTATTGTCGCCTGCATGGTAATCCCGCCAGCTGCGTGGCCTACGTGACTTTTCCCAAATTCCTTTCCCGCGACCCTTTTTATCGCTAGTTTCCCATGCACTCTGCACCTAACCAAACAACCGCCTTTCCCGGAATGCAGTCACACAACTCCGAAGTCCATTCTCCGCCGAAGGTTCCAGAGTCCTCTTCTAATCGCCCCGCCTAATCAGCCGCCTGCCTTTCCTGGAATTTAGTCACCCGTGTGCCTATTTTTCCCGCCGAACTTTCCAGACCCTTCCCAAATTCTTCCCCACCACGACCATTTTTCCCACCGTTCGACCCTTTAAAAACACCTCCCGCGATACACTCGCGGCATTCAATTCGTGACTCTGTCCCAGTGAAGAGCTGTTAACCTTCGTTGTTCAATTTCTGGTGTCAACCGCGTCTCTCGGGCCACGACCGCGCTTCGGAGCCGGACTGGCAGACCGTTTTGTAAACCGTGAAATAAAAAGGTTACCACAATTAAAACTCGTGTCATTTCTCGACATCACAAACTGGTGCTAAGTGTGGGGTGTGCCAGCCCAAAGTGTTAAAAGCTTGGACCGACCGACAACACCAAGAAGCATCAAGGACTCCAACAGCTCTGGACCACCAAGATAAAAAAATCGGTGAGTAACCAATTTACTCAATATCGCCTACCTATCGAAATCGCAGACGGACTCTGATACAAGCTCCGTAAACACCATGTCGCTCTCAAATGTAAACGAGACGCTCAAAAACGCGATAGGCAAAGTGTTCGACCGGCCGGGTGACAAAAACGGAGATGTGCGTGAAGAAACGGGACAATTTTCGCGACCGCCGAGTGTTTTATCGGACGAACAATTCGAGGAAATCACGCCTAAAGAGGCAATAGAACTAATAAAAGAATTCGACGGAAAAAATATCGGTGTCGAGGCGTTTATAGCATCAATCGAGGACGTGCGACCACAAGTGATGCGACAAGATTATCTCCGTCGGTTGATAATCGCAAAAAAAATCGTGGGTGACGCGGCGCGTGAAATTCAGGAGTACGAGGTCGACACGTACGACCGACTGTACGAGGGACTCCGCATCCTATTCGGGAATTTACAACCGGTCAGCGTCTTCCGCGATAAACGCTCGCGTACGTTCCAAGGGAGGAACGAAACCGTATCGAAATTCACGAACCGATTTCTGGAGGTCCAGAATCAAGTCTTGGCCGTGCTCGCAAACTCTACGCCAAATGAGAGTAAGCGGAAACTCATAATAGAATATGAGAGAGAGCAGGGCCTCGAACAGTACCTGCTAGGCCTCCGGAAAGAAATTTCCACCGAAGTGCGCGCACAGCGACCGGACAACATCCGAGCCGCCATCGCCAAGGCTCAAGCCGCAGAGGCTTATGACTACACGCGGGAAATGATGACCCGCAGCCTCAACATCGCCGACCGAAATCCCGGCAACGCCCCACGTCGACCGATGCCTCCGACTCCGAGACCAGGACCCTCACACTCATCCGGGACACCTCGACCACAGATTTCCTGCAACTACTGCAGAAGAATCGGGCACGTTGAACGAGATTGCCGCACCAAGATGGGTGACCTCCAAAATAGAGGCAACTCCGCCACCCAACAGTCGGGTTTTCGACGGGACCTGCCGCCACCTCGGCCCCCCTCTGCGAGTCAACCACCTACCTCCAGAGGAAATGACAGAAGTCGAAACGTCGGAGGGATCCCTCGCGTTAACACCGTTGGATGCGCGAAACGAGTTGTCAAACTCGCCATGCGGGACATCCGAGGACCAGGGAGATTTCTAATAGACACCGGAGCCGCTATCAGCCTCATCAAATTAGGAAACCTCAAAGGTACGTCCCTGGTCGACAAAAATGTGAACACAGAGTTCAAGATGGGCAACGATCTACACAGATCGTTGTTCGTAACGCAACAAGAATTCGAGGGCCGAAAACAAATATTCCACGTCATCCCTGATGATTTCCCATTGGAAGAGGACGGTCTGATTGGCGTCCCTTTTATGGAGAAATATCAGACGTACATCGGCATCGGGAAAGACAATTTCCTGCAATTTGACGGAAAACGACTGAATTTCGAACCTCTATCCGTCACGGTCCCGGCGAGATCCATCCACTTTATCTCCGTGCCAACAAACATCGCGAATGGACCAGCGATAACCAGCGAAGAAAATTCAGAATCCATAGTACCTTGCGTGTTCGAAGCCAAGGACTATGAAGCCCGAGTGCCCGTAATAAACGACTCGGAAGAACCGAAACGGTTTATCGTGGATCTACTGCGTGGGCTACCTTTCGAGGAACCTACCCCTTCATCGGCGGAGGCGCGCCAAGACGCACCGGCGGACGCATTGAGGATCCACCACATCCAAGAGCACAATTCGGCACATAGAATCCGAACGCTCAAAGAAAACGTGCGGCTACAGCACGTGCCACTCGAGCTAGCGGAACCGGTGTGGGACATCGTATTGTCCTTCCCCGACGTGTTCGCTTTACCTGGCGACCCACTGCCAGGCACGAAAGCGGTCAAACACCGCATTATAACCAGCGATGACGTTCCGATTAACGTCAAGCAGTACCGATACCCTCCGGCACACAAAGAGGAAATTGACCGTCAAGTCAACGACATGCTCGAACAGAAACTGATCGAGCCCAGCGACTCACCATACAACGCCCCACTCTGGGTAGTACCAAAAAAATCTGACGCATCCGGGAAAAAGAAGCGGAGGATCGTCATCGATTTCAGGAAGCTAAATGAGAAGACTTCTCACGACGCCTACCCTCTTCCGTGTATCGACGAAATCCTGGATCAACTGGGGCGAGCCAAATACTTCTCCGCCTTCGATCTCGCATCCGGATTTCACCAAATACCGATGGACGAACGAGATAAGCAAAAGACAGCCTTCTCGACGCCATCAGGACATTTTCATTACAACCGGATGCCTTTCGGACTTAAAAACGCACCTGCAACGTTCCAACGGATGATGAACAACGCACTGCGTGGACTGATTGGTAACACGTGTTTTGTTTATCTCGACGACATAATAATCTACGGCAACACATTTGAGGAACACAACAGGAAACTACTGGATGTGTTGAAGCGCCTGCGCGAAGCAGACTTAAAACTGCAACCAGACAAGTGCGAATTCCTCCGACCAGAACTGGAATTCCTGGGACACGTGATATCCGAAGAAGGGGTAAAGCCAAATCCAAAGAAAATCGAGGCCGTGACGAATTTCCCAACACCGAAAGAGCCGAAACATATAAAACAGTTTCTTGGACTCGCGGGGTATTATCGCAAGTTCATTAAGGATTTTAGTAGAATTGCGAAACCCTTAACCGAATTGTTGAAAAAAGATGCACCGTGGAACTGGAGTGAAAAGCAGGAACAGGCTTTTCAACTCCTACGTACCGCTCTGACGACCGCACCCGTCCTGCAATACCCGGATTTCACGAAAGAATTCGTACTGACCACCGACGCTAGCAACCACGCAATCGGTGCCGTCCTATCACAGGGACCGATCGGGAAGGACCGACCGGTTGCCTATGCCTCGCGCACTCTCAACAAGGCAGAGCAGCGCTACTCCACCACCGAGAGAGAGATGCTCGCGATTACCTGGGCAACAAAGCATTTCCGCCAGTACCTGTACGGAAAACAATTTAAAATCGTAACCGACCACAAGCCGCTGATTTGGATACTGAAGGCAACTGACCCTCCAACCAACAGCCGACTGATGCGTCTACGGATGAAAGTCGAAGAATACGAGTATGAGCCAATTTATAAAAAAGGCTCTCTCAACACGAACGCAGACGCTCTTTCTCGCATTTACGCCGTGACCACCCGAAGTCAACAGCGATCTCAAACGGAAGACAACACAGACGAAAAAGAAAACGTGGAGCACACGAACGACAACAACGACAATCCAGCGGAGGAGGAACAAGAAGAAGACTCAACAAGTGATCCACCACTGTACATCGAGTTCGAGCTGACCGGAAACGTTCCGGTAGTCCTCGAAATCAGTGAGGACGTTCCACCGAAGGACGTTCCCGCCATAAAAATAGTGGACGCCCCAAGCGACGCCGAGGATCAACTTTTCATCAATTTCTCCGAGGACGAAATCGACTGGTTCAACCGGATCACAGCCGCCTTAATGAAAGTGAAGACGACCACGAAAATTTGCCTCGGTTGTGATCACCTCCGCGCCCATCCGGGAATAAAGAACCGGATTAAACTGATGATTAATTTCATCTGGTCAACCAGAGAGGATCGCCCATTATTATACCTGTACGACAAGGATCTCCACGAGCCAGGTACAGAGGAAGAACGTCAACGCATTATTAAAGAACATCATGGGACGAAAGCCACTGGACACTTCGGGATAGCCAAGACTCTCGACCGCATCAAGGCCGTTGCTACGTGGCCGAATATGCAGCGAAACGTCGAAGACTACATCCGAAGATGCGACACCTGCCAAAAAATCAAGTTGGTGCGCGTGCGGCCTCAAGCCGAAGCCGTGATTACGGACACACCCGAACGACCGAACGACAAGATCGCATTGGACCTCGTGGGACCTATTCCCGAGTCTGCCGATGGGTACAAGTACATCATGTCAGTACAGGACCAGCTGACAAAATATATCACGTTGATCCCACTAAAGACGCAAGATGCACAAGCTACCGTAAATGCACTCGTCGAACATTTCATCTACATCCACGGCGCACCAAAGAAAATTCTCACCGACGGAGGTCGCAACTTCATCAGCCAGACGTTTAAACACTTGGAGAAACTCTTCAAAATCTCACACATGACCACGACTACGTTCCACCCGCAAAGCAACGGAAGTCTAGAGAGAGCCCACGGACCGATTAAGGAACAAATTAAGGCTCTCATTCACGACCACCGCGAAGATTGGGACAAGAAATTAAAATTCGTCTCCATGGCTTACAACACGGCGAAACAAGAAGGCATCGGACTCACACCTTTTGAGATGCAGTTCGGACGGAAACCGAACGTCCCGAACAGCATTCCCATTCATCGAACGAATACCACCATCGACGAATACTTCGAGGGACTACGCGCGGACCACGAACGAATTCTGAAGAAAGG
The DNA here is from genome assembly GCA_963210295.1 of Ophion ellenae. Classification (NCBI taxonomy): domain Eukaryota; kingdom Metazoa; phylum Arthropoda; class Insecta; order Hymenoptera; family Ichneumonidae; genus Ophion; species Ophion ellenae. Next base: position 16,512,135 of record OY723395.1, read on the forward strand.
ACGTGACCACCTGGTTGCAGCGAAGCAGCGTTACAAAGCCAACCAAGATGCTCACATCCATCGACCTGCTCCCATCTTCAACAAGGGTGACGAAGTTCTCGTTGCCCAGGAACGAGATAAATCCCCGCTGGCTCCAAAGTGGGAAGGCCCCGCGATAATACTCGAACGGACGTCCGATGTTAATTACGAGATTCTGCTTAGAAATAGAAAAAAATTAATCCATGTGAATAAGCTTAAGCCATATTTCAGAAACTAATTGCTTTTATGTTTAGGAACAAGATGTTGGCGTTTCTATTGTTGCTCGCGTCTACTTGCCTGGCCAATGAAGTTTTTCGAGTGGAGCCAATCTCTGGACCAGTCTATATGGAACATCTGGGCGACGTGGTAATGTTCCACAAGACCTGGACCGTAGTCAACTACGTCGACCTCACCGAGATCAACGTACAACAAGACCCTATTCGAAACCGCGTACGATGGACTGAAATACCTTGGTTATGCATGTATTTGTATTGTAGTTCTAATGTTAGCCCGTAAGATAGGTCTATGTACATGTCTAGGTAATCTGATAATGAGATTTTTCGCCTGTACATTCTCACCCTGCATTAATGTGTACAACAATTGTTTCCACACGAACACCACCGATCACGTCAACTACGAGTCCCGCTATCCGCCAGATGAACTCATAGCTTTAGCCAATTTAAGTCGACCTCTCGATACCCGTTCAACTGTAAGATACTCCACTAGACGTAATCCGCACTATCCTAAGGCGTAGAAAATCCATTTACCGCTATATGGATTTTCTAAAATAAGGGGGGAGGTGTAACGAGTCCCTTTCCACTACCTATTTTTTTCATCTCCTTTGCTCTCTGTACCTCTGACTCACGGGCCTGCGTGCCTAATTTATCGCTTCCTGCCCCGCGGCTCCGCTCGACGCCGCGCTCCATTCTCCCGAGTCCCGAAGTGCATTTATTGTCGCCTGCATGGTAATCCCGCCAGCTGCGTGGCCTACGTGACTTTTCCCAAATTCCTTTCCCGCGACCCTTTTTATCGCTAGTTTCCCATGCACTCTGCACCTAACCAAACAACCGCCTTTCCCGGAATGCAGTCACACAACTCCAAAGTCCATTCTCCGCCGAAGGTTCCAGAGTCCTCTTCTAATCGCCCCGCCTAATCAGCCGCCTGCCTTTCCTGGAATTTAGTCACCCGTGTGCCTATTTTTCCCGCCGAACTTTCCAGACCCTTCCCAAATTCTTCCCCACCACGACCATTTTTCCCACCGTTCGACCCTTTAAAAACACCTCCCGCGATACACTCGCGGCATTCAATTCGTGACTCTGTCCCAGTGAAGAGCTGTTAACCTTCGTTGTTCAATTTCTGGTGTCAACCGCGTCTCTCGGGCCACGACCGCGCTTCGGAGCCGGACTGGCAGACCGTTTTGTAAACCGTGAAATGAAAAGGTTACCACAATTAAAATTCGTGTCATTTCTCGACATCACACTATCTTTGTCGATCGTGATTAATGCATACTTGTCGGAATTCCAGCATTTCATGCACATGATTTTGAAGCACGTATAAGTCATGTCCGTATTAACGTGATCGTTGAACACATGTTTGAGATTCATATCATCCTGCTTGAAAAGCACCACGAAATCTGCATTATCTCTCACGAGATGTTTGGGGATACGAGTGTACGTCTGACAAAGATAAAAACTGTCTACAATCTCATGTTTTCGCATGGAAAAGAATGCTCTAACATTATCCTGCTTTTCGCACGCAATATCATCAAAGATGAATATAGAGTTGGACCGTGCATCACTTGGTGCAATCACTTGTTCATGCTCATTAAATGGATTATATGTAACTCCACGCAGAGGTTCAAGTAATTGTTCGAGCAACTTGTACTTTGGTTGCTTCAGCGACTTGGAATACAAAAAAATGTTCCCAAATCTCAAGCCATTGGGATGGATGATGAGAGTGAGCAAAGCATTGGTTTTTCCACAATTTGATGGACCACAAAACACCGCACGTATGCTATCCAGCAATAACTGTCCATGACGCTTTTGTCTCTTCTCCCGGCCATCTTCGACAAATTCATCGAAATTTATCACGGGAAGACTACCTCCGCGAGTTTGCTTCTTGGATGTCATCTCGCACACGACTAACGGAAAAATCATATGAATAGAATTTTTATAAGGATTCGCCGTCAGTCGAGTATTGTCTTTAGACATGATCGTTCACAGCTGTAAAGGTGTCGTCAATCGCCTAATCAACAAACTACCCGTTGAATTGCATCTGCCTAGTTATCAATATTGCAGACCAGGCACAAAGTTGGCCAAGCGCAGATCTATAAGCTATACCGCACGGCAATTGGAAGCCAATAAAAGACACGAATCTGACCTTCCAGTAGCCATTCTTAAAGTAAACGCCCTGCGCGTCGAGGGCAACATTACCGCTGGTGCGTATGTTAACGTACAAAAAGTACACACAATTCATGAATTTTTCCCATCCGTGCCACCGGGCTATAAGATCATTGAAGTTCCATCACACGTCATTTATCTACCAATCACAAATCGGACAATTGACTCGATACAGCTTCGAATAGTGGATCAGGACGGCGATTTGGTAAATTTCCGCGGTGAAGTGATCACCATACGCCTGCATATAAAGTCGTGATGGGTATAGCTTTCAATAGATCCACTAATAACAATAAACGACCATGGATAAAACCAGTCAGTCGTCGACCAGCACCCAAAGTGCTAACATCGCAAAACGTCCTACTCTTGAAGAATTTGGGTCTCAGAGTTCGTGGCGAAGGTGCATAAAAAATTATTTAGTCCGTGCTCTGTGCATCTGCTGCGTGCAATGGAAGAAGAAATTGTAAACATTCAGGCACCCGCGGTCTTTAATGAATCCATCATCCATTGTGAGATCCACGCTCATCATCCATATGCATCATCAACCTTCAATAACAGCGATCAAATTCGTATTGCCATCCAGCATCAAGACCTGTCCATCCTGCCAAGCAAGAGTTCGCTACATATATGTGGGAAATTATCTAAGCATGATGGGATGCCAACCACTGTCACAAGTCTCATCAACAACGCCATTTGTCATTTGTTTGAGGAAGTGCGATATGAGCTGAATGCCATAGAAATCGATCGTAATAAGAATGTCGGTATTACGAGTACAGTGAAGGGATATTCACCGCTGAGTCCGGCCGAGAGCTCTATGCTTGAGAACACGGGATGGCTCGATGTCGAAGAGACGAAGCAGATTGTCGATGCATCGGGAAATTTTGATGTGTGCATACCGTTCAACATGCTTCTTGGATTTGCCGAGGATTATCGAAAGATTGTCGTAAATGCCAAGCGCGAGCTGATTCTAACGAGATCAAAGACCGAAGATAATGCTATTCTACAAACAGCCCCTGAAGACTACAAACTCGCGCTGCATAAAATAGAATGGCTTATACCGTATGTAACAGTCTCGGACTGATGAATAATTCAGCTTTTAAAGTTTCTCGCCAAAGATGCACCAATTTCTATGAGTTTTCGAACATAGGAATTGTATTGTAATGAGGTCCTCTATATTTTTTCCTTGGTCGTTCTTTTCCCTATTTTCTTCCTACGATCCATACTACTGATACAAATGTGTAAGTGGCCCTTCGTAGTACCTACATTTCGAATATCACGCATGACTTTCGACACTCTTGGGAAACTTATGACGAAGGCCCTCCTTGATCTTCATGAGCGACACTTTCACGTCCGGCCAGTCGTATTAGGAACGCCTTGACTTTTCATTCGGCAATATGCTTTCTCAAGTTCTTATGAAACCGATGGCCAACGTTTCTAACGTCACGTAGGCCCTTCCTCCCACCATATCGATTTCCCAAACTCCATCACTATAAATTACCTTCGTTCTAAGCTAAGTGAGGCAGAAGTCTCCGAATACTGTACAACGCTGAATCTCTGTCCATCAATTATCTGAATAAATCCGTCTCAAGTAGCTCAATCCGTGTTAACCGAGTTATTCTGTCCTACGACCGAGTTCTGGAGCGAGTCAGCCACTCCTTTCCTCAAAAATTATAATAAAAGTGACCATCCCGACATCACAATTGGTGCTAAGTGTGGGGTGTGCTGACTAATCAACGCTGGGAACATAGGACCGATTGACGACACTCCGAGTCTACGAGGGACGACGTTTTATACTGGATCTACGAAAGGAATCGGTGAGTAAAGACTCATTTACTCATTATCGCGAGCCGCAAATTATAACTACCGATTCCGAAACTGACTCAGTGGATCAAACCGAAATGTCGTTGTCTAACGTAAACGCAGCCATCAAAACGGCGTTCAGCCGAATAAAAGACTCAGATTCACAAACCGAAATGGAAGATAACGCTTCGCGCATTACGCACGCGTTACCGGAAGATTCTTTTGAAGAGCTAACACCGAAGGAAGCGCTAGAACTAATCCGTGAATTCGATGGTAAATCTCTGGGGGTCAAAACTTTCATTACGTCAATTGAAGATGTAAGACCACAAGTGAGCCGATCAGATTACCTTCGTCGATTAATAATCACAAAAAAAATTATCGGAGACGCGGCAAGAGAAATTCAAGAGTACGAAACAAACACGTACGAACAGCTCTATGAATGCTTACGGATCCTCTTCGGAACCTTACAACCGGTCAGCGTTTGGAGAGACAAAAGATCGCGAATGTTTCAACAAAAAACCGAAAGTGTTTCGAGATTTACGGATAGATTTTAAGAAGTACAAAATCAACTCCTTTCCGTATTAGCTAATTCAATTCCAGATGAAACACAAAGACGATTCATTATGGAATACGAACGCCAACAAGGGCTCGACCAATATCTGTTGGGGCTAAAAAAAGAGATTTCCACTGAAGTATGGGCTCAAAAACCGGAGAATATTCGAATGGCAATAGCTCGGGCACAAGCGGCAGAAGCCTACGACTACACAAGAGAGATGATGACGCGCAAAATAAACATTACTGAAAAGAATAAAGGTAGCTCAGAAATCCGCAAGCCGCCCCATCATAAATCTTTCGGGACTCCCTCAGCGGCACCGTTCTCTTCGATAATATGCCGATATTGCAATCGCATGGGTCACTCCGAACGTGACTGTGGCAAGAAAGCATATGACTCACAAACCCCCAACAGGAACGTACCACAACAATCGGGTTTTCACAACGGGCAGTCTCACAATCACCGACCAACGCGAACAACAGTCAATCATATACCGGAAGAAGAATCAATCACTACGATACAAGAAACATCCCCCGAGTCAATGCCATCGGATCCGCTAAACGAGTGGTCAAACCCACACGAACAGCTAGCAGAATAGGCTGTTTTCTTCTCGATACCGGATCAGCCATAAATCTCATAAAAATCAACATGTTAACGGAGGGGTCGCAGATAAATCGGAACATTAAAACACCGTTCTCCATGGACAATGAACAACATGAATCCTTATTTGCTGCTAAACAGGATTTTCAAGGAAAGAGTCACATCTTCCACGTCGTTCCGAATGACTTTCTCTTGGAAGAAGATAGATTGATTGGTATTCCATTTATGGAAAAATATCAGACAAATATTGGTATCGAAAGAGAAAACTATTTAATGTTCGAAGACAAGCGTTTTGAATTTGAGAAGATGTCGGTCACGATTCCGCCACGAACCATTTACTTTATTAAAATTCGCACGAATATCGAAAATGGAGCAGCCGTCATGGACGAAGATAACCCAAAAACCGTAGTACCTTGCGTTTTCGAAGCCAAGGACTATGAAGCCCGAGTACCAGTTATGAATGACTCGGAAGAACCTATAACGGTTACAATTGACCAGCTGCACGGTACCCCTATTAAGGAAATCGCCTGTCTACCTGAGGAGGAGCGCCAAGACGCACCGAAGGATGCAGCCCGGGTCAACGCTATAAGAAGTACGAACTCCGCCGAACGCATCCGAGTGTTGAAGGAAAACGTTCGACTCGAACACATCTCACCAGATCAAGCAGAAAAGGTCTGGGATATCATCAGCAGTTTTCCAGATGTATTTGCCTTACCTGGAGACCCACTGCCAGGTACAAAGACAGTAAAGCATCGCATAACCACCTGCGACGATACACCTGTGAACACGAAACAGTACAGATACCCGCCAGTTCATAAGGAAGAGATCGACAGGCAGGTAAATGAAATGCTGGAAAAGAAGTTAATCGAGCCGAGTGACTCGCCGTACAATTCACCAATCTGGGTTGTACCGAAGAAGTTGGATGAATCAGGGAAACAGAAATGGAGGATCATGATTGATTTTCGAAAATTGAACGAAAAAACCACCCACGATGCCTATCCTCTCCCATGCATCGACAAAATATTGGATCAGTTGGGTCGAGCGAAATATTTCTCCGCATTCGATCTAGCCTCAGGATTCCACCAAATCCCAGTGGACGAGCAAGACAAACACAAAACGGCGTTCTCCACACAATCAGGCCACTACCATTACAACAGGATGCCGTTTGGGTTAAAGAACGCGCCTGCAACGTTCTATCGCATGATGAATAACGCGTTGCGAGGGCTAATCGGAAGCACATGCTTTGTATATCTAGACGACATAATAATCTATGGGCAAACACTTGACGAACATAATAAAAAATTAATTGACGTATTGACTCGTCTTCGCGAATCGGACTTAAAATTACAGCCCGATAAGTGCGAATTTCTACGACTAGAACTAGAATTTTTGGGACACGTAATTTCGGAGGAAGGAATAAAACCAAATCCGAAAAAACTGAAGCAGTGCAAAACTTTCCCAGGCCAACCGATCAAAAACAAATTAAGCAATTTCTTGGACTGGCTAGGTATGACCGAAAGTTCATTAAGGTTTTAGCAAGATAGCTAAACCGTTTACGGAACGTTTAAAAAAAGAAACAGCATGGTCATGGATAGACAAGCAAGAGCAATCGTTCAATTTAATTCGAACAGCATTGACACCATCACCAGTTCTACAATATCCTGACTTCAAGGAATCTTTCACCCTGACCACCGACGCTAGCAACCATGCGATAGGCGCTGTGCTATCTCAAGGATCCCTCGGGAAGGATCGCCCCGTTGCCTACGCATCACGCACTCTCAACAAGGCAGAACAACGCTACTCCACGACCGAGAAAGAAATATTGGCAATAGCCTGGGCCGTAAAACACTTTCGACAATATTTGTATGGGAAGAAATTTCAAATCATTACGGATCATAAGCCACTAATATGGATCCTCAAAACTTCAAACCCTCCAACAAATAGTCGCTTGATGAGACTCCGTCTACAACTCGAGGAGTATGAATACGAGGCAAATGATAAGAAAGGAACGTTAAATACTAACGCTGACGCATTATCACGGATTTACCCGGTAACTACGCGTCAGGCAAAACGCAATGACTTCCCAGAAAAAGAACCAGAAAATCAAGAAGAAATCCTCACCGAAGAAGAAGTTGACGACATAGAAGAACCTAGCAACCCAATGGAAATGACTAATGATCAAGGGACAGAAATTGAAAATCTCCCTCTCTACATCGAATTTGAATTATCAAAAGAAAATCCACAAGTTACTCAAATCTTAGAAGAGATACCGCCCAGGAATATACCGAGAATCAACATCACCGGTCAACCTGGAGACACTGAAGAAGAATTGCAGCTTGATTTTTCAACAGATGAAATAGAGTGGTATAACGCGTTAGTTGAAAAGCTATCAACGATCAATGAGTCAACGAAGATTTTCCTAGGGTGCAAACATCAAAGGGAAAATCCAATTACGAAAATGAGAATTAAACAAATGATCTCATTTATTTGGTCAAAGAGAATTGAACCACCGCTAGTTTACCTTTACGATAGGGAACTCTATGAGCCAGGTACAGAAGAAGAAAGAATGGAGATCATAAAACAACATCATGGGACAAACGCCACGGGACATTTTGGAGTAACAAAAACTCTTGACCGTGTAAAGGCTGTTGCTACCTGGCCCAACCTACAAAGGGACATTGAAGACTACATCCGTAAATGCGACACGCGCCAGAGGATCAAGCTCGTGCGAACACAACCACGAGCAGAAGCGATAATCACGGATACACCGAAGAAGCCAAATGAAAAAATTGCCTTGGATCATGTGGGGCCACTGCCTGAAACGTATGAAGGACACAAGTACATCCTCTCTGTATAAGATCAGCTGACGAAATATGTTACGCTGATCCTTTTAAAATCCCAGGACGCACAATCCACTGTAACAGCATTGGTTAACGATTTCATCTACATTCATGGAGCTCCAAAAATTATCTTAACCAATGGTGGACGAAACTTTATAAGCCAAACGTTCAAACACCTGGAAAAACTGTTCAAAATTTCACACATGACAACAACATTCCATCCTCAAAGCAATGGAAGCCTTGAACGAGCACATGGTTCAATTAAAGAGCAAACCAAAGCATTGATCTACGACAATTAAGAAGATTGGGATCAAAAATTGAAGTTTGTTTCCATGGCTTACAACACAGCGAAACATGAAGGAACAGGATTAACACCATTTGAAATGCAATTCGGGAGGAAACCTAACATCCCGAATAACCTTCCAGTTCAGAAGACGAACGTCACGATCGACCAATACTTCGAAGGACTGCGGGCTGATCATGAACGTATCGTAAAAAGAGGACGCGATAATTTAATCGCAGCTAAATAACGCTATAAGGCAGTCCAGGATGCTCGCATACACCGTCCCGTGCCCATTTTTGCAAAGAGCGACGAAGTCCTCGTTGCTCAAGAAAAAAACAAGACACCCCTTGCCCCGAAGTGGGAAGGACCAGCCATTATTTTGGAACAAACATCAGACGTCAACTACGAGATCTTGCTTAAAAATAGAAGAAAATTAATCCATGTTAACAAATTAAAAGCTTACCATAGAAACTAACAAAAGATTCTGTGCAGGCATTATGTTGCTGTTACTTCTTCCTCTCCTCGTAACGTGTGTTACATCCGACGAATTCAGGGTGGAACCATTCGAAGGCACCGTATATATGGAAAACGTGGGAACTACGTTGACATCACCGAAATAAATCTACACCGAGATGAGCTGGATATGGCTTCGATATCCTTGTCAAGAATTTGCAATCAAACCGACAAAAAGAACTTGCGCCGAATCAGCATCAATCGAAATCCTTCGACAAAGGTTAAATAGGATAGACTCAAGAAGATCTAGATTAATGAACATAATTGATTATAGACCCCGTCTCAAAAGAGGTGTTTTTAATTTTATCGGCGACATGAGTAAAATTTTGTTTGGAACTTTAGGGAATTCCGATGCTGAATATTATAACGATGAGATTGATAAACTTCATACTGACAATAAGAAAATGAGTACTTTAATTCAAAACCAAACGGCGATAGCTAAAGGCATGGCATCAACACTTTCCAAAGCTATGGAGGAATGGCGCATCGAAAATCAACAACTATTAAACTCTTATGGAAAACTAAATTTTGCAGTAGCTGATAATACTAGAGGTATAAAAATTAGCGCACAAGTAACTCTTCTAGAAACCCTTATAGATGAATACAGTGAATGTATCAACAATGTTTTGAATGCAGTAAACGATGGTAAAGAAGGGATAATCCATCCGCAAATTTTGAATCCTGCTGACTTGGTCAGAGCACTAAAAACAGTTCGAGAACAAGCCTCATCCATTAATACTCCACCCGTACCTCTAGAAGAATCGGCCTTTGCGACAATTATTGGAATTAGCGACGTAAGCGTCATGTTAAAGGATAATCGTTTTACTTATATAATTAAGGTACCAGTAATAGAAAACAATCTACGTGACGTTTTCCGTATTATCCCCATCCCTAAACAGAAGGGCACATCAACTACATTTTACTATGTGAATCCGCCGGATACGTTAATAATCATTAACGGAGCCAGGAAAATGTTTACTCCGAGCAATGAGGAAGACCTCGATCACTGTAAAGAAGTAGGACCAAGACGTTTATGCAAACGTAAGAATGCTGACTATTTTGTACGTGATCCTAATAGCTGTGAAGCGGCAATCCTACAAAAGCCGACAGACATATCCGACTCCCAATGTCAAGTACTGTACATAAATCTAATTAAGTCATTGTGGATTCAATTAAAATCCGGAATTTCTTGGATTGTGACATCCCCATACGAAGAAACTCTCCACGTAAGTTGTGATGATCACAAAACACACCAAGTAATGCTGCGGGGTACGAATAAAATAACGATAACGGGTAATTGCATCGGGCACACCGAACACATTTTCATAAGACCTAGTTACGACAAAAGAGTTATTCAAGCAACTGACATTATTCTCAATAAGACTCTTAGAGTTCCAAATCTCGAAGAAGTTCTTAGAAACCATTCAGTATCCTCGGACGATATTCAGTTAACGACCTTAGGACGACCTACGCACGTTGATCTGACTCAACTTAAGGCCCTTGGACAAACGTTAGATGAAATCTCAGAAGGAGCAGCAAAAATTGGACAACATAAACGAACTAAATCATTTATAGAAACTACCTGCGAAAGCATCAAGTACCTCGGATACGGTTGCACTGCAATTGTTTTCTTGTATTTCACGGTCAGGTGCGGATTATGTGGATGCTTATTTAATTTATTTACCAGAGCATTTAAAGCTCCTTGCTCTCCATGTGTCAACGTGTACAATAATTGTTTTCATCAAAACACCGAACATGTAGACTACAACGTTAATTACGATAGGGAAGAATGCGCTATGCTAGAAACGACCGGAAACCGCAATATAAGACATACTGTGAAACCAACAGGTCGTCGGCGATCTACCAGCCTCAAGGCTTAAAGAAAATTCATCTTGTTTTATGAATTTTCTTAAATAAGGGGGGAGGTGTAGTGAGGTCCTCTATTTTTTTTCCTTGGTAGTTCTTTTCCCTATTTTCTTCCTACGATCCATACTACTGATACATGTGTGTAAGTGGCCTTTAACAAAATTTATAGCGTCCGTGTACCAACATTTCGAATATCACGCATGACTTTCGACACTCTTGGGAAACTTATGACGAAGGCCCTCCTTGATCTTCATGAGCTACACTTTTACGTCCGGCCAGTCGTATTAGGAACGCCTTAACTTTTCATTCGGCAATATCCTTTCTTAAGTTCTTATGAAATCGATGGCCAACGTTTCTAACGTCACGTAGGCCCTTCCTCCCACCATCTCGATTTTCCCAAACTCCATCACTATAAATTACCTTCGTTCTAAGCTAAGTCAGGCAGAAGTCTCCGAATACTGTACAACGCTGAATCTCTGTCCATCAATTATCTGAATAAATCCGTCTCAAGTAGCTCAATCCGTGTTAACCAAGTTATTCCGTCCTACAACCGAGTTCTGAAGCGAGTCAGCCACTCCTTTCCTCAAAAATTATAATAAAAGTGACCATCCCGACATCACAGTATGCATATCCTTTGCTCCCTGCCACCTCTAAGCACGTGTGGTCTGTTAAAACCTCCAATCAGTTGGAGAAGCCACGATATGTCATACTCGCGCTGCAGACGGGGCGAAAAAATAAGAAAGCACAGAATGCGGGCCACTTTGATCATTGTAACATGAGCGATGTCAAGCTATACCTAAATTCACAATGTTACCCATATGGAAATTTTAATTTTAATTTCGATCAAAATCAGTATGCTTTATTCTACGAGATGTACACAAACTTTCAACTGATCTATTACAACAAAGAGGCTGAACCGTGGCTAAGCAGGATTGAATTTTTGGAAAAGGCCCCTCTCGTCGGCATTGACTGTTCGAAGCAAAACAATTCTCTCAAGTCGGGCCCCGTGGACGTGCGTCTTGAATTTGAATTAAATAACAATATTCCGCCACAAACCTCAGCATATTGCATGATCCTCCATGATCGTATTGTCGAGTACAATCCCATCAGTGGTGGGGTTAAAAAATTGGTATAAAATCATGCCAATGATCCGTGCCCACTTCATTTAACATGGAGCTTATCGTCGACGTGCAAGGGTTCAAGAGACCCGTCAACGAATTTGTCCTAAAGAAGATGTCCATCGTCAAACTCCATGAGAAGAACGCTGAACCGCTGACATTTTTCTTCGATGCACCATTCGCCTGGGACGCTTTATCGGCCAAGTACAAAATGACAAACAAGTGGCTGGAACGCAATTATCATGGAATACGATGGAAACACAGCGGTATACCATACGAGGCAGCTAGAACGACAATTCAAGGAATCTTGGAAGCAGCTCCTACGATCTATGCCAAGGGATTCGCGAAGTGCTCATGGCTATCGAGATTCACGGATTCAGCAACAAAAGTCATCGATCGGGAGACTCCGGACTGTCCATCGCTGCAGAAGTTGCCGCAAATCGCAAACGTTAAATGTCCCCATCATTCCTTCAATACAAAATACAATTGCGCCAAAGCGAATGTAAAGTCGTTGAAAAGCTGACTCTCTGTGTACGAAGCGTTGTGTGAGCGAGGGATTTTTTTTAAATGAATAAAAACATTTTGAATAAATATCGTTCTCCATTTATTTCCTATATCTACGGCGAATACAGTTTGGCGACAATTTTTTTTACATTATATTCGATGAAAAAGTTTTCTTTGTACATTTTTACATAGCACTAAGCGTTGAAAACTCTACGATGATGACTGTGATGCAAACAGTCGTTGCACTCTACGATGGAGACGATGCCAGCTGCCGCGGAACTCGTTGTTTCCACCGGGCCTTCACGAGCGTTCTTTTCCACCATACTCAGACTCAAGCGTCGAAAACTCTACGATGATGATGACTGTGATGCAAACAGTCCTTGCACTCTACAATGGTGATGATGCTGGCTACTGTTCAACTCTCTGTTTCCACCGGGCCTTCACGAGCGTTTTTTTCCACCATGCTTAGACTCGATGGAACTCGACGCTGTTGTATTTTCGACCAATGTACTTCATGTAGAGTTGACCATTGCGCGTTAGTTGCAGCATTCTCTCGAACATTTTCAGATCTTGATCAAATGCCTTCACCTGCCACGCTGGCAAGAAACAGCAAACTCTTTTGCAACGTCCACGATGTAGCGTTTCCAAACTTGGTCTGTACAGCCCTCATGTCCGTGATTTGATTATCAGAATGGACGTGGAGTTGTGACAGCTTCTTCGTTGGGAAGAATTCCGCCATCAGGCTGACTTTGTTGATATTTGAGAGATCCATTTTCACTCTTTTTCAAAGTTCTTTTCGGAGAAGTTGATGGTGCGGTGGAATAGTGCAGTCTGAGCTTGGTCCACGAAATCATAAGCTCCCGCTTGACCCCTCCACTCAGATTTTAAAAACTTCTCCCCACTTATCCAATCGTAGGCATGTGTAACAGGTTCAAACACATTCGAAGAACCCCGCACGTAGAGAATTTCCCTCCTCGCAACACTTTTCACAGTCCCGACGTTGGGGTGGGGGACCATCAATTCGATCCCTCATCTGTGGCGTATTATAATGCTCCATGCATGGAAGTTATGATATCACTTCACTATCGTTCCGATGATGCTCCGGCAAACGATCCCATAGTAAACAAATAAACTTACCCCAATACTTTAGGAGCAAGACCTTTGGAACCTCTTCGAGCTCGTTTTTGGTCACGTGCAGAGGGTGCTTCGCTGGATGCACTGCGTACATACTCGCACATGTGAACATCTTGACGTAATGTTGTGGAATGAAACCTCGACGGGTTGAAACTTGTTTTGGAATAACGCATGCAATCAATAAAGCATTTTATGGGCTTTGGAGGGCCACCGTTCATATGGGAATTATCGTTATCTCACTCCCGAAAATTTTCGTAGCCATAAATGGGAGTTTCCCACACACACACACACACACACACACACACACACACACACACACACACACACACACGCACACGCACACGCACACGCACACGCACACGCACACGCACACGCACACACACACACACACACACACACACGCACACACACACATGCACACATTTGTCTAAGTTGTTTTTTTAAATATATAAACTCCTGTGAATAGTCTAGACAAAAATGCTCCGCTTACATCTATAATGTTGATACTAAATTATCAGATTTTATGGGTTTTCAAGAACCCGCGACTCTATGATGCCCCCTCCCCCACAGAGTCTACAGCGGCTTCCCCCTCTCGCCCGCGGGTCCAGCTATCGCCTGGAAGACATCGTCACCAAAAACTAGCCTCCCCACTCTCTAACACCACCCCCTCCCCTTTCCCTCCGCCGTAACCCCGCACTTGGCTGCCGCATGCAGGATCCCCACGCCGCTCCGCCGTGCATACTCCGGCTTCCCCGCGCTCGACACCCCGCCCCGCTCCCCCCTGAGAGCCAGGGGTTAGAACCGGCCTAATTCCTCTACTGACATGATTCATGTGGTTGGCCGGAAGAAGGAAGCGAGTTGTCGGTGTATTATTGGGTAAGGGCGCATATAATCGAGATCAGCGCTGCATTTCCGAAAACACAGCGCAGCTTCTCTTATCGAGTATATGGGGACACCGAGGGGAGACAAATAGGGCCTTGTTCGTGACGGAATGCGTCACGCTAGAGAGAAGGAGCTAGTTGGCCAGCCTGGGAAACCGCGTGGCTTATGTCATCTAATTTTATTACTGCAAGAGTCAGAGCCTCTTCTTTTGGGAGAATATTGTGATGTAGGGATGGACACTTTTATTATAATTTTGGAGGAAAGGAGTGACTGACTCGCTCCAGAACTCGGTTGTAGGACGGAATAACTCGGTTAACTCGGATTGAGCTACTTGACACAGATTTATTCAAATAACTGACGGACAGAGATGCGGCGTTGTACAGTATTCGGAGATTTACTGACTATCTTAGCTTAGAACGAAGGTAACTTATAGTGATGGAGTGTGTGAAAATCAAGATGGTGGGAGGAAGGGCCTACGTGACGTTAGGAACGTTGGCCATCGGTTTCATGCGAACTTGAAAAACCATATTGGCGAATGAAAAGTTACGGCATTCCTAATACGGCTGGCCGGACGTTGTAAATTATGTGAAAGCGCCGCTCATGAAGATCCAGGCGCATCAAGGAGGGCCTTCGTCATAGGTTTTCCAAGAACTTGGAAAGCCATGCGTGGGAATGACATTCCAAATGTAGGTAGACGGATGCTATACATTTTGTGAAGGGCCACTTGCACAGATGTATCAGCAGTATGGATCATAGGAAGAAAATAGGGAGAAGAACGACCAAGGAAAAAATAGAAAGCCTCATTACACCTCCCCCCTTATTTAAGAAAATTCATAAAACTAGATGAATTTTCTTTTAGCCTTAAGGCCGGTGGATCGACGACGACCTGTTGGTTTCATATTATGTCTTACATTGCGGTTTCCGGTCATTTCTAACATAGCGCTTTCTTCCCTATCGTAATTGACGTTGGAGTCTACATGTTCGTTATTTGATGAAAACAATTATTGTTCACGTTGATACATGGGGAGCAGGTAACTTTAAATGTTTTGGTAAATAAATTAAATAAGCATCCACATAATCCGCAGCTCATCGTGAAATACAAGAAAACAATTGCAGTGTAAAGGTATCCAGTGGATTCACATAGTGAAATGTAGTTGAAGTACCCTTTTGTTTAGGGATGGGGATAATAGGAAAACGTCAAGTAGATTGTTTTCTATTACTGGCACCTTAATTATATAAGTAAAACGATTATCCTTTAACATGACGCTTACGTCGCTAATTCCAATAATTGTCGGAAAGGCAGATTCTTCTAGAGGTACGGGAGAAGTATCACTAGATGAGGCTTGCTCCCGTAATGGTTTTAGTGCTCTGACCTCGTCAGCAGTATTCAAAACTTGCGGATGGATTATCCGTTGTTTACCATCGATCACTGCATTTAAAACATTAATGATACATTCACTGTATTCGTCTATAAGGGTTTGTAGAAGAGTTGCTTGTGCGCTAATTTTTATATCTAGTATTATCAGCTACCGCAAAATTTAGTTTTCCATAAGAATTCGATGATTGTTGATTTTCAGCGCGTAATTCCTCCATAGCTTTGGAAAGTGTTGATGCCATGCCTTTAGCTATAGCTGTTTGGTTTTGAATTAAAATACTCATTTTTTTATTGTCAGTATGAAGGTTATCAATCTTATCGTTATAATATTTAGCATCGGAATTCCCTAAAGTTCCAAACAAAATTATACTAATGTCGCCGAAAAAATTGAAAACACCTCTTTTGAGACGAGGTCTATAATCAATTATGTTCATTAGTCTAGATCTTCTTGAGTCTATTCTATTTAACCTTTGTCGAAGGATTTCGTTTGATGCTGATTGGGCGCAAGTTCTTTTTGTCGGTTTGATTGCAAATTCTTGACAAGGATATCGAAGCCGTATCCAGGTCATCCCGGTGTAGATTTATTTCAGTGGTGTCGACGTAGTTGACTACTGTTCAGGTTTGATGGTAGATTACGGCACTTCGCAGGTTTTCCATATCTATGATGCCTTCGAGTGATTCTCCTCAATTCGCCGGATGTAACAAACGTTACAAGGAGAGGAAGAAGTAACAGCACCATAATGCCTGCACAGAATTTTTGATTAGTTTCTATGATAAGGTTTTAATTTGTTAACGTGGATTAATTTTCTTCTATTTTTAAGCAAGATCTCGTAGTTGACGTCTGATGTTTGTTCCAAAATAATGGCTGGTCCTTCCCACTTCGGGGCAAGGGGTGTCTTGTCTTTTTCTTGAGCAACGAGGACTTCGTCGCTCTTTGCAAAAATGGGCACGGGACGGTGTATGCGAGCATCCTGGACTGCCTTATAGCGTTATTTAGCTGTGATTAAATTATCGCGTCCTCTTTTTACGATACGTTCATGATCAGCCCGCAGTCCTTCGAAGTATTGGTCGATCGTGACGTTCGTCTTCTGAACTGGAAGGTTATTCGGGATGTTAGTGTCACGTCGGGAGGCACATTGAACTCTGAGGTGACCAAGGACTCCCACGGTCCCCTTCGAACCCACGTGCACCAAAATAAGCACGATAAGAATATTCTCATTCCTCGACATATTTTTAACACTCTACAGTTAAGATGCCGCTCATTAATAGAACCCGAGCGTCGCGCACTCTCTCCATGCGGCCTCCCTTTTTTGTCTATTCGACGACCGTATTGGACACTGGGAGCAACTTCTCGGAAAAGCCATAAAGCAAAAACACGTAACGCGCCTTCAGCGCAACGTCAGTCAGGCCCGGGAAGGTTTCCATCAATCCGGTCGTAAAATTAAGGAGTATCAAAAAGGGAGATGCATATCTAAAGGGTCACGTAGCACCTAACCACTACGCTTTCCCCGATAGAAACGAAGTCACGAAAATAGACTCGTGTGACTGCGGCATAAGAATCCGTAATTGCGTCCCCACGTTCTCTCTGATTACATACATGCAATATACAAATGAATCTCAGTAGGGCCCCGAAAACTCCCAAAAGGCCCGATCGTAAAATTAAGTAGCACAGGAAAAGAATTCGTGTGCGGAGAATGCAGATGCGCCCTCCTCCATGAAAACCTCCCACCAGAACCAGGTTCATGCGTTCGTTACGTATGATACTTCTATTTCCAAATCAAATGAGGTCAATGCTCCATCTCTCCCACTCTATGAATTCGGGAGATCAAGAAATCACATATAAAGGGAGCAACCCAGCACCTTGGTGTTCAGTACTTGGTAGTTAGTTGTTAGTAGTTAGTCTTCATAGTCAGTAGTCTTCAAGCACTTCAAGCATCAGAGCAGTTCGCTCATTCCAAAAAGCCTATCGCGCAGTCTATCGTTGTCGTCTATCAAGGACAAAATATCTCGAACCAGTATAATATCAAAAAAAATCAATTGTTTTCTAACTATCTCCAATCCTTGAAAATTGTACGCGGAATAGAATCAGTGTACTCGGAAACTGTACGCGTGCCACCGATACCATCTGCGACCGCCTCTGGCCCACTAGCGAAGGCCCTAAATTTTACGACCGACACCCGCTACCTGAACGACAGGGTTGACACCGAACGAAACCATCAATGTAAGCGAACCACATTTTTACACTCTTTGTACTCGAGCGTTTATAGAATTAGCCAAATTGGATGATTTAAATAAATCAACAGTTATTTAGAAACGAGTCATTTCCGAATAATCGGATTATTTCCATAAATTTCTTAAAAATCCTTCCTTCCTCCAGCACATCCTCTTTTTACCCTCATCCCGTGCTATTGCGCTAGGCGTAGGCAAGAAAGAGGGAACCACACGTTATATGCCCACGTCCCCTCCGGACGTGACATATTAATTTTTGGGGGCTCGTCCGGGATAATAAAAAGGGAATGTGCCTTTTCGATTTTACTCAATGGACAAAGAATCTACCTGCGAGTCATTAAATTTGAACATCAGTGAAGATCTATCAGATTCCGAATCTGCTCAAACCGAAAATACAGGCTACGCCTTGAGAGGATCGAATGCTAACTTATTTCCTGGTCTTGAACCTCCTAAAAGATCCGTCAAATCATTAGTATTACCCCCTAAAAAGAATCCAGATAACTCAGAAAATATGGCTCTAGCAACGAACCAATCTATTTCCCTTCAAACAGCCGTAGACTGTATCCCCGAATTCGATGGAAAAGACACCTCTTTGGCGGACTTCATCCGCGGGTGTGAAGATGCAAAAGACATGCTTCCACCTGAAGCCGAAAAACATTTAGTCAAATTAGCTAAAAACAAGTTAAAAGACCCTGCAAGAGAAACAATATATGGAGCAACATTTAAAACGATAAACGAACTCACAACCTTCCTAAAAAAAATATATACACCAAATAAATCGGAAATGCAATTATTAGGAGAACTCGGTACATTCTTACAGGCAAGCAACGAAAGTGTCGTAAGTTTCACCTCCAGAATTAGGAAAAAGGGCAGAGAGATAGTTGAGGCACGAAAATTAGCTAACAATGGGATAGAAGATCCCGTTTTTAGAGTCACAGTAGGCGATTACTGCCTAACGTGTTTTAAACGAGGGTTAAAGGTAGAAATTGAACAACGGCTTCCCCCGTGTAACACCATCGAAGACGCAATCGAACACGCGATAAGAATTGAACGCGAGGTTAATGCTCGGGAAGAATTACTAGCCTCTGCTAAAAAGGAAGAAGCAGTTCCATCACAAGTAGCTAAGTTCTGCAATATTTGTAAAAAGGACAATCATTTAACTGAAGCTTGTCGATTCAAATCTCTCACATGTCAGATTTGTAAAAATCAAGGCCATAGTGCCAACGAATGTCGAAGACTGCCAAACGAGCAAAGCTCTGTCTCATGTCAAATCTGTAAAAAACCTGGTCACACTGCAGATAGATGCTATAATAATCAAGGTTCCCGTTCCATAAATTGTCAATTGTGCCAAAAACCAGGGCACAATGCTGAAAAATGCAATTTTCAAAATAAATTCACAACTTTCGCAGCCAATTGGCAACGCCAGTCGGACAGTCCTCAGTGTCAAATTTGCAACAAAATTGGACATACTGCCAAGAAGTGCTTCCAGCTAAAAACCGAAGCGTCTAACTCTAACCCAAATGTCTGCCGGTATTGTAAAAGGGTAGGACACGTCATTGAAAATTGTCGTACTCGCGAATATTATAATTCACGAAATCAGCCGGGAAACGGCCCAAATCCCCCTCGGACGGACGCGCCGAGAGGGTCCGGGCTTCCAACGCGTCCGGTGACAACAGTCACGATGATTGCGCCAAACGAAGATATCCAACCTACACAATAGACTCAGAAAGATTTGATAAACTACCCTCGGTGTGTATCGGAGCACTACCGGAAGTGGGTAAAATATCGGTACTGTTAGACAGTGGCGCTATCCCAAATTTGATTAAAAAAAAATATGTAAAAAATTTGGCGGGTATCGACGAACAAGATATCATTAGATTAAAGGGAATATCCGAGCCTCCAGTCTTTGGATTAGGAAGCGTAATGCTGCGAGTATTCGGATTCGAGGCCTTATTCCATATTATACCCGATGAGGTAGGAATCCCACACCCCGGTTTATTAGGGACCCGTTACTTTTATCAAACAAAATCCAAAATAAATTTCGAGACAGAGTGTTTCGAATGTGGAAATAAGGCAGTGCCTTTCGAAAAAACGAACGAACCCGACGAGGTAATTGAAATCCCCGCGCGTTCGGAGGCGGCCTTCCATGTGAAAATCGAAAACCGCACGTTAAAGGAAGGTTATATCCCACCCTTAACCATCCATAAAGGTGTTTACGCTGGCGATTGCCTGGTAACGAATACTAACGGCAAGGCCCATTTAAAAATTTATAATACCACTAATGAGATCATAAGACTGCCCGTGCCAGTCATAAAATTACAAGAATTCACCACTGTCGAAGATTCGATTGAAGACGCAGATTGCATGACGATCTCTAGTCCTTGTCCGATCCCTCGTGATCCTCCTATCCCAAACGCCGATTGCAAGACAATCGCGCAAATCCAGAGCCCAAAAGAGGCCAATTTGAAATTAAAAAAAAATTCTCGTAGCGAGGAAAGGGCAAGAACTAGAATCAATGAAGTGTTGAAAATAAATCAATCAGCGACAAGTCCAAATTCTATTATCAATTCCAATTCAAGTCCTCGTGATCCTTCTATTTCAGTCGTAGATTGCAAGTCAACTACGCTATTCCAGGGCCCAAAAGTGGCCAATCCAAAAAATTCGACAGGAAAAGTCGAATCAAAACCCTGGTGCAGCTCCGATGAGGGCAATGATCAGGGAAAAATAAATAAAAATTCCAGTAGCGAGGAAACATCAAAAACAAAAAGGAAAATGAAAACAATCAAAAATCAAGAAAATATTCAAAATCAAAAACAAAAACAAAGACAAAATCAAAAACAAAATCAAAATCAACATCAAAAACAAAGTCCAAATCAAAATGAACATGAAAATCAAAATTTGAACATAAAAACAATTTTTGAAAAAGGCCTAAACGCCATTTCTATCTCTGAATCAACATCACACATAATTGAAGAAAATCCAGAACGTCCAGAAATCATTAAAAATCTCTTGCGTCTAGACCATTTGGGAGACGAAGAATTAAAACATGTTGAAGATATTATCGAAACTTATGCAGACCGGTTCCACATAAAGGATGAACCTCTGGGAGCTACCCATATACTCAAACACAAGATTCCGACAGTCGATGACCTTCCGATCAACACCAAGCAATATAGGTTTCCACAAGCCCTTAAAGGCGAAGTCCAGAATCAGGTAGACGAGCTGTTAAAATCCAACATCATAAATCACTCGGAATCCCCAAATAACAGTCCTGTTTGGATTGTACCCAAAAAACCGGACTCCAATGGCAACAAGCGTTGGAGGATGGTTATAGATTTTCGAGCCCTTAACGAAAAAACAATCGGCGATTCCTATCCACTACCGAATATTACTGACATCTTGGATCAATTGGGAAATGCAGCTTATTTTTCCATATTCGATTTAGCATCTGGCTTCCACCAGATAGAAATGAATCCTGCAGATAAACCAAAGACAGCCTTCTCCACGCCATACGGGCATTATGAGTTCGCTCGAATGCCGTTTGGGCTTAAAAACGCTCCGGCGACCTTCCAACGCTTAATGGACGTTGTCCTTAGCGGACTCCAAGGAGTATCCCTATTTGTCTATCTTGACGACATCGTCGTTTACGCAAAAGACTTAAAGGAACACGGCGACAAAATTCACAATTTAATGGAACGATTACGAAACGCTAATCTCAAATTGCAGCCGGACAAATGCGAATTTCTTAGGCCAGAAGTAACTTACCTCGGCCACATAATTGGAAAAGATGGATTAAAGCCAGATCCTAACAAATTAGCAGCAGTAAAAGAATTCCCTCTTCCAAAGAACGTTAAAAATATTCGCCAATTCTTAGGTCTGACTGGATATTACCGCAGATTCATTAAAGACTTCTCAAAAATCGCGAAGCCCTTAACTCATCTCTTAGAAGATAAAACCGAGTTTGTATGGACAACCGAAACGCAAACAGCCTTCGAAATTCTCAAAAATAAATTATGCGAAGCTCCTATCCTCCAGTACCCCGATTTCGACAAACCATTTATTATCACCACTGATGCTTCCGGATACGCTTTAGGCGGAGTCCTATCACAAGGCGAAATCGGAAAAGACAAACCCATAGCATACACGTCGCGTGTGTTACGCGGTGCAGCCCTTCGGTATGATACATACGAGAAGGAAGCTATGGCAATCGTTCACAGCGTAAAAGCCTTCCGACCTTACATTTATGGCAGAAGGTTCACTCTCGTTACAGATCACAAGCCCTTAGTTTGGTTTAGAACCGCTAAAGACGCTAACGCACGTGTGCTCAAATGGCGACTCAAGCTTTCCGAATACGATTATGAGGTCATCTACAAACCCGGTACACTTAATTCGAATGCCGATGCACTATCGCGAAACCCAATAGAGAAATTAGAAGACGTAAAAACGATAATCAATAGTCAAAAAGGTCAAGCTGAAAAATCAAAAGTCCCGATACAGGATTTCCTATATGATGTAGAAGAGATTGACAATAATAATAGAAAACCTGAAAACCCTACAACCTTCACGACTAAAGCCGAAATTCATCATATACCTTATGAAGAAAAAATTAACGTTGTTACTCGCTCGCAAGCAAAAAACAATATACCTCCGGAATTAGGGAAAACAACGCAACAGGAAAACGAAACATCGAGCGAAGAGACCATGACCAGGGTCAACGCACCTAACCCTAAACAGTCAGACTTGCATCCCATACCTCGACGCCAGTCCCGCCGCGCACGTAAACGCATAAACTACGAGGAGAGTAGCGACGAGGAAACAGAAGCCGAGGTACTTAAGCCGGCACGCGCCAGAAGGCCCGTGAAGGCCATTGATCCGAAAACAGCTGAGGGCCCTAGCCAGCGCAAGGCACAGCCTTTTTCCTTTTCCCGAAAACACACTGACCCAAATTCCGATACTTCCACAGACTCAGATGCCAGTTCCAATAATCCATTGACCTCCGAAGACGAGGATCTTCCTGCAAGGGACTCGACGACGTCCCAATTTAAAATCGCTAATTGTATTGAGACAAAAGAGTCATTTCATTTCCGTAACGACAATCTGGTTTATTTTATCGATTCTCAAGGAAATCCTTGTGATCCTGGATCACAAAAATTGCAAGAATTAAATAAGCTACCTTCTTGGAAAAATCTAACAGAGGGTCAAGCCTACAGTACCAAAGTTGGAAAAAAATATCACTTTGCTCTAGTTATTAAAGGCGAGTATTCTGGATCATTATCTTTCATATCGGAAAACGTTAAAGAAAGCGTAAAAGACTTAAAGAATCTTTGCGTAAACTTCAAAATTCAATCGCTAAGTATTTGCCACAGTAATCACATCGAGCACATGATATGGGCCGACGTCTTGAACATCATAAAGGAATCATTCAAAGCCAGTGAAACAAAAATAATAATCTGCTTAGGAACACTCCCCTATGTGCCACTCGAAAAACGAGATTCTATTTTTTATGAAATGCACAAATCTCCAATTGGAGGTCACAAAGGGGTTTCAAAAACATATAATAGAATTAAACGAGAATATTTTTGGGAAGATCTAAAGTCCGATATTCAAAGAAGAGTTCAACAATGTCTCGAATGTCAACTAAAAAAATTAGTCCGGGTAAAAACGAAACAACCGATGATAATTACTGATACTCCAGGTACAGTCTTTGAAAAAATTTCAATGGATATAGTGGGCCCAATGCAACGGACCTCCTGTCAGAATGAATATATTCTCACAATTCAAGATCACTTATCAAAATACTGTGTCGCAGTTCCGTTACCAAACGCTCTGGCGACAACCGTTGCTGACGCGTTCATAAAACGTTTCATATGTATTTTTGGTGCACCCAAAGCATTATTGACGGACCAGGAAAGTAACTTCCTTAGCGGTCTAATGAAAAGAATCGCCAAACGCTTTCGCATAAAGCGATACCGAACCACGGCATTTCATCCTCAATCCAATGGATCCCTTGAACGGTCTCATCACGTACTTGCTGAATTCTTGAAACAATATACCGATAAAGATAATGAATGGGACCAATGGTTGGAGTTAGCCATGCTTTCGTACAACACCAGTGTTCATGAAAGCACAAAGCATACACCTTACGAAGTCGTCTTTGGGAAATTGGCAAGAGTTCCATCAAGTGAACCTCTTCGAGAATCAGATCAATTACCCACCTACCGCGGGTATCTAATCGAATTGATTACAAGAATAAACGGAATTCGAAATCTCGCTTACGAAAATCTAGTTTCCTCCAAACATCGGTCAAAAAAATATTACGATAAAAACGCGAACCCTAAAAATTTTAAAGTAGGAGACTATGTCTATCTCCAAAAAGGACCGAAACCTGGTAAACTCGGAGATCATTACTCAGGACCACATAAGGTCTTAGAAAAATTAAGCAAGGGTAATGTAAAAATAGAATACAACAAAAAGACGCGAATAGTTCACGAAAATAGATTACGGTATTCATACATAAATGCCGAAACCATAAAAAGAAAGACGAAACGCAAAAAAATAGTAAGTGATGAGTCCGACTTCCATCCCAATAAATAAACCACCTTCCCAATCTATTTAACGATTCTCAAACCACCAATCGATCAACAATCACAGTAATGCTTAACTTTTTCAGATGTCTCTCTTGCTGGTAATAATAATGTTGCGCCTTGTCCCGCCCGCAATTACCATGGTGGGATATGACTGTGGATCGAGCGCAACGAACATAACAACACTGTCATTACTTGACATCGACGAATGCAATATTATCGCCCCGAAAGTAGAAGTAACCAAGCAATACATACAATTGTTACAACTGAATGAATATTCCGAAACACAAGTATTACAATGTAAAGTAGAAATTCTCCGAACAATATATTACTGCGGTATGTCTTCACACGTGTCAATCGTCAATAACGGTCAAGCTGAATACTTAGAAACCGTTAGTCGAGATGCCTGCAAAGACATGCACAAACATGGTTCAACACGCATAGGGCAAACTCTGATAACAGGAATAAAACCAAATCATACAACCGTTAGCAGTCTTACTATGGCTGGGCATGTCAAAAATAGCGGCGAATGCAGCGGTACATCATATTCTGACCCGTACGGAACTTGGGACAACGTGGTTGTACAAGGATCCATCAAAATTACATTGAGAGAATACGTCACACAAGTAATTTTAGACTCAAACCAGATTCGGCTTAAATCCGGATTTACTTGCCCATTACTTGACACTTCCTGTGAAGATCCCGAAGGTGGACACACCTTCTGGGAGGCAACTCCACATGGAACCTGTGGTTTTGAACAATATGGTATACTTTTCGAGGGCACAGCGATCAAAGCACGGGAAGCCGAATCTGGCAGAACCCAAATACTGTACTCAGTAACGTCAAAGGACATAACTTTTACCCTCGCACGTAGAGAGGTTGAACAGCATTGTAACTATGAAATAATCGGTACAGAACACCCAAGACTATTTATATATGAAATTTCGAAGTCAAACGCGTTCGTTTCCCGGGAAAAACTACCAATCGCCAACTTAGACATATTCGCTTACGTAAATTCGAAATTTATCTATGTGGAACGTCATATTCGCCAACAAATCCAAACTCTCTATTACGACATACTCGTCCAACAATGTAATCGAGAACGCCAAATCCTTCAAAACAGCTTGTCTCTCGCGACGCAAGCGCCTGATGAATTTGCATACAGATTAATGAAAGGACCGGGCTACATGGCCGCCATTGCAGGCGAAGTTGTACACATAGTCAAATGCATACCTGTCGAAGTAACATTAATAAGATTGGAAGAATGTTACCACCAATTGCCAGTAACCCACAAAAATGAAACTTACTTCCTCACTCCCAGAACCCATATCCTTATACGAAAAGGAACTCAAACCGACTGCAACGCGCTGCTTCCGTCATACTACCTGATCGGAGACTCATGGTATACATTCACCCCACATCCAACCGAAACAATGCCGCCTCAGGTCATGAAACCTATGACCAAACCAACATGGCATTATAGAAATCCCGCATCATTAGCAACAAGCGGAATCTATTCCAAGGAAGATCTCGACAAGCTCCGAGAGCGCATAATGTTCCCAGTCGAAAATCCAGCGGTGCTAAACAACATGGTACGCAGCATCACCGGCCAATCCATTGTTAACCAGGGGGAGCGGTATCTCAACCTTCTCGACAAAGGATCTCTAAAGGATCTTGCCGAGTCCGCCTGGAGCCACACATGGGGTCGTTTTATCCAGTTTGGAACAGCAAGCGCAGGCGTCATCGGCATCGCGATCGCTATCAAAGGAATCAAGATACTCATCGATACACTCATCCATGGGTATGCTCTTCATGCGGTGTACGGATGGTCCATATATCTGATTGGCGCCATATGGGGTTCGGTCACCCACCTCCTGATACATTTGGCAAAAAGGGCGGAAGAAAAGACTCCCGAAGATATTGAACTCGGATTGAAACCGATCAAACCCAAACAAGCAACCGCACCGACCTCAGAAGACCACCAACAGAGCAACGGAGAAGAGAGTGTCCCGTTAACATCACAGGCAGCACCGCAGAACCTTTATCCTCCCCTACCTTCCAGACCAGGATTCCTCAGCTGAACCCATCTCCTTAGGATACCCATTCCTTCCAAATGGCAATTTTCCAATCATACGATAGAATGTTTAACGCATAGGGAAAATAGATTGAAAATGACGATAATATGACTTTCCACCTTCTTTTCTTTTATCTATACTCTTGTCATCATATACGTGACCAAAAAAAAAAAAAAAAAAAAAAAAAAAAAAAATATGATAATTTTACCACATAAATACATACATAAATTTAAAAAAAAATATATATATATATATATATATACATATATATACATACACAATAACAAATTAATAATAATACCTTTCAAGTACGCAACACTCAAATCTTTCGCGCAGGATAAGGAAAAGAGGCTAATAATAAAATAAGGACAAACCAAAATTCAGTTTCTTCTTTTAATATACACCGAAAAAGAAAAAAACGTTTTAGCGTATATGTATACACGAACACACACACGAGGAATTCTCATGTAGCGCCAATAATACGAGTCGACGCCGTAAGACGACGATAACCGCGACTAGGGATCGTACGCTGCTAAGACCCCCTCCAACGCCGACCACGCAGGATGATCCCAGTCATCCTCAGGGTGTATCTGGCCCCAGCGACCCTCCATCATCCACCGGATGCGGAAGAAATCAAACTCGCACCCTTTCTCCAGGTCTCTCAACAGGTCCCGGATCTCTTGACGGTTTCTCCGTATCGCGCAAGCCGCCTCGATGAACGAGATCTATAAAAAGGAAGGGGAGATCGTCAAAAATCGTATAAAAACAAAAGGAAAGGAAGTATCCGTATCAATCAGCTACTCACCGTCACGTCACACACCCGTCGAATTTTCCTCGGCGCCATCGTAAGGGTCGTACCGTGCCTAGTGGACCTTGTAAAATTCTAGACTGAAATATGCAGGACCCACTCGAGGATCCACCTTAAATACAGGCCGCCCCACCACGGCTGCAGCACCCATCCAGGATAGTACGGGAGAAACCTAACCTGCCTCTACACCTCGAGGCCAGCCAATAGCAGCCACGTACCCGGAAATCGGTCTTCAACACGTCTCCAACTTCCTTGGACGCTCTATCAGAAGCAACCCTCACATCGGATTATAATGTAACGTAATTATTTAAGGAAATGATTTTTCTACCACATAACACAAGCCACATAATATACGTACCCCAATACACATTGTTAGAATACACGCCAGCTAAAAACATTGTAAGTCAACGAATGACAATATCAGTCCACTCAAGCATGCTCCTGCAATTTCGATCACCACCCTCGATTACAGATCAAGCGGGACGCTTGATCCTAAAGGGGGGAGGTGTCACGTCGGGAGGCACATTGAACTCTGAGGTGACCAAGGACTCCCACGGTCCCCTTCGAACCCACGTGCACCAAAATAAGCACGATAAGAATATTCTCATTCCTCGACATATTTTTAACACTCTACAGTTAAGATGCCGCTCATTAATAGAACCCGAGCGTCGCGCACTCTCTCCATGCGGCCTCCCTTTTTTGTCTATTCGACGACCGTATTGGACACTGGGAGCAACTTCTCGGAAAAGCCATAAAGCAAAAACACGTAACGCGCCTTCAGCGCAACGTCAGTCAGGCCCGGGAAGGTTTCCATCAATCCGGTCGTAAAATTAAGGAGTATCAAAAAGGGAGATGCATATCTAAAGGGTCACGTAGCACCTAACCACTACGCTTTCCCCGATAGAAACGAAGTCACGAAAATAGACTCGTGTGACTGCGGCATAAGAATCCGTAATTGCGTCCCCACGTTCTCTCTGATTACATACATGCAATATACAAATGAATCTCAGTAGGGCCCCGAAAACTCCCAAAAGGCCCGATCGTAAAATTAAGTAGCACAGGAAAAGAATTCGTGTGCGGAGAATGCAGATGCGCCCTCCTCCATGAAAACCTCCCACCAGAACCAGGTTCATGCGTTCGTTACGTATGATACTTCTATTTCCAAATCAAATGAGGTCAATGCTCCATCTCTCCCACTCTATGAATTCGGGAGATCAAGAAATCACATATAAAGGGAGCAACCCAGCACCTTGGTGTTCAGTACTTGGTAGTTAGTTGTTAGTAGTTAGTCTTCATAGTCAGTAGTCTTCAAGCACTTCAAGCATCAGAGCAGTTCGCTCATTCCAAAAAGCCTATCGCGCAGTCTATCGTTGTCGTCTATCAAGGACAAAATATCTCGAACCAGTATAATATCAAAAAAAATCAATTGTTTTCTAACTATCTCCAATCCTTGAAAATTGTACGCGGAATAGAATCAGTGTACTCGGAAACTGTACGCGTGCCACCGATACCATCTGCGACCGCCTCTGGCCCACTAGCGAAGGCCCTAAATTTTACGACCGACACCCGCTACCTGAACGACAGGGTTGACACCGAACGAAACCATCAATGTAAGCGAACCACATTTTTACACTCTTTGTACTCGAGCGTTTATAGAATTAGCCAAATTGGATGATTTAAATAAATCAACAGTTATTTAGAAACGAGTCATTTCCGAATAATCGGATTATTTCCATAAATTTCTTAAAAATCCTTCCTTCCTCCAGCACATCCTCTTTTTACCCTCATCCCGTGCTATTGCGCTAGGCGTAGGCAAGAAAGAGGGAACCACACGTTATATGCCCACGTCCCCTCCGGACGTGACATTAGGTTTCCTCCCGAATTGCATTTCAAATGGTGTTAATCCTGTTCCTTCATGTTTCGCTGTGTTGTAAGCCATGGAAACAAACTTCAATTTTTCATCCCAATCTTCTTGATTGTTGTAGATCAATGCTTTGGTTTGCTCTTTAATTGGACCATGTGCTCGTTCAAGGCTTCCATTACTTTGAGGATGGAATGTTGTTGTTGTCATGTGTGAAATTTTGAAGAGTTTTTCCAGGTGTTTGAACGTCTGGCTTATAAAGTTTCGTCCACCATCGGTTAAGATGATTTTTGGAGCTCCATGAATGTAGATGAAATCGTTAACCAATGGTGTTACGGTGGATTGTGCGTCCTGGGATTTTAAAGGGATCAGCGTAACATATTTCGTCAGCTGATCTTGTACAGAGAGGATGTACTTGTGTCCTTCATACGTTTCAGGCAGTGGCCCCACAAGATCCAAGGCAATTTTTTCATTTGGCTTCTCCGGTGTATCCGTGATTATCGCTTCTGCTCGTGGTTGTGTTCGCACGAGCATGTACCTGGCTCGTAGGGTTCCCTATCGTAACGGTAGACTAGCGGTGATTCAATTCTCTTTGACCAAATAAATGAGATCATTTGTTTCATTCTCATTTCCGTAATTGGATTCTCCGTTAGGTGTTTGCACCCTAGGAAAATCTTCGTTGACTCATTGATCATTGATAGCTTCTCAACTAACGCGTTATACCACTCAATTTCATCTGCTGAAAAATCAAGCTGCAATTCTTCTTCAGTGTCTCAAGGTTGCCCCGTAATGTTCATTCTCGGTGTATTTCTGGACGGTATCTCTTCTAAGATTTGAGGAACTTGCGGAATTTCCTTCGATAATTCAAATTCGATGTAGAGAGGGAGATTTTCATTTTCTGTCCCTCGATCATTAGTCATTTCCATTGGGTTGCTAGGTTCTTCTATGTCGTCAACTTCTTCTTTGGTGAGGATTTCTTCTTGATTTTCTGGTTCTTTATGTGGGAAGTCATCGCGTTTTGCCTGGCGCGTAGTTACCGGCTAAATCCGTGATAATGCGTCACCGTTAGTATTTAACGTTCCTTTCTTATAATTTGCCTCGTATTCATACTCCTCGAGTTTTAGACGGTGTTCCATCAAGCGACTATTAGTTGGAGGGTTTGAAGTTTTGAGGATCCATATCAGTGGCTTATGATCCGTAACGATTTGACATTTCTTCCCATGCAAATATTGTCGAAAGTATTTTACGGCCCAGGCTATTGCCAACATTTCTTTCTCAGTCGTGGAGTAGCGTTGTTCTGCCTTGTTGAGAGTGCGTGATGCGTAGGCAACGGGGCAATCCATTCCGAGGGATGCTTGAGATAGCACGGCGCCTATCGCATGGTTGCTAGCATTGGTGGCGAGGGTGAAGGATTTCTTGAAGTCAGGGTATTCTAGAACTGGCGATGTTGTCAATGCTGTTCGAAGTAAATTGAACGATTGCTCTTGCTTGTCTGTCCATGACCATGCTGTTCCTTTTTCCAAAAGTTCCGTAAGCGGTTTAGCGATCTTGCTAAAATCCTTACTAAACTTCCGGTAATACCCAGCCAGTCCTAAGAATTGCTTAATTTGTTTTTGATCGTTTGACCTGGGAAAGTTCTGCACTGCTTCAGTTTTCTTCGAATTTGGTTTTACTTCTTCCTCCGAAATTACGTGTCCCAAAAATTCTAGTTCAGGTCGTACAAATTCGCACTTATCGGGCTGTACTTTTAAATCCGATTCGCGAAGACGAGTCAAGACGTCAATTATTTTTTTATTATGTTCGTCAAGTGTTTGTCCATAGATTATTATGTCGTACAGATATACAAAGCGTGTGCTTCCGATTAGCCCTCGCAACGCGTTATTCATCATGCGTTGGAACGTTGCAGGCGCGTTCTTTAACCCAAACGGCATCCTGTTATAATGGTAGTGGCCTGATTGTCTGGAGAACGCCGTTTTGTGTTTGTCTTGCTCGTCCGTTGGGATTTGGTGGAATCCTGAGGCTAGATCGGATGCGGAGAAATATTTCGCTCGACCCAACTGATCCAATATTTCGTCGATGCATGGGAGAGGATAGGGATCGTGGGTGGTTTTTTCGTTCAATTTTCGAAAATCAATCACGATCCTCCATTTCTGTTTCCCTGATGCATCCGACGTCTTCGGTACAACCCAGATTGGTGAATTGCACGGCGAGTCACTCGGCTCGATTAACTTGTTTTCCAGCATTTCGTTTACCTGCCTGTCGATCACTTCCTTGTGAACTGGCGCGTACCTGTATTGTTTCGTGTTCACAGGTGTATCGTCGCACGTGACGATGCGATGCTTTACTGTCTTTGTACCTGGCAGTGGGTTTCCAGGTAAGGAAAATACATCTGCAAAACTGCTGATGATATTCCAGACCTTTTCTGCTTGATCTGGTGAGATGTGTTCGAGTCGAACGTTTTCCTTCAACGCTAGGATGCGTTCGGCGGAGTTCGTACTTCTTATAGCGTTGACCCGGATTGCATCCTTCGGTGCGTCTTGGCGCTCCTAGTCAGGTAGACAGCCGATTTCCTTATCGGGGGTACCGTGCAGCTGGTCAATTGTAACCGTTATAGGTTCTTCCGAGTCATTCATAACTGGTACTCGGGCTTCATAGTCCTTGGCTTCGAAAACGCAAGGTACTACGGCTTTTGGGTTATCTTTGTCCGTGACGGCTGCTCCATTTTCGATATTCGTGCGAATTTTAATAAAGTAGATGATTCGGGGCGGAATCGTGACCGACACCTTCTCAAATTCAAAACGCTTGTCATCGAACATTGAAGAATTTTCTCTTCCGATACTGATATTCGTCTGATACTTTTCCATAAATGGAATACCAATCAATCCGTCTTCTTCCAAGGGAAAGTCATTTGGGCATCATTTAAGGCCTGATAGGCCTTAAGTTGGAACGACGTGGAAGATGTGACTCTTTCCTTAAAAATCTTATTTGGCAGCAAATGAGGATTCATGTTGTTCATTGCCCATGGAGAACGGTGTTTTGATGTTCCAATTTATCTGCGATCCTTCCGTTAACATGTTGATTTTAATTAGATTTATGGCCTATCCGGCATCGAGAAGAAAACAGCCTATTCTGCTAGCTGTTCGTGTGGTAAGTTTGACCACTCGTTTAGCGAATCCGGTGGCATTGACTCGGGGGATGTTTCTTGTATCGTAGTGATTGCTTCTCCTTCCGGTATATAATTGACTGTTGTTCGCGTTGGTCGGTGATTGTGAGACTGCCCGTTGTGAAAACCCTATTGTTATGGTACGTTGCCGTTGGGGTTTTGTGAGTCGTATGCTTTCTTACGACAGTCACGTTTCGAGTAACCCATGCAATTGCAATATCGGCAATATTATCGAAGAGAACGGTGCCGCTGAGGGAATCCCGAAAGATTTATGATGGGGCGGTCTGCGGGTTTCTGAGGTACCTGTATTCTTTTCAGTGATGTTTATATTGCGCGTCATCATGTCTTTTGAGTAGTCATAGGCTTCTGCCGCTTGTGCCCGAGCTATTGCCATTCGAATATTCTCCGGTTTTTGAGCCCGTACTTCAGTCGAAATCTCTTTTTTTAACCCTAACAAATATTGGTCGAGCCCTTGTTGGCGTTTGTACTCCACAATGAGTCGTCTTTGTGTTTCATCTGGAGTTGAATTAGCTAATACGGAAAGGAGTTGATTTTGTACTTCTCAAAATTCGTTCGTAAATCTCGAAACACTTTCGGTTTTTTGTTGAAACAATCGCGGTCTTTTGTCACTTCAAACGCTGACCGGTTGCAATTTTCGGAAGAGGATCCGTAAGCGTTCATAGAGCTGTTGGTACGTGTTTGTCTCGTATTCTTGAATTTCTCTTGCCGCGTCTCCGATAATTTTTTTTGTGATTATTAATCAACGAAGGTAACCTGATCGGCTCACTTGTGATCTTACATCTTCGATTGACGTAATGAAAGTTTCGACCCGCAAAGATTTACCATCGAAATCACGGATTAGTTCTAGAGCTTCCTTCGGTGTTAGCTCTTCAAAAGAATCTTCGTTTTGCTGGCTGCGTTTACGCTAGACAACGACATTTCGGTTTTATCCACTGAGTCAGTTTCGGAATCGGTGGTTAAAATGTTCGGTTCGCGGTAACGAGTAAAGGAGTCTTTACTCACCGATTCCTTTCGTGGATCCAGTTCAAAACGTCGTCCCTCGTAGACTCGGAGTGTCGTCACTCGGTCCTCTGTTCCCAGCGTTGATTAGTCAGCACACCCTACACTTAGCACGATTTTGATATCGGGATGGACACTTTTATTTCAATTTTGGAGGAATGGAGTGACTGACTCGCTCCAGAACTCGGTTGTAGGACGGAATAACTCGATTAACACGGATTGAGCTACTTGAGACGGATTTATTCAAATAACTGACGGACAGAGATTCGGCGTTGTACAGTATTCGGAGACTTACTATCTTAGCTTAGAACGAAGGCAACTTATAGTGATAGAGTGTGGGAAAACCGAGATGGTGGGAGAAGGGCCAACGTGACGAAAGGATCGTTGGGCATCGGTTTCCTGAGAACTTGAAAAACCATATTAGCAAATGAAAAGTTACGGCATTTCTAATACGGCTGGCCGGACGTTGTAAATTACGTGAAAGTGCCGCCCATGAAGATCCAGGCGCATCAAGGAGGGCCTTCGTCATAGGTTTTCCAAGAATTTGGAAGCGTGGGAATGCGTGGGAATGATATTCCAAATTTAGGTAGACGGATGCTATAAATTTGGTGAAGGGCCACTTGCACAGATGTATCAGCAGTATGGATCGTAGAAGAAAATAGGGGGAAGAACGACCACGGAAAAAATAGAGGACCTCATCACAATATATTTTTTTGTGCATGCAGAGGATTAGGCCGGTTCGTTCGCCCGAGTCTTGTGCCGTGAAGTCGCGTAGTTTCAAATTTCGGATAAAGTTCCGAAAACCACCCACCTCCGATGGCGCTAAAATGTTGTGAAGACCTTCATTTTAGTGTTATAAAAGAACCCCTAAAGGGATTTTTGGCGCATTGAAGTAGTTTTCGAGATATCGATTTTTAAAATTGTAAAAAAATATATTTTTTCGTTGATATTTCAAAAAATAGTAGTTTGTTAGTGGTTAAAAAAGTGGGCTTTCCCTAAATTCCAAAATCGAATGAAAACAAAACAAAAAAAGGACCTTCCTGTGGCTTCCCACGAAATGGCTTCTCCTTAAAGTTCGAAACAAAAAACAAATAAACGATAAATGAACAGAAATGTGATGTTGAAAAAAGTGGGGGCAGTTATACGGTATCCGTGGCGCCACGATTTGACAACGGATTCTTATAGGTTTTGATAAAAGAAGTCGAAAATGAAGAATAACATTTGTCGATATCTCGCTTAGTTTTCGAGATATCGATCGATTTTTTATTTGCCATTGTCAATTAAACGCATTTTTTAAATTTTCAAGCAAAAATATGCAGTTTTTGAAAACTTTGTGTAGGACCTTTTTTGTAGCAAATTTAATTTCCTACAAAAAGTGTCTCCTACTATTTTTCAAAAACTGCACATTTACCGAGTTAAAACAAATCAAAAATTAAAAATCGATTGATATCTCCAAAACTAAGCGAGATATCGAAAAATGTTATTCTTCATTTTCGTTTTCTTTCGTCAAAATCTATAAGAATCCGTTGTCAAATCTTGGCGTCACGGATATCATAGAATCCCCAAAGTAGGCTTTCCTTGCACCCCACAACAAAAAGAAAAGAAAAACTAAAAAGATACTAAATTTTTGTGGGCAAACCTGTGGGCTTTCCTTGCGTCCCAAAACGAAAAGCAAATGAACAAAACGGAAAATACCAAACGATATCAACTAGGCCACGTAAAGGAACTATTTACCCGGATACATGATTTTTATGGCGGCTATGAGTTGACAAAAAATGATCTTCGTTCATTTTTTCAACTCGTCGCCGCCACTAAAATTCCCACATATGATCGGCGAAAGTATTCGAATGGACGCCACCGCGCGATAGTTATCGGCGCATCCACCTCCACGAGGACTGAATGTTCTGCGTGTGGGCGCCCGTGTTCTAATCAACAAATTCTTCTGAATGATTCACCGTGGTGTTATGTCCAGAAGGGACGATTTTGTTTTATGTTTATTATTTATTCGGGTTCTGCAGGTTCCCGTTCAATATTGGGATTTTGCCGCACGTCCTATACGGGCCCGGCACTCTTCGCTAGTGGGACTTGGGAAAGGAGTTTTTCGGACGCGAATGGAAATAATGTTTTATTGATATTACTCATAGTAGGCCGCGTTGCGCGGGGATAATTTTCCCCGCAGTCTCATCACGCGTACACTCCCGCTCTCTAACACGGGGACAATTTTCCCGCGTTGCACTCTCTCTCACGCACACCCTTACGCTCGAACACGGGGACAAATTCCCCGTCCTGCAGTCACTCTTCCTATCTTTCGCTCGTACGCTCACGGAGAGTGTTTCCGCGTAACACTCCGTAAATGAAATAATGAAAGTATGAAAAGTTTGAATTATAATAAATAAGCTAATATAGTCTGACGTCTCTGTGCGGGTCCACCGAGTGATGAACCTGGTCTTATTACACTGCCGCGAGTGCTGCTATTATTAGGAGTTTTTATCCGACTCCAGGAGCGAACCGTGGTCCGATCGGAACTAACCGATTTCACCACCACCGAACCGAAGTAGGCTTCCTCGCCATCGGTTCGATGGGGGTTTTTGTCGACGTCCACGGAAAATATTCGCCCGCTCCCAGAGTCGAACGGCAAACACTCCCACGCCATGGAGTGCCCGATCGGCGGATTTCGCGATCAGGCGATCCTTGATCAGCGAAACCCGACAGGGCACATCCGGCCGCACTCGCGCGGGCTGCACCCGACACCGCTCAGAGGCGTCGTTCCAAAAAGTATAAAAACTATACATATGAAAAAAAAGAAAAATCCTCCATGGGACCGGGCGTGACAGTGGCATGGACATACCCGTGCAAACTCAAATTAAGATAGCCCTTCCAACAATCCGTATGGATACTTGTTCCAGGAGCTATATGCTACTGGATTAACTGGAAAACGGTACCCTGGTCTCTTGTTGTCCGGGCAGACCTCCAGATGGAAATTTTCGGGATTGCCACGGTGAATCATTCCGAGTACCCAATGCCCCTCGACTACGCGCCCCCTTTCGTACTTGCGGCGACCGATCTTGCACTCATCAATCTCGACAATTTCGCCACCCCTCCCCCCCCCCGCCCCAAAAACCTTCGGCCTCAAAAGCGCCGTCCAAAGCGACCAGGCAAACCTCTCTACAAAAAACGAACCTGTCGGCGACGGTTTCTCTTGAAATCGTTTGATTTTCCATAAGAGAGCTTTCTCGGATTGTTTGCTCGAAGGTCATGTGGGTTGCAAAACAATACATTATGACCATGCAAGCTTCGGCTGAAATATGACACCTTTCAAACCAGGTATCTTCAGCGACGGTGGCAACATGGTCGTATGCATTTTTTCGGCACCTGAACTCGCCAACCAAACAATTGTTCTCAAACAAGGTCATATTTTTTATGTTCGGAGCAATACCGAGTAGCAGGTATTAAAACGATGTCCCGAAGCCATTGGAGCGTTCGAGCATGATCGGAAAGAATGGAATAAGGTTTAAAGAGATTGAACCGTTGGTCTATCGCGAAAATAAAGTAAAGAAAAACAGAAAGTAGAACAAGAAAAAAGTATGAAGAAAATGATAAAAGTAACAAAAATGAAAAGAAGAAAAGAAAAGAAATATATAAATGAGGGTATGTGTGGTGATAGAAACAATAACCTGTTGATTTATAAAGAGATAAATGCGTAGTGAATGTTTATATAAATGTAGCAGTAGTGAGTAGTAGTACCCGTGTAAAAACGAGCTCGATTGGTGTGAAAAGATAATAAGGTGTTGTGGGTATTGATAGGCTTGTAAGAAATGCCCAACAGCAGCGGCGTAAGAAGGTCGTAATGGGGGACAGAGCTGACGCGCATGCGCACATAGTGGGGAGCGCGAAAAAACCAGATCGTGGGTTTGAGTTTGAGTTGGGTTGGGTTTGGGTTTGAGTTTGAGTTTTTGAATGTTTTTTTTACCACTTCCGATACGAAATTTTATTACTAACAAAAAGTTACTCTTGTGATTTCTCCGCAAAACTACTATTTTTCGAGAAATCATTATCAATTTTCAGCGAAAGAATTTTTTTTTTCACAATTTCAAAAATCGATATCTCGAAAACTACTTCGATGCGCCAAAAATCCCTTTAGGGGTTCTTTTATAACACTAAAATGAAGGTCTTCACAAAATTTCAGCTCAATCGGAGGTGGGGGGTTTTCGGAACTGCACCCTAAATTTTTACGACCAAGATCTTTGGCTGGGTTATGCGACGCACTCTTCATGCATGGTCGCAATGTGTTGGCCAGTCTTGGAATCTTGAACTCTCAGTAGTGGTAATAGGCCGGTTCTAACTCAGGAATCTCAGGGGGGAGCGGGGCGGGGTCAAGCGCGGGGAAGCCTAGTATGCATGGCGGAGGGGAGGTCGAGCGCGTGACGTTGTGAGGGGGGATGTCAGGGGTCTCTATGAAGGGGGTAGCCATGTGGTCCGAAGAGCGGGTGGCGGGAAGCCGCTTTCGCCGAGTGTTTTGTGGGGGCGGGGATCATGGTGAGTGAGCGTTGAAAACCCATAAATCTTCTAATTTATTATAGACATACTTTATTATAGGCATGCAGATATTATCATCGATGCAAGCGGAGGGTTTTATTTCTACACTAATTTGTGTGTGTGTGTGTGTGTGTGTGTGAGTGGATTTTCGAAAACGTGCACACCGACGGCATTATTCTCAAAACAAAACAACACACAATTTTCCTCATTAATGTATATAGTTCCTTTTTGTTTAATTATTCAAAATTTATGATGCTGACATTCAACAATAATACATACCGTCAGCTGAGTATCCAATTCCGGCAGGTCAAACATACGCTGCGTTCGACAACTCGATAGAGCAGACCTCGACAGTGGCTGCAGAATATCCCCCCATCGCAGAATACCGTTCTGGATAATGACCGATGACTGCTGTTTGTCACGTCCTGAGGGGACGTGGGCATATATTTTATCGCGGTTCCCTCTTTTTAGCCTACGCCTAGCGCAATAGCTCGGGATGAGGGTGAAAAAGGGAAAGGTGCATGCAAAAATGGGAGGGACGCAGTGACTCGATTAAGAAATGAATTGATCTATACTAATAATTAACAATTTGGGATTTATTGAAATTAAC
The DNA here is from genome assembly GCA_963210295.1 of Ophion ellenae. NCBI lineage: Eukaryota > Metazoa > Arthropoda > Insecta > Hymenoptera > Ichneumonidae > Ophion > Ophion ellenae. The sequence continues at coordinate 16,550,903 of OY723395.1, forward strand.
CAATTTAGTTAATTCCGTCAACGTGAAAATACATAGAGGTTCGCTTACATTTATGATGCGCCGTGGATACGTTAATCGGTTTACAGCGGTTGGGTTCGGGCCTCTGCAGATAGGTCGGACCCCTCGGTTGCGCACGCTCGGTGACAATGTTGAAATTACACGTTGATACAAATTTTCACACATGCGAGTTTCACACGTACACATTCAACGTAGACAGTTAAACGTTTTTTTACAGTTCGCGTTTTTATGAGGAACAATTTCGAAGTTCAAGTTTCGCGTTTGCTGTCAGGAGACAGATGTTCTACTTATTCCGATGAAAGTTGTTGGGAAACTTTGTCCGATCACGATGGAAACTGTTGGGAGACTTTGTCCGATCACGATGGAAACTGTTGGGAGACTGATTTCATAATTTCCTTCTTCCAGGGTGTAGGAAAATTGGGATGCTGAGGTAGTGGGAGAATGGCCCCCTGGGAGAGTGCATATTTGGGGGTGCATTCTTTTGGATTGGTGGATAAGTTGAAATGAGAGTGGGGGCGAGGAGTGGGTTGCGATAGCCACAACCGTCGCTCTATTTCCGGGAATTGGAGCTGCGCTTCTTTATCTGGAGAGCGGAAAAATACAGAGGAAAGAGGGGCCTTGTCGGTGGCAAGAACGCATGCTCGAGATAGGGCTTGTTGACCGAGGCCCGCGAGTCCGCATGGGATATATCAGCGCCGTTTTATGACCGGGTCAACTTCCTGGGTCGAAGGATTTTCTCCTAGCGAGTGTATATTTTAAGGATTTGGACATTTTTCCGCTCTTGGATGGTTGTTAGCATTTGGTATCGTTGCGTCGTTATATATGTACGTCTTTACGAATATCATTACGTATTTCTTGCGCGTCGCTTCACGTGTTCGTCATCCTTGTAACCCGAAGGTTTCCTTTGTGTATTTTTGGTGTTAAGGACACTCTGCGATTGTAACGTCGCGAGAAAAAGCACTATCTATTTCTTTTTCCTCTCCTATTTTATTCAACACCGGCGAAAACGCGGGCTTACCCGATGCCACATGGAAATCGTGGAAAACTACGAAAACCAATACACACGATAACGGCATTCTCATTTTTCGACGGGTCCTTATATTTTCTTTAGAATTAGGCGTACCACAGCCGAAACGAAATATATCGATAAGAAGCGAGCGTCGCGCAAAATATCCCACGCGAGAGCACAGTCGGTCTTGACCATATCTACACGCAACCGTCAAACGCAGTTGATGATAAAATCTTTAGCCATAAGAACGTATAACACACGAAAATATCCAAATCATTACTCCACAAAAATATACATTCTCCAAAAGAAAATCCTTCATGCCGAAAAGTTGGCCCGGCAATAAAACTACGTTAGTATTTCCTATGCGCTCTCACACCTGGGTCAACAAAGCCTATCTTGAGGCAAGCACGGCAACGCGACCAAGGCCCTTTTTCCTCCCTATATTTTGCCAACGCTCCAGATAACGAGCCGCGGACTAGTTTCCGAGAATCGAGATAGAGATCACACACATCATAGCCTACACCCAATCATAGTCCTCAAAAATATTTCCCCTTCCAACTCGACCAATCATATGCACTTGTAAATTTCCTACATCCTTCCCACCAATCAAAAAATTAACGCATGACGAAAATGCACTTTTCGAGAAACTTCTTCTCCCACCATCGCAGCATCCAAAATATCTTACAAGCTAGAATAGAAAAATCTTGGAGTCAGTGTCCCATCATCACTCGCTGAGAAAACGTCTCCCTTAAGTCTCTATCGCGTACGAACAATTACAAAAACTGTCTCCATAAAGCGAACGCGAACTATAACTTCCAAATTACACTTTATAATAACGCGAACTACGAGAATTTTATTAAGTGTCTACGTTAAATGTGTATATCGTATTGTTTTGCGTAAATAGTAATTTAATTCCAACCTCGTCTCGCGATATATACCCGCGATATATACCCACGTGTTAAATTTTGTGTCGACCCGAGCCATCATTGTTACCAAACGTGCGCAACCGAGGGACCCGACCTACCTGCGGAGGCCCGAACCTGACGGCTATAAACAGATTAGCATATCCACGACCCATCGGCAAGTGTAAGCGAAATATTTCATGTATATTTTTGTATTATTAATTTAATAGAATTAACCAAATTGGTTAATTATAATAAACCCCGAATTCTCAATCATTTGCGTAAATCAATTCATTAATCAATCGAGTCACTGCGTCATTTCCACATTTGCATGCACCTATCCCTTTTACACCCTCATCCCGAGCTAGTGCGCTAGGCGTAGCTAAAAAGAGGGAACCGCGATAGGTATATGCGCACGTCCCCTCAGGACGTGACACGATGTACTCGGACCCTGTTCGGATTACAACGAGACTGTTCGGAATTTTCCCGCTTGTATATTTGTTCTCGATATCGTTAAGACCGCTACGCTTTCGCGTGTGAAGGTACGAGAAATGCTTAGTTATATTATTATGGATAGGCTACATTTCCGCCGTGGTAGGCCTACCTCTAAAGAAAAATATTTAAATCCGTTGAAAAATGGGAATGCCGCTATCGTGCTATTAAGCTTAAAAATACATTGTACGCATTTGGTTCACGACGTGACATGTTGTGTTCACATACATGTGTCTATTCTCGAGGAAGCATGTGGTACAATATTTCGCTCGGTCGTCTGCAATTATGTATGCGTAATTCACGCAATACACGTTTTGCACATGAACAGTACGATGACGATGTCGCACTCCCAACACATCTTCTTGCGCTTCGCGACTTTCACCAGCGTCGTCACTCTCATATGCAGAATCGACGAACTGGAGGTCATCGTCCGGAATATCCATGTCCATCATTTCTTCGTCGCGGTCGTCATCACTATCGTCGTCGTAGCCGTCGATCATGCCATTGTTTCCCATTTGTTCATTGTAGTCATCGACGATATGGTTTCCTTGCACGTTATGGGCTTGATAATCTATGGCCGGAAACAATGTTAAGCAGGCTGAACATGCGCTACTCAGGACGATGTGCTGCAGTGAATTTCAGCAGTTCCTACAGTACAGCCCCCTCATGGCACGATAGCGTTCTCGATAGTGGCAATTTACACGATTCACCAATCCATACATGCTAGCCATTTCCAGCATGCAGCAAATGCAATACATCACCCCAGGATATGGATTGTAGTACTGCGCCGTGATGCATAGGATAGTTTCCCAGTTGAAGTTGTGTATGTTTTGCAAGTTCAATTTCATTCTTCGCTCACCGTGATGTTCATCATACGAGTCGCTGGAGTAACCACATTCACTACTATCACCGTCCAATTCCGCAAAATCCATATCCTCCTCGATATCGTCACCAACGTCATCATCATCGCTGGCGATGTCAATTACCTCGATGTCATCAACCTCGTTGACAATTTCACCACCTTCACCCGCTTGATCGTTGATCACAATAACTTCATGGTCGACGATTTCATCCACTTCACCATCAAATCTTTCAATAACTTCATGGATTTGGTCAGTCATGATACACTTTTCCACGTTTGGTCGGAGATTTTCTTCTTCGAAAAACTTTACGCCGGAGGACGAAAACTGGAATGGTGAACACTGTCGTCCAAAGCCCTTTTCAATGTCTGCACTCCATTGGATTGCAGTATGATGGGGATTGTTAGTAGCATGTGTAAATAGTTATTTTTCCTTTTCAACATTAGTCGAAGCGTGTAGAAAAAATTGTCCTTCCAAGATGGACCATCCTGGCCAGGGATTAAAGATTTTTTTCTCAACTATCTGTGGAGGGGGTGGACATGTGTTGTCCAGAAAAGAGGCACTCCATCGTGAAGGGGAAAGCTGGCCAGACTCGTCAAGCATTGACTTTTATGATTTTCCCAAGAACAGTGTCTGGGTCATGGGGACTGAACTGGCTTATTATAAAGAGCATCCTAGTGTTTTCAGATTGCCATCCATGCGCATGCCCAGCATGGGCAAAACTATCTACATGCACAATACTGTCAAAGTTAATACTATCTTGAATGGTGAATTTGTGAGTGGTGACAAACATGACACTAAAAGTATCAACACGCGAAATATTGAACTATTCAACACAACTGACTTAAATGAATGGTATGAGCAATGTGTTATGGAGCCTACTTTGACCATACTCGATGAATTGCAAGACCGTGAAAGTGGTTGGACGCTCCGGAAAATACTCAATCTCACAATCAATGTAAACAAGTTTAATCCAATGCGCGCTAGTTGCAACTTGAAATTGCCACGGGAAGTAATAATGAAACGTGCATTTGTCAATATAAAGTCTAATGACAATGCGTGTTTTGCATGATCCGTGGTCGCAGCTTTATATCCCGCAGAACGAAACAGTGACCGCCCAATATCATACCCACATTATTCAACAGTGCTAAATCTACGAGACATTGAATTCCAATGACGATGAACCAAATCAAGAAATTTGAACTTCAAAACAACTTTTCGACCAATGTGTATACTACCACCATCAAAAAAGACATTGTTCCAATACGTCTGACTCGGAAGAAGAAGGAAAGACATATAAATTTGCTATATATTCACGATACTGAGGACAACAATGTGGGACATTTCACATGCATCAAGAACATGCCGAGGCTAGTCAGCGGACAACTGAGCAGAAACAGTCATAAAAAATATATATGCGATCGGTATGTAGAAAGATAATATATCTAATATGTATAGACGCTCGGACAAATAAATTTAAAAAAAATCCTCATTCTTTTTTCGCAGGTGTTTGCATTACTTCTCGTAAGAAAATACATTGAAATCGCACGATATTTATTGTGGAGCGATAAATGATTGTGCCATCCGACTCCCAAACGAAGCGAACAAATGGCTCCAATTCACAAACTTCAACCGGAAAGAGCAACATCCATTTATCGTGTATGCTGATTTGGAGTGCGTCTTAGCGAGGACTGGTGAGGAGACCGCGACAACGTATCATCAACGGCACGAAGTATTTAGTATTGGGTACTATGTGTGCTGTTCATACGACGAATCGCTGTCTTCGTATCACTCAAGTCGCAGTACCGATCCCATAAAGTGGTGCGTTGAAGAGCTTAAAAATCTTGCACTGCGCATAGAAGAAATGTTTTGCGACAATGTGCCAATCGTCTATCTAACACCGGGCAAACGGACAAGTTTTCGAAACGCTACTCAATGTCATATATGTAAGAAAGCATTTGCACAAGACGATGTACGCGTTCGAGATCATTGCCACCTGACGGGGCGCTACAGAGGCCCTGCCCATTCTAATTGCAACTTAAATTACAAGCAGTCATTGTTCATTTCAGTTGTTTTCCACAATTTATCAGGTTATGATGCACATTTTATAATCAAGGAAGTAGCCACAGCGTTCGAAGGGAAAATCGATGTACTCCCGATAACGAAAGAGAAGTGCATCTCATTCACCAAACACATTCAAATTGTATATGATTCAAAGCACAAGATTTAATTGCGCTTCATTGATTCGTACAAATTTCTCGACACTAGTCTTGACAAGTTAGCGTCATTTTTGACCGAGGACAAATTCAAAATCTTACGAAGGCAATTCACAGACCTATCGAGAAACGACTTCAACGTGTTGATGCGAAAAGGGGTTTTCCTATACGAATATATAGATGATGTGAATAAGTTGGACGACACTTGCGTACCGCCACGTGACGCATTTTATAGTTCCCTGACAGATGATACGATTTCCGAGAGCGAGTACGCACATGCTCAGAACGTTTGGGAGCAATTTTCCATTCGAACGCTGGGTGAATACAGCGATTTGTACTTGAAGACAGATGTCTTATTATTGGAAGATATTTTTGAAAACGTTCCGGACACATGTATTGAGAGTTATGGGCTGGATCCCGCTTATTATTACACATTGCCCGGATACACCTGGGATGCAATGCTAAAGCATACGAACGTTACATTCAAATTACTCACGCACATCGATATGGTTTTATTTGTTGAACGAGGTATACGCGGTGGTCTTAGCCAATGTTCAAACAGGTATGCCCGTGCTAATAATAAGTACATGGAGTGATTTGATCCATCGAAAGCATCATCATACTTGATGTATTTTGATGTCAACAATTTGTATGGCTGCGCAATATGCCAACCTTTGCCATATGCAAATTTTCGATGGGTGACGACGTCTCCCAGTTTGATCCATCATGCATTCCGCTAGTGGGAATGCATGATGGACCATGCATGATGGATCATGCATTCCCCGTTGATCGGGGAAAATAATTTTATAATTGTGACTTTAAGGCCATCATGAAAAAGTACAATATTCACATGTATTCAACATATAGCAACTTGAAGGCATCCATTTGCGAGCGTTTCAATCGTACATTGAAGAATAAGATGTGGATGCAATTTAGTCTTCGTGGTAATTTAAATGGATCGATATTCTTGATGATCTAGTAGCCGAATATAATGATTCAGTACACCGCACCATTAAGGTGAAAGCATATCAACGCGGAAAATGAGAAGCAATTGTAGCAGATTTTCAATAAGCCTCCAATGAAAAGATCACGGAAATTCGCCGTTGGTGATAAAGGGAGAATCAGAAAATTTAAGACTGTTTTCGAAAAGGGTTACACCCCAAACTGGACAACAGGAATATTTACAATCTATCGTGTGAAAAAAACTCATTCCGTGACGTACCACTTGAAGGACCATAGAGATGAACCGATCGCTGTCGGTTCCTACGAACAAGAGCTTGTCAGTATCAAGCACCCCGATATCTATCTCATTGAAGTAGTATTGAAGAAGCGCGATAATCGAATGTTTGTAAAATAGCTAGGGTTCGACAATAGCCACAATAGTTGAATAAGTAAATCCGATTTGTAGTCGATAATAAAGAAAATGGAAAAATATATATGTTTTATGACTCTTGACCTAAACTGCTGGTCGTCTCCGCATGTATCCCTCCAATGCCTCCGACTGACTCCACAGCAGGCATCCCGAGCTTGCTTTTTTTTCCTTCTCGCCTTAAGTAATCCCTTTTTCGTGGAACGTGGCTATGAGGAGATGGACAAAATAGGATGATAAACACACACACACACACACACACACACACACGCACACGCACACGCACAAACACATAGGATTACGAAAAGTCCTTTTCTTTATTTACAAAAAAAATCAATCTCGTTACAAAGACTATTATTTACGAAAAAATTTACATTTTTTTTTACATCGGTATTCTATAATGCCCCCATGGTAGGGTTTTGGAAGAGCCGAGTATAATGTATCGCTTATCGTCATGTGGGCTTAGAGCAATTTTTGTCTCACGGATTGTGTAGACTTTGTGCAATTTTGATCTGATGCACGTTTGCGTACGCATCATTTCAATGCCCTCATTCAAACACCGAACATAGTCTTTCGTAATTGTATCGTCCTCGTCACAGCGCTATTGCGAACACCTTTCACTTTTTTTGTGTCCTTTTTTCCTTCGACCTGTGTCGCGTACATTTTCGAACGAAGTTCGATGAACGCCATCATAATGGCACCATTACATTCGTCTTTCATAAGACCGGGTATCTTTTTGTTCACTAGCGGCATACCATACTTATTGTCCGCACCGTAATCGCTCGTATCGAATTTTGCAATGTCACGCTTCATGTCGACTATACATCATCGCTCTCAATGTCATAGATGAGACTGTCTGTATCGGTATACACGATTTCACACTTATTTCGATACAGAGGTGCCATATTCTGATGATGAAATCCATACAAGCACGTTTTGGATATGTCGAGTATGCACATACCAACATTTATCGGCTTGTTGAATTTCACCTCGAGTTTGCGCAATTCCACGGCAACGAGGTTTTCCGAAAAAAACACTTCGGCTGTGGAAATTTGGCTTCGCAATCATTGCCTCTGCGCCATATCTGCCCTCCCATTTTGTTAAAAGCTTTACATCTACATGATTGCGCACATTCTCCATCGTTCTGCCAAAGACCGCATTATTCTTAATTTGAATAAATTCTTTTGGAAATCGTTTTTGGCAAGCGTTCGAAACTGGGTATTCAACTCAATATACGAACGCAGCCATGGCGATTGTGTAAACTGTAGGACTCTACGGATTTTCACGAGGGAAAGTCCATGGCGTAAGCACTGTTGCAAATTCCGGTAGTGTATGATGTAGCGCTTTTTATCGCAGACGGTTGCTACCAGCTTTTCCCCCTGCTTACCCGGCGGTTTTTCATGTATTGGACAAAACGGCAGGTCTTTGTACGCATCATGTAGAGATTGAGGATATTCCAAGTCGACTTCAAAGATGTAGCCTATAGGTGAGTCTAGCGCGATGCGTAATGGATCGAAATTGGACACGTCGTTGACCCATTGAAAATCTGCATGTGGTAAGGGTTGACACATTGCCCATCCATACAAATTATTGACATCAAAATACATCCAGTATGATGATGCTTTCGATGGATCAAACGACTCCATGTACTTGTTATTAGCATGCGCATAACGGTTTGAGCATTGACTCAGACCACCGCGTATACCCCGCTCAACGAATGAAACCATGTCGATGTCAGTTAGTAATTGAAACTTGACATTCGAGTGTTTTAACATTGCATTCCAGGTATATCCGGGAAATGTGTAGTAATACGCGGGATCTAGGCCATAGCTCTCAACGCATGTATTTCGAAAGTTTTCGAAAATATCGGCTAATAACAAGACATCTATCTTCAAGTACAAATCGCTATAGTCACCCAGCGTTCGAATGGAGAACCGCTTCCAAACGTTCTCAGCATGTGCGTACTCCCTCTCACATACTGTAGCATCTGTCAGGGAACTGTAAAATGCGTCACGTGGTGGTAGGCAAGTATCGTCTAGCTCGGTCACGTCATCAATATATTCATAAGGGGAGACCCCTTTTCGCGTCAGCAAATTGAAATCGTCTGGCGAGAGAGTTAGGAATTGTGTGCGTAAAATGTTTAGTTTGTTCTCGGTCAAGAATGAGGCTAATTTGTCGAGACTCGTGTTGAGGAATTTGTATGAGTCGATAAAGCGCAATTGGATCTTGTGTTTTAAATCATCTGTAATTTTAACATGCTTCGTGAAGGAGATGTATTTCTCCTTTGTGATTGGAAGCACATCGGTTCTTCCTTCGAACGCTGTGGCTACTTCCTTGATTATAAAATGTGCATCATAACCGGATAAATTGTGGAAAACTATTGGAATGAAAAATGACTGTTTGTAACTTAGGTTGCAGTTGGAATGGGCAGGGCCTCTATAGCGCCCAGTCAGATGGCAATGATCTCGAACGCGTACATCTTCTTGCGCAAATGGTTTGTCACATATGTGACATTGAGTCGCTGCTCGAAAACTAGCCCACTCACTCGGTGTTAAATGCACCATTGGTACATTATCACAGAACAGTTCGTTTATCCGCAGTGCCAGATTTGTTAGTTCTTCGACAAACCATGATACGCAATCAGCACTGCGGCGCGAGTGATACGAAGATAATGAATCGTCATACGAACAACACACATAGTATCCGATACTAAACACTTCATGGTGTTGATATATAACTTTCGATAGGTTCTCTCCATCGGTCTTTGCCAACACACACTCCAAATCCGAATACACAATGAAGGGATGTCGCTCTTTCCGGCTAAAGTTGCTGAACTGGAGCCACTTATTGGTGTCGTTTGGCAGTCGGATCGCACAGTCATTTATCGCTCCACAATCGACCTCATGTGATTGCAATTTTTTTCTCTGATCCGAAGTAGTGCAAACACCTGCAAAAAAACAAGATTGTTTTGTTTAATTCGTCTAGCATATATAATTACCTATATATATTATGGTAACTACATACCGATCACAGATATATTTTTTATGCTTCTTTTTGGTCAGTTGTGACCTCACGAGTCTCGACAGGTGCTTGATCCATACGACGTGCCCCACATTGCTGTCCTCGTTGTCTTGCATGTACAGCAAATTGATGTGCATTTCCTTCTTGTGTTGAGTTATGCGTATTGGAACGATGTCCTTTTTGGTGGTGGTGGTCTATACGTTGATCGATAACATCGTTTTGAAGTTCAAATTTCTTTATTTGATGTATCGTCACCGGGAATTTGATATCCTTCAGATTCAGTACTGTCGAATAAAGAGGATAAGAAGATGTACGGTGGTTGTTTTGTTCAGCTGGGTATAGAGCAGCGACAACTGCCCATGCGAAACACGCGTTATAATCGGATTTGACGTTAACCACAGCCTTCTTCAACATTATTTCCCGCGGCAATGATATAGAGCACCCGGCACGCATTGGATTATACTTATTCACATTTATCGTGAAGTTAAGTATTTTCTGCAGAGCCCAGCCGCTATCACGTTCTTGAAATTCACCGAGTAAGTTTAAAGTGGGGTCAATAACACGTTGTTCAAACCACTCGTTCAAATCGCTTGTACTAAATAGTTCACAGTTTCGCGTGTTGATACTTTTATTTGCATGTTTGTCACCACTCGCGAATTCACCATTAAACACCGTATTGATTTTAATACTGTTGTGCTTGTCGATGATATTTCGCACACGATGAAGTACTAGGACACGAGCATCATTTAGAAAGTGTTTCGGCTCGATGTGGTTGCGATTGATGATGGGACCGGTCAAAATCCGACTCTCGAAGGATGTTTCAATCTCTCGCCAGATTAACTCATGATCACCATGTCCTGCACCCGTATGTATGAAACGACTCCGCACACAATTCCTCAATCCTTCCAGATGCGCTATTCGGGCTATTAGCGACTGTTGATGTCCGATTAATAATCGCGGGCGCTTAATCCGGCTTTGCATTTCCAGCCCTTTGATGCATCGATGCCCTTCGATGCATCGTTGCTCCCACTTAGAAAAATCTTCAAACGAGCGTAAAAGTATGGCTTGGTCATGCAAGATTTGCTTTATGTTGACGAGTACGAAAATTTTCCACGATGTTAACAGACTGACTGCTTCATGCAAAGGGCGATCAGATTTGAGCAGAGCGGATCATTAAAAAGACCTTCGTGAAAAAAGTGCGGCCCTCTCTCGGGAAAAAACAGAGTTTTCCGATAACGCGTAGATTGCTCGAGGAACATGAGACAAAAACAGGAAGTCGGGATGCCTCGGGTCGAAAGATTTTATGGATCCTGCAGCTCAAGTGGTCCATCGGCGCCAACGACCCGTCCCGATAGATCCCTAAAGTTTATAGTTTTTCCAATAAATCCTGACTTGTCGAGACCTGTCTAAAATGTTGGCGCGACTCGTGACAGGAGTGGACACGCATGCAAAGATCTTGTCACTATCTTTCGGAATGGAGACCTCGACTTTTCAAGAGCTGCGCTCAAGTGGTCCATCCGCGGTCCCTTTGATCCCTAAAGATTACAGTTTTTCCAAGAAATCTGTCAGGACCTGTCTCGAGTGTCGGCGAGCTTTAAGACAAGGCGGATGCAATTGACATTGTCTTTCGGAATGGAACCATGACCTCGGTTTTTTTTACAGTGTTTCCTTGGGCCGATATCTGGACCGAATATTTAAAATACCGCCAAGTTGCGCCTAGACGGTAATCTGAAAACTCTAAGATGCTCTTTATAATATGCCAGTTTAGTATCCATGACCTTATACGCTGTTCTGTAGAGATCGTAAAAGTCAATGCTTGGAGAGCCTGGCCAGCTTTCAGCTCCACGAGTGCACACTTTTCTGGATAGCAGATGCCTAACCCCATAGAGATAGTTAAGAAAAAACTTTTCGTTTATCCCTGGCCAGGATGCAACATCTTGCAAGGTTTTTTTTTCTACAAGTCCCAACTAATGTTGAGAACCATTTTCACATCCTGTTGACCATCCCCCACCCTACTATAAGCCCATGAGGATCCAAAAATCGAAATCCGAAGAAGGATCGGAACAGCAGTTTTCGCCATTCCAGTCTTCAACCTCCGAGGTGTCAGTGTGAAAGAGTCCGAAAACGGAAAATCAATCAAGAATAATGTCGCGCCAAATTGAGTTGATTGATATCATCGATGATGACATGGAGATGGTGGTGAATATCGCTGATGACGACGGAGTGATAATTGTGGCAGATGAAGTGGTCATTGATATCGCCGATGATGACGATGACGAGTGGGCGAAAATTGAACGGCTTGCACACGATGATATGGAATTGGCCGAACGGGACAGTGACACCGAATCAGTCGATAGCGGGTTGGGCGATGCCTCAGACGAGGGAGTTCATTATATGCAGGAAATAGTTGTGGACCAGCAGCAAATAAATCGGTTGAACCGGGACGTCATGTGCTGTGTCAATTATGAATATTTCATCGAAAACGATCGGGCGATATTTTGTGTGTCGTGCTATTTCGATATGCGGGACGCGGTTGATCGGCTGATCCAAAGATGTGGCCACTCCAGCGAGCGATTCAACAACATCCAGGGGATATTTTGTACCAACTGCGGCGGGCCGCCCCACCAAGTTTCGATGCGCGACACGTGCCCCACCTGCTTAAACTTATATTGGGTCGATGGTTCGTATTATCTTTAGTATGATTCAAAATATGATTATGTTTGATAGGTTAATAAGATGCATGCTTTATTTTGTTCCAGGATAACGGATCCACTGCGGATATTTGACACACACACACACACACACACACACACACACACACGCACACACACACACACACACCAAAGATTTGATGTATAATATATACTATGTAAGGTCATTGCTCAATTTAATTATTAATAAACTATTGTTTTATCGTCATATAATTCAAAGCATTCTTTTTGCCCCCTCCCCCTTCCTTCCACACAAACACACACACACACACACACACACAGACACACACACACGCACGCACGTACGCACGCATGCACACACACACACACACAAATGTACGCATCTCTCGCAATGAGAATTGCGAGAGATGACCGAAAAATAAAAATAATTATGAGAGGTAACCGCGAAATAATAAGAATTGCAAGAGATAACCGAAATATAATAATAATTACGAGAAATAAACGGGAAATAATCAGAATTGCGAGAGATAACCGAAAAATAATAATAATTACGAGAGATAACCGGGAAATAATAAGAATTGCGAGAGATAACTGAAAAATTATAATAATTACGAGAGATAGACTGGTATTATTTGAGCGCGAGATATTGCAGGGCGCTAGAAATTCTCGCTACTTCGGTGGACCTACGATCGCTCGAAAAATCGATAATGGTACGATCGACGCGAGAGACCACGCGTTAGAGAGAGACGGAGATATATAAACATCGGCTAGCCTTGGCGCGCTAGCGTACATAATTACGCTAACCGAACACATCTTTGAAATCTAACCACTCAGCTAATTATTCGCGACGCAGGGGGAAATTAATACTCAAATGAGTTGCATTGAAAAAAATACGAATCAGATAATACACTGCGATAGCAAACAGGGCAAACAAGGCAAACAAGGCAAAATTTGACCGAACTAAAGCGTAGGATTTTTACCTCCCGAGTACTTTATCGTTTAGGCGCGCCTTCAGGCGAACAAAAAAAGAAACTATGATGGGGACTGTTCCCCAAAACTCGAAAAGACGACTCGGAAGTGCAAACCCCAGGCTTACCCAGAGATAGAGGATGGAGAATCGGGCTCACCGCTCTGAAGTTCCGGCCGGCACTCACTGCCTCTAATTATGATTTGCCAAAAACTCGACTGGACGCGAGCTCGCCAAATTTCCGACTGCCGATTCCTCACCTCACATCCCGAGGCTTGGCGTTCCGCACCCCCCTCGCCCCGCCGGAGAAGGGCTTGCCCTAGCGCGACAATGTCTTCATCTCTCTCTTCTTCATAAAGGAATTCTTAGAATTCGCCGTCTCTTATTGCGACGATGCCGAGTTTCGAACTTCGGCAACCGTGCGATTGACGCGTATGGCCTTCGAGGTCTGCCGAGACCCGGCACCACCCCGCCGATACCCGCGTGCGGATTTCCCCTCGCAGTATTCGAAGCTGGCACCGTCAACGCCTTCCTCTGGGACCCGATGGGCGACGACGAACGCGGAGGAGGCCTCTCGCGCAAGGGCAAGCCGTCCCTCAAACCCCGTGGTGGGCCCACACTCGACGCTAAACGGAAAAAAAACATCACACGCAGTCCGCCACCGCTCACCGCGGTCCCATCATGGAGGCGCCAATTTTAACGCACCGCGACGTCCTTAATGCCGGCAGGAAGGTGCGGCTCCCAGGGCGCGTAGTCCGAGGGCGGGAGACCCGTTGCGTTGGTCCTAATCTAGCGTCCCCTCAGGCATCCCTTGAGCGCGAGCACTGATGTTCCGTGCTCGCCTGCTCCGATGAGGGAAAACCCGCGTGTACCCGCCTGGGTCAACGCGCGGAGCGGACAATGACGCCCGTGCCTCCGACCTTCCCCGACGCCGATAATTTGAAGGGAGGACCTCACTATGGGCGCACCACCTTCACTAAGAGGGCACGGGACGCAGTCCCTTCCGGCTCTCGTGGCCTTCCTAAATGTAATAATTTTATTCAAAAGAAACGGAAAAACAAAAGATATTTAATCTTTTGGTGCTGCTAGCACGCCAAACAGGCACTGCCACCTCGAGACGGTGTCCCCGGCAGAAGGCCCGCGATACGTCGCAAATATAATTGGGATTCCCTTGAGGAGTTCGCTGCTCTCCGCCTTTTCCTGGTCCCGAAGTGTGAGTCGGGAATCTGGCTGCCCGACGCACCTCCAAAAGGGTCGTAAATCCGATCCACTGCTCGAAATCACTCCGCTCGAAGTGACGGGATGAAAAAGTCACGTCACAAGATACATATATAAATAAAATAAAATGAAAATTGCGAATACACGAACAATTAACCTTTACACTTACAGATATAAGTTACCCAATAGAACCAATGACAATAATAGAAAAAATATAATAATAAATAAATAATAATATTCTTCAAGTACGCAACCTTTTAAATATTTCGCGCAGGATAAGGAAAAGAGGTTAATGATGAAATAAGGACAAATCAAAGTTCAGTTTCTTTCACACAGTTTCACACAGTCTCGCAGTTCACACAATTTCTTTCACACACATACAAGGAAAAATAGTAATATTCATGTAGCGCCAATAATACAAGTCAACGCTGCAAACCGACAATCCCCGCGACTAGGGATCGTACGCTGCTAGGACTTCCTCCGACGCCGACTACGCAGGATGATCCCAGTCATCCTCAGGGTGTATCTGGCCCAAGCGACCCTCCATCATCCACCGGATGCGGAAGAAATCGAATTCGCACCCTTTCTCCAGGTCTCTCAGTAGGTCCCGGATCTCCTGATGGTTTCTCCGTATCATCCAGGCCGCCTTGATGAACGAGATCTATAAAAAGAAAGAGGAGATCATCAAAAACCGCACAAAACAAAAGAAAAATCTGGAAGAAAGGAAAAGGGTAGATCCGTATCAATTAACCACTTACCGTTACGCCACACACCCGTCGAATATTCCTGGGCGCCATCGTAAGGGTCATACCGTGCCTAATGGACCTTGTAAATTTCTGGACTGAAATGTGCAGGACCCACTCGAGGATCCACTTTAAGTACAGGCTGCCTCACCACGGCTGCAGCATCCATCCAGGCTGGGACGAGAGAAACCTACTCCTACACCTCGAGGGGTCAGCCAATAGCAGCCACGTATCCGGAAACCCTCACATCGGATTATAATGAAACGTAATTATAATTTAGGAAAATAATTTTACTAACGAATATAACGAATATAACTTACAAAGGAAAGTAATATACGTACCCTCATACATATTGTTAGAATACACACCAGCTAAAACACATTGTAAGTCGACGAATGACAATATCAGTCCACTCAAGCATGTTCCTGTAATTTCGATCACCACCCTCGATTACCGATCAAGCGAGACGCTCGATCCTATAGGGAGGAGGTGTCACGTCGGGAGGCACATTGAACTCCGACGAAACCAAGGACTCCCACGGTCCCTTACGCAACCGCTTGCACCAAAATAAGCACGATAAGAATATGCTCATTCCTCGACATATTTCCAAAGGCACTCTACAGTTAAGATGCCGCTCATTAATAGAACCTGAGCGTCGCGCACTCTCTCCATGCGCCCTCCCCTTTTTTCTATTCGACGGCTATATTGGACACTGGGCGCAACTTCTCAGAAAAGCCATAAAACAAAAAACACGTAACGCGCCTTTAGCGCAACTTTAGTTAGGCCCAGGAAGCTTTCCACCAATCCAGTCGTAAAATTAAGAAGTAACGAAAAGAGAGATGCATACGGAAGGATCACGTAGCGCCTAGCCGCTACGCTTTCCCCGATAAAAACCCGCTCACAAAAAATAGACTCGTATGACTCCTGCATGAGAATCCATGAATGCGTCTCCAACGTTCTCTCTAATTCCAGTGAGGCGCCGGAAAACTCCCAACGGCCCGATTGTAAAATTAAGTAGCACAGGAACAGAATTCGTGTGGGGAGAATGCAGATGCGCCCTCCTCCATAAAAACCTCCCACCGGAAACAAGTTCATGGGTTCGTTACGTATGATAGGGATGACTACTTCTATTCCGAAATTAAGTAAAGTCAATACCCTATCTCCCCCACTCTATGAATTCGGAAGACTCACATATAAAGGGAGTAACCCAGCCATCTCAGGCAATTCGTTCTTTCCAAAAGTCTACCGCGCAGTCTATCGTTGCTGTCTATCAAAGACAGTCTATCGAAGTCACTCTATAAGTATATCAGTCCACGACGGTCTTCTAGTAAATTTCTATCTACGTTCAAAGTCTTTAAGTCAGGATTCTACTTTGAAACCATGAAAAAAACGCTATTTTCGTGAATTTTTTCTGAGAATACTATTAAAGATATCGATATAGGGTTTAAACTGTTCAATAAATACACTCTTTAAGTACATAAAAAAAAATTTAATGTATTTTATTCATTTTTTGTACACGTAAAATATGTTTAAAGCCAACGCCTCGAAAAGCAGGTACCGTTGCCGTGGTCGTGAAATCTTCCCGACGGATGGTCTGAAACAAAAAAGTCAAATAGTTTCATGTTCAGTATGTCTTCAGGAACCGACTTAACTAGAATATTTTATATACGTGCAAAATTAACAAAATGGCGGCTAAAATACGAAAAAAATGCGTTTTTTTGGGTCTTTTTTGCAATAAAAAAATAGTTCTAATCAAAATTTTAAGTTGATTGTGGTTAGGTCGGTTGGTACACACATATAGAATATGTGTTCCAAATTTCATAAGGATCGGTTCAGTACTTTTTGAGTTATCACGACCACGGTACTTGAAAATGTCGTTTCGAGAAAAACGCGTTTAAAGTTTTGGTGAGTGATAAATCGTAGAAAAAATTATCTTACCCTCAATCAGCGATGCCTGGGCCATATAATATGCCTTCGACGTGTTCCAGGTGGGTGTTTTCATCCAATTTAGCCTTTTTTTTTTTAATTCTGCCCTCCTTAGAAGCCTCACTCGAGCGGCGGTTCGCTCGAACGATGCGATGTTGGTCGCGCATAGTGGCAAACTGCATGACGGTTGGGCCGATTGTAATGCCCATGACTTCCATTATTTTTAAAACTGGGCTGAATCCTTCATTAAAAACGCAGGCAGCAGTGAGGCACGCAATTTTGACGTTTTTTTTGCCATTAAAGACATGTTTCGGTGCCATAGCCCAAACTGTAGAGTTGAAACATTCGTTGTTATTTTGAGTGTTTCCACCCAAACATCTCTCCAGTAATTCCGTTTTTGTTAGATCTTCGTAGATCGGCTTCAGCACCTCTTCTACGTCACTAGCAAGAGCAGGAGGATGTTTATAATTTTTTAAAGCGTTGTTTGCTTCGGCCTTCTTATACTTGCACCAGCCGTCTGAACAGTACGTATGCTGTGGTTTGGAGTCTGTTGATATTTTGTGGTAATAGCCGGCCCAGATCTCGTTTCGCATGCTTTCTACTGAATTTGAATTCCTTTGAATTGCGAGACTGTAGTTTTTAGATAACTCTTTCATTAATTTGATAGTTAGATCAGCAGTCTTCACTTTTTTAATCACGACTTTTGGGTTCTTCACAACTATCTTCGGTGCAGCTACTTTTTTCGTTTTTTTTCTCCGTCCTTCAGTTCTGCACTCCCAGCTTTTCTCCTTTGAGTTAAAATTTTCTTCGCATCACTTGCGCGTTTGAAAATTCTTTTGGCAACATGTAGCACACACACCAGCTTTTTCACGACGAAGGCTTCGCCGTACGGGTGTGTATCAAGCAGCATTTTAAATGTTTTCGAGTCGCCATCGCCGATATAAAAGCCATATCGCACTCCATATTTCTCTTCCGATCTTAAAAACATTTTCACAACACCTTGAACCTCCATTTTACCGGCACTACCTTCGTGATTCGCACTACAATTGTCTTTATGTTTTTCATACCACGCAGCGAAACCAATAGCGTCTGTGATTTTTTTACGATAAGCACATGCTCCGCAATAACTTGACATAACTGCAACGTCAAGAATTTTTTTGCTGTGCTTGCCAATTAAAGACACGATACCAGTGAGCGAAGTAAAACCTCTTTTTGCTCAGGATTCGTCTCCAGAAACCGTCAGATTTTTACCAAGCCCCTTTTCCACATTTAACGTTTTTTCTTCATCGATCGCCTTGCGTTGAACTAGATCGAATACACTTTTGACCGCGATTTTGATTTTGTCTAAGATTTCATAATACATTTTTATATTGAGAGTTGTCTGTAATTCCATCAGTCCACAAAATAACTGTATCCCTTGGAGGCCAATACCAAGCATACGAAACACAAATACGAGTCGACGATTTATTTCATATCCATGGCCGATCATTGGACACGAATCGATGTACCTGTCTCCACAGCCACAAGTAACGCACACTTTGAAACCAAGGCCTCGCATCCGATATTGCGAACATTTCATTTGTACATGGCAAACAGAACACACTGCCCACTGTGAGAGCATTGAGAACACGGAGAAAAAATGAATAAAAGAATAACCACCAGTATTATCAACTTTCACATCAAAACTCGGATCGTTCGATTTTTTCAATTTTGCTGCTGACGAACTCGTGTTGCTCGTACTTCCTTCGTCAGTAAATCTGTTTCCGTGAAAAGAACGTTTTCTAGTTCTAGATGGACGACTAGAACTTTTCTGTGCACGATACACTTTCTTCGTATTCATTGCGAACAGATAGATGCTTCACGTTCGAACTCCAAATCACGAATGATTCTCCACTCCGGAATTATAAAGCGAAGGGAAAATTATAAAGGAAGGGTAATATAGAGAAGCAAAGGTATGTACTTTGGTTAATAAGCATATATAGGTATAACGGTTTACGATAGGGGAACATCTGTCTTAGCGAACAAAGCCAGGTAGACGGCTGATCTGGGCCGCGCGCCGGGCGGGTCACAATAGCGCGCTCAGGTAGGTGCGTTCGAAAGGCGAAAAGGGATAGTTAGACTGCTTGGAACTTTATAAAATTTTGACCGAACATTCTTGAACATATTTACTTTTAAAAAATGTAAAAAAAAAAAAAAAATTTCAAAGTTTCAAAGTAGAATCCTGCCTTAATCGAATTAGTCGCGTTTATACCTTTGAACTTAGAAAAAGTTCAGAATTAGGAAATATCTTGAACCAGTATAATATCCAAAGCATCAATTGTTTTCTAACTATCTTTAAACCTTGCAAATTGTACGCGGAATAGAATCACTGTACTCGAAAATTGTACGCGTGCCACCGATACCATCTGCGACCGCCTCTGGCCCACTAGCGAAGGCCGTAAATTTTACGACTGACACCCGCTACCTGAACGACCGGGTTGACACCGAACAAAAACCATTAATGTAAGCGAACCACATTTTTACACTCTTTGTACTCGAGCGTTAATAGAATTAGCCAAATTGGCTGATTCCAATAAATCAAGAGTTAATTAGAAACGAGTCATTTCCAAATAATCGGATTATTTCCATAAATTCCTTTGAAATTCTTCTTTCCTCCAGCACATCCCCTTTTTACCCTCATCCCGTGCTATTGTGGTAAGCGTAGGCAAGATAGAGGGAACTACACGTTATATGCCCACGTCCCCTCCGGACGTGACAAAACCGATATATGTGGGTATGTGCATACTTGACATATCCAAAACGTGCTTTTTCGAAAACAGTCTTAAATTTCCTGATTCTCACTTTATCATCAACGGCAAATTTTGGTGATGTTTTCATTGGAGTCTTTTTAAAAACTTGCTGCAGTTGCTTCTTATTTTCTGCGGTGACATTTATCGGCTTCATCTCAATGTTGCGGTGTACTGAATCATTACATCCGGCTACTAGCTTATCAAGAATTTCGATCCATTTATAATTACCACGAAGACTAAATTGCATCCACAGCTTACAGTCACGTCGCGACCAAATGCGCACAATGTATTTCTTTTTCTTGCTTTCTCTTATCTCCTTGAGACCCGGCGAAGATGCAGGGCCAACGCGATTTCCCATGGAAATCGTGAACGACCACATACGCGCGATAGCGGCATTCTCATTTTTTGACGGATATTAATATTTTCCTTTGAGCTTAGACCTCTCACGGCGGGAATGTAGGCTATTGATAGTAGTAGATAATAGTAAGCGGTTGACACGCGAGAGCACAGCAGTCTTAATCACATGAAGAACAAATACATACTCGCCAGAATGAAATCCTTAAATCTAGGAAACCATCCTGTCATAAAACACCACGTGCACTTGCGGGCCTTGGTCAACAAGCCCTATCTCGAGCGGGACGTTCTCGCCGCCGACAAGGTATTTTTCCGCGCTTCAGATAAAGGAAACGCTGCTCCAATTCCTGCAAATAGAGCGACGAATATGACCTGCAGACTACGTCCTACTCTCACTCTCTATTTTCGACCAATCATTCGAAGAGAAACATATTTGATGCCTTTTCCATCAATCCCTAAGGAAAATGCATCACGAAAATGCAGTCCTTCCCCCAATAACGAAACCTTTCCTATTTTCCGCTTGGTCAAGAAGCATCCTTCAGGAAGTATCCAGTCTCCCATGAGTTTCCATCGCGTTCGGACAAAGTCTCCCAACATCTTCCATCAGATCTAGTTCGATACTAAAAGCTGTCTCCGGACAACATCCGATGAGTTCAGACGTTAACTCTAAAAATTGGTATATCTTCGGTATAATTGGTACACGTTCGCGACTTATAAAACTTCCAAGTTATTCATATTGAGCAACCACCCTAATATCGATACATCGAATTGCATAAATCTCCAATTAATTCGAAGCCTCGGCTCACAATAAATTTTCATGTGTTAAAAAATGGTGCCAACGTGAAGAACACCAGCTCCGCTGAACCCGTAAGCGAGCGGACCAGCCTACCTGTGAAGGCCCAATTCGACCCTCCGTATCTCCAACCATTGTACCCACGGCGCATCGACAAATGTAAGCGAAATATTTCATGTATATTTTCTGTATTATTAATTTAATCGACTTAACCAAATTGGTCAATTCCAATAAACCCCGAGTCGATAGAATTTGTGTCTGTCCAATTATTCCTTAATCGGATAATCGCGTCATTCGATTTTTACCCAAGCTACCCCTTTTTACTCTCATTCCGAGCTACTACGCTAGACGTAGGCTACAAAGAGGGAAACGTAAAAATATATGCCCACCTCCTCCAGGACGTGACATTATCTTTTATTGTACGATTGCAACACTCGCAAATGGATGCCTCCAAGTTGCTATATGTTTAATACATGTAAATATTGTACTTCTTCATGAGGGCCTTAAAATCACAATTGTAGAAGTCTTTTCCATGATCGACGTGTAAGTTGTGCGGTATGCGTCCCTTAACGAGTATCGACTTCATTGCGGCTGCTGCATCTTTATCATTCTTACCCAGCATTGGCATGGCCCAGGCGACTTTTGAGAGTGTATCGATGACTGTGAGAAGAAATTTGTATTTAGCGTTTTGACGCGCGTATAATGACATGTCGACGAGATCGGCTTCCCAGGTTTCGTCCAAGCCACGAATGTCCACATGTCGACGCGGATAGTTTCGTCAAGCAGGCTTACGTAGCTCCAGAACGAGAGCGCTCCTTTTCTCGTTTATTTTCCAGTCTAATCAGTCGCGCATCCAATTCAGCAATGACGTGTGAATTACGAGTTACCAAATCTTGTAGAGTTTTGACATTAGCCTCAAGTATTGTTGCAATGTATTATCATGGCTTCAAGTCCATTAACCAATAACTGATTACTCTCATTCATTTCTTTGCGTATATTCTCAATGATAGTTCGAGATCTTTTATGTAAAGCACTTAGAGCGATAGCGTCGTCTTGTCCTTCCGGATTAGCGATGTTACACAATCGTTTCTGCCCTATGTCATGATGGTCATCGGCGATCGTTGTAAACCCAATCCCAGATCGACCAGGAGGACCTGGTGATGATGAGAATGCGTACATTTTCCGATGCCGAGTTAATAAATTATTTCAGCTTCACGCAATTCCTTAATAATCGATATAATTTCAACCGCATGGGCTGAATTTCCGGCTGCTTGTGATGCCAGGAGTAAGCGAAAACGATCTACTAGCTCGTTTGGATTGTCCCAATGAATATATTCCGATTGGGTGTTTTTTTTCTAGCTAGCTTATACTTTGGCCTACCCTGCCCCACATCATGACCGACTATATTTGCGATATATGAGTTAAATTTGTGTCTGGTGTCACGTCGTATAGCCTTACTCGGCTTATACAATTTTTTGTGCCCATTCGTCCATATTACAATCTTTTCATAGTTTTTCAAATCGTCCTAATTTGTTGCTTGCGAGATTCTGTACACCATATAATACATCCAAGTTGCCTTTCCATTTGTTTGTAATAGCAGGATATATTCACGGATCAATTCATCCACATTTTGCGAATCATCATCATCCTCATTTATAATTTTAAAGGAATCTTGGGTTTCACTCTTGAAGGAATCTTGTGCCTCGTTTTTTAATTGATATTCCAGACTGTCTAACGCATCTCCTTCTTTAACATCATCACTGTTTCATCCTTGATGTCCTCCTTCGCCACCTCACCGTTTTTATACGATACCAAGTTTTCCAATGGTCTCACTATAGGCTAAAAGACATCTTGCATTCTCTGCTGATCGCTATCTTTTCCAATTTTCATCACCCGATGCTTTCGTCTGATTGCATCACTCGCCTTGGCAATTTCATGCAGTACCTCTTTTTCTCGCAACAGTTGTTCGCTCTTCATGTTATCACTGTCAAGGCATGCACAATACTGTCTCTTCAACTACCAGCGATGAGTCATTTATCAATGATCAGAAAATAATCAAAACCTTGTCTATATGGACCCTTATTAATATCGCTATCCATGTCAATCGTGACCAATGCATACTTGTCAGAATTCCAGCATTTTACGCATATGTTTTTAAAGCACGTATAAGTCATATCCGCATTAACATGATCGTTGTGGACGTGTTTGCGATTGTTATCGTCCTGCGTGAGAAGCACGACGAAATTTGCATTATCCCTCATGAGATGTATGGGGATACAAGTGTACGTCTGACAAAGGTAAAAACTGTCAACAATCTCGTGTCTTCCCATGAAAAAGAAGGCCCCAACATTATCCTGCTTTTCGCGTGCTATATCATCAAAGATGAATAAAGAGTTGGATGGTGCATCACTTGGTGCTATCACTTGTTCATGTGCCTCGAATGGATGATATTCAACTCCACTTACAGTTTCGAGTAATCGTTCGAGAGACTTATACTTTGGCTGCTGTAACGATTTCGAATACAAGTAAATGTTCTCAAATCGCAAACCATTCGGATGGATGATAAGAGTGAGAGAAGCATTGGTTTTCCAACAATTCGATGGACTTCAAAACAGTGCACGTATGCTATCCGGCAATAAACTCCCATCACGTTTTTTTTTCTTTAGCCCGACCGTCATCGACAAACTCGTCGAAATTTATCACGGGAAGTCCGCCTCCGATAGTTTGCTTCTTGAACGGCATCTCACACATGACTAACGGTGAAATTATATGGATACGATTCGTATAGGGATTATCTGTCAGTCGCGTAGTGCCTTAGACATGATCGTGCATGGAAAGAGTGGTAAAGGTTTAGTCAACCGCCTAATCAACAAACTCCTCGTTGAACCACATCTGCCTGGGTATCTGTATTGTGGACCAGGCACAAAGTTGGTCAAGCGTCTTGCTCGTGGTGATTCGGGCATTAACCCATTGGATACGGCTTGCAACCATCGTGTTGCCGCTAAACATGCTAGTATCGGTGAAAAAGCTAGTGCTTGGGGTGTGACAAATGTTATGAAGACGAAGACAAAATTTGGTATGGGGATAAAGGCCCGCAAGGGCGGCGTTTGTTGGAAAAAGTAATTGGCGCTACAAAGAAGACAATGATTTAAAGTAATGATCCGCATAAGATTATTAAATCAGCTCTAAAGGTTGCTCGTACAGCCTTAAAGTTGCAAGGTGGCACAGTGCATACACCTCGGGTTCTACCTGTGCCCCATAAAATTGGTAGTTCATTACCGATCCTCGTACCCATATTTGCGTGTCTTAGCGCTGCGGGTGCTTCGTCAGGTGGTGTGACTAGTATAGCTAAAGCTGTAAATGCTGCTCAAGCAGCTGAACGTGAATTGGATGAAAGTAAGCGCCATAATCGAAAAATTGAAGCAATTGCATTAGGTAAGGTCTTACAGCTGGAATCATATAAGCAGGGATTGGGTCTTCATATCAAGTAAAAAAAAACTAGAAGTTACGCTACCTCACCGACGCCTCACCGATATTGACCTTCTCAAATATGCAAAAATCCTAAGCATTCCACATTTCCGTGGAGTTTGCATGCGCGATACATTGCCGGCGAACGGCTCCTTCAAATGTGAACCAGCAATTGTAAATGTGGATGAAAATGTTGGTCCTGTAACACACTACGTTGCTTGCAAAAAGACTGGATGGAAAGTCGTGGGCTTTGATAGTTTCGGCAATCTTCCACCACTATCCGAACTCATAAGATATTTTCGTGTTGGTAGCGTAAATTATAATTATAAGGGATATCGGAAATATGATAGGGTTGAATGTGGACATTTGTGTCTCAAATTTCTCTGTCGGCACTTGCAGCACGAAGACAAATATACACTATATATAGGGGGGAAATGACGTGGAGAATTCAGTTGTCAATTTACCATAATCATGGATGAAAGTTTAACATTGACCATATCTGGCGCATCGTCCATACTCGAGGCGCAATACTTTCGCCCCATCGAACTCTCACCACACAAAAATTATTACTCTCGGTCTCGTGGTATTGTGAACCTTCAACTCTATTCCCAATATCGACGTTGACCACAATAAACTGTACGTGGGAGATGAGATGTTGACGATACCTATGTGCAGTTATGAAATAGAGGATATTGAGACGTTTTTACAAGCAGAGCTCTCGCGTAAAAACATCAAAATCAGCATTAAATCCAATAATAATACGCTGCGCTGTGAGATCGTGTGTGATCGTGATGTAAATTTTGAGCCGAAAGATTCCATTGGGCATCTACTAGGCTTCACCGCACGCAAATTGATCGCCTATAAAAGACACGAATCTGACCTTCCTGTAGCCATTCTCAAAGTACACACCCTACGCTTTGAGTGCAACATTACCGCTGGCGCCTATATTAACGGACAAAAAGTACACACGATTCATGAATTTTTTCTATCTTATAGCCTGGTGGCGCGGGCTATGAGATTATTGAAGTTCTCTCCCACGTAATTTATCTGCCGATCACGAGTCCAACGATTGACCCGATGCAGCTTCGTATAGTGCATCAGGACGGTGCTTTGAGAAATTACAGCGGTGAAGTAATTACAATTCACCTGCATATAAAGTCGTGGTGGGTATAGTTTTCAATAGATCTTTCAATAACAATAAACAACCATGGATAAAAACAATTAGTCGTCGGCCAGCGCCCAAAGTGCTAACACTTCGAAACGTGCTACTCTCGAAGAGTTTAGGTCTCAAAGTGCATGGCAAAAGCGTGTGAAAAATGATTTAGTCTGTGCTCGGTGCATCTGCTGCGTGAAATGGAAGACGAGCTTGTCAACATTCAGACACCCGTGATCTTTGATGAATCCATCATCCATTGCGAGATTCATGCTCATCAGCCATATGCATCTTCAACCTTCAATAACAGCGATGAAATCCGTACTGCCATCCAACTGCTGCTACAAGTCTCGTCAACAATGCCATTTCGCATTTGTTTGAGGAAGTGCGATATGAATTAAATGCCGTAGAAATCGATCGTAATAAGAATGTCGGAATTACGAGTGTAATAAAGGGATATTCATCTCTCTCACCAGCCAAGAGTTCTTTGCTTGAGAATACTGGATGGCTCGAAATTGAAGAGACCAAGGAGATTGTGGATGTATCGGGAAACTTTGATGTGTGCATACCGCTCAGCATGCTCCTCGGGTGTGCCGAAGATTATCGTAAGATTGTCGTAAATGCCAAGCACGAGTTGATTCTCACGAGAGCAAAGACCGATGGGAATGCTATCGTACAAACAGCGTCCGAAAACTACAAACTCGTATTGCATAAAATAGAATGGCTCGTACCGTATGTGACAGTCTCGAATTAGCGAAAATGTCAGCTGTTAAAGTTTCTCGACAAAGACGCACCAATCTCCACGAGTTTCCAAATATGGGTACTGTACGAGTAATCATTGCTGTCTGCCACCTCTAAGTACGTGTGGTATGTGAAAACCTTGAATTGAACCTTGAAAACCTTGAACAAGCCACTCTGATCATTGTAACCTGAGCGATGTCCAACTATACCTCAACTCGAAATGTTATCCATATAGAAATTTGAATTTGATCATTGATCAAAATCAATATGCTCTACTCTCCGAGATATACGCAAACCTATAACCGATCTATTATAACAAAGAGCCTGAACAATGGCTGAACAGGATTGAATTTTTAGAAAAAGCCCCCCTCGTTGACTACAAACTTCAGCATACGGCATGATCCTCCATGATCGTATTGTCGAGTACAATCCAATCAGTGGTGGGGTTAAAAGTTGGTATAAAATCATGCCGATAATTCGCAGCCACTCCAGTCAACATGGAGCTTATCGTTGATGTACAGAGCTTCAAGAGACCCATCAACAAATTTGCCCTAAAGGAGATGTCCATCATCAAACTCCACGACAAGAATGCTTAACCGCTGACGCTCGCGTTCGACGCACTATTTACTTGGGACTCTTTATCGGCCAAGTACAAAAAGACAATCAAGTGGTTGGAACGCAATTTCCATTAAACACAATGGGATCACATCGGCATACCATACGAGGCAGCTGGAAAAACAATTCGAGAAATCTTGCAAGGAGCTCCTACCATCTATGCGAAGGGATTCGAGAAATGCGCATGGCTATCAAGATTGACGGATCCCGCACCAAATGCCCACATCATTCGTTCAACATGAACTACAGCTGCGCGCAAGAGAATGTAAAAGCGGTGAAAAGCTGGTTGAGTGTATACGTAGCGTTGTGTGACCGAAGTATTTTTTTTCAAATGAATAAAAAACATTTCGATGAAAATATGTGTCATTTGTATTTTTAATTCTACAACGAAAATAGTTTAAATTTTTCCTTCTCTTACATTTCGACAAGAGTTTTTTTTAATAGATTTTTACATAGTCAACACATAAAACGTCGAAAACGATGGCGAGACGACTGTGATTCGGACGGCTGTTTTACTCAACGATGCTGCCCCAACTAATTTGCTCTTTTCCACCATGCTCAGAGACGACGGAACTTGGCGCTGTTGTATTTCCCACAACTGTATTTAGAGTTGACTATTACGCTCCAGTTGCAGCATCCTCTCCATAATGCGAACAGCCGTTCGGCGATGGTGTTCCAACGAATTTCGTCTTTTCCACCACAATGTGCTTAGAGTTGGTAGAACTCGATGCTGTTGTATTTTCCACCCATGTACCTCATCAAGAGATGATGATCGTGCGCGTCTTCCAGCATACATTCGAACGTTTCCAAATCTTCGTCAAAGGCCTTCACAAGTCGCGCTGGCAAGAATACAGTGAACTCACTCGCGATGTCCGCGATGTAGCGTTTCCCAAATTTGGTGTGTACGACCCTTATGTCGGAGATTCGATGATCCAAGTGAACGGAGAGTTCTAACAGCTTCGTCGTTGGAAGGAATTTCGTTATCTGGCTGAGTTGTCGATAGTCGTGAAAACCATTTTCCACGCTTTTTTCTTTTCAAAGTTCCTTTTTGGAGAAACGTTGATGTTGCAGTAAAATAGTGTAGTCTGAGCTTGGACCACGATATTATAAGCTCCCTCGTAACCCTCCCACTTAAATTTTCAAACTCCCCCCCCCCCCGCTTTTCCAATCGTCGAAAACAGGTTCAAACACCTTCGAAGAACCTCGTACGTGGACAATAACCCCCCGACATTTTTTCACGCTCCCAAAAACGAGTTCAAACAGGTTTGAAGAACCCCGTACGTGGAGAATCCACAGCATTCTTCACATTCCTGACGTTGAGGTGGGGGGCCATCGATGTGATCTTTCATCTGTGGCGTATTATAATGCTCCATGCATGGAAGATATGATATTACTTCACGGTCGTTCCGATGATGTTCTGGCAGCCAATCCAACAATAAGTCAACATATTCACCCAAATATTTTAGAAGCAAGACCTTTGAAACCTGTTCGAGCTCGTTTTTGGGCAAGTCCAGTGGGTGCTTGGCCGGATGCACTTCGTACATACTCGCCCATGTAAACATCTCGACGTTATATTTCGGAATGAAACCGAGTCCTCGATGTATCGAAATTTTTTTTTTCCCAGAGTACAGCTGTGCTCAGGTGGTCCATCCGCGGCCAAAGCCTTTGACGATAGATCTCTAAAGTTTATAGTTTTTCCAAGAAATCCTGGCTTGGCTGGACCTGTCTGAAGTGTCGGCGAGAGACGTGATAGAAGTGGACACGCATACAATTTTTTTAAGGATTTCGGAAATGAAACCAAGGCATCACACTTGCATCTCATAAATAAAGGGCTTTGAAAAGCCACCCCCTCCATGTAGCATCTTCATATTACCGAAATTTTCCTACCCATACATAGTCATTGCATGCACACATCCTGTGTGTAAGTTTTGTTCACACAGACTAAATAGTGTAGAAAGAAAAACACACTCCGCTTGCATCGATGATGATCGTTTTATGTCTATAATAAATTATAAAACTTATGGGTTTTCAACGTTCGCCCACCACTATCTGACCCCCGCCCCCAGAAAACGCTCGTCGACGGCGGCTTTCCCCTACCGCCAGTCGCTCATAGGACCACATGTCTACCCCCTCCACAGAGACCCCTGGCATCCCCCTCTGTGATGTCACGTCCCCGCGTTGGACCCCTTCGCCCTGCATACTGGGCTTCCCCGCGCTGGACCCCCGACCCGCTCCTCCCTGAAATCCCAGAGTTAGAACCGGGCCAGTACATCTACGCGCGGGAGCTGCATCGCGCTGCGATACCCTAGGCTAGGGTTGAGGGCCCTATTTACAATAATTCAACATGCATTAAATTTGATGTGAACTCGTAAATAATCATTATGCAACAATGCACTATAACAACTCCGTAGACAAGCACGACATTGTCTACGAATTTGTCAAGCCCCATTACTTGCAATCGTATCATCTTGCCTAGCAGTTAGTACAGTCCATTACAGCGAGTCAATCATTATCTGTTGGACTCCGGATCCTCAGTGGTGCCTCCCTGTCTGTTGAAGTGTTGCCGGCATGCATGGAAGTGTTAGGTCCAGAAGGGACGATTTTATTCTATTTTCGGGTTCGTCTAATACTGTGAACTTAGGTTATTTACGCTTTTTAAGGGATAGCCGCACGTCCTATACGGGCCCGGCAACCTCTCACGTGGAAATTGGATTGGAACGGGAAACATGTGATGACAAATTATAGCTGGGGTACACATCGATTAGTCATATTTATTGTATAATTAATTCTACTTACAACCTCCGAAAAGACTGGTGTGTCAAGTCTACAATAGGCGCACCTTTGCGCGGAGACAGTTTCCCCCGCGCCACTTTCTCCCTCTCTCTTGCTCTCAGTCTAGCACGCTCTTCCGCGGCGACAATTCTCCCCGCGTGTTCCGCTCGCACGCCGCTGCTTCAAACTTATTGGTCCTCTATTTTCGATCGGGGTTTTAACGTAGGCCCCGCACCTCTATTCACTGATTCGAAGCTTGTGATTGATGTTGTAATTTATATAATTGTAGGAATAAAAGTTATGTTTGATAGTAACACTGACGTCCCTGTGCGGGTCCGCTGAGTCGCTAACCTGGATTTATTACACCGCCACTCATTTCAGCTCCGTCTTACTAGGACTTTACTAGTTATGACTGACGTCTCTATGCGGGTCCGCCGGGTCTAAGGCCTGAACTTATTACACCGCCGCGAGCACTGCTTTTACTAGGAGGTTTTCTCCGACTCCAGGAGCAAACCGTGGACTAATCGGAACTAACAATACTCACCGCCACCGGACAGCCGTTACCTCGGTCGCTATCAGCCTGGTGGGGTTTTTTTTGACAAAGTCCACGAAAACTTGCTCGCTCCTGGAGTCCCACGATCGGGGGAATCCGGTCTCGCTTTCGGCGTTTCTACACCCGACACCGCACAGAGACGCTAGGTGTCAGAGGGACGGAGTCGTCGGCAAACAATGAAAAATAATAATCATAATAATATCAAATTCAAAGCTACACAGCAACATTTGTTAACATTAATTATGAATTACATGAGATAATTCGTTCATGATTTTTAATCGAATATGAAAAAAATTATGAATTCCTTCCGATGGTGGCGATTGCCGTGCGGCCGCCTCGATCAGCACCGCATTTTACTGGATGTCTTTTACACAGCAAAATTATAACAAATTATTATTAATCGAGGGAAGGAATTAGTGGAGATAATCATAAAAGTATTACTGTCACGTCCTGAGGGAACATGGGCATGTATCTATCGCGGTTCCCCCTTTTTAGCCTACGCCTAGCGCAATAGCTCGGGATGAGGGTGTAAAAGGGAAAGGTGCACGCAAAGGTGGATGGCGCAGTTACTCGATTGAGAAATGAATTGATCTACGCAAATAATTAACAATTCGGGATTTATTGAAATTGACCACTTCAGTTAATTTCGTCAACATGAAAATACATATAGGTTCGCTTACAGTGATACGATAATCTGTTTACAGCGGTTGGGTTCGAGCCTTCGCAGGTAGGTCGGACCCCTCGGTTGTGCACGCTCGGTAATAATGTTGAGTTTACACGTTGACACAAATGTTTAAACACGCGATTTCGTACCGCGAGACGAGGTTGAAATTAAATTATGATTCACGCAAAATAATATGGTATGCACGTTCAACGTAGACACTTAATAAAACTCTTGTAGTTCGCGTTTTTTACAAAGTACAATTTTGAAGTTAAAGTTAAAGTTCGCCGTCTTGCGATAGTTTTTGGTAGTTGTTCCGATGAAGATTGTTGGGAGCCTTTGTCCGAACGCGATAGAAGTTGATGAGAGACTGACTTCAAGATTTTTCTATCCTAGCTTGTAGGATATTTTGGATGCTGGGATGGTGGGAGAAGAAGTTACTCGAAAAGTGCATTTTCGTCATGCGTTATTTTTTTGATTGATGGAAAGGATGCAGAAAATGTACTAGTGCATATGATTGGTCGAGTTGGAAGGGGAAATATTTTTGGAGACTATGATTGACTGTAGACTATGATATTTGTAATCTCCATCTCGATTCTCGGAAAGTAGTCCGCGTCTTGTTATCTGGAGCGTTGGATAAACATGGGGAGGAAAAAGGGGCTTGGTGGCGTCGCCGCACTTCCCCCAAGATAGGCTTTGTTGATCCAGGTGTGAGAGTGCGCGTAGAAAATATCAACGCAGTTTTACGATCGGGTCAACTTTCTGGCATGAAGCATTTTATTTTGGAGAATGTGTATTTTTGTAGACTAAGGATTTGGATGTTTTCCGCTCTTAGACACTCGTTAGAATTCTGTATCGTTGCGTCATTATGTATTTACGTCTTTCCAAATAGGAATTTTATCATTACGCATTTTCTGCGTGTCGCTTCACGTGTTCGTCATCCTTGTAATCCGAAGGTTTCCTTTGTGTATTTTTAGTTTTAAGACGGAATGACACCTCATCGCGGTCGGTATGATAGAACAATTATAGGCACCCAAAAATCTCTGAAACGGCTCTTCAGATCTCGTCGAAACTTTGCCAAACGACGTCAAATAGATAAACGATCTATTTGACGTCGTTTGGCAAAGTTTCGACGGGATCGAAAGAGCCGTTTCAGAGATTTTTGGGTATCTATAATTGTTCTACCATACCGACTGCGATGAGGTGTCATTCCGTCTTAAGGACACTTTGCGATGCACTTGGACTCTGTTCAGATTACCACGAAACTGTTCGAATTTTCCCGTTTTTACGATAGCGTGTTTTTGTGTCATCGTATGTTTCTTATAAAAGGAAGAAAAATAAATATTAAGGGAATATATACAATTAGCGGCTGTAAACTTAACAATGTTGCCGGGTCTAACCCGAGCTGTGTTCTCGGCAGACGTTACATTACAAATGAGAGCAATGAGTCGTAAATTAATTTTGATCAAATTTAATTAAAAATACTAGAGATTCATGGACATTGGGTGGATCAGGGAAACAATATGCTACACTGTTTTCTCATCTACATATTAATCGAATCGGCTACAGATATTAAAATATTACTAGTTCGACTGTTCATCTTGTTCACCGATTCATCGGATGAATGGCCGGACAACCCATCGTCGGAATCATTATCCAAAGGAACTAGAGACATTTTCGTACAATAAATATTTTCTGACGCGGCGTGAGGCTGATTTGATGATGTTTTATACATTTAGCAAGGAATGCATTTACTGAATACTTCGTTTTTCTATGTACAACAAATTAGTTTTCATTACCATTTTCTGGAAGCTCTTCAGTTTCCGCTGCAATGTCGATGAGCCAATCCGGTCCTCCGTCGGCAAAGAGTTCTCGCTCGTAATCGGGATCGTGGTCTATTTACGGGTAAAATAAAACCATGAGCGGTAGTACTTGTACGTACTTATGTAAATTCAATCAGCTTTATCAAAATGAGTCAATGAAGATAAAACAAGAAAACGTGTCGCTACACAAACTAAGCCATCTTAACGTTTCGAATGATTCTTTAGAAAGTCATCAGTTTCTGACTTTATCTTCTTTGTGGAAATCCTGGGAGAGTATGGGTTATAACGTCTTACCTAATGGTATTGGTTTCACCATTTCACCATTATTGATGCCATCCAGCCTTTCTTGACCGATGAGAGCCGCTACTTCCCCCTTTAACACAGCCGCCTTCTCCAAAAATTCGGCCATCGTAATGTCGTGGAGGTGTAACTCCCGCCACGCTGAATTAGATATAAGTTTGTATCACTTTATATCAATCATAAAATATATTACAACAGCAGACAGTTGGATTTTGACGCAAAATACTAGGGCCGATTCAGTAACCGATGTGCTGGTCTAGTGGTTGGCGTGCTTGCCTCTGAAATCAGCACATCGGGAGGTCGCGGGTTCGAATCGCCGTCTCGTAGTTTCGGAGAAAAATAAAAACACGGGCGTGACGCAGCTCCAGTTCTACACATGTGTCGCGCACACTGACCGGTACGTGTGTGTGTCGTGCGAGTATGACTGTAGCCTGTGAGTTATTTCTCGACGAAACGCGACTGGCTCCGAGACTGTGAAGCGAACTCGGGACCGGCTGTATTGGTATAGGTTTTCCGCAGTTTCCCTATACCCAACGCAGAAATGTCATGATAAATGCGATACAGAGGGGGAAGTCGGCTGCGGCCACAAGTTGTGGATATCAGAACTGGAAGATTGAGTATGTATCAAAGAGGAAGATCCCTGTACAAATGGAAGTTGAAAAAGAAAGAAAAGAAAGTACTAGGGCCGATCCAATACTCAACGTATATGGGAAATTACGAATCTTCTTTTTTTTTTTAATCAAAAAATTTCATTGTACATTGAGTTTATATTGAAAAGTAGTCTCCGTCAATTAAAAATGTAACTATATATAAAAGCGTTGCAAAGATAACCTTTCATCAATTCCCTTTGCTTGAAAACGGTTGACTGTCGTGCGTGCCTACTTATTTGGCCGCTGTTTCGTAAGCGTCGAATATCTGCTCGAACGTCACACTGGAATTTGAGCAGCTTGCCTATTGGAAAAAAGTTAATTTATATTGCGGATTGAATTGTGATATTATCCTTCTACGTTCAACTGCTATTGATATCTACAAAGTAAATCCTCGGGGCTGGGGCGACTTTCCATCCTCTGTCCCATTCTATTGTGATAGGAATATATGATATTATTCGTCCGCCGACTGAGTCCGTGCTCACTGAAGCCCGATGGTGTCACCGTCCACAGCCAAGATCGACAATAATACTGGTTGAATCCGGCAAATCATTGATTCATGGCTGCGGATAAATTTCTCCAGAGTCGGTGGTATTGAGCATCCACTAGCAGCGCGGGCAAGTACGCCAAAGCTAAGATTGTCTTGAAAAAATATTTCGCTTCAGCATCGGTCTGAATCCGGTTCCTCAGCCCAAGAGCCTTAGCTTTCCAACAAATGGCCTAAAACATGATAATTTGTTGACATTTCCTTTCCCGTAATCAATGCTTGGGCTTTATCAAAATGTAGTTAATGCATCTTTGTTAACTGATAATTAAGTACATGATTAGTAAAACTTACGCGATTGTAGTGGGTATTGCATTCCGTGCAATGAGCCGCTGTGAACACTGTGATGATGGCATTTCGCAGCCCACGATCAAAATCGCTCATTGCGAGGGCAATGACATTTGATGCCAAAACGTGCTCGTTGACGTGTTGCAAAATTGCCATGTATGCGGCCTGGGTATTCCGGCTCATGACAATCCATGCAAATGCGTAACCCTACTTCGTACGAAAATGAAATTAATCGGAAGTATGAGTCACAGAATAATGGCTATTTACCGCGGGAGTTAATGTGAAACTGTCACGTCCTGAGGGGACGTGGGCATATATATTTATATATGTGGTATCCCTCTTTCTTGCCTATGCCTAGCGTAATAGCACGGGATGAGGGTTAAAAAGGGGACGTGCTGGTGGAAGGGGGAATTTTAAGGGATTCCGTGGATGATCCAATCATTGAAATAATGGTCGCGGCACTTGTGTTCAATTGACTCGTAATTTACTAGAATCAACCGTATAGGTTGATTCTATTATTTTTTTAAATACAAATCGGAAACAAAATATAAAAGTTTAAACAAAATATAAAAAGTTAAAACTAAGAGCCCTGCGCCGGAGGGCTGGAAGCGCTCGCAGATGGTGTGTGTGTGAGTGAGACAGATATAGATGTTGGATGACACAGATTCTAATATTTGTGAGTTTCACGGATCGAGGATGGAATTTACAACAAAGTAATGCGCGGAATACAACGTCACGGTTCTTATGATTATCGCGTAACTGTTACAGAAGTTTCGAAGTACAAGATGCTCTAACCTTGAATCGTATGACATCGTTCGCGTTACAAGAAGAGAAAAAGGTTTGACGCGATGGATATCGGTTAGAGGACTCTAGGTCTGAGCTCGTTGGATTCTAATCGGAGACTGATGCGAGGAGAACTCTTTCGGAGTACCAGAAATCAGGGTGGGATAAATTTTTGGAGGAAGCAATCTTTGGGAGAGTGAAACTTACGTGACGTAGTTTTTTTGGATTGGTGGTCCGGCCATAAAACATCACCTGATTTGTGTGGTTGGCCGGAAGAAGGAAGTGAGAACCAGTTGTCGGCGTATTATTGGGTAAGGGCGCGTATAATCGAGAGCAGCGCTGCATTTCCGAGAACACAGCGCAGCTTCTCTTATCGAGTATATGGGGAAACCGAGAGGAGACAAATAGGGCCTTGTTCGTGGCGGAATGCGTCACGCCAGAGAGAAGGAGCTAGTTGGCCAGCCTGGGAAAGCGCGTGGCTTATGTCATTTAATTTTATTACTGCAAGAGTCAAAGCCCCTTCTTTTGAAAGAATATAATTTTTGTGCATGCAGAGGATTAGGCTGGTTCGTTCGTCTGAGTCTTGTGCCGTGAAGGCGCGTAGTTTCAAATTTTTACGACCTAGATCTTCGGCTGGGTTATGCGATACACTCTTCGCGCATGGTCGCAATGTGTTGGCCAGTCTTGGAATCTTGAACTCTCTGTTTCAATAATTTTTTATGTAAGGGGAAATATGGAGTGTGCAGTCTGGTTTGGCTTAGGAATATGTATTGAGATTTCTCTTTCCATCTTTAGCAGAGTTTCTCAGGCACGTGTCGCAACCTATTTCGCGGGGATGCAGTTACGCAAGGACGTGACAAAACCAAGGAATTATTGGCATGCACTTCGCCGTGATTCTTTTATACGATCTGTACTCATTATTCTAAATATCCTACATGTGAACATGCACACGTTCAGATTGCACAATACAACAACACGTTTTTTAGCTCCTAACTGGTATATAGATAGAGACACAAGGGTTTTTGCATGAAAACAGAAATTACATGTCGAACTAAATTTACGGATTTCTTTTAATGGATAAAGCTTCTGAGGCTCTGGTAAGGTTTTAATACCGCGGCTTCGGCGTGGCTATATATAAAATAAATCAGTCGTGAAGATAGGCTGTAGAATTGGCATAAAATGGTATCATGATCAAAACTTTTTTCCACAAATAAGGTTTAATTGATTCTTATTTTCATTTCACGTATGGTGACACATCTATTAACTTTTTCAGAGTTCATCGGGTTTTGTTAAGGCAGCATTCTACTTTGAAACCATGAAAAAAACGCTAT
The DNA here is from genome assembly GCA_963210295.1 of Ophion ellenae. NCBI lineage: Eukaryota > Metazoa > Arthropoda > Insecta > Hymenoptera > Ichneumonidae > Ophion > Ophion ellenae. The sequence continues at coordinate 16,587,931 of OY723395.1, forward strand.
TTTCGTGATTTTTTTCTGAGAATACTATTAAAGATATCGATATGGGGTTTAAACTGTTCAATAAGTACACTCTTTAAGTACATAAAAAAAAATTTTTAATGTATTTTATTCATTTTTTGTACACGTAAAATATGTTTAAAGCCAACGCCTCGAAAAGCAGGTACCGTTGCCGTGGTCGTGAAATCTTCCCGACGGATGGTCTGAAACAAAAAAATCAAATAGTTTCATGTTCAGTATGTCTTCCGGAACCGACCTAACTAGAATATTTTATATACGTGCAAAATTAACAAAATAGCGGCTAAAATACGAAAAAAATGCGTTTTTTTCGGTCTTTTTTTGCAATAAAAAAATAGTTCTAATCAAAATTTTAAGTTGATTGTAGTTAGGTCGGTTGGTACACACATATAGAATATGTGTTCCAAATTTTATAAGGATCGGTTCAGTACTTTTTGAGTTATCACGACCACGGTACTTGAAAATGTCGTTTCGAGAAAAACGCGTTTAAAGTTTTGATGAGTGATAAATCGTAGAAAAAATTATCTTACCCTCAATCAGCGATGCCTGGGCCATATAATATGCCTTCGACGTGTTCCAGGTGGGTGTTTTCATCCAATTTAGCCTTTTTTTTTAAATTCTGCCCTCCTTAGAAGCCTCAGTCGAGCGACGGTTCGCTCGAACGATGCGATGTTGGTCGCGCATAGTGGCGAACTGCATGACGGTTGGGCCGATTGTAATGCCCATGACTTGCATTATTTTTAAAACTGGGCTGAATCCTTCATTGAAAACGCAGGCAGCAGTGAGGCACGCAATTTTGACGATTTTTCTGCCATTAAAGACATGTTTCGGTGCCATAGCCCAAACTGTAGAGTTGAAACATTCGTTGTTATTTTGAATGTTTCCACCCAAACATCTCTCCACTAATTCCGTTTTTGTTAGATCTTCGTAGATCGGCTTCAGCGCCTCTTGTACGTCACTAGCAAGAGCAGAAGGATGTTTATAATTTTTTAAAGCGTTGTTTGCTCCGGCCTTCTTCTACTTGCACCAGCCGTCTGAACAGTACGTATGCTGTGGTTTGGAGTCTGTTGATATTTTGTGGTAATAGCCGGCCCAGATCTCGTTTCGCATGCTTTCTACTGAATTTGAATTCCTTTGAATTGCGAGACTGTAGTTTATAGCTTTATAAAGCGAAGTTATAAAGCGGAGGGAATTATAAAGCCGGAATTATAAAGCGAAGGGAAAATTATAAAGGAAGGGTAATATAGAGAAGCAAAGGTATGTACTTTGGTTAATAAGCATATATAGGTATAACGGTTTACGATAGGGGAACATCTGTCTTAGCGAACAAAGCCAGGTAGACGGCTGATCCGGGCCGCGCGCCGGGCGGGTCACAATAGCGCGCTCATGTAGGTGCGTTCGAAAGGCGAAAAAGGATAGTTAGACTGCTTGGAACTTTATAAAATTTTGACCGAACATTCTTGAACATATTTACTTTCGAAAAATGTAAAAAAAATAAATTTTTTTTTCAAAGTTTCAGAGTAGAATCCTGCCTTTAAAAAACGTGAAAATTCCTCAATAACCCATAATTTAAAACTGATACTCGTTTTAAGTTGAAAGAAAATCAATAAATAATTGGAGAAAACACGATTGAAGTACGATAATAACAATCAATGGAGGTTTATTCTTCAAAACCGATAGGATTTTTTACAGATAATACATGACGCCTGGCGGAAAAAGGAAAAATTCCTTCTGATCATACGTCTCTCCAAGTGTCGTTTTTTACAATTTCTATCGATTTTTTACAATAAACTTTAATTGATTTTCTTATCGAAATTCGACTGTTTTTTAAAGCCGTTTTATTGATTTTTTAAATTTGTATCGAGCATCTTTCTTTGTTTTATATTTATATCGTTTCCAAGCAATGAATTTAATTTTGCAGCTGTCGTTTTCCCTCCCATGCGCCCTGAAACAGTTGAGGCATATGTTTTCATTCGAAACCCTCATCGTACATAATATTAAACTTCTGATAATATACCCGTTTAGCAAGATGGTAAGAACGTGCTACTAAGTATAACCATTGAGAAATAACTTACACTGCTGCCAGTGAATCGTACAGAGGCTTCTGTCTGTACCAGTAGAGTGACAGAGATTCTGCCAACACTTCTTTAAAGCGGGCAACGAGCTCCTCACTGTTATCCGGCACGCAATACACGAAATGTGCATGTTAGCGCCACGCGTTCGCACAGGTGCGGTGGCGTCCTCACTAGCGTGCGGAGGCGTCATCAACCCAAGGGAGAGGCTCGAAAAGAGCGCGGCAGGAGTTGCAGTTGGGCTAGAGTAGCGAAGCGAAGCGAACGTACAATTAAATCGAAGCGTAAGGGCTGTATAGCCGAGCGAGTGCGGTCACCACGCGGTCGGTGAGCCACTCGAGCGAAGTCGTAGTGTAGTCTATGTCTATTTATTTATCTTCTTTGTGCAAATCTCTAACTAACGTTATTCTAAATATATATATATACATCTCTATATCTTTGGCCAATAAACTGAGAGTGTTCAATTTCACCCGTTGCCGTCCACGTGGCGTCCTTTCATGCACGCGAATCCCCTGCGCGGCGGGCTACAGGATAAGGGGGTGCACGACTGGTCGTGGAGGTGCACCGAGAGGGAGAAGTGCATCACAAACATTAACAATTTCAGAAGTGGGATTCGAATGCAACAGGTGGAATCTAAAGAACGTGGACGGACGAGTCCAAGTGCGAGACGGACGAGTCCAAGTGCGAGACGGACGAGTCCAAGTGCGAAACGGACGAGCCCAAGTGCGACGCGGACGAGACCACGCCTGACTGGCAAGCGAAGTAAAATAAGCGGGCGTGAGACAGTAAATGGTGGACGAGTCAGTGTTCGAGGGTTTCGTGCGCAAAAAATTAGAGATGATGGGTCTTAATCGGACGGGTGGACAAATGGGACGCGGTCGTGGGTGGGCAGAGCCGTCAACGCACGTGCGCGTGCCGGGGCATTCGAGGGGAGAGTTCGGGTAGGCGATGGAACTTAATGGCGCCGCAACGCCCGGGGCTTGCGAAGGACACGCCGGCGTGCCTGATCCGCCATGTTGCCCCGAAAGCGGCACGCAGTGCGAAGAAGCCGCGTCCGCGCCGCGAGCGACAGTGAGTGATTGTGGGAGAGAGGATAATGGGTCTCTCGGAGCCCCAGGCGGGTTTCCGCCGCCACGTCGTATCAACGTCATCAAGTCATCAAGTAGAGCCGAGGGCTCGGACTCCGGGTTGATCGGGGCAGTGCGGAATTTGCTCGCGACGGGGGATAAAGACGAACTTCTCGCGCAACTTCTCGCCGGGCTCGTTACCTCGCGTTCGCCGGCCCATTCACATACAGTGGCGCCACCAGTGATACCGTCCTACCACGTGGTGCCCGACCTGTCGAAAAATATCGAGACTTTCAATGGTGATGACGACAGTGTACGCCCGCGTGAGTGGTTGCAGAATTTGGAATCGATGCAATGACTGCACCACTGGCCGAGTGATTACGTGTTCGAGGCTGCAAGAATGCATCTGCGTGAGGGAGCAAGAGACTGGTTCCGCGGGATATCGCGCGAAGTGGCTTCGTGGGACGAGTTCAGAGAAGCGTTCCGCGAAACGTTCGTAAAGTGCGACGATTTCTCGACGCGCTTCGTGCGCATGAAGGCGCGAACTCAAGCAAAAACGGAACCGTTGCAAGTGTACTTCCACTCGAAAGTCAAACTGTGCGCGGAATTGAACTTGACGTTTAGGGAAACCAAAGCAGAGGTTCTTGTGGGGCTTTGGTCCAGGGAGTTGGCGAGCTCCGTGATGCCAGCCACGCATTACACCAGCAACGAGCTGTTGCACGATCTCCAGTACTTTGACCACATCATGGGACAGCGAAGCGACCGCATACGCGCCACCAGGGATGCGCCATCGGGGAGGTCGCAGTCGGCAGGGTCGACGCCAAGGAAGCCTGAGCCGTCCGAGGGAGGGCAACGCGCGACAGGCCGCCCGGGACCAAAAGCCACCGAGACAGGAAGCCGCCGATGCTTCAACTGTGGCAAGGACGGTCATCTGGCCCGCGGGTGTCCGGCGCCGAGGAAGGAGCTCGTCTGCTTCAAGTGCGGAGGGCACGGGCACATCAGTCGGAGATGCCCAGCAACTACGGAGCCGTCGGTACACGCCATTGGCCACGTAAGTGAAACCACCGCGCAAAAGTATTTGAAGGTCGCACGGGTCAACGGAAGGGAGATGACAGCATTTATCGATCCGGGGAGCTCGGAGTGCACCCTCCGGGCCACGCGGGCGATCATGGAGCCGTTCACCGTGGAGGGGACACCGCAGACCCTGAAGGGCTTCGGGCCGCCAAGCTGCGCCGTCGTGAGTCCGGGGATCGTCAAAGCACGCCTCGAGGTCGACGGGGTGGTGGTGCCGGACGTGCCATTCCGGGTCGTACCTGATAACGCCCAGACTGTCGATACCATTGTGGGTCGGACCTTCACGGACCACCCCACCGTGGACTACCAAAAAGTGGGCGACACCTTGACGCTCACTCAACGCGCGATCCAGGAAGGATCCGGCGAAACCGGAGGCGCACCTGACAGCCCCATTCAGGAGTGTCTGCTGCTGCCGCACTCAATCAACTTCAATAACCTAGTGAAGGACGAGGCGGAGTACGCGGTCCCGGTACTTAACCTGGGCCGGTCTGATCGAGTCGTGGGAAGGACTCGATCAGACCGGCCCAGTTGCGATTCCCCGCCTAATCCGCGGGGAATCGCAACCGCTGCCGTTCGTGGGTGGAGAGTCGCCAGCACGAGAGCCGATCCAGAGAGAGCACGTCGACGTGGGGCCTGAACAGTCTGAGGACGTGGCTCAGGACGTGTGCGCGGTCCTGAATGAGTTCAGGGACTGCGTATCCACCGGACTGCGAGACTTGGGGCGAGCGCGAGATCTCGAGATGTCGATCGAGATGGTGGACGGGGCCAAGCCGGTCGCAGCCAAGCCCTACAGGGCAACCGACAAGGAGAGGCAGGCGATTCGGCGTATTCTCGGAGAGTGGCGTGACACGGGGATTGCGACGGACACGGAATCGCCCTATGCGAGTCCGGTCCTCCTGGTGAAAAAGAAAAATGGTGAATCGTGCCTTTGCGTGGACTATCGGAGGCTAAATAGCCAAACAAAGCGGGTGCACTTTCCGCTTCCGGTACTTACAGATACCCCTCAGCGCGGAGGCCCGGGAGCGAACTGCAATCATCACGCCAGATGAAATAGCCGAGTTCACGAGGATGGTCTTTGGTCTCATGAATGGTCCGGCCTTTTTCTCAAAGGCCATGCAGAGGGCTCTCGGACCTCTGCGAGACGAGGTGGTACTCTACTACTTAGACGATATATTAATTCCGGGAAAGGACTGGTCGTCACTTAAGCCGAAGCTACGGGCAGTGCTTGAGGCGCTGCGTAAGGCGGGTTTCACAATTAAATTGAGTAAGTGTAAATTTTTGTATCAGAGGGTCTCGTACTTAGGTCACGAATTATCGGCGAAAGGCGTAGAGCCGGGGGAAGGGAAAGTGGCGGCCATTCGCGAGTTCCCGTTGCCTCGAAACGCGCACGAGGTGCGCCGGTCTGTCGGTCTCACAGGATATTTCAGGAAGTTTGTTCCGTGATTCGCGCACATAGCTAAGCCGCTCCCGGAATTGTTAAAGAAAGAGTCCACGTTCGTATGGGGAGACTCGCAACAAATGGCATTCGAGCTATTGCGGCGGAAGCTGGTCAATCGCCCTATCTTGCAAACGTTCAACTCCGAGGCGACCGCAGAACTCCATACAGACGCGAGTGCGGCAGGACTAGGCGCTATGTTATTCCAACCCGATGCGGAGGGGCAGCTGCGGCTGGTGTACGCGATTAGTCGGCGAACCAGCGCGGCCGAGCAAAACTACCATAGTAGTAGGCTCGAGCTACTGGCGATCGTGTGGGCCGTGAAACGCCTCAGGCATTGGTTGGCCAACATTGACTTCACGATAGTCACTGATTGCCATGCATTAATTTATTTGAATACGCAGCGAACCGTGAATCCGCAAATCATTAGATGGGTAGATCAATTAAGCGAGTATTCTTTCAGGATCGTGCATCGAGCAGGGGAGAAACTCCCGCATGTAGACGCCTTAAGTCGAGCGCCAGTAGGCGAAGCTCCGACCGGTGAAGCCGATCGAGTGTTAACGCTCCTGAACGAATGCGACGCGATCCGCGTGCATCAACATTGCGATCCCGATCTAAAGGAACTAAGGGCAATTTTGGAGAAGCCAGTGATGGCGAGAACGGAGACGGAGAAAGGGCGAGCAAGTGAGCTCGAACTTCGTGAGGGAGTCGTTTATCGGCGGGTAGGAGGCGGCCTGCGAAACGTAGTGCCTCGCCCGATGGGGAAGGGGCTGGTAATACGGTTTCATGATTTAAAGAGCCACGCGGGAGTGGATCGAGTCGTTGCCCGACTGCGCGAGCATTATTACTTTCCGCGGTTAAAAGCCTACGTACGCCGTCATGTGCGGGCGTGCCTGCAATGTGCTGTTAATAAGACTTGTCCAGGGAAACAGGCGGACCTGTTGCATCCAATCCCGCCGATGAACCGTCCCTTTGAGAGGGTACACATTGACCACCTCGGTCCTTTCGTCACGAGCGCAAAAGGCAACAAATTTGTGTTTGTATTGGTCGATAGCCTAACTAAATTTGTTTTATTGCGTGCGGTCAAAGACACGAAGACGCGTTCGATAATTAAGTATCTGGAGGAGATGGTACAAATGTACGGAGCGCCGCGCGTGTTAATTTCAGCCAGAGGAACGTGTTTCGTCTCGAAGAGCTTCGAGGCTTTCTGCCGACAGCACGGGATTCATCACGTCGTTAATTCGCCGAGACATCCGAGGGCAAACGGGCAAGTAGAACGCTCGAACGCGGTTCTCTTGTCGGCGTTACGCAGTAACCTCGACGACGACGAGGGGCGAACCTGGGATCACGCAATGACCCGCGTACAGAGCGATCTAAACGAGATGCGGAACGCGGCGACGGGGAAGTCACCTTTCGAATTATTGTACGGGTACGTGCCACGGCGGAACGAAGGCGTGTTGTGACAGGTGGCGGACGAAGGCGGCGGCTATAGACGTCCGGAGGAACAACGAGTCGAGGCCCGCGACCGAACCATCGGAGAGCAGGCGAAAATGAAGCGTCGCTTCGATCTGCACCGACGACCGCCTGCCAATCTGGTAACCGGGAGCGTGGTGTATATGAAGGCGAGTCCAGCAGTGCCGGGGGAATCCAACAAACTACGGCCACGCTATCGGGGATCCCTAGTGATCACCGAGGAACTCCCTGGAGACACGTATCGCGTGTGCCATCTGAACCCGACGACGGAGGGTCGGCGATACGTTTCGACCGCCCATGCTGAACAGCACAAACTATGGATTCCGGAAGCCATCGAATCCGACGAGAGCGACCCAGGGGCCGAAAGCGACGCCGAAAGCGCGGGGAGCGAGGCAGCGAGCGATCACGAGAGTCCAAACCATAGTTTTAAGCGGCGAAACCGAGATGAGAGCGATATATGTGATAAAATTGTACACCAAAACGAGTCAGTCGAGGGAGAAAGAAGCGTGACGATGGACGAAAGACGCCCTAGCACGCAAGAGATCGCTAACGGACCACATAGGCGATCGGGGCGCGCCGTGAGGCGCCCAGAGCGTCTACGCGATTACGAATGCGATGGATAATCAATAAAAAAAAGAGAGAAGAGAGAAAATGATACCGCAACCAGACGTTCGAGGACGAACGTAAGTAGGATGGCCGAATGTTAGCGCCACGCGTTCGCGCAGGTGCGGTGGCGTCCTCACTAGCGTGCGGAGGCGTCATCAACCCAAGGGAGAGGCTCGAAAAGAGCGCGGCAGGAGTTGCAGTTGGGCTAGAGTAGCGAAGCGAAGCGAACGTACAATTAAGTCGAAGCGTAAGGGCTGTATAGCCGAGCGAGTGCGGTCACCACGCGGTCGGTGAGCCACTCGAGCGAAGTCGTAGTGTAGTCTATGTCTATTTATTTATCTTCTTTGTGCAAATCTCTAACTAACGTTATTCTATATATATATACATCTCTATATCTTTGGCCAATAAACCGAGAGTGTTCAATTTCACCCGTTGCCGTCCACGTGAGCGTCCTTTCATGCACGCGAATCCCCTGCGCGGCGGGCTACAGGATAAGGGGGTGCACGACTGGTCGTGGAGGTGCACCGAGAGGGAGAAGTGCATCACAAACATTAACATGCATACAAATCATGTATGACGCCATTCACTATTTTCGCCGTGCCCCGGCAAATGGTCCTTTTTTACATATTAAGTAACTGTAAAATGGAAGAAAATGTTTGGTTCTGCAGGCAATTATTATCACACAGTTCGCGGAATTACTGTTCATTATTATACGATTACAATGTGAGTGTCGTCCTGAGTACTCGTGTACCGACGAAGTCGTGAGGAAGGGGTCTTCCGATTCGTCTTCGGGAGAGTGATAAAAAAAAACGGAGTAGAGACCGCTTGCCGACCGGTTGGAGAGCGGACGGTATCGCGCAAGAGAACTGTAACCCCATGTGTACAATGAAGTCGAATAATTAAAACTTTTATCTTTATCCAATACATTTGGGGTGTGGTCTCGTTATCACCCTTCAGTTTTCAGAAGTAGGATAGTGAATTTGTGCTGTGATACGTATTGACTGTGTGTCTGTGCGTAATGTCGAATTATTCAAACTATGTGCTGAGTATTCGACGTGGTTGTGGGTCTTGGACGCTTCTTGCTGAGTGCGAGAGAGAGAGAGAGGACGTATTAATAATCGTGCCGCTATAAGCGGGAAACAGTGGATTTGTTGCTACGGAAATTTCGTAGCTACAAACCCAGCAAGAAACTAACGCTTCTTGCTGGGTGCAAGAAAGCGTGTCCAAATAGTAGGCAAAGTGTATCCCAAGGAAGTATGTACACAATGCCGGAAAAACAACCTACCGAATATACAGTCGCGGAGCTGAAAGAAATTCTTCGTAAAAGGGATTTGTCGTCGATTGGTAATAAAACTGAATTACTGAACCGATTGACAAACTCTGATCCGAATATCTGGGCGACTATGAACGAGGAGCGTGCTATGCAGATACAGAACCTCAATGGAGTCAATATGGACCGCATATCGCAGGAAGGAGCTACGAGTGGGGGCAGGAGGCAACACGGAGAACATCGTCAATCTTGACGTGAAACCCGTGACGGAAAATGGCTTAATACGACGAGAGAACGAACTCTTAAGACGAGAGCGGACTCTGCTTGAACGTGGGCTCGATGAGACGAGACATGTAATTGCAATTTGATTTAACGCGCTGTACCTAGCCTGTAGCCGTAACAACACGGGCCTCGCGACCTAGCCGTAACAACACGGGCCCGCCGACGGTGGTCGGCGTCCGACCCCCGCGGCGAGTATGTACACGCACACGCTACGCCTTCCAGTTCACATTAGGAGACAGATCCTAATGTAACTACTGGTCAAGCCGAGTGACTTTTCAACACTCTAACAACTCTGCAGGTTGCTGCCCGAGCTAATAAAAGCGTAGCTTACCCGTCGGGTGCACGTAGCTGCCCTGACCAGCATGCGGCCCAATCACTGCCACCAAGGAACCAATCACAATCGGCTAGTGACCGCCCCGTAGGACGGCGGGCAGACTAGCCCCCATGGTACCAATCAGGATCATTGGTCGGATCCTCGTGGCCTACGCGGGCCTTCACGGATGTACCCACCTACCCTTAATATGACGAGACAGGAGCGCGTAAACAGTCGAGGAACATCTCGATCGAGTCATGATGAGGATAGACGGCGTAGGTTGCCGGTGACCGAAATTGTGCGCGCCGTTCGCGATTTGTTGAGCGGGTTTGACGGTAGCGAAGGTACATTTCGGGGTAATTATTCGGAAAGTGACCCCCACCAGGGAGGGGAGTGAGAGGTGGGTCGATTTATAGATGTTGACCCCCTAAACACGATGGTGGAGAGAAATCGCGGCGGTCACCCCCCTATAAAAAGTTATGGGGTGTTGAAGTTCAAAATTTATTACTTACTTTTTCAATCTTCGTTCTCCGGAGTATCATCCGTTGCCAGTGGAAACATATTTTTAATCGCCTCAAAAAATGCCGAAATCCGTTTTGTGTATGCGTGGTTTCGTTTGAAAAGAAATTCAGCAACATACGCAGGCCAAAACTTCTTTCGCCGCCCGTACTTTGGTATTGCTCCGCGCAGATCCCTCCACAAACGCTCAATATTTTGAGTGCGAGCCTTTGTCTCTGGATCAACGAAATTCATCGCATGATTCATCGTGAGATGAATGAAATTTTCATGGCTCACGCAATTATATGCACGCCAGCAATCTGAATAAATTGTGGTTCCCTCAATGATATGTTGTTTTATTGCGGCCAAGAGCAGGTCTGCATCGCGGGTTTCCACCGGAACAATAAATGTTTCTTTTGTATCCCGATCGATGCCGCCGAATACCCACTGGCCTGTGACGATGCGGCCCTTATTATTTTTTCTTTTACCGATTTTGGCTTCGTCTATTTCGACAATTTGTCCTACTCCTCCTATCTTTCGCCGTGTTTGTTTTCACCCAGGACGAACAAACCTAAGGTACATAAATAATTATGTATACCGATAGAAATGGTCTGCGAACACATTCGCTCATACTCATACATACTCGCGTACGCAGACACATACCTCTCGACAAAAAGATAGCCAGTCAATGATTGTTTCAGACGATAAATCGAGCTCTGCTCTTAGCCGAGCAACATGTGGAGGAGGGAACCACACAAAATGCGTGAGAAAGCGGCATATCGTTTCGAGTTTGAGGTGTACTTTGCTAAACCATGTGTCCGTAAATGCCGATATGCGGTAACTATATCGTATTCCCCGTCTTTTTTTTTATTTACAGTTTTATAAAAATTATTCGAGCACTGGAGTTTTAAAGTGTTCCGATTTACTTTAATGACTGCCTTACAATCGCGACACACAATTTGTTGCCGAATCACGTTGTACTCGAAAAGAAAATCAAGTAATTTCTCCCGGTCATCGACAAGACGCAAAAATTCGTAGTTTCATTATTCACGGATCGAATTAGACTAACCACGATAACCAGGCGAAAATTCCATGTCCTCAGTAATCGTATACATATTATAATCATGTACACGTATACTTACCGCACTTGTTGGTATATTTTCGTACCGAGGTCGAGTTCTAGAAACGAAAACATCGAACACAACACTCGTAGTCCTTACCTACATGTGTACGTGTACATATGCGAATCGTAGAAGGTATGTGTATTATTTTTCAAAACCCCATAACTTTTTATAGGGAGGTGACCGCCGTGATTTTTCTCCACCATCGTGTCCAGAGGATCAAAATCTATAAACCTTCCACCCTCCTCCGGGGTGGGGGTCATTTTCCGAATAATTACCTTTGGATGGGTTCAAAATTGAAAGGGCGTGCCCTTGAGTGGTTCCACTCTAGGCCGGAACACCTCACGTTGAGCATTGAAGTCCTCTTGGCGAAGATGAAAAAAACGTTCGATCTGCACAAATCAAAGATGTTACTGCGGAAAAAATTCGAACAGAGAGTATGGAACCAGAGCGAATTGTTTTCCGACTACTATCACGATAAGGTGATCCTGGCAAACCGTGTGCCTATCGATGACGATTAAATCGTCGACTACATTATCGATGGTATATCTGATCGCAATCTACGAGACCAGGCACGCATCATGCGCTTCGACGCTCATGCGGACCTATTGGAATCGATCAAAAAGGTGACGCTGCATAAGTACGAGGTCTGTTAAAAAAGTATAGCGAATTTTCAATTTCCGCGGGCTACGTATATTCGATTTTCGATTTTTATGGCGTTATGTTGGTACTCATATCCCTCACTTATGCTGTCAAGGTCGGCCATTTTGAATGTTTAGTTAATTTTCTGACAGCTGTTTTGCTTGGAAGTGTTTTGGCTCGTCTTCGATTTTTGCCTTTTTTCGCGCAATTTGCGCGAAGCAATCTGCCATTGGCTTTTGCACCATGATAACGCCCCTGCTCACACATCGTTGCTTGTTCACGAAGTTTTAGTCAAAAACAATACATTAATGCTGCCTCAGCCACCGTATTCCCCAGACCTGGCCCCTTGTGACTTTTTCCTGTTCCCAAAACCAAAGAGGCCCATGAAAGGATGACGCTACGCCACGATTGAGACGATAAAGACGGCATCTAAGTACGAGCTGAACAAGATCACGAAAAATGATTCTTTTAAGTGCTTCGAGGATTGGAAAAAACATTGGCATAAGTGTATTATATCCTAGGGGGATTACTTTGAAGGGGATAACATAGATATTCATGAATAAATAAATACTTTTTGAAAAGAAAAATCAAATTTCGCGATACTTTTTTAACAGACCTCGTACAAGAAAGTTCTCTGATCGTGACGCAAAACAATCAAACGATCAGGAGTCAAAGAGGGGGAAAGATGAAAAGGCGCCGTCGAAGGAGAATCCGTCGTCGTCTAAAGGAAGTTTCACTTCATCGGGCGAGAAGTCGTCGCCGAATTGGCGGCGAGGATGGGATCGAAGAACAGTAAGATGGTATAACTGTAACGAAAAAGGACGTCTTGCTCCTGCGTGCCCTCAACCGAAGAAACAGAGAGGATCCTGCTACCGTTACGGCTCGAGGGACCATGTGCTGAAGGACTGCTGCGAAGACGAATCGAATTCTGCATCGGCGAAAGCAACTAACCTAATCGAGCCGATAGATATTAGCGATCCGTATTTTGCGAAACTTAGACTTTCGTGCCCAAACGAGAGGAGCGAGGGTAACGATCATTTAGTAATGGCGGTCGTCGATCCGGGATCTCCGGTAAGTCTTATTCAATGCGGATAGGTACCAGAGAAGGCGCGCGAGCCTATACCGCCTAACGGTCAGAATTGTTGCGGAGTAAATAAATCTCGCGTTCGCGTGTTGAGTGCCTTTACAAGGTCGGTCGAAGTTGAAGGAATAGAGATAGCATTGCGTTTCCTAGTAGTACCAAATGAAACAATGTCATGCGCAGCGCTGCTCGGACGTGATTTTGCCTGAAATCCCTTGATAAGAGTCGAGTTGGGTCAGACGAGATTATGCAAATAGAGTATCTTGAAACGCCTGTTAAAGCTACCGAGGAACTGAACGTTAGTCCGAATGTCGAATCAGGAGTGGCAAAAAGGGTACGGGAATTGTACGATTGTGAGTATGTCGCTAAAAGGGACACCGACGTGAGTGAACCGGAAACGGAAATGAAAATCTCACTGAAAAACGAGCAACCGATCACTTTCCGGCCAAGACGACTAACATTTTCCGATAAAGAGAAATTGCAAGTAATTCTTGACGATCTTTTGGAATCAGGTACGATTAGACCTAGTAAGTCGCCGTACGCCAGTCCGATCGTTCTCGTGCGGAAAAAGGATAGTAAATTGCGACTATGGATTGATTTTCGCGAGCTGAATAAAATCACGGTGAAAGACAATTTTCCTACGCCATTGATAGATAATCATATCGATCGATTGAAAGACAAAAGATATTTCAGCAGTCTGGATCTGAAAAATGGCTTGTACCATGTGAAAATGTCCGAATTCTCAATAAAGTACACAGCGTTCGTGACGCCGCTCGGACAGTACGAGTTTCTTCGCATGCCGTTTGGTTTGACTAATGCTCCGCGCGTATTCCAAAGATTTATTAACGAGACGTTTGAAAAACTTATCCGAGAAGACAAAATATTGCTGTACCTCGACGACATTTTGGTCGCAACTGCGGATCTTGACGAGCATTTAAATATTTTGAATGAAGTATTCGAAATAGCGAGGCGATACCGATTGCGGTTCAGACTCGACAGCTGTGTTTTCGTACGAACAGAGATTACGTATCTCGGGTATTTGATCGACAGGCATGGCATACGGCCGAGTGCACAAAATATTGAGTCTGTGAATAGCTATCCAGTGCTGCGAAACGCGAAAGAAGTACACCGATTCGTGAGCCTGGCTAGTTACTTTCGACGGTTTATCCCGAGCTTCTCGGTGCTGGCTAAACCATTATACGAGTTGGTAAAGTAAAGCGTTCCATTCAGGTTTGGACCAGAAGAGAGTCGAGTTGTCGATACATTAAAACAATTGTTGTCCTCGCAACCATTATTAGCTATTTATCCGCCGAAACTGGCGACAGAATTGCATTGTAACGCTAGTGCAAGCGGCTTCGGCGCAATTCTGCTACGAAAATAGAGCGATAATGTAATGCGGCCCGTGTTTTATTTCAGCAAACGAACAACGGAAGCGGAGTCGAAATACCACAGCTTTGGGCGCGAATGTCTCGCCGTAGTTTACGTGGTGAAACGATTTCATGTTTACCTAGCGGGGATACCGTTTAAAATCGTTACTGATTGCGACAGTTTCCGCCTTACGCTAAGTAAACAAACCATTAATTCACGAATCTATCGCTGGGCCCTGTTCTTAGAATAATATGCGTACGAGATTGTACATCGACCCGGTAAGCCTATGGGTCATGTCGACGTGCTTAGTCGTTGTCATGGTATTCTTGTTCTGGAGACAAATTCGTTTGAACGAACGTTGCCGATCCAACAGGACCGGGACGCAGGCATTTTGGAAATCCGCGATAGGCTGAGTGGCTTGGAAGATAAATATTATGAGCTAAAGAACGGTCTGGTTTACCGGAAAGATCGACATAGGAAATTATTTTTTTACGTGCCCTCGTCGATGGAGAGTAACGTAATTCGAATGTGTCATGATGATGTCGGTCACGTCGGAGTCGATAAAGTTGTCGACAATATTCGTAAAGTTGACTGGTTCGCGCGGTTGAGAAAGACGGTAGAGGAGTATATTGCGAATTGCTTGCGATGTATAGAGTTTTCTTCTCCGAGTGGTAAGAAAGAAGGACTGCTACGCAGCATTCCGAAAGGGAACTTGCCGTTCCAAACAATCCATATTGATCATTGTGGCCCCTTCGAGAAAACTGGTCGTGGATTCAAGCATATCCTTGCGATCGTCGACGGGTTTACAAAGTTTATAAGATTGTGCACGTGCCAATCGACGACTTCTGAAGAAGTGATAAAGCACCTTCGAAACTACTGTTAAACGTATAGCAAGCCGCGACGGATTATAAGTGATCGGGGAACTGCGTTTACCTCTGATCGGTTTAAAATGTTCATGGATAGTGAGTCTATTCAACACGTTCTAGTCGCCGTTGGCACACCGCGCTCAAGTGGCCAAGTTAAACGGGTCAACCGTGTAATTACTCTAATGATCGCAAAATTGAGTGATGATCCGAGTAAGTGGGACCAAGTCCTAAATAAAGTCGAGTACGCGATCAATAGCACCGTATGTCGATCAACAGGAGAAACGCCCAGTAAGTTGTTGTTTGGGGTCGACCAATGCAACGAGATAAAGGACAGCCTTCGACTCATCCTCGACTCATACTCGAGTGACGACCGAGATTTAGTAGCGATAAGAGAATCCGCATCGGGAAAAATTTATAAACATCAACAGGAAAACGAGCGTTACTACGATCAGAAACATAAAGAAGCGAAGCGTTATAGCGAAGGCGATTACGTTATGATTCGCAATGTCGATACTTTGGCAGGTAATGATGAGAAGCTGATACCGAAATACAAAGGGCCGTACGTAGTAAACAAAAGTGTTGGATTCCGATCGCTACGCGGTAACCGCCGTAGAGGGATTTCAAGTCACACAGTTTCTCTACCAGGGGGTGGTCGCTATCGATCAGATGAAGTGGTACGTTCGCGAGTAAGTTCGTAATAAGTTCAATGTAAGCTTATATACTATGTCATACGTTGTTTTTTTCCCTCTTCCATTGTTATATTGGTTTGTAACTTCAATGTTCGTGTCGGTTTGGCCGGGACGGCCATAATGTCAGGCTGGCTGACTGTAGACGATTATTATCACACAGTTCGCGGAATTACTATTCATTATTGTACGATTACAGTATGAGTGTCGTCCAGTATGAGTGGTCTCGTTAATCACCCATCAGTTCATGTTACAGTTACTTAATTTTTGCCATCAGTATTTACCAAATGAACCCTGCATCATTCTCAAGGCTTTCTTTATTAACAAGTACGCTGATTTTTTTAAATACTCCAAAAGACCTATAAAATATAGTTTCCACAAAAACTATTTGATTTATTTGAGTTATCGAGGAGAACATTTTTCCCCCATAATTTCCATAGGGGGAAAAAAATGTCCTCCATAATAACTCAAATAAACCAAACTTTTTTATATGGAAATAATTATTTCAATTATTTTAAGATGAGCATCACGTAGCCAAAAACGGATAGTCGGAACGATAAAAAATATCGCTACGGAATGTTCTGAAAATTCTTGCCCAAAGAATTGATATTCGAATATTTCCACGTGAAAGCGACGATTTCTTTCGGCGCTCACGTTGACGATAGAGACGTAGTCACCAACGTCTCGGCTCAAGTGGCGATCACCCGGGCTGTTTATACGAAGGCGATAACTGCTTAGCGAGCGGCACAAAGGGCTGGTGGGCTCCACGGCTCGCAAGGGGATCAACGCTTCGACTATCGAGGCGACGATCACTTCTCAAGAGACTTCCAAACCCGAAACATCTTCTATTTTCTATTCATACGTGCTCTATATACGATTGCACACGACGCTACGCGATTTTGTATTATCGACGCGTAAAATATATAATTCTGTTGTCCTACATTACGGCATTCCTTACAGTTCAGAAGTGGGATGAAGAACTTGTTTTATCTCTTGTGGTGTGCGTGTAGCAGTGTAAAAAGTATACTCTATATATTTTGGTGAACAACAGTGAACACGGTGCAAAGTTGTACGAGTTATCGTGAACGAGGTGAACATTGTATACAATGGGTCGCTCGCATGTCAGGTCTCGTAGATCTCAAACAAGATCTAATTCTCGCGAGACGACTTCTCGATACACACCGGTACCGCGATCGCGCGCTAGACATCGCGAAGAAAGGGAGAGGTCGTCAAGAAGACGGCGTGAATACTCTCGTGAGCGATCTCGCGGTGTGCGTGATCGGCGGCGTTCACCGATAGACCTTTGCACTCCTAGCAACGAACAATCTACAGACTGGCAGGGAGCTTTTCAGAAGTTGATTGCGACGGTGACGATCGTTGCAGGAAAGCAAGGACCACGGATGACAACGGAAGGCAAACGGTCAATACCATTGTTTGATCCAAGCCAGAAGAATCAGACAGTTGAAGTGTGGATTCAGAAGGTGGAGGAATTAAAGAGAATCCACGGGTGGGACGACATCGCTGTGAGTAGTTTCGCGCTGGAGAACCTGCGAGGCGTGGCCAAAACCTAGTATGATGGATTAACAACCATCGACTTAAATTGGGCAGAGTGGAAAGAGAAGTTGCTCGAGGCGTTCACCGATCACACATTACTGCCGGAAAAGCTCTCTATAATGTTGGCACGAACAAAATCAAAGAATGAAGATATGATGAAATACTTTTTCGATAAAGCGGCACTCGTGAGAGCATGTGGTTTTGAGGGAAAGCAGGCTGCTGATTGTATTGCACGGGGAATCTAGCAGTCCTTGAAAAATACTATCAAACAGAACGACTTCCAGACACTCGAGGCGTTACGTATATTTTTGAGCAAAACGGATACTGCCAACGGAGAAGTGTGTCGACGTGTGCGCTGGCAGAAAGGACAACAACCGTGCAAGGCAAGATTTGAATGGTCGTAATAAGTGGAAGTCTAAGTCGGTCCCGCGATACGACCAAAAGGAAAAACGAGGACAGAGTGAATCGTCAGGGGGTCCACCAAATAAACTGACCACTGTGCGGTGTTTTCGCTGTAACGAGGTGGGGCATCTGTCACGGCATTGCCCGAGGGTGAAAGATGAAACAGTAAAAAATGTACGAAGCATCGGTAACAGACAAAGAAGTGGGGACATACGGCTACATGACGCAGTCCTCAATAACACTCTTTTACGAGCGTATATCGATGGTGGAAGTCAATGCGTCACTCTGAAGAAGGGCGAGTCGGACAAGATGCGGCTACACCTGCAACCGGAGAGGTTCATCCGTATGGTGTTACCAAGGCGAATATGAAAATAGACCTAGCGGAAGGGCTAGTCGACGTACTTGTCGTCCCGGACGGGATTCAGGAAGTACCGCTCATCGTGGGACAACCTTTTCTGGATCTATCTGGTGTCACCACTGTTCAGAGAGACGGCGATCTACGGGTGTTCAATGCATCTCTGGCCAAGCTGTCGGAAATGGAGCAGCTGCCTCCGCAAAAGATGATGCTGAAGGTGGCAGAGGGCACCATCATCCCACCGCATCATGGAGCAGATGTCAAGGTAGAGGTGCAAAATAATTATCCTGGTGATTTATACGTAGAGCTAGGCGTACCAGGCGAAGAGGGTAGGGAATATTGCATCCCTAGGTGCGTTATTAGTACGAAGTCGGGAGTATTACCAGTTATCAACTAGTCGGATCAGTCATTAACGATTTACAAAGAAATAATTATTGCCAGAGCAGAGTTAGCGAGACCAGAGTCTCTTGCTGAAAGTAAATTTCGGGTAATTTGTAGTATTAAAGGTGTAAAGAAGGACGGTCTTCCAAAATATCAAATCAAAGTCGATCCTAGCGTATCGGAGAACATGAAGAAAAAGTTATTTGAGTTGCTTGACTCGCACCGCGGCTGTTTTGCACTGAATATTTCGGAACTCGGAGCGACGCAAGCCGCGGAAATTCAAATAGAACTAATGAGCGATTCAGTGGTAACTCATCGACCTTATCGACTTTCCTACTCAGAGCGTGAAAAAGTTAGTAATATTGTAGATGAATTAAAGGAGAACAAAATCGTGCGAGACTCAAATTCTCCGTTCTCAAGCCCCATTATACTAGTACGTAAAAAGAGCGGGGAAATTAAGATGTGCGTCGATTACCGCGCATTAAACGCAATTACAAAAAGGGATGTATACCTACTGCCGTTGATCGAAGATCAGTTTAACGGTCTTCAAGGAAGCGCCTGCTTCACGAGTTTGGATTTAGCTTCAGGGTATTATCAGATACCGGTTGCAGAGAAATCAATAGAAAAGACATCCTTTGTAACGCCGGGCGGGCAATATGAATTTCTTCGAATGCCTTTTGGACTGGTGAATGCGCCCGCAGTCTTTCAACGCCTAATAAACAGAGTAATATACCCGCTGAAGGGTCAGATTTCTGTCCTAGCATATATGGACGACATTCTTATTCCGTCTAAAGACGTCACGTCGGGTTTACATGCGCTGGAGTTAGTGTTGCGGGCGTTACGAGATGCACGACTAAAATTGGATATAAGCAAATGCACATTCCTCGAGACAAAAGTTGACTATCTCGGGTATGAGATAACCCAGCAAGGGATACGGCCAGGTAGCCATAAAAGTGACACCGTAAAAAAATTTCAAGTGCCCTCCAACGTGCACGGCGTGAGACAGTTCATCGGTCTTGCGAGCTATTTCCGAAAATTGATTCGAGACTTTGCCACTATTGCCCGACCGCTTGCTAAGTTAACGAAAAAGTCTGTAACTTGGTGTTGGGGGTGAAGAGCAACAGCGGGCCTTCGACATATTGAAAGGAAAGCTGATATCTAGGCCTATATTGGCCATATATAAACAGGGTGCCGAGATCGAGTTACATACAGACGCGAGTCAGCTAGGTTTGGGCGGTATCTTACTGCAACAGCAAATCGAGAATGATTTAAAACCGATTGCTTACTTTAGTCGGCAGACCACTAAAGAAGAACAAAAATACCATTCGTATAAGCTCGGGACACTCGCAGTCGTAAACAGCCTACAGAGATTTCGGGTTTATTTACTAGGAGTCCGGTTTAAGATAGTAAGCGATTGTAGTGCGTTGCGCGCGACCTTTATTAAACGAGATTTACAACCACGCGTCGCGCGGTGGTGGATCCAATTGCAAAATTTGATTGTTCTATCGAATACAGAGCTGAAAAGAAAATGCCGCATGTCGACGCACTCAGTCGCAATCCAAACGGGACAGACAATAAATTAAAAGAGATAGATGATGTAGGGTTATTACATATCGAACTCGGAGATTGGCTGCTGACCGCTCAACTGCAAGATCCGCGATGAAGATACGTGCACGAAGTGTTAAATAGAGAAGCAAAAGACGCTGAGGAAAGCCAAATCAAATCCGATTACACGGAGAATCGGGTTTGATCGGGGATTTCAAGGAGAATCGGGTGTTTAGAAAAACCCCGGATGGTCTCAAGTGGGCGGTGCCGAAGGCAGCGAGACAAAAAATAATCAGACTATGCCACGACGAAATGGGGCATTTCGGAATGACAAAGACGCTCGAAAAAGTGCAGGCAGACTATTTGCGATGCGGCGATATATTACGATGCGGCGCTACGTGAGACGTTATGTCGCCACGTGTTTGGAGTGCCTTTATAATAAGGAGCCAGCCGGAAAGCGACCAGGCCATTTACACCCGATAAAAAAGGTCTCGATGCCTATGCACACAATACACATAGATCACTTGGGAGCATTCGTAAAAAGTACTACGAATAATTCGTATTTGCTCGTAGTGGTGGAGGCGTTTACTAAATATGTATTTGCGAAGGCAGTAAAGAACACAAAAACGATATTTGTCGAACGGTTGTTGACCAGCATTAGTGAAAC
This sequence comes from Ophion ellenae, assembly GCA_963210295.1. NCBI lineage: Eukaryota > Metazoa > Arthropoda > Insecta > Hymenoptera > Ichneumonidae > Ophion > Ophion ellenae. The sequence continues at coordinate 16,608,704 of OY723395.1, forward strand.
ATTTGGGTTTCCACAGCGCATTATCAGTGATCGTGGAAGCGCGTTCACTAGCAAAAGATTCAAAGAGTTTTGTAATGAGAAAGGTTTAAGCACATAGCAACCGCAATAGCCACTCCAGAGCAAATGGTCAGGTCGAGCGATATAATAGGACGATTCTTAGCACGTTAGCGGCTAGTCTAAATGAGGAAAGGAGATGGGATCAGGAATTGTCACGAGTGATTTGGGGATTAAACAACACAATTAACAAGGCAACTGGGAAATGCCCCTCAGAATTATTGTAGGGCTATAGACCTCGCAATGCAGCCGAGTCACAAATTCTTAATAGCATAGGAGAAGCTCGATATAACGGTAACCGAGAAGAAGCTCGAGAGGCAGCCGGTGAAGTTATCCGGCGAAATCAAAATGAACAAGAGATACGGTTCAATAAGAGGAGAGCACGAACGATGGTGCAAGTAAAAAGTTGTTGCCAAAGTACGCTGGGCCGTATCAAATCACTAGGGTATTAGACCGTGATAGGTACGTCATCGAGGACGTCAAGGGTGCTCAGTGCACGCAGAAGCCGTACTGTGGTGTGGTTGCGGGCGAAAAACTAAAACCCTGGAATACGGGAGTCAGCGATACCGAGTCGGATGATAGTGAGGATGAGCTTCAGGTGCTGGGTCCTTCCGAGACGCGTGGCGTAGAAGGTAAGCCCTTGAGGTTCGACCGGTCACGGATCCGGAATGACGGGGTGACCGGCGAATGATTAGGCGGTCACGGATCCGGAATGACGGGGTGACCGGCGAATGATCAGGCGATCACGGATCCGGAATGACGGGGTGACCGGGAAACAATTGACAATAGACGTGCGGTCTATTAGTCAGTCCTATAACTGCGACAGCTAAATGTAATCGGACAGTCATGGATCCGGAATGACGGGGTGACTGAATGATGATCGACATTACACGTACACTGAGTGCCTGGTAGCTGGATACGATCGGACGGTCACAGATCCGGAATGACGGGGTGACCGGATGATGATCAGCATAAAGATACTTGATCGTTGGAGACGATCAAGTGGTCACGGATCCGGAATGACGGGGTGACCGGGGAAAGAGCAGTCGGTCACGGATCCGGAATGACGGGGTGACCGGCACACGATCAGATGGTCACGGATCCGGAATGACGGGGTGACCGGAGATGGGCGGGGGGTTACGGATCCGGAATGACGGGGTGATCCGCCGATAAAGGCATTAGATCAATATGATCGTTGCATGAATCATTTTATAAGCATTGAACGATTGTTCGGGCCCGGCTTAAAGTATATTAGCACTCTTATACAAATAGAGCATGGCATGGAAATTAGTACGCATTCGTGCGAGTAACTGGAGAGAATACATAACGAATAATACTAACCATATTAACGACTCTTAACCGGGTATCGTGATGGGAGGTGTAAAAGGAATCATGCTAAAACTTGTTCAATGTTGTCCTATGTTCTTAGAAGAACGCCGAGTAACCCGGAGTATGGCGGCACGGAAGTTACCAACATCTACACAGCCCTCCACGGGTGCGAACTAACCAAAGCACAGCATCAAGCGACCTGTGGTGCTACCTTCGCGAGGACGCGAATTCGTCAGGATGGACTACTGAAAGCGACGATTTCTTTCGGCGCTCACGTTGACGATAGAGACGTAGTCACCAACGTCTCGGCTCAAGTGGCGATCACCCGGGTTGTTTATACGAAGGCGATAACTGCTTAGTGAGCAGCACAAAGGGCTGGTGGGCTCCACGGCTCGCAAGGGGATCGACGCTTCGACCATCGAGGCGACGATCACTTCTCGAGAGACTTCCAAACCCAAAACATCTTCTATTTTCTATTCATACGTGCTCTATATACGATTGCACACGACGCTACGCGATTCTGTATTATCCACACGTAAAATATATAATTCTTTTGTCCTACATTACGGCATTCCTTACACACGGTTCGTTAAAAAAATGTGTGCTGAATATTGCTGTTGCTATTCAACTTATTCCTCCTCGTCTTTGCTGAAAATACTCGATGACCTTTACATGTTTAAAAAATTCAAAATTAAAATCAGCATTACACCAACATTTTCTTGCCCTTAATAGACCGGCGTTTCAATTTTAAATTTACTGTTTTCTTTATGAAGACCTGGCATTGACGTGAGTGCGAGAGAGATTGCTAAAGGTATCACGCGAGAGCTAAGAAATATTTTGTTTCCCTCCGCTTGAGGAGGCGCTAACCACTTTCTCTGTCTGTCTGTCTCTCTCTCTCTCTCTCTCTCACACACACACACACACACACACACACACACACACACACACACACACACACACACACACAAACACACACATTCACGCGATACCATGCACCCCTTTATTCAGTGAGAAAGAAAAAGACAGAAAGGCTCTGGGAAGGTTCAACAGACTAAGAAGGGCTATGTCGAACCCCGTTGCGGTTCGTCCGTTTATTTACATTTTGGCTTGCAACAGCGCTTGCACATCCAACCCACGTGTATCGCAGCGCGGATAAATGGGGAAGACATGACGATATTTCACTCGAAGCTTGTTGTGCTATCAAATGCAGTATTTGAAACCGCGATGTAGAAGTCGAGGATTTGAACTACTCTAATGAAATTGCCTCAGTGGCGCTGAATACATTGGCTGATCCTTACAACGCTCTCTCTCGCTCTGCGTATTAGATCGAGATTGGAACTGGTAAGTAAGAGTGATTAGATCATGACCTGCAATAAATGACGCTGAGGATTTGTAAAATAATGACAGTTTGGATGGATGATCAATTATAAAATCATCGAGCCAAGAATCGCAAGTTGCAGTATGAAATGTGGCTTCCGATTCGACAATGTGCCACAATTGAGACGTGGCAATTTCACGGAGAAGCTTTGCTTCAAATTTGGTGTTCAATAAGTTGCAGCTTACAGATTGCCGCCAATGATTATGTTTTTGTAGTCGAAAGCGAACCGTATAATTGTACGTAGGTATTCGTCGAAAAGAAACCCCTTTCTGCCTCCTATAGATAGAGCTAAATAGCAAGGATTCGTGCATTTGATTTGATGCGTCGATAATTATAAACTCGGGAGCATTTAGTAATATGTTGGGCGAAATGGCCAGAACACTCACTTTTAAACTATTGTGTACATAGATGGCTACGCCGCCTCCGCGTCCGCATTTACGATCGTTTCGAATTAATGCATATTCCGGTAGCGGAATCAGGGAGTCAGAAACATTATAGTGTGATGTCGAGAAATGACACGAGTTTTAATTGTGGTAACCTTTTTATTTCACGGTTTACAAAACAGTCTGCCAGTCTGGCTTCGAAGCGCGGTCGTGGCCCGAGAGACGCGGTTGACACCAGAAATTGAACAACGAAGGTTAACAGCTCTTCACTGGGACAGAGTCACGAATTGAATGCCGCGAGTGTATCGCGGGAGGTGTTTTTAAAGGGTCGAACGGTGGGAAAATGGTCGTGGTGGGGAATAATTTGGGAAGGGTCTGAAAAGTTCGGCGGGAAAATAGGCACACGGGTGACTAAGTTCCAGGAAAGGCAGGCGGCTGATTAGGTGGGGCGATTAGAAGAGGACTCTGGAACCTTCGGCGGAGGATGGACTTCGGAGTTGTGTGACTGCATTCCGGGAAAGGCGGTTGTTTGGTTAGGTGCAGAGTGCATGGGAAACTAGCGATAAAAAGGGTCGCGGGAAAGGAATTTGGGAAAAGTCACGTAGGCCACGCAGCTGGCGGGATTACCATGCAGGCGATAATAAATGCACTTTGGGACTCGGGAGAATGGAGCGCGGCGTCGAGCGGAGCCGCGGGACAGGAAGCGATAAATTAGGCACGCCGGCCCGTGAGTCAGAGATACAGAGAGCAAAGGAGATGGAAAAAAAATAGGTAGTGGACAGGGACTCGTTACACTATTCTTATAACGTGACACGTAAGAAAAGTCAAGTTATACACATATATATATATATATATATATATATATATATATATATATATATATATATATATTTGTTTTGGTTTGTTTTGTTGTGTTTTTTTTTAAATTAGGTTAAAAGAATAATGTGGCATCGTTTGCCCTTGATTTCATAGAGTTACAGTTAAATGAATAGTTAATGTGTAAATCGGATTGGTTCCTTTCTGATTACATGACCTCGTGGGAATTCTTCAAAGGAAGGGGGGAAGAGTGGGTAATCTCGAGGTATTGGGTAAGGCAGGATATAGGTCACGCGCCGCTGACTGCGGGGCATGGCTGATCGGCAGTCCCCTTGAAGCAGTTGGTGGATCCGTCGCGGGTGCTTTGGAGTGTAGGTCAGGCGTTGTAGTCTGCGGGGCAGGACCCTCTTCTGACCCCTCTTGTCGGATCGGTGGGTCCCACGGGGTCTTGCGATTACTTAACCCAGCTCTACGTTGGCCGGTGTCTCCTTTTTGGTTCGCCTGGACAGATGCATGAGCAGGTTGGTTATAGAGTCCCATATTGCCCCGATGAGATAGAGTGACCATCCGTACAAGGTGTGCAGACTATATACACTCAGCGCAACAATTAAGGGATCACTATTTTTTCGACGAAAAATAGCCCTTTTTCAATCCGCTGTGACTCGGTGAAAAATGGTCGCAGAAAAAATTTTAAAAAAGCATTTTGTAGTGTAAACCTTCGACTTTGATAATCTGATTATAAATAATTTTTTTCGTTTCGTTTAAATAAAGAAATTTGTTGTTAAACAAAACAAAACATAAAATCAAAAAATTTGCTCGAGTTTGACAAGGTACACGGGGAACAGAATTTTTTTTTTCGAAAATCTGTTTCAACCATTCGAAAGCTTGTATCTTTCCCAATAATTTGGCTTTTTTTCAATTTCTGTGCGATTTTTTTCAGCCAAGTTATCGCAGCTTTACAAAAAAATGCATTTTTCAACTTTGACCGGTCATAACTCTGATCCAAATCATCGCACAGCATTCAAACCGGAATCGTTGGAAAGCTCGGATTTCCCCCTACAAAACTGTTTATTTTTCGTATTTTTCAGAAGCCGTTTTCAACATTGTAAAACTGATTGTTTAAAAGTGTGTAAAATACCCATTTTTACACTTTTTGGTTTATCATGTTATAACATTACAACAAATGCAGAGGCACCAAAGGTTTTTGCGTTTTTTTTTAGTTCAGGGTATGTAGAAATACTCCACCAAATAGCAGATCGCTGCCTTTATTCTTTATTCGGGTTGCAACCCCGTTGTTTTGGAGAAAATCGAGATCCGTCAATTTTCACGAAAATCGAGGTTTCTCAGGTATCAGCGCGGGGTGAAATTTCTCGAAAAAAAAAATCAGAAAATTACGAAATTTGGTATTCAAGGGTTTTCGAGGTTGCTGATTGCGAATCTGGGATAAAAAATGGAAAAATTCAAAATGGCGGATCCAAAATGGCGGATCAAATGCAAAAATTCTTGCAATCGGGCGAAACTCGATGTTTGGGGGTTTTCGAAATCATTCATTACGGATCTGAGGTTTAAATTGAGGATCGCAAATTCGAATTGAATCAAACTTTGCATTTCGGTTCGCCATATTGGACCCGTCGTTTTGCAGAAATGCAGAAATTAAATGAAATCGCATGGAACTCGGTAATCTGCGGGTTTTGAGGGATCGTTAATTACGAATCTCAGGTCGAAGAAATTTAAAAAAAACGACGGGTCCAATATGGCAAACCGAAATGCAAAGTTTGATTCAATTCGAATTTGCTATCCTCAATTTAAACCTCAGATCCGTAATGAATGACCTCGAAAACTCCCAAACATCGAATTTCGCCCGATTGCAAGAATTTTTGCATTTGATCCGCCATTTTGGATCCGCCATTTTGAATTTTTCCATTTTTTATCCCAGATTCGCAATCAGCAACCTCGAAAACCCTTGAATACCAAATTTCGTAATTTTCTGATTTTTTTTTTTCGAGAAACTTCACCCCGCGCTGATACCTGACAAACCTCGATTTTCGTGAAAATTGACGGATCTCGATTTTCTCCAAAAGAACGGGGTTGCAACCCGAATAAAGAATAAAGGCAGCGATCTGCTATTTGGTGGAGTATTTCTACATACCCTGAACTAAAAAAAAACGCAAAAACCTTTGGTGCCTCTGCATTTGTTGTAATGTTATAACATGATAAACAAAAAGTGTAAAAATGGGCATTTTACACACTTTTAAACAATCAGTTTTACAATGTTGAAAACGGCTTCTGAAAAATACGAAAAATAAACTGTTTTGTAGGGGGAAATCCACGCTTTCCAACGATGCCAGTTTGGATGCTGTGCGATGATTTGGACCAGAGTTATGACCGGTCAAAGTTGAAAAATGCATTTTTTCGTAAAGCTGCGATAACTTGGTTAAAAAAAATCGCACAGAAATTGAAAAAAAAACCAAATTGTTGGGAAAAATACAAGCTTTCGAATGGTCGAAACAGATTTCCGAAAAAAACAAAATTCTGTTCCCCGTGTACCTTGTCAAACTCGAGCAAATTTTTTGATTTTATGTTTTGTTTTGTTTAACAACGAATTTCTTTATTTAAACGAAACGAAAAAAATTATTCTTAATCAGATTATCAAAGTCGAAGGTTTACACTACAAAATGCTTTTTTTCATTTTTTCTGCGACCATTTTTCACCGAGTTACAGCGGATTGAAAAAGGGCTATTTTTCGTCGAAAAAATAGTGATCCCTTAATTGTTGCGCTTAGTGTACATGTATGACCGTGTCCACGAGGAGCTTGACGGCCCGTGCGATTAGCAGTATACCGATGAGTAGTGGTAATGGGCTGGTTCTAACCCAGGGATCTCAGGGGGGGAGCGGGGCGGGGGAGTCGAGCGCGGGGAAGCCGCGGTATGCATGGCGGAGGGGGGGGGGGGGATCCTGCATGCGGCAGCCGAGTGCGGGGTTCCGCCGGAGGGAAAGGGGAGGGGTGTTAGAGAGTGGGGAGGCTAGTTTTTGGTGACGATGTCTTCCCGGCGATAGCTGGACCCGCGGGCGAGAGGGGGAAGCCGCTGTCGACTCTGTGGGGGAGGGGGCATCATAGAGTCGCGGGTCCTTGAAAACCCATAAAATCCGATAATTTATTATCAACATTATAGATGTAAGCGGAGCATTTTTGTCTAGACCATTCACATGAGTTTATATATATAAAAAAAAAAAAAACTTAGACAAATGTGTGGGATCTCAGGGGGGAGCGGGGCGGGGGGCTCCAGCGCGGGGAAGCCAAGTGCGGGGGTACGGCGGAGGGGAGGGGGGTCGCCGGGCGCGTGTGACGTCACAGGGGGGCCTCTGTGGAGGGGGGCCATGTGATCTGTGAAGCGACTAGCGGGAGGGAGAAGCCGGCGGCGATGAGTATTTTGCGTGTGTGTGTGCGTGTGTGTGTGTGTGTGTGTGTATGTGTGGAACGACGGGGGGGGGGAGTAAAAAGAATGCTTCGAATTAAATGACAATAAAACAATAGTTTATTAATAATTGAATTGAACAATGGCCTTGCATAATATATATTATACATAAAATCTTTGGTGTGTGTGTGTGTGTGTTTGGCTGGTTTTCATTATTTCAAATTATTTTATTTTGAATATCCGCAGCGGATACGTTATCCTGGAACATAACAAATCATGAATCTTATTAACATCTAAAACATAATAATATTTTGAATCATACTAAAGATAATACGAACCATCGACCAAGTATAAGTTCAGGCAGGTGGGGCACGTGTCACGCATTGAAACTTGGTGAGTCGGCCCGCCGCAGTTGTTACAAAATATCCCCTGGATGTTGTTAAACCGTTCGCTGAAGTGGCCACATCTTTCAATTAGTTGATCAACCGTGCCCCGCATATCAAAGTATCACAGCACGCAAAATTTCGCCCGATCATTTTCGGTGAGATATTCGTACTTCACACAGCCCATGACGCCCCGGTTCAATCGATTTATTCGCTGCTGGTCCACTATGATTTCACGCACATAATGGACTCCCTTATCTGAGGCATCACCCAATCCACTATCAAATGATTCCGTATCACTGTCCATCTCGGCCAGTTCCATGTCATCATGTGCAAGCACTTCAATGTCCGCGCACTCATCATCGTCATCATCGGCGATATCAATAACGTCTTCGTCTACCCCAACTTCCACTTCGTCGTCATGGGCGATATTCACGACAACCTCCATCTCATCATCGACGAGATCGATCACTTCAATTTGGTTCGACATTTTTCTTAACTGATTTTCCGTTTTCCGACTCTTCCACAAGGACACCTCGGAGGTTGAAGACTGGAATGGCGAAAACTGCTGTTCCGATCCTTCTTCTGATTTCGATTTTTGGATCCTCATAGGCTTATAGTTGGGTGGGGGCTTATTGTAGAAAAAAACCTTGCAAGATAGTGCATCCTGGCCAGGGGATAAACGAAAAGTTTTTTTTTCTTTAACTATCCCTGTAGGGGTAGGCATCTGCTGTCCAGAAAAGTGTGCACTCATAGAGGTGAAAGCTGGCCAGGCTCGCCAATCATTGACTTTCGCGATCTCTACAGAACCGCGTCTAGGTCATGGAGACTGAACTGGCGTATTATAAAGAGCATCTTAGAGTTTTTAATATATATTGCCACGTCTTCCAGTATGTATGAAGTCCAGCCTGTCACGAATCATAGCGCTCTTCGCAGAGCAACATCAAACCTATTCAAGTGATACTTGAGGCTATACAGTTTTTACCAAATCAGCCATATTCTAAAGACAATTTTTTTTGTTCGTCGACGTTCAATGGCAGCCTCCGAGCATAGGGAACATTTTGAAAAAATAACATTCCGCTCAAGTAATGTCTTAGCTATCCAAAACACATACGAAAACGAGGTATTTATTACAAAACGATCAACTTTGTGGATCTATGGCCGGAGAATTTTTTTTTTAGACTTCGACCACTGATCCCACTGCATGCACCATTTGAGCATAGATGCACTCGCGGTCTGGAATACTCACAAAAATACTTTTCTTTTTTGCTCCCGTTGAACCCCGATCGGCTCGTTCTGCGTGTGTATTTATTTTTCATGCTTTCCACGTTAAAAGATATCAGCGTGATATTGAAAAACTCTGGTGGAGGTGATTCTATTACATTTTCCGAGCTAGAAGGGAACGACAAAAATATTTTCTGATGGGAGAGCATTTTTAATCGTCGGCAGCGCTCAAAAGTGGCCACACTTTGAATGAAGCAGTGAGTTCACATATCTCTCTGGCAAGACTTTTCAACTCGTTAATATGGAGAACAACAATGAACCATCAGAAGAAATCTTGCACAACCAAGCCACGCTCTTAAGTTCGATCGACAACTTTGCTGTGTGGGAGATACAGATCGTCGAGTTCATCGAAGTACTGAAATCGCAAAGCCGAATTAAGCGCCAACGATTATCAACTAAACATCAATAGTCATTGATAGGCCAAATACCGAATCTGGAAGGATTGAAGTATTTCATGTACAGGCATTCTATATGCATGGGTGCAGGACACAGCGGTGATGGGTTAATGTGGCGAGAACTCGACTTGAACGCGTGATGGTCTATACTTTAACTTCTGCTCGATGAATTTCAACAACGTGGAAGTGGTTGAGCTTTACAAAAGATACGTAATCTTACAATAAATGTCAATAAGTATAAATCAATACGCGTTAAATGTTATATCTCATTGCCACAGGAAATAATGATTATGAGGGCTGCGATTAATGTGCAATCAAGAGATAATGCACGTTTCGCATGGGTGACGGTTACAGCTTTATACCCAGCTGAACGAAACAGTGACCACGGATCTTCTTACATGCATTATTCAACGGTATTGAATCTATCGAATATTGGATTCCCAATAACTATAGGTCAAATTTTAAAAAAAATTGTGCTTCAAAACAATTTATCCATTAATGTGTGTACCACCGAAAAAGACATTGCTCCGATACGCGTGGCTCAACATAAAAAGAAGAAAAGCATATCAATTTGCTATACATACAAGATACCGAAGATAACAATGTATGACATATCACATAGATAAAGAACCTGTCAAGCCTCGTGAGCGCAGAACAGAGACAACCATTAAAAAATATATGTATGCCATCGGTGTATGAAGTTAACACAATTACTATATCGTCATATGTGCTAGACGAATTAAACAACAATCTATTATTTCGCCGGTGTCGGCATTACTTTAGATCAACGGATAAACTGCAATCACATGAGATCGCTTATGGAGCAATAAAGCACTGCGCCATCCGACTATCAAATGATACTAATAAGTGGCTTCAAATCATCAACTCCAATCGGAAAGCAACACATCCATTCACCGTAAATGCCTACTTGGAGTGTTTTTTTTAACTATTTATAGAGAGAAGATGAGAGTGTGCAAAGACTGATGCGAAGAACGTAGCAGAGGATATGTATCAATATCATGAAGTATTTACTATTGATTACCAAATGTGTTTTTCATATGATGAATCGCTATCATAGTATCGATCACATCACAGCGCCGATTTCATATCATAGTTTGTGACAGAACTGGAAAAACTAGTGCTGTACATAAAATATATTTTCTACGAAAATTAATGCTCGTCATGAGTTAATTCTAATACCTTCACGCTATGGCAATAATTGTGCATTCAGTCATCATCAACTACTAGAGGTAGAAGTTGAATTACTCAAGATACAATGGCGTATGCCCCACATAATATTAGATGAGATCAATAAATTATCATTACATCGACCATTGGAAAGTGGGCGATACTTGAATGTGGGTTTTTGCTCTTGGGATCTATACGACTGTCCATCGCTTCAAAGCACAACGAAACATTCATGTACCGTAAAAGCTGCCTCCCAACTAGAGAAACCAAAATATGTAATTGGTGCGGTGCAGACTGGTAAAAAAGATAATGTATGGCAAAGGACATTATATTATTCACCGACTGCAAACTCACGAGTGCTAAACTTTATCTCAATTCAGGATTCTTTTCTCAAGATGACTCGAATATGGACTTCAAAAAAATTTCGACATTTTTGTTCAATAGGTACTCTCGATTTTGTAAATACCATTATGACTGCAATAGTGATCGTTCTTTACTAACCATCGCTGAGTCTTAATGTAACAACCCTCTCACGGTTAATGATTGATCGCATCAGAAATATGTAATTGGTGGCTGAATCATAAAGATTCATGCAAATAAAATAAATGTAACATTATGTACTTTTTATTCTCCTCACCCCGTACTTAGTTATGTCAGCATCACCAGCTATCGGATTGTGCAACTGAAAACAATATTACTTTCGAATGTGAAACTCATTTTTTTTGTATGGAATTTGATTGAAAATAAATTAATATAATCGCCCAATGATAATCGAAGACATTCATCGGTATACGTTCGTTAGACGTTCGTGAGCCGTTTGTTGGAAGTTTGCGAGGCATTCGAAGATTTTCGATAGTCGTTCGTGAAAGGTTCCAGAGACTTCCGAAGACATTCATACGATGTTCGAAGCCATTTAAGAGACGTTCGAAAACATTCATAAGGCGTTTGAAGACACGCATGAAGGGTTCAAAAAGTTTCAAGAGCCTTTCTACGACGTTCATGAGACGTTTGAAGATGTTCGTGAGACATTCAAGAGACTTTCGAAAACGTTCATAAGACGTTTGAAGACATTCATGAGAGGTGTGAAGACCTTCGGAGACTTTCGAAGACGTTCAAGAGATCTGTGACGATATTTATAATACGTTTAAAGACATTGGTGAGGGGTTCGACGACGTTTTAGAGACTTTCAAAGACATTCACGAGGGGTTTGAAGACGTTCAAGAAACTTTCGAATACGTTCAAGAGACTTTCGACGACATTCATAATACGTTTGATTACATTCATGAGGGATACGAAGACGCTTGAGAGACTTTCAAAGACGTTCACGAGGGGTTCGAAGACGTTTAAGAGACTTTCGACGGCGTACATAATATGTTTGAAGACATTCATGTGGGGTTCAAAGATGCTTAAGAGACTTTTAAAGACATTCACGAGAGGTGCGAAGACATTCAGAAACTTTCGAAGACATTCAAGAGTTCTTTGACAATATTCATAATACGTTTGAAGACATTGATGAGAGGATCGACGATGTTTTAGAGACTTCCAAAGACATTCACGAAGGGTTTGAAGGCGTTCGAGAAACTTTCGAATACGTTCGAGAGACTTTCGGCCACATTGATAATACGTTTGAAGACATTCATGCGGGGTTCGAAGACGCTTGAGAGACTTTCAAAGACCTTCACGAGAGGTTCGAAGACGTTTAAGAGACTTTCCACGGCGTACATAATATGTTTGAAGACATTCATGTGGGGTTCGAAGACGCTTAAGAGACTTTTAAAGACATTCACGAGAGGTGCGAAGACATTCAGAAACTTTCGAAGACATTCAAGAGTTCTTTGACAATATTCATAATACGTTTGAAGACATCGATGAGAGGATCGACGATGTTTTAGAGACTTTCAAAGACATTCACGAAGGGTTTGAAGGCGTTCGAGAAACTTTCGAATACGTTCGAGAGACTTTCGGCCACATTCATAATACGTTTGAAGACATTCATGCGGGGTTCGAAGACGCTTGAGAGACATTCAAAGACCTTCACGAGAGGTGCGAAGACGTTCAAGAGACTTTCGACGACATTCATGAGTTCTTTGACAATATTCATAATACGTTTGAAGACATCGATGAGAGGATCGACGATGTTTTAGAGACTTTCAAAGACATTCACGGAGGGTTTGAAGACGCGTTCAAGAGGCTTTCGAAGACGTTCAGAAATCTTCGACGACATGCATAATACGATCTTCGACGACATCCATAAACCGAAGACATTCATGACGTTTGAGTTTTTAATGTATGACAGCGAATTGTTGTGAATGTATGACAGCGAAAAGTCTCTTGAACGTATTATGAATGCCATCGAAAGTCTCTTGAACGTCTCACGAACGCTTCAGACGTCTCATGAACGCCGTAGAAAGTCTTTTGATACTCTTTGAACCCCTCATACATGTTTTCAACGAGTTATGAATGTTTGCGAACGTCTCTTGAATGTCTTCGAACATCTCATGAATGTCTTCGGAAGGCTCTGGAACGCCTCACGAACGACTGTCGAAAATTTTCAAATGCTTCGCAAAATTCCAACAATCGGCTCACGAACATCTATCGAACGTATACCGATGAATGTATTCAATCATCGTTAAGCGATTATATTAATTTATTTTCCATCAAATTCCATACAAAAAATTGAGTTTCACATTCGAAAGTATTATTGTATTCAGTTGCACAATCCGATATCAGATTACGCTGGCATAACTGAGTACGGGGTGAGAAGAATAATAAGTACATAATGTTACATTTCTTTTATTTGCATGAATCTTTATGATTCAGCCACCATTTAATGAGTTTAAATACATTTTGTAAGGCACAATTGTTTGTATGCTTTCCACATCGTAGAGTAGAACTTCCATCTAATTTACTTGAGACATCCATATCGTCAAAGTCTATATTCAAGGACTCAATTAATAGCCCATTCTTCGTATTTAGTGTATCAGCTAGCCATTTTCGTTTTTCATGACCCTTAACATATACGATTGGACACATGTCGTCTTCCGTTCAACCTTCAACTGCAGCTGTTATTAGACCTTCAGTCACGCTGTATGGAACGTTTCCATAGGTCCACTTTAGACCATGACGATTGCGAATCAACCATGATGCTTCGCATCTCTCGGAATTTTGCTGATCTATACAATTTTACGAATAATATCGGTCAATGGACAATATTCAACAACGCGATCGTGTAAGATTAAATCAATATGCAGCTGTATTCGAAGGTGAATCTTCTTTGCATTCGAACTCTATTCACACATCTACGGCAGCAATTTTTTACAGGCTCGTTTTGATGCGACCAATCATCATCCGCGGGAGGGCAGTTACATTAAGACTTGGCGATGGTTAATCAAGAACAATCACTATTTCAGTCATAATGATATTTACGAAATCGAGAGTACATATTGAACAAAATGCCGAAACTTTTTTGAAGTCCAAATTTGAGTCATCTTTAGAACAGAATGCTGACTTGCGATAAAGTTTAGTACTTGTGAGTTTGCAGTCGGTGAATAATATAATGTCCTTTGCCATAGATTATCTTTTTTACCAGGCTGCGCCGCACCAATTACATATTTTGGTTTCTCTAGTTGGGAGGCAGCTGTTACGGTCCATGAATGCTTCGTTGTGCTTTGAAGCGGTGGACAGTCGTATAGATCCCAGGAGCGAAAACTCATATTCAAGTATCGCCCACTTTTCAATGTTCGAAGTAGTGATAATTTATTGATCTCATCTAATATTATGTGGGGCATACGCCATTGTATCTTGAGTAATTCAACTTCTACCTCCATTGGTTGATGATGATTGAATACACAATTATTGCCATAGCGTGAACGGATTAGAATTACCTCATGATGAGCATTAATTTTCGTTGAAAAGGTATTTTATGCACAGCACTAGTTTTTCCAGTTCTGCCACAAACCATGATATGGAATCAGCGCTGTGATTGATACTATGATAGCTTTTCGTCATATGAAAAGCACATGTGGTTATCAATACTAAATACTTCATGATATTGATACATATCCTTTGCTACGTTCTTCTCATCAGTCTTTGCACACTCTCATCTTCTCTCTATCATTAGTCAAAAACACTCCAAATAGGCATTTTAAATGAATGAATGTCGTGCTTTCCGACTGGAGTTGATGATTTGGAGCCACTTATTGGTATTCATTGTCTGTCGGATGTGGCAGTGCTTTAGTGTTCCACAATCGATCTCATGTGAGTTTATCCTTTGATCTAAAGTAATGCCGACACCTGCGAAATAATGGATTGTTGTTTGATTCGTCTAGCACATATAACGATATAGTAATTATGTTAACTTCACGCACCGATGGTATATATATATATATATATATATATATATATATATATATATATATATTTTTTTTTTACGGCTGTCTCTGTTTAGTCCTGCGCTCACAAGGCTTGGCAGGTTCTTGATCTATGTGAAATGTCATACATTGTTATCCTCGGTATCTTGTAGCAAATTGACATGCTTTTCTTCTTCATATGTTGAGCTACGCGTATCGGAGCAATGTCTTCTTTGATGGTATACATATTGACGGATAAATTGTTTTTGAAGCACAATGTTTTTTTTTATTTGACCTATATTTATTGGGAATCCAATATTCGATAGATTCAATACCGTTGAACTGAAACGAGTATGACAAACTTTATCCATAGATCTCCGAAAGTTTATAGTTTTTCAAAATAAACACCTCGTTATCATATATGCTCTGAATAGAGGAGCAATAAAAAAAATCGAATAGCTTGGAGAGTGGTGTTAACGAAGAAAAAATCCTTAACCATGGGGCTAACTTGTCCAGACCTGCATGATCTCAAGTGTCGGCATCAAGGTTTGACGTTGCACTCTCTGTATATATTATCATTCAGAGATGAAAAACTAAAGCCCTGTAAAATGGAAATGCAATTTTTTCCCCGGATCACTGTCATCGTCGCATGCTGTCGTAAAATTTTATGAGTTTTCAAGTGTGGACCTATGGAATGATGAGGCTTGAGTTGCACATGCGAAGCGATAGGGTATGACGGTCCCTGGCGCTCGACGTAAGAAAAAAAAGAGTCGTAAAATTTGAGACTTTCGGACGAGGTGGTTGAAACGTTGCACTGTATAACAGTGTCTTGGACATGAGCCTCCGTCCAGATAGTTGAAAAAAGAAGAACATCTGGATACATTCATGCACCTTTTCTTAGCCCTCTACGTAACTTCTTAAGAGACAACGTTTTTTTTTGTCGTATTTCGCCTATGCGCTGAAAGTGAAAGTGTGAAAGCGCTTTCCATCTCTCGTACTAAAACTATGTTAAAAAAAAATCGAACAGCAGATAGGCACCCCCACCATACTAGAAAAAAACCTATAGGGATTCGAAAATATGCACTTCCCCAAAAAGGGCATTTGGGGCAGCAGTTTTCATCATTATAGTCTCCAACCTCCGGAGAGTGCACTTTTGACTGTACATCGACAAGATAGCGTGAGAAAGATTAAAAATGGCTGAAGAAATCGTGATTTCGGATAGTGAAGACGAAATGATCGTGGTTGACGATGTATATTTAGCTGAATATCACTATTATGATAGTGACGTCGTTGAAATCAATGACGGTAGTGAACGCCGCATGGACGTCAACAATGAAGTTGCCGAACCGGACGATGATGATGAGCCCGAGGTCATCGTTATTGAAGATGAAGAGCCTGAGGTCATCGCCATTGAAGATGAAGAGCCTGAGGTTATCGCCATTGAGGACGACGTCGACGACGACGCTGACGATGAAGATGATGATGATGTCTACAACGCCAACCATGACGACAACGACGATCAAGTCATCTCGGATGACTCGGATTATGCGAGTGATAGTGATGATGGTGAACACTATGAATACTCGGAACGCTATTTAAATAGAGTGGCCGTAAATAGTTTCAACGATATGGACAAAGTTTGCGTGCACCATCTGTTTTATGAAGGCGTGCACATGGATATTTCGCTTTGCATATCGTGTTTCGTCAATGCAAGAGGCGTTTTTACGAAAATGCGTGAGGTCCGCGTCCACACCGTGGAAATACTAAAATTCATTGAGGGCAAATATTGCAAGGACTGCAGAGAGCCTTTATTCCAAGTGATGCCGAAATCCGCGTGTTTAAGATGCACGGGATCAAAAATCATTGTGAGTGTTGTGAATTGAATCATAAGAATGAAATAAGTTTATGTAAAAAATATAAAAAAAATATTTAAAAAAAAGTCTTAACAATAAAAGAATGTTTTTTCTTGTTTGTTTCAGTTTGGTGACACGGGTTGTGAATAGAGACTCGTTTTGTAACGCATGTGCGAACACACACACACACACACACACACACACGCACGCACGCACACACACACACGCACACACACACACACACACACACACACACACGCGCACGCACGCACGCACGCACGCACGCACGCACTCACGCACGCACACATACACACACACACACGCACACACACACACACACACACACACACACACACACACACACACACACACACACACACACACACACACACACAATTAAAAATAAAGTGATTGTTATAATAACAAAAAGTGTATGTTTCATTAACCCTCTCCCTTCTCCCCTCTCGCCCGCGGGTCCAGCTATCGCCTGGAAGACATCGTCACCAAAAACTAGCCTCCCCACTCTCTAACACCCCTCCCCTTTCCCTCCGCCGGAACCCCGCACTCGGCTGCCGCATGCTGGATCCCTCCCCGCCATGCATACCCCGGCTTCCCCGCGCTCGACTCCCCCTCTGCCATGCATGCTAGGCTTCCCCGCGCTTGACCCCCGCCCCGCTCCCCCCTGAGATCCCGGGGTTAGAACCAGCCTATTACCACTACTCCGATGATACCGGCACTGGCCGCGCCAAATTGGGTGAATTTTCCCCATGTCCTATTCCAGATAGATTCAGCGAGACTCTGCAGACTACTATTGTCCAGAAGGTTCAGCAACTTCATATCTTGGTTGGCGGTGTCTTGATCACTAATTCCCCATGCTAGGTAGTTCAGGACGGCGGGTTTTTCCACCGGGAACATTATGCGTTCCCGAAGGTTTTCGATGTCTTCTTTCGTATAGATGCCACTTGATGCCAGAGAAGATGGGTTGGTATACTTCCACGTAGGTTTTGTCATGGGCTTCATGCTCGTCGGAGGTACAGCTTCCACCGGTATGGGCATAAACTTGTACCATGTGTCCCCGAAATGATAATATGGAAATAGAAGGGGGTTGCACGTGGTTTGGGTTCCCTCTTTCATTAGTATGTGAGTTCTGGGAGTTAGGAAATAGGTTTCATTCCCACGAGTAACAGGTAACTGGTGATAACAATCTTTTAACCTTATTAAGCTTACTTCTATCGCAATGCACTTAATAATATGTACCACCTCGCCAGCGAGGACTGCCATATGGCCGGGTCCTTTCATTAGGTTGTACGCAAATTCGTCTGGCGCTTGAGTGGCTAACGATAAACTATTTTTCAGCATTTGACGTTCCTTGTTGCATTGTTGTGTAAGCATGTCTTGATAGAGTGACTTTAATTGTTGGCGTATATGCCGTTCGACATAGATAAATTTTGAGTTAACATAGGCGAAAATATCCAGATTTGCAACAGGGAAACGCCCTCGAATTGTGAAAGAGACGCTACGGGTAGTCTCAAAAATAAATAGTTTTGGATGTTCTGTGCTTAGGATGTTATATCCGCAAATTTGATCAGTCGCCTTAACAGATAGCGCAAAGGTAATGTCTTCAGGCGTCACTGAATATACGGTGGTTTGGGTTTCGGACCCGATTTCACTCATTTTCACAGAAAATCCTTCGTAAAGGATACCATATTTGTTAAATCCGCAATTTTCTCGGGGTCTCGAGTCCCAGAAAGTGTATCCCTCATCGGGGTCAACGCACGAAGATGAAGTTAGGGCACATACGGTGCCTGAACGTAAATGAATTTGGTTTGACTCCAGTGTGATCTGTGCGGTGTAGCTTCTTAACGATATTTTTACGGTTCCTTGGACTACAACATTGTCCCAGGTACCATACGGGTCTGAGTACGAGGCGCCATTGCATTCCCCGTTATCTTTGACGTGACCAGCGAGAGTAATACTACTTGTGGATGTTTGATTATCTTTTAGTCCGTTTATGATGGTATATCCGACCCGTGTGGTTCCGTATTTGTGCATGTCATCGCATGCTTCGCGACTGGTAGTCTCGAGGTATTCGGTCTGACCGTTACTAACGATCGACACAGGCGATGACATGCCACAATAATAAATTGTTCTCCGAACCTCGACCTTACATTGTTTTACTAGTGTTTCAGAGTAGTCATTGAGCTACAATAATTGTATATATTGGTTGATCTCTTGGGTTTTAGGTGCATGCTTTTCGCAGGGTTCGACATCCAGCAATGATAAGGTAGTAATGTTCGATGAGCTCGATCCACAGTCATATCCCACCATGCTGACGACAGGGTTGATTAAATAAATGAGCCATATTAAATAGATAACGATCATCTGGAAACAAGGGAATAATTATGATTAATCGGTTACTTGTTTGTTTAAAATTCGGAGTCGTCGACTCCGGTCGGTTTGGGTTTCTTTTTAGGCTTTACTTCGGCGTTGATGTCCGAATATCGTAATCTATTTTCATGCACGACCCGTGGCTTGCCTTGGTATTGGATCCTTACGTTACCCTTGTTCATTTTTCCAGGACCTTATGAGGTCCCGTGTAATGATCTCCGAGTTTCTGTCATAATATCTTTTCGAGCGATGTTTCGAAGAGACTAGATTTTCATACGCGAGGGCTCTTATTCCATTTATACGAGTGATCAATTCGATTAAATATCCACGATACGTAGGTAACTGATCTGATTCCCTAAGCGGTTCGCTTGATGGGATTCTTGCTAATTTACCAAAAACTACCTCGAAGGGTGTGTATTTGGTGCTTTCGTGGACACTTGTATTGTAAGAGAGCATAGCTAATTCGAGCCATGGATCCCATTCGTTATTTTTATCCGTGTATTGTTTAAGGAATTCGGCTAGAGCATGGTGAGATCTCTCAAGCGATCCATTTGATTGAGGATGAAATGCGGTCGTTCGATATCGCTTAATTCGGAATCTTTTTGCAACTCTCCGCATGAGATCGCTGAGGAAGTTACTCCCTTGGTCCGTCAGGAGTGCTTTTGGTGCGCCGAAGTCGCATATGAACCTTTTTATGAACGCGTCAGCGATTGTCGTCGCTAGTGCATTCGGGAGTGGAATTGCAATGCAATATTTCGACAGATGGTCTTGGATTGTGAGGATATATTCGTTTTTGTTGGACGTCCGTTGCATTAGACCTACTATATCCATTGAATTTTTTTCAAAAACCGTACCTGGGGTGTCTGTTATTATCATCGGCTGCTTTGTCTTGACTCTGGCCAGCTTCTTTAGCTGGCATTCCAAACATTGTTGCACCCGTCTTTGAATATCTGATTTTAAATCTTCCCAGATATAGTCGTGTTTGATTCTATTGTAAGTCTTGGAAACTCCTTTGTGACCCTCGATTGGGGAATTATGCATTTCGTAAAAGATGGAATCGCGTTTTTCGACCGGTACGTAGCGCAAAGTTCCGAGGCAGATCAATATCCTAACCTGGGTGTCTTTGAATACGTCCTTTACGATATTCAGCACATCTGCCCACATTAGGTGCTCAACGTGTTGGCAATGGCAAAAGCTGATCGACTGAAGGTTGAGTGTTACGCAAATCGACTTTAATTCTTTCATGCTCTGATTCATTTTTTCCATTATTAGAGCAAGCGATGCAGACTGCTCTTCCTTGATGACCAAATCGATATGCTATTTCTTTCCAACCTTTTTGCTGTAAGCTCGGCCTAAATCCTTCCAGATTGGAAGTTTATTTGATTCTAATAGTTTTTGTCCTCCAGGGTCACAAGGTTTCCCTGTCGAGTCTATGAAATAGACTAGATTGTCGTTTCGAAATTGAAACTGTTCTTTCGTACTGACGCAATTAGCGATTTTAAATTCTGAACTTCTAGTTTCTTCGACTGGAGGATTTTCGTCAGAAAGTTTTGAATCAATCGAACTGGAGTCTGAATCGGTGGGATCATCGGAATTAGGAATAGAGGAGTTTCCGGAATAAATAGCAGGAGGTGCTTTGCGCTGGTCAGGGATCCCAGCTGGTTTGGGGTTGATGCCCTTACTGGGTCGCCTAACACGTGCGGGACTTATTACTTCGGCCTCCGTTTCCTCGCTACTACTTTCCTCGTAGTTTATGACCCTAGGAGTTCGGCGCGGAGGGTTGTGGGGCCTAGTGCGTGCATCTGTGACTTCGAACGCAGGCACGTTGACCCTTGTTGATGTTTTCTCGACAAGTGTGTCTTCCACTTGTCGATCGTCTCCATCTAGGACGGAAGGTTCGTCGTTCTTCATTCGTTTCATTCATCTTCATCGTTTATTTCATTGGACCGCGGTGGCGGGTGGATTTCCACCTGAGTGGTAAATCTCGTGGGATTTTCATCGCTGTCAGAAATTTCGAGTAGTTCGTGTACTGCTTTCCGCCATGCGTCGGCCGACATTTCGCTTCGTTTCCGATCGCAGTGGGGAATGGTTTTGATCTCTTCCGATTTTTCAACTGGGTTACGCGACAAAGCGTCAGCATTTGCGTTTAACGTTCCAGGTTTATAAACGACGTCGTAGTTGTACTCGGAGAGCTTGAGTCGCCATTTCAGGACGCATGTGTTTGCGTCTTTGGCGGTTTTAAACCAAACCAAAGGTTTGTGATCGGTGACGAGTGTAAACTTTCTACCATAGATGTAGGGACGGAAAGCTTTCACGCTGCGAATAATCGCCATTGCTTCCTTTTCATACGTGTCGTAACGAAGAGCTGCGCCACGTAGTACACAGGATGTGTAGGCAATGGGTTTATCCTTGCCTATTTCTCCCTGTGAGAGGATTCCGCCTAAGGCGTAGCCCGAAGCATCTGTCGTTATGATAAATGGTTTTTAAAAATCCGGGTATTGGAGGATTGGGGCTTCACACAATTTGCCCTTGAGGATATCGAAAGCTTTCTGGGTCTCGTCTGTCCATTCAAAATCGATTTTATCTTCTAGAAGATGAGTTAAGGGTTTTGCGATCTTTGAAAAGTCTTTGATAAATCGACGGTAGTAACCGGTTAAGCCTAAGAATTGGCGTATGTTTTTGATGTTTTTGGGCAATGGAAAATCTTTTACGGCCAACAGCTAGTTAGGGTCTGGTCTCAGGCCGTCTTTTCAGATTATGTGGTCGAAGTGTTTGACCTCCGGCCTAAGGAATTCGCATTTGTCCGGTTGCAATTTGAGATTTGCTTTACGTAGGCGTTCCATTAATTCGCGAATTTTCTTCTCGTGTTCGTCCAAATCTTTGGCGAATATCACGATATGATCTGAATACACAAAAAGCGATACCCCTTGGAGTCCGCTGAGCACAATGTCCATTAAGCGCTGGAATGTTGCCGGGGCATTTTTAAGCCCAAAAGGCATTCTCGCGAATTCATAATGACCGTGTGGGGTCGAAAACACGGTTTTTGGTTTGTCTTCGGGGTTCATTTCGATTTGATGGAACCCGGAAGCAAGATCAAATACCGAGAAATAATTTGCGTTCCCTAGTTGATCGAGGATGTCTGTGATATTTGGCAATGGATAAGAATCGCCAATAGTTTTTTCATTCAATGCGCGAAAATCGATTAGAATTCGCCAGCGTTTGTTTCCGCTGGAGTCCGTTTTTTTTGGTACTATCCAAACAGGGCTGTTGTTTGGAGATTCCGAATGGTTTATTACCCTCGTCCCTAATAGCTCGTCCACTTGTCGCTGGACTTCGCCTTTGAGCGCCTGGGAAACCTATACTGCTTCGTGTTGATCGGTAGATCGTCGACCGTGCGGATCTTGAGTCGAAGAACATGTGTTGCTTCTATAGGCTCACCCTTTATGTGAAACCTGTCTGAGTATTTTTTGATGATTTTTTCGACGTGTTCTAGTTCGTCTTGCGCGAGGTGCTCTAATCGTAGGAGAGATTTTTTTACTGGGGAACGCTCCGAGTTATTTCCGATTTTATCCGATGTTGTCTGATAGGTGGAAATTGAATTTACATTTTTACCGTTATTTAATTCGACAATTTTATTTTCTTTTTTACTTGACCTCTTGTTTCGTTTTTTATATGTTTTTGGTTTAGATTTTTCCTCACTACTGGAGGTTTGTTTTGTTTTTCCTTGGTCATCGTTTTCGTTATAGCGATGGCAAGGTTTTATCTCGAAATGGTTAGTCGAGGGTTTTTTATGGGCCACGGAAGGACCCTGAAACAACGTTGTCGTCAATGGCAATTTTCGTGCCGAGGGTAATATATTTTTAAAAATCACCCCCTGGGAAGGAACCTGAATAATCTCGCGGTTATTTCGATAATGAAACCCAAAACAGAATTTGAATGAACCGTTTTTCATTTTCGATTTGTCTTGATCCGATAAAACAAACTGTTGAAACAGGCGCATTTATCAACGTCGAATCTCATGTGAATTTCTCTTCGAGTCAACGACTTTTAGATCGGGAAACCAATCCGAGTCCGCATGCAAGTGTTCCTGTTGTATCAGCGAATTCGTTCACGTTCATAGTCCACAGCAGCAGTAGCAGTCCCAATGGCTATGTTCATGCTGAAGGTGATAGATTTTTAAAAATCACCTTCTGGGAACGAAACTGAACAATCTCGAGGTTATTTCGACAATAAAACACAAAACAGAATTTGAATGGATCGTTTTTAATTTTGGATTCGTCTCGAACCGATAAAAAAACGGGTGAAACAGGCGTAATTATCAACGTCGAATCTCATGTGAATTTCTTTTCGAGTCGACGACTTTTAGATCGAGAAACGAATCCGAGTCCGCATGCAAGTGTTGTGGAATAATCCCTACAATCTGAGAATGCCGCGCCGGTCATCGGATTCGTTCACGTTCATAGTTCACAGCAGCAGTAGCAGTCCTCAATGGCTTTTATCGTGCCAAGGGTGATAGATTTTTCAAAATCACCTAATTGGAACGAAACCCAACAATCTCGAGGTTATTTCGACAATAAAACACAAAAGAGAATTTGAATGAATCGTTTTTTATTTTGGATTCGTCTCGAACCGATAAAAGAAGCGGTTGAAGCAGGCGTATTTATCAACGTCGAATCTCATGTGAATTTATTTTCGAATCGATGACTTTGAGATCGGGAAACAAATCCGAGTCCGCATGCAACTGTTTCTGTTGTAGAATACCCCCAGCAATCTGAGAATGCCGCACCGACCATCGGATTCGTTCACGTTCATAGTCCACAGCAGCAGTAGTAGTCCTCAATGGCTATTTTCGTGTCGAGGGTGATAGATTTTAAAAAATCACCCCCTGGGAACGAATCTGAATAATCTCGAGGTTATTTCGATGATGAAACCCAAAACAGAAGTTGAGCGGACCGTTTTCCATTTTCGATTCGTCTTGATCCGATAAAAGAAACTGTTGAAACAGGCGCATTTATCAACGTCAAATCTCATGTGAATTTCTCTTCGAGTCGACGACTTTTAGATCGGGAAACGAATCCGAGTCCGCATGCAAGTGTTTCTGTTGCGGAATAATCCCTACAATTTGAGAATGCCGCGCCGATCATCGGATTCGTTCACGTTCATCGTCCACAGCAGCAGTAGTAGTCCTCAATGGCTATTTTCGTGCCGAGGGTAATAGATTTTTTAAAATCACCTACTGGGAACGAATCCGGATAATCTCGAGGTTATTTCGACATTGAAGCACAAAACAGAATGTGAATGGATCGTTTTTTATTTTGAATTCCTCTCGAACCGATAAAAGAAACTGTTGAAACAGGCGTATTTATCAACGACGAATCTCATGTGAATTTTTTTCGAGTCGATGACTTTTAGATCGGCAAACGAATCCCAGTCCGCATTCAACTGGTTCTGTTGTAGAATACCCCCAACAATCTGAGAATGCCGCGCCGATCATCGGATTCGTTCACGCTCATCGTCCACAGCAGCAGTAGTAGTCCTCAATGGCTATTAGCGTGCCGAGGGTGATCGATTTTTAAAAATCACCTGCTGGGAACGAAACCGAACAATCTCGAGGTTATTTCGATACAGAAACACAAAACAGAATTTGAATGGATCGTTTTTTATTTTGGATTCCTCTCGAACCGATAAAAGAAACGGTTGAAACAGGCGTATTTATCAACGTCGAATCTCATAGCCATTGAGGACTGCTACTACTGCTGTGGATTATGAACATGAACAAATTCGATGATCGGCGCGGCATTCTCTGATTGTGGGGATTATTCCACAACAGAAACACTTGCATGCGGACTCGGATTCGTTTCTCGATATAAAAGTCGTCGACTCGAAGAGAAATTCACATGGGATTCGACGTTGATAAATACGCCTGTTTCAACCGTTTTTTTATCGGTTCGAGACGAATGGAATATAAAAAACGGTCCATTCAAATTCTGTATTGTGTTTCATTATCGAAAGAACCTCGAGATTGTTCCGATTCGTTTCAAGTGGGTGATCTTTTAAAATGTATCACCCTCGGTACGAAAATAGCTATTGAGGACTACTCCTGCTGCTGTGGACAATGAACGTGAACGAATCCGATGATCGGCGCGGCATTCTCAGATTGTAGGGATTTTTTCACAACAGAAACACTTGCATGTGGACTCGGATTTGTTTCTCGGTCTAAAAGTCATCGACTCGAAACGAAATTCACATGAGATTCGACGTTGATAAATACGCCTGTTTCAACCGTTTCTTTTGTCGGTTCGAAACGAATCCAAAATAAAAAACGATCCGGTCAAATTCTGTTTTGTGTTTTTATTATCGAAATAATCGCGAGATTATTCAGGTTCCTCCCCAGGGGGTGATGTTTTAAAATATATCACCCCCGGCACGGAAATCGCCATTGAGGACTACTACTGCTGCTGTGGACTATGAACGTGAACGAATCCGATGGTCGGCGCGGCATTCTCCAATTGTAGTGGGTATTCTACAACAGAAGCAGTTGCATGCGGCTTCGGATTCGTTTCCCGACCTAAAAGGCATCGACGCGAAAAAAAATTCACATGAGATTCGACATTGATAAATACGCCTGTTTTAACCGTTTCTTTTATCGGTTCAAGAGGAATCCAAAATGAAAAACGATCCATTTAAATTCTGTTTTGTGTTTCATTGTCGAAATATCGTCGAGAGTGTCCGGATTCGTTCCCAGTAGGTGATTTTAAAAAATCTATCACCCTCGCACGGAAATAGCCATTGAGGACTGCTACTGCTGCTGTGGACTATGAACGTGAACTAATCCGATGATCGGCGCGGCATTCTCAGATTGTAGCGATTTTTTCACAACAGAAACACTTGCATGTGGACTCGGATTTGTTTCTCGGTCTAAAAGTCATCGACTCGAAACGAAATTCACATGAGATTCGACGTTGATAAATACGCCTGTTTCAACCGTTTCCTTTATCGGTTCGAGACGAATCCACAATAAAAAACGATCCGGTCAAATTCTGTTTTGTGTTTTTTATTGTCGAAATAACCTCGACATTGTTCGGTTTCGTCCCCAGTAGGTGATTTTTTAAAATCTATCACCCTCGGCACGGAAATAGCCATTGAGGACTGCTACTGCTGCTGTGGACTATGAACGTGAACGAATCCGATGATCGGCGCGGCATTCTCAGATTGTAGCGATTTTTTCACAACACAGACACTTGCATGCGGACTCGGATTCGTTTCCTGATGTCAAATTCTTCGACTTGGAGAGAAATCTTATGAGATTCGACGTTGATAAACACGCCTGTTTGTTTGGGTTTCTATCGGTTCGAGACGAATCCAAAATAAAAAACGCTCCATTCAAATTCTTTTTTGTGTTTCATTATCGAAATAACCTCGAGATTGTTCAAATTCGTTCCCAGTGTGCAATTTTTCAAAATGTATGACCCTCGGCACGAAAATAGCCATTGAGGACGACCACTGCTGCTGTGGACTATGAACGTGAACGAATCCAAAAAACGATTCGATCAAATCATGTCTTATGTTTATTTATCGAAATCACGTTTGCAATGTTTGGATTCGTTACCCTGATTGATGTAAAAAATGTATCCTCCCTCGATATCGAGAACATCGTTTTGGAATCACTACTGCTACAGAGGACGGCGAAAAGATACGAAACCGAGGTCTTGCGCAATGTTTTCTAACTGTCGAGGTTGTTCCGCAACGAGACCACTTTCATCCACACTTGGACTAGTTTTCAGCTATGGAAAAAAATTTATCCAAACGGAGATTTACGCGAGATCCTAATTGGATTTTTTCAATTTTGAAAAATTTGAATTTGTTTTTTTTTCAGTATCGAGACGAATCCAACGTCCGAAACGATATGTTCAAATAATGTTCCTTCCCATAATTTGGAAAAAACATACACTCTTCAATGCTCAAAGGGCGTTTTTCCACCGCTACCGTTGCACTAGCCAACGAAAAGAAATGAATCGAATGCGTTAGGCAGTGTTTTCCGGTTGTAGGATTTATTCCACACAAGAACTACTTGCACTCGCACTTGGATTAATTCCCACCTGTAAAAAACTTGCATCACAACAGAGATAGACACGAGACACGACCCTTTTTTCCTGCAAACTGAGGCTTTTTACGTAAATCGTAAAACTCAAACGTCTATCGTTTTTAATTAATTACTATAGACGAATTTAATTCTTTGCGCCATCACTTCAGTAATGCGAGCCGAAACATGATTTGAAGAAATCTTCTGTTACCTTGAATTCGTCGTGATATCCAAACGATATCCAAAAGGAGTAGCTTTTTTAATAATTTGAAACAATTGAACGTCACAATATATATTTTTGAACACAGTTCAAAATCCACAGTTTGACGGACGCTTTTGGATCGGGCTCGCCACAGGCGTTCGTACTCCTTACCTCTAGTCTTCCTGCTGTATCGCCTCATGGGTTAGAAATGACTCGTGACACATCAGTCTGAAACTCGTTCGCAAATCTACCGATGAGGTTAACTTCACAGGACGGTAATATTTCCGCTCTTTGAAGTTAGCTCTCATACAACAGGTCCAGGCATTAATTGAAGGCACTGTACATGTAACTCCTCAATTTCAGCAAAATGCTGATTATTTCAATCTTACTCGATTGTTAGTCGTTTGTTATATTACCGGCAAACGACCATCAACAATTCGTCATAATGAAAATCAGGGGAATGCGGATCCCTTGTGGTATGTTTTCTCAACTGCTGGAGCTGCTCGCTGATTGGTTAATTCCCGAACGCTTATCCGATTAATCATAGGGCCGGAACGCGGCCCTATGATTTTATGACGTCATGTAACACGGGGAAGTACATTTCATCTATTGATTTAAATATTACGGCGAACCAACAAAGCTGCTAATTATGATATTCATAACCAACAAACGTTTGCGCTTCTATTGCACCTCAAAACAGTTTAAATGTTAAGAAATCGGTCAATTCCACGTTAGATTTTATTTTTCATCCTGTGCTTTAAAAAAGGTGCAACAAAAATTGCAATTGATCCACCAATGACCAACAAACGATTTGTCATGATAAAAAGCTTGGATGTTGATTTCGGTGGGCCATTTTCACAGAGGGGCCGTTCTCGATTAAATGAAAATTAAGCGCTAACAAACGATCAAAATGGACTAACAATCACTAACAATCGAGTAGGATGAGAAAAATCAGCATTTTGCTGAAATTGAGGAGTTACATGGGCAAAGCCGTGCTCAGCCATCGTGGCAATGCTGCCAACTTCACGTAGCTTGCAGCGTGCTATGGGAGTGAAAAGTTTTTTAACGATAACGTCAAAATTAAGCTCTAACAAACGATAAAAATCGACTAACAATCACTAACAATCGATTGGTTACGAAGAAAATTTCGAAATCATTAGAATAGCATTTTCCTACGGCTAACTTTGACATGAAATTTGTTTTTAGTATTTTTAAATAAAGAACGTCTAACAAACGCTGGATTTTGTATAACAAACACTAACAAACGACTAACAATCGAGTAAGATTGAAATAATCTGCATTTTGCTGAAATTGAGGAGTTACATGTACAAAGCCCTGCTCAGCCGTCGTGGCAATGCGGCAAACTTAAATAAATAAAGTCTAACAAACGCTGGATTTTGTCTAACAAATACTAACAAACGACTAACAATCGAGTAGGGTTGAAATAATCAGCATTTTGCTGAAATTGGGGAGTTTCATGTACAAAGCCCTGCTCAGCCGTCGTGGCAATGCGGCCAACTTCACGTGGCTTGCAGCCAACTTCACGTGGCTTGCAGCGTGCTATGGGAGCGGCCCCCTGACACTGGCCGCTGAAATCGGCTCGGGAAATATAGCTCGGAATTGTCGCCGAGTTTTGCCGCTTGTAGCGCTGGCAGGTACAAGACTGCTGTAATGAGATCTGGAGAGGAGATGGGTTTACCTGTAGGGTGTAGGGGGTGTAGGGCAACATCCAAAATATGAATAATTTACAATATTTAACCGCTGTAATGAGAGGAAGGGGGGGGGGGGGGGGGGTAGGTTAGTCACATTACCTGCCTATGACTTTTCGAAGTTTTACAGCATATATGGTGATAGTAAGCATGCAAGTTAATACGAAGGTGTCAAAGATAACAAGGGTGCAGGGCAACATGGAAAATCTGAATAAATACCATTGTAATTACCCCACGAAAAAACCACTAAGCACACCGAATACTAAACTATATTTATAATTTTTTGGTTGACAAGGTTTACACGGTTTAGACGAATTTGTTTACGCAAAGATAACCTCGAACGCTCAAATGAAACATCAACAATGGCTGTATGACGTATAGCGCCGGAGAAGGGGAAATCTCAGGCAGTCACGTCAGTGCTAGCGCCACGTACAGGGCGCTAGCAGAATTAAGAAACGGCTACAAAACGCGAATCGTTTCGTCGTATGGTAAAAGCGGCCAGTGTCAGGGGGCTGTATGGGAGTGAAAAGTTTTTTAACCATAAAGTCAAAATTAAGCTCTAACAAACGATAAAAATCGACTAACAATCCCAAACAAACGACTAACAAACGATTGGTTACGAAGAAAAGTTCGAAATCATTAGAAAAGCATTTTCCTGCGGCTAACTTTGACATGAAATTTGTTTTTCGTATTTTAAAATAAATAAGGTCTGACAAACGCTGGATTTTGTCTAACAAACACTAATAAACGAGTAACAATCGAGTAGGATTGAAATAATCAGCATTTTGCTGAAATTGAGGAGTTACATGTACAAGCCCTGCTTAGCCGTCGTGACAATGCGGCCAACTTCACGTGGCTTGCAGAGTGCTATGGGAGTGAAAAGTTTTTTAACGATAAAGTCAAAATTAAGCTCTAACAAACGATAAAAATCGACTAACAATCACGAACAAACGATTGGTGACGCAAAAAAGTTCGAAACCATCAGAAAAGATTTTCCTGCGGCTAACTTTGACATGAAATTTGTTTTTCGTATTATTAAATAAATAACGTCTCACAAACGCTGGATTTTGTCTAACAAACACTAACAAATGACTAACAATCGATTGGCATGGAAAAAAATTCGATACTTTCATAGTCGGCGGCTAAGTTTATTGAGCTTCGGTGTCCACTCCTTTACTCTAGTCTCCATGCTAGCCTCCATGGCATTGGCGCTCGTGTCCCACCGCGGCTGCGTCCTCTATTCACATATGACTGCACTAATCTAGGAGACCGGAATTCAGAAGATCCAAATAACAAAATCGTTCTATAATTCTATAAATAAATTTTGGCCACAAAATTCATCAGTGACGTGAATTTTGCCCGAAATATTGCGACCTTAACTTATTAACCCGTCGTGTAACTCGTCAATATCGGAGGTTGATTTTTACACATCCATCGTAATTTATCAGTGTAACATGGCCGGTGGCAGCCGGTAGTCGAGTCGTCGGTTATTCGAGAGGAATTACCACAAATACACATACAATTTCGTCATTCTTCACACAATTTAGTTGAAGTATTTATGAATTTAAAATGGCTCATCAGTTATTGTCATCGGCTAGTAAAATAGAAAGATTAATACTGAATTCCGTGCAAAAGGGACGGCTCGATCATCGCCAGGTGAGAATTATGGATATTGCGTATCATAACCTCAATATTTCTGGTGATATAACAAGTGGTGCGTATTCAGTCGATCGAGACGGAATAAGGTTGCAAGATACCCTTGCACAATTTGAAATTGCAAAATTTTAGCCGGTTTTTTGGCCCATTCTGCGATTTCCCCTTGACGGTTACGAACCAACTTTGACTCGATGTGTTTCGTTCTCCTTAAAATGTATGCGCTCGTCCAGGACATTCCCCGATATGTGCTCCTCATTTTTAACGCTCTACATAAGTTCGATTCCTCCTCAATCGTCCGATCGAGCGACGCAATGGCTACTCTAAAGTAGTTCTTTCGTTAACTCTGTCCACAATGCAACTTTCACTACAGTACTTTCCATGCAACAATTCTTTTTCTCAATTACATAATCGCCACTGCGAGACCTGCGAGAATACATTAGTTATTCATTTCGCAGCTGTGCAGAACCTTGTCTATATTGAAGAATGGCACGAATCTCCGTCTCCTGGAACAAATGCAATATCAATGGAGAGTCCTCATGGACAAGCCGCCTAAAGGCTTCGAGAAGTTTTTCAAGCCAGGTGGAGCCAAAGAACCCGCTAAGGCTGCGGAATCCAAACAGGGGAAAGCAGCCGAGAGCAAAGAAGCTTCTCCTAGCAAAACCGGCCATCAACCACCTCCTTCCAATAATAAACAGAACACAGGTGGTTTCTCCTTTGGTGCCTTCGGCCCCAACACCAAATCCGGTCCAGGCGGGAGTGGCAAACCGTTCGAGGGAGGAGACAAAGAAAAATGGATGGTTATAGGGATAATCAGCCTTCTCGGTCTGTTCGGAGGAGTGTCCCTATTCGAAGTCGGTAATAAGGAGATCACGTGGCGAGAATTCGTTTACAGGTCAGCTATAAACCTCTGTTTGCATTATTAAGGGGCTACATCTACCTAAAGGCCGAAAAAATATGGCCAAATTGCAGATTTTTTCTCTGGGAAATGGTTGGTGAAAAAGAAACACATTTTTTTAACGCAAAGGTACATTTTTTTAGAGCTTTTAAAAAAAATCACCATGAATACAGAAAAACAACAAAAACATGGTTGCCGGCAGATGATGAAGATTTTTTCACAAAGTTTGACAGTGGACACTCCAGCTTAGACGGTCCATTCGAAATCTTAAAATCAAAGGGATTATTCAAGTTAACAATAAATATGAGGAGTAGACAATCGTCGATTTTTTTAATCATTTTTTTAACAACCTGGTGACGAATTGAAACTCGAGCATACAAAATCTATGAAAAAAGTCAACACTTTTACGTTACTATTAAAAAATGAAGACCGATTTTTTTAAAGTGAGATTGTCAATGATCTTTAAATGTTTCTCTTTGTGTCGCTTGTCAATTTGGAAACAATCCATCAAGTGGTTCTCGAGATATCACGTTGGTCGACTTAGAAAACAGTGTTTTGAGGAAAACGTGTTTAAAGTTTGAAGTATGGTGCTGCTACCGCTTGCCCGACCGACTGTTAGAAGCTGTAGCTCATTGAATTTTAGGAATATTCGAATGAAATTTTTGGGGAATATAGGTAAAGGGTGATACTATAGAATAAAAATGTTTTTGGGAAATGCCATTTTTTTACCCACCTAAATAGATGTAGCCTGTTACAGTCGTACGATCATGCCTTCATTATTAGATTCGCTTGATGTTCAGATGCTGCAGATAATTGGCATAGGCGTGTGAGTTTAAAGAATCAAGGTTGCTAGCTTTTTGAGCTAAATAAATTAAACCGAAGAGAGATTTATCATTGTTTTTTTTTAAGTTGAAAATGCGTTGTCACTGTCTCATTCAGTTCGATTCGTATTTTGCAACTAGATGAATATGAGAACAAAAAGTGCGAGTTCTAGAAATTTGAAGGATTAATATGGATTGGAAAAAATTGTGCTGACCAAATGTTTCTATTGAGAAGGCTGCAGATAGCTGTGGCAATTAGCATGCGTACATACGACTCTCTATGAATTAAGACGAGTAGGTATAATAGGAAAAAATGATTAGGAATTCTTTCATTTTGATTATCATTCAATATTTATGCAAGTACACAAGTGGTCGTACATTTCTAACACAGATTCTTCAAAACATTCGTGTGGATTCCATAGTCTAAATAGGCAAAAGAAAAATTTGTGCAATCTAAACACTGAATCTCGTTCCATTTCAATTATGCAAACTTCAGTGTCATAATTGGCGGAACTTCTGCAGGGATGAGTAATTTGCAAATTTATAGTCAATCGTGAAACGATAGGGTTAAATTCACTCACAGAATACATCTCACAGAATATGTTCACATGACAAATTTTTCTTCCGGTTTACCAATGTGAGACAAAACAAGCCTTGTCTCAATAATGTACAGATTAAAAATTAGAATCAAGTGTTTTCATGCACATGTACACTTATATTTTATCATGTTACGATTTTTTGGTATTGAAGCATGGAAAGTAGAACATTTTCATAGTGAAAGTTCCTTTTTGTTGGTACTGAACATGTACTGTCTTAAATTTGAATTTTAGCTTTGGCTCTATGGCCACAATCTACCGTGGAAATGCACCCAATCTATGTAGCGATATAGATACTAGTTCAAGAAATCATAATATCTATTTCACTTATCCAAATTGCTTCTCATGTAAATATTTGATATTATTGCTATGTAAATGCGTCAGTAAGAAGTGGCTCTCAGTCGTAATTTTATATACATATGTACATATGAGCAGCAATTTAATACATTCAAAAACGCATTTTCGCGCATCACGAATAATTTATTCTTCCTCAAGTAAAATCTTCGTCTGTATAAAAACTTCCATATATGGTACGGAATTTCTTCTTAATCCAATTAATTATATCACATCATATTTTTAATTCCAATGTTCCTTACCTTGGAGACATTTACCCTATGCTTTCATTTTTACATGGTGTTGAAGTTTGCATCGTTGGAAAGCAACGAAAGTTCTTTTTTCCATTTCATTTTCCATATGTTTATCATTCTGAAAGATTGTTTTTTAAATATATTTATATTATGCATTGCTAAATAACTATTTTTAAGCGTTGAGGATTTTTTGTAGGCAAAATCTGCCAAAAGTAATAAGGGAAATTCAGAAATATAATTTTTCATTGCACCCTAACAATGCAAACTTCAACCTCATATTTTTACCTTATGCTCACCACCGCACCTTTTTCCGTTCCTGAGCGACCCCCATGGTGTTGCCTCCAGCCCCTCTTTTCTATCGCACGACTTTCTCGTAATTACACAAGGGTATAGGGAAACTGAAAAATCTTAGTCAATGCGGGCCAGCCATATTTTTACTAATGAGTTTCAGTTGTGTTACAATCGAGAACTCGTAAAATTTCCTTCCGCTCAGTGGTCGGTGCGAAAACGAGTACGCGATCAAGCGGTCTCCCATCCAAGTATTGGTCCGGGCCAACGCTGATTAACACGGGAGATCGCCGAAGCCCGACCGCACGTCTAATACTGTCAGTCATGTCTATTCCACCGTTATTAATAATGTTTTAATTCAATCTCCGTAGTGAATTTTATCTTAACACTTGTTTTTGTTTGCTTCCAGTTATCTAAACAAAGGCATTGTAGAAAAATTAGAAGTCGTTAATAAAAAATGGGTTCGAGTGAGACTACTGCCTGGCCATACAGTCGACGGTTCAGTGAGTGTTTTTTTCGTTTTCGATGTTCAGTGCTTTTTGTCTATTCTAATGGACGCTTTCAAACAATAAAAAAAGATCGACAGCTTTTTATGAGGGAAAACTCATATATGCTAACGGCAACATTTGAAGGATCATTTTTTTCCGCTCAAATTTCGACCTTTTTCGAACAGCTATATGACCGTGAAAAAAAATTACCGCAGAAAAATACAAAAACATTTGAAAACGTCAACCTTCGTCGTGAAAAATCACGATTGAAAATAATTTCCGCATTTTTTTTCTATGAAGTTATTGCTCGTTGAAAAATAAAACCAGAAATTGGAAAAACTTGCGCAACTTTGAAACAGTGCACGAGAAACGGAATTGTTTTTTAGGAAACCCACTTCAGCAGTTTTCAAGAGTGCACATTCCGCTTCAAAATAATGTTTTAGAGTTGTCGACTGCCAAAATAAAGATTGCATGTTTCGACTTTGAAAGGTCATAACTCGGGTCAAAATGGTCGCGCAGCATTAGAAATATGCTATTTTTATTGAGGCTGTTGATAACTCGGTTTAAAAAAGTCGCATAGGGCTCGCTGGAAAATGATGTTGAAGCGGAATATATGTTCTTTCAAACCATCGAGTCGTTGGAAGAAAAAATCCGGCCCCCGTGCACAGTCGGACAAATTCTTTCACTTTTTGCTTTTCATCGTTCAACGAAGGATACCTTTATACACAATAAGAATGCGAAATGTATTTTGTACCACAATTTCTAGAAAGGAACAATCACGCTTAAATTAAAAAAAAAAAAATTTTATGCAATTATTTTCGACGGAGATAGAGATATAAAAGAAATTCGAAATGTTGGCGAAAAAGATGATCCCCCCAAGAGTATTGGAGCTAATATAAAAATGTTTCATAATGTACTAGTAATGTCTCTTTAATAAAGCGAATTAGTGTAGTAACGTCCGTAATTCTTAAACTCTTGCGGTATATAGATCCATTTAGAATTTGTGGGTCCATGTTACATGGTGTTCTTTTTTTCCAGTAATGAAATTAAGCTATAATTTTTAACGCAAGCTAGAGATATTTGGTATCAAATTGTGCCTTCAGTTATTCCTTACGGGAGGCGAAATTTTGGAAGAATCATATTTTCGTTGATCCAGTCGAGTACAACTGGAATATTACATCCGCCTAATATACTTGTATACTTAAACGCGCAGCGCTTTGAAATGTGAGAATGGAAATGCTACTTTTTGATAGGTCGGGGCTGATGAGACCTGGAGAATGTCCAAGATTCAATTACCTCTTTCAATTTGATACTTTCAAATACGGGTATACATCGGAAGATATCAAGAACTTTATTTTTCACTTTCCCGTGTCTTCAGCGTTCCCTGTGGTTCAACATCGGCAGTGCCGACACCTTCGAGAGGAACCTCGAGAACGCCCAACTGGAGTTGAACATCGAGCCACAGAATCATCTTCCCGTTGTTTATAAAAGCGAGCTGGAGCCGACACAGTTGATATCATATTTGCCGACCATATTATTGATGGGTAACTATTATGAAAAACTCCTAGGTGAAATTGTTGCTCGATATGTTCAACCAGGCTCTCGTGTACAAGCTGCTGAAAGATTTTTTACTTGGCTCACGTAGGCAAGAGCGTAGCCAGGATCTTAGGCAGGGGGGTGGAGGGGCAACAGTTAATAGACTTAATTTTTTCTCCTAGGAAGGCAGTGAGCTGCCCCTCGCTGGGTACGCCCTTGCACCTAGGTCTTTGGTTTTCTTCGTAACCACACTTTAGCGGAACAAATGTTTTCGAAAATAAGGGGTCGAGTTCGTGTTTCGAACACGCATTAAACTGGAGATCCGTTGTTTGTTAGGTACGCTTCTGATCGTAATGTTGAAAAAAGAACTTAATTTCATTCAGAAACCTTTCAAATCAATCTGCCGTTCGTAAATCGACAGTAATTTACAAGCACCGATAATCATCAACACTTGACAAGTCAAATTTCGCGTACAGTATTCAGAATATGGCAGATAAAAACTTCACAAATGAAGAGCCTTTTACCTTTTTTTACCTACGGCAATTATTTCACTCCAATCAATATGGCAATTATTTCACTCTAATCGTGATAATTTCCCTTCAAACTATTTATTAAATGATATTTTGATGAATTATTTTGCATTTTTAAAATAGAGAGTTACAAAAATAGACGCGGGATGGGGGAAACATTCCGCTAACTTCGGAGGCACCCATCGCGCAACTGGAACAGAGCATTTCTTTTTTCAATACAGTTGACTCGGATTTTCAATGCCCTGTTTAACGATATCCTGTTCGATGGGGTACGCAAATTTCTTTACATTGAACATTTTCATCTATCGGAAGAAACGTTTAAGGGGGGAGATACCTTTAGGCGAGAAAAAAATTGCCGATTTTCACGTTTTTCTTTCAAAAAGCAAGATTTCTTCACCAATTTTGAGACTTAGAGTATGTTTCGTTACTATTCTTTGCTATTACATGGTATTTTTTTAATTTTTGTTAACCTCTAAAAACGGCGGAGGTATGGCACGGTTTTCTAAACCGTTGCGGCGTAAGTTGTCAGTCGGCGTGACGCGTAGCGTCGGCAGGATTAATCCGAGAAAAAACCAACAAAGATTTTTTGTTTCATTAACACTCATACGTAGAATATGAACCAAGAAAAGGTGAGAAATGTTGAAAATCGATTAACCGGTACGCTTTGAAACAAAAAAGTTGAATTTTCCGAAAAAAATGGCTACATTTTGCAATAAAAAAATACTTTTTTTATTTTTCGAAAGCATGTGGGTTCATGTTTTAGACAATGAGGTTAAGAAGATTTATACCAAATTTCATCAGAATCGGTCGATTAGTTTTTTAGCTATACGTCACGCTAGTTTTGAAAATGCAGTTTTGAAGACCGTGCCATTTTTAAAGATGATTTTTTTTTTATACCATGTAAACAGCCAAAAGTTGTAATAAAACATACGATAAGTCTCAAAAAATAGTGAAGCAATCTTTCCTTAAAAAAAATCATGAAAATCAGCCAATTTAACGATTTAAAAGGTATTTCCCCCCTCAAGAAGATTATTTACAGTTATCATCTCACGTGATGTTATCGTGTCTATTTAAAGCGTACGGTCGTCAAATTTACGCAGGTTAGGTATTAAATTGTAGGAGCTCCGAAGTGGGGATGGATAGACATGGCGAAGTTATGAAAGCGCTACGGACCCGCAAAAGCGAATAACTGTGTCGGGCCGATCAGACATGATTCGGTGTGGTTTTCGTC
Organism: Ophion ellenae; assembly: GCA_963210295.1. NCBI lineage: Eukaryota > Metazoa > Arthropoda > Insecta > Hymenoptera > Ichneumonidae > Ophion > Ophion ellenae. Next base: position 16,646,542 of record OY723395.1, read on the forward strand.
CTTTCTAGCAAAATACGCACTTCCGAATTGGTATTTTCTAACAATCACGTATCGAAACAGGTCTTTTGATATACGGAATGCGCCGGTCGGCCGAATTTATGGGCGGCCGCGGAGGTCGAAAGGGTGGCTTATTCGGTGGCGTTATGGAGTCCACGGCGAAGCTAATAAATTCTAACGAAATTGGAGTTCGTTTCAAGTATGTTCGTGCGGCCACGTATAGCCCAGTATTTTTCAATCGCCTTGAAAATAAAATAGCTCTATAGATTTGTTGCACTCAAAACAGGGACGTAGCCGGATGCGAAGAAGCGAAGATCGAGATAATGGAATTCGTAAACTTCCTGAAGAACCCTCAGCAATACATCGATCTTGGCGCCAAGATTCCAAAGGGAGCTATGCTCACAGGTTCGTGGAGTAATGTATTTTTCATGTCGACAAAACACTTCACTTTGTATCTGCTTTTTTATCGCGATTTTCATACTTTAGCACTAAAGAACGGCGCTAGCACGAACTCCGGAGCGTATTTTTGTTTTGTACTATCGCATCTGTATGGAAATTTCAGGAAATAGTCATTGCCGATCATTTAAATAATAGGAAAGCAGCAAATGTATTGGGATGTTGAATAAGTTCTCGCTGTTTTTTTTCGTGAAAAGTAATGCTTTATTCAGAAAAATCATTCCTATTGCCTTTAAACGTTTCGTAACTGTCGTGTGATCAACTCCTGATGATTCTGCAAGTTCAACTAGCATCTGACATGAGTCTTCATAAAGTAATGCCTCCAATTCAATACATCGAAAACATTGTTTATGAAGCGTCTAAACCAATCTCTGCATGTTGCTTCCGACAGAGCATGGCCGCCGTAGGTCTCGACAAGAATTCTGTGTGCTTCAGCTACAGATTTTTTGCATAAAGTAGTGCAGTAAAATTCCCCGCAAACACTTTTTTTGCCGAACTCTAACATGTTTAACATTAGGAAAAAAAAAAGTTGTTTACACTTCGCCGAAATGACATACACTGAATGTCAAGCTTGTTTATAGTACTTCTTTATAGATGCGTTACCATCTCTACACGCACGCAGTTCTGGTAACGCCATCTGTTGGAAAACAGCGAGAACTTATTCAACGTCCTAATACTTGGCTCGATTCGCCGCCTCCTCTTATCCTGCTAATTCTCGTAGAACACGCAACATTTATATCACGAAATGAATTTCTGGTGATCTTGGATCTTCAAGGTTTCTTCTATTGAACTTTTGGTGCTATCGAGCACCAATAGTTGTATCGTAATGACAGCTATCGCAATTTTTCAATTCTCGAGGCGAAATTACATGCGATCCCGGTGGTAAACAAATCCATTAACATTTTCCAGAATTTGTCTAAAAAACGGCTTCATCGAATAAGTTGACGTTTTGTACAATTAACGACTCATTACTAAAGACAGGACCGCATTTGCATACCAGGTAGTCATCGAAAAAGGTTGGGAAATTATATTTCGACTTAGCTAGTAGTAAATTGAAGGGAACGTCGATCGAGCCATGACGGTACTGGAAAACTTGCATCGTGTGGTGCATTGATGAGAAAAATTCGGAACACTATCGTGTGGGTAATTTTTCCCTCAATCCGTGAACCTGGGCCGCTTTCGCCCTGCTCAAAATAATTTTTTTTCGCAGGTTGCTCAATATTTAATGGAAAAGAACAAATTTAAAAAAAGAAAGAAAAAACCCTATTTTCTCTTGAAAATTACGGACGAAAGATTGACCATGAATTTTTTCATTGTCAATGTTGGTTTGTCATGTTGGTTTGTTAGTGCAAAAAAAAAACGACCCAGGTTCACGGGATTAAGATGCCTCAAATACCTTCACGGATTGAGGGTTAAAATTGTGTAGTTGTGATAGCATGTGTATGCCCAACATACGCACTATGAGTACCGGGATGTGTACAACGATTATTATTAGAAATTTAAAAAATTGAACGAGATTGAAACTCTCTACCGCAAGTTCCAATGGTGGTGCCGGATAATTTCTTTCTCTATTCGACTGACACGGATAATTTCCTCTTATTGTTCAAATTTGCATAGCTCACGAATAACTAATATTCCTTAAAGCCAATTGAAAATGAGGAAAACTGACTTTCGAAACTTTAAGGGGTTAGGCTACTGTAACGGCCCGAGGATCAGGGTTAATATCAATTTTGCAGGAATGAGTAAGATGATTGAAAAAATCCTCTGGACATTTATTTGTATGTAAATTAACAAAGTTGTGTAATAAATTTCATTAAAAAAAAGTTATATTCAAAGTTATAAACCATCTTGTGAAAGACCTTCGAACGTGTGGGGCTCAACAGTGTACTCGATTTTGGCCACGGGGTTGATCCCAAACAAAACACAAACGTAGTTTTCTTGAAATAAATAATATTGGCTAAGATTTAAACGAGCTTTTTTGTTATCGTGTTTTAATGTTTTTTTAATGATTTGAATTTTCTCTCAATTTTTTAAGGAAATATGCTTTTATTGTTAATAACTAATGAAACAAATGTTGGAAAAAAACGTCGTTCAAGACGAAACTCCTATTATACTGAATGGGTGTACCAAATTTCAAGTCAATCCGTTTATTAGGTGTCGAGAAATCGTGTACACCGTTTGAAAAACATAGTTTCGAAAAAAACGTGTACAAAGTTTAACTAGCAGTTCTATCGTTGTAATAATAAGTTGACCTTCAATCCGCGATTTCTGCACCATATGTTGGGCTTCCTCTTGAGCTTCCAATTTGAGTTGCCTTAAGCGACGAACGAGTATTCGTAATTTTCACGGTAGTCTAACCCCTTAAAAACCATCTTTTTCATCATCTCGATATTATTATATTTACAAACGTCACATCTATTTGGAAAATGTATTTTTTTTATTCCGAAACGAATACGAGCGTTTTTCGAATAACTTTAGTTTGCGTAAAAACAATTGTAACGAGTTTTGAAAAAAGTTTATAGAAATTATAAAGGCCAGCTGTAATAATCTGTAATTGGGTTTGAGAATTATTTATAAATTGAGATATTCAGGTTTGAAAGACAAGAGCGACATTATAATATTGTAGTATGGAAGTAACGAATACTGGGAAAATGAAACGTGTATATCGACTCGGCGTTCGGTTTTCTCATGAACTACGACTCTAAGAAAATTGCAGAAAATTGCAGAAAATCGAAAATTGCAGAATAACCGGAAAATAAAATTTACGATTTTGGCTTATCAAATTCGAACGTTGCCGCAGTAATTGTAACTGCTAGACTACAAAAAATCGTCAAACGCCGTTCCCCCCTAAAAATTGCACGAAATATATCATTGGCAGGTCCTCCGGGTACCGGAAAAACTTTGCTTGCAAAAGCTACGGCGGGCGAGGCGAACGTGCCGTTCATCACGGTGTCCGGTTCCGAATTTTTGGAGATGTTTGTCGGCGTCGGTCCCTCAAGGGTCCGCGACATGTTCGCAATGGCTCGGAAACACGCGCCGTGTATATTGTTCATCGACGAGATCGACGCGGTTGGTAGAAAGCGCGGTGGTCGAAGCTTCGGCGGTCACTCCGAGCAGGAAAACACTCTGAATCAGCTCCTCGTCGAGATGGACGGTGCGTAGTGGTGTTCTCTCGTACCGCACTTCCATCGAAATCGATCAATTTGAGAATGTATTCGACGAATATTGACAATTTACAGTATAATTTGTGAAATTTTCCGGAAGGTTTCAACACGACAACCAACGTCGTTGTATTGGCAGCGACTAACAGAGTTGACATTCTCGACAAAGCGCTCTTGCGTCCGGGACGTTTCGATAGGCAGATATTCGTGCCGGCCCCCGACATAAAGGGACGTGCGTCGATCTTCAAGGTTCATTTACAGCCATTGAAAACGACGTTGGATAAGCAACAACTGGCCCGTAAAATGGCATCTCTCACTCCCGGATTTACAGGTTCGCTAACGCGTTTTCACTCAATCGAGGTCATTGGGTTTGTTCATTTCAGTTGCAATTTACGATCGCCAGTGCAAAACGATCTAGGGTAGATATTCTAGTGAGTGCCAGCGAATCATGCTTAGTTTTTCGAATGATGCAAACCTAACAGGAACGTAAATAGGGTAGGACAGTGTAACACCTCAAAATGCGCAGTTTCAAGGGCCTACGTCTACCTTAGAGGCCCGAAAAAATAACCAAACTCCGATTCTTCTTTTCTGGGACACGGTTGGTGAAAAAGAAACGCATTTTTTTAAATACAAAGGTACATATATTCAGAACCTTTAAAAAACACTAACAATAAAGACAAACAACAAAAACATGGCCGCCGGCAGATGACATTTTTTTCGCGATGTTCGGCGGTGGGCACCCCAGCTTGAACGGTCATTTTGAAATATAAAAACCAAACGGGTTATTCAAGTTAACAATAAATACGAGCCGTAGACGATCGTCCTTTTTTAAAATCATTTTTGTAAACAAAGGGACGACAAACTGGAACGCGAGCATACAAAATCTATGGAAAAAAAAGTCGTCATTGTTACGTAACTATTAAAAAATGAAGATCGAATTAAAAAAAAAAAGAGATCGTCAACGACATTTAAATGTTTCTCATCGTATCTCCTGTAAATTTGGAAACAATCCGTCAAGTGGTTCTCGAGATATGTCCACCGACTTAGAAAACAGTATCATCTGCAGCGGGCCATGTTTTTGGTGTTTTTTTTTTGTATTTTCTGCTGATGTTTTATAAAGCCTCTCAATATGCGTTATTAAAAATATTTGTGTTAAAAAAAATGCTATTATTTCTCACCAACCGTTTCCCAGAATTAAAATCGGATTTTTGCCATGTTTTCGGGCCTCTAGGTAGACGTACCCCCTTAACCCTCCTTGGTCAACGTGGGTAAATTTTACCCAGACATAAATTTGGGTCTAAATATCTATGGGTCCCAGTTTTAATTGGAGGTTGGCCTTGCACGCGGCGAGGGATTGAAATAACACTATGCCACTATTTTTCCCTAGAAGTACCATGTCTGACGAGTATCCTGTTCCAATTTTACTTGAATATATCGAAAATTCAGAAAGTTATGATTTTTTAGTGAAAAGGTGTATTTTTTTACAAATTGATCTATTGACGATTTTTTTTGAACACGTTGTAATTTGAATTTTGACATACCGACTTTTCACGCATGTTCTAGAATGTTCATAGTACTTTCTAGTATTTTTTCAATCCCGATCGGAGCGATAGTTTTCAGACAGCACCCATTTGAAATTTGGCCGGGTGAATTTTACCCAGCGTGGCCATTATGTTATTCTACCGAACTGTGACCACGGAGAGTTAATTAAGCGCACATGATCGGATTGTATCATTATTTCCATTCATCAGTTATTTGGAATCTACATTCATTACTTATATTTGAAATGTATTGAAAATTCGAAATCAATTTTACCAAGCACTAGCAGATCACTCCGTTTTACTGTAATTTTCATTACATCATCGTTGATGAGAATCATAATCGATACTTATTTTTATTTTATTTGCCAAAGCCCAATTTAAATGTGAACGTCTCAAACGTACTTAAGTAATTCGAGCGATTGGAGGTATGTACGTTGTTGTCCCGATGAGCTGATAGCAATGAACATTTTAGGAGCCGATATTGCCAACGTTTGCAACGAGGCGGCTTTGATAGCGGCTCGCGACATGCTTGATAGTATACAACTGAAGAATTTCGAGCAAGCTATCGAGAGAGTCGTTGCGGGTATGGAGAAAAAGACGAACGTACTCCAACCGGAAGAAAAGAAGACGGTTGCCTATCACGAGGCGGGGCACGCGGTGGCTGGCTGGTTCCTTCAGTATGCAGATCCGTTGTTGAAGGTATTTTTCAGGGTGACTAGAATAGAAGACCGAATTTGCGGTTTTGTCCAGACCATGAAATTGTAGAAAATCAAAATTTCAACCAAGTGGCATTTCGGTCACACCGGTCTTACATGATGGTGCTGAGCTATGCATCGTTGAAATGCAACGAAAAACTTTTTTTTTTATTCATTTTCATTACTATCTAAACTCTGCGTTCACAGTTCTAGGTTATGGTTCCTCAATAAGGATCTTAAAAAAAATTTAGTGTTATTTATAGCCTCAATGTGCCAAAAAAATAGGCAATACGAAGAAGAAAAAAATGTTCGCTGCATTCCAACGATGCAAACTTCAATACCGTCTTACATGCGATGTACAGTGAGCGGAGAGAGAATTCGTACATTTTTCCCTATGTTTTGGCAAAGCCATTTAATATGAACAAGTATACAGAAGGTGGATAGTATTAATCAAATCGTAATATGTCTAAAGACTTGGCGAGAAAATGCAATAGAAACCGCTAAAGAAAGAATGTTTCAAGTGAAAATAGTCCTTTTAACTAGCGTAGAAAGTAAAATAATTGTAGATGCGAAGTTATGGGCAAGTTCGATTACAGTTAAGAAAAAAAGCATAAGTCGACAACTTTAGGAGCTGGGTGAAAAAATATCTCAGCTTTTAATTTATTGCGGCAAAAATATATTAAATAAATACAAAAACCGGAAAAATAAAAGAAATGAAAGAATATGATGAAATTTTATCAGAACTTTCGTCCATAATCGATTGATTCATTGGGTACATAGTAATCGATAATCAAACGATTTGTTGAAAAAAAAAATCCCCAAAATTGGAACTTAAGAGAGTGGCTATGAGTTATGTTAAGGGAGGACACCACTGTGACGAGCCGAAAAAAGTTTTTAAATTTGTTGTCTACTAGATTATTTATTTGGGATTTGGAAAGAGTGTATGTTATTAAGCATACATTGGATTTATTTCGTGTACATTTTTATTTGTAAAGAAAAAAATTAACAACATTATTGAGGTATACTAGCATCTCTGTATAAAAAATGTGGTCCAACGGCCGGATCGATAACTCGAGAACGATAGGTCTGAAAAAATCAAGAATTTATATAATCTATATAAATGTAGTTCTCGTTGTACGTAGCCGTTTTTCGAAAAGAAAATTTCACAAAATGGGGGGTGGTAAAAAGAGTCTTTCACGAACGCGAACATTTAACAATTAACGAATTTTCGTCTATAACCAAGTGAACATAGATTTCTGTATACTGGTAAACTTTTAAGCCAAGTTCCGAACTTTTAACGAAAAAGTAAGACTGTAAAAATGGACTCATTTATACGGCCCTTTATGGAGACGACACGCTCGCTAGATTTTTATCTAATAATTTATACACTAAATAACTCTAGATGTTTGAAATAAACTGCTGAACGCGTGTAAAAAATTCTAAAGATTCCGTAACGACAATAAAAACAGGGTCACCGAATGTTTAAATAGAACGTTAATGATAAAACCTGGAGAAGTGTAACTCGGAGAAGAATTTTTGTAGCCGCGACTTTTCAGAGAAAATGTAAAAGCGTCTAAATTTACTAAAATTGCGAAATTTTTTTTTTCATTCGATCGTTGGGTATAATAATTGGTTGTGACTTATTTCTATTAAGCGCCACTGTAATGTACCAATGATTCATAAGGGCCCTGCTTATCTCCCTACAAAATACGGCACTCCGCGAAAGAAATACATTTAGGGAGGACACCACTGTAAGTGCCCATTTCCGACCGTTTTCTTTAGATTTTTTTTTAAGAAAGGAATCAAATACCTGATCAAAAGAACTTTTAGGCTTTATTAGATATATAATAAGGCATGTACAAAAAAAAATATTTGTCTAAAGAATCCAAAATGGCGGCCCACAAGTCGCTATAGCACTACTGGATTTCAGCCAACCCTCTCCGCGGCACGCAGTAGAACGAAGAAGGAAATATTTTCGTTAATTATATTAGTTTTAGCAGTCAAGTACGGGGGAAAATGAAAAGAAAAATAGAGATTAGTTAGAAAAAAGGTTCGTTTTTTCAACCATAATTTTCATATAAAATTTTCATTCGTGTTTTTTACGATTTTCGATTCACCGAAAAAAACGCTCCTTGACTGCTGAAGCAATCTAAGAAGCGGCAGTTAAAATTTCAAGTCCACACCAAATTTTACAGTGGTGTCCTCCCTCAAGAAATACTAAATTTCAACAACAAAAAAGGCTAGGTACAACGACAAAACAGCTACTACAATTACGGAAACTTGTTTTTTTTTTTCAAATTGCAAATCAGACAATTATAGCTAGAGTTATGATGCCAGCCAAGTCGAGAAAAGTCGTTTCGAGAAAAACACGATTGAAAGTTTTAGTATGCGTAAATCGGTGCGCTACCTACTCTTACTAAATCGTCTGTAACTTGGTCAATGTTCAAAATTTTAACTAGAAATTTAGTTCATATTCTTGAATATGTATGCTTTGAGCAAATGCAGATTAAAAAATCGATTTTATACCCGTCACAGTGATGTCCCGCCTCAACTGCGGATAAACGATTCATTCTACAAATAGTAGAAGACCCTGAAGTAAATACTACGGCGAAAAAAAACTTATATAAATCGCCGAAAAATCGATTTCGACTAGTTGTATACATTTTCCCCCCAAATTCGACAGCTGATGTTTCAAAGTAAATTTACCGAGGTCAGGGTAAGGTCCTAGGGGAAATGATGTTACTTGTATCGTAATATTTAAATTGTGAATGGCAACATATTCTCCGTTACGAATTAAGGCGTTTTCTCACTTTAGACGCTAAAAAAAGGCTATTTTCATGAAATTTTGATAGGTTTATGTTATAGATATCGATACAAAAGTTGTTACACTTAATAAATACACTTTTGAAATACATTTAAAAAGAATTCTTTATTTAAGTCAGTATTTATAGACGAAAATGGTGGTTAAAAAAATGTCCTAAAAAAAATGTAGGTCTGCGCTGTTGATGCAATCTCGGAGATGGCTCATCCGAAACAAAATAATCAAACGGTTTTAGATTCAGTATGTTAATGGCTATAGCGCATATCATCCGATTTTTGATATATGCAAAAATAACAAACTGGCGGACATTTTTCGAAAAAAAAAACAAACAAAAAACTTTTTTTCACCGTTTATTTGGCAAAAAAATAGTAAATATGAACATTTAAAAAAATCCTTGATATGCGCTATAGCTATAGTTGTAAAGAATATGTGGTTAAAATTTCATAAGGATGGGTTAAGTAGTTTCGAATATTTTATCAACAAGCCGTCGAAAAACGTTGTTTCGAGAAAAACGCGATCAAAGTTTTTTTAAATCAAACATCGTATGAAGGTAGCAAAGTAAAGGTTACACAAAAATACAGTTAGACTGCTCCGATCTTCATACAACATTAGTATGATACTTCCGAAAAATGTAATTAAAAAAATATCGATTTTTTGATAATTGTAAAGTGTGAAGACGCCTTGAGAAACTAAACAATGTTAGTACGATAATGTTTTTAATGAGGAAAGAAACCTAATCTTGATTCGGCTTCAAGTAGCAAAAGCGTTTTACACATTCTTCGTTTTTCCGGAATTTCAGCTGTCTCCGAGAACACTGAGAATGTACAAATCAACGATCTCTCACACTCATCACCGCTTGGTCGGTGTAATACTTCGCCCTAAAGGAATAGCGAATAAAAAAGAAAAACATTTTTTATTGTCACATCCTTTAGATTGGACAAATATTTAGCCGGTGTTTCGTATCGTCTGAAAGAAAGAGTGCTCAGGCTTTTAGGGATTTTGACAACGTGACTTTTGTTCTCTTCACTTTCAGGTGTCCATTATTCCCCGTGGGAAAGGTTTGGGATACGCGCAGTATTTGCCACGTGAACAGTATCTCTATACGAAAGAACAATTGTTCGACCGTATGTGCATGACACTGGGTGGTCGAGTGTCCGAGGAAATATTCTTCGGCCGGATTACAACAGGCGCGCAGGATGATTTGAAAAAGGTATAATCTTTCTTTCTTACTGATAATTTTTTAAGGGACTTTTCGAGAACGTTCTTTTTGGTTCACATACGTATGTTTAATTTTTATATTAGCAAACGTAAAAGTAGGTAATTTCGTATAATTTTGCAACAAAAACACCGATGTCCGGACTGGAACTAAATGAAAATCATATTTCATTTATATTCAGTAATTTTTTAGTGTTCTTGATTAAATAACTCAATGCAATCAGTATGTACACTGCGATGAAGATTTTTTTTTATTAATAATCCCCACGAATATTCAAGATTCGTACTTTTCGATCGATACATTCATGTTTCTAACAAGGAACATCACTCAAGTGTTCGCCTTCGATGTTGTTGAAACTTTTTCTTTTCTTTTTATCTGCGGAAGGACGCTTTTACGGGGGGAAATCACCCCTCGAAGAAAGGCGCGTCAAGGGATGATTTTGCAGTTTTACCCGCGAACAGTCCACCGATCGAAATAAAACAAAAATCAAAATTCTTCTAACGCAAAGCGATGGAAAATCCACTATAGAAGTATAGAAATCAATAAAATTAAGAGTGACACGCCGTTCTTTGAAGGGCGGTTCCCCCCTTAAAATCCTGCCCCCGTCGACAAAAACATACGTGTCTAATAATGTTCAATGCTGGGGTCAATCAACACATGTATGAGTTCCAACAACATCGAAGATAGACACTCAAGCGATGTTCCTTGTTGGTACTATTCTACTTTTCGTATTTGTCAAAAAATTCATTGAAGAGCTACTTTTTAACGACCTGATTGGTTTTTCAATTAAAGATAACACAAAGCGCCTACGGCCAAATCGTGCACTTCGGAATGAACGAAAAGGTTGGCAATATTAGTTTCGACATGCCCCAATCGGGTGACATGGTACTCGACAAGCCGTACTCGGAGCACACTGCCCAGCTGATAGATCAGGAGGTACGGGCACTCATCGACACTGCGCACAAGCATACGAGAAAATTATTGGATAGTCACAAGGAGGACGTGATCAAGGTAATGAAAAAAATATTACTTCTCATATTCAAGACTGTGGTACAAGCGCAAAAACATAGGCTTGTGGAAAAACGCCTACCATCTAGGTATTTGCAACCAAAAAGCAATGTGAAATGAAGTTCAAATAGAATTCTGCGAATAAAAAATTCATGAAGTTCGTACACGAGCAGTTTAATTTTGGACATTCGTCGAGCAATATGTACGTGCACTCGGTTTAAATTGGATGTGCCATCGTTAAGCAGACTTTTATGATATGATTGGGTATGCTCAGACTTTATGGTATGCATAAACTGTTCACCTACATTTTTAGCACGTATGCGAGTATAATCTTAATTAAGAGACCAGCCCCCTGACACTGGTAGATAAATGCTGTTCGCTAAATGTCCTTGCGGCACTGTGGCACTAGTAGTCGTGTGACAGGCATGCATATATATGTATATTGCGCCGGTGTTTGGCATATTTTACATTAATAAAAGTCTATTGATATATTTGGAATGATTTTCGGTTGTAATGATTTTCCGTTCGAACACAATAAATAACGCCGCAATAACGATAATAGGACGAAAGCCACGAAAGTATCGAATCGTTCAGCAGAGAAGCCGGGACAAAACGCGTTTTCGTTTATCGTATAGGAATAGTAGGCCAGTGTCAGGGGGCTGTAAAGAGGCCAAAGCACATGACGATGAACTCTTCCGAGGAAAACTTTTGATCACTATTTGTGATCTTCAAAAATCCTGGCGCCTCGCGGCATAAAGCAGAAGCTCCACTGGTATAGTAAACTTGGTCAAAATACATTGACAACAATGGCAAACATTTTTAAAACGAAAAATTACTCGATATTCTGAAGTGTCCCAAGACGAATAACAAAAGTGAATTGTTCCATAAGTCACCCAAAGATAAAGACTTAAAAAAAAAGTGGTTATTGCTTCTGAAATTGACTCTCTTTACACCGATAAGACGAGTTTGTAGTCAATCCACAAGATTTTTCCTTTCCAAGTTTGTATCTTTATAAATAATAAATCGAGCAATATTAAGAGTTATTTCTGTAATACACAATGTATAAATATAATTTCAGACGTCCCCTGTAAAAAGTATGTTCTGAAAAATAAAATCACTCCTTCCCGAAATTTGCGAGTGACGCTCAAACCTTAAAAAATCTAAATCCAGATCTAGCAGAGCTAAAAAAAGAGGGGAAAATAAATGATTCACTAGAGTAGCATCTTTACAATCTACCATGGAGGTAATCCAATAGCCAACTTGCAGGAAATCAAGAATGAAGTAATTGTTTACGTTTGAGGCTATACTTTGACCGGTGATATTGAAATATCGCTGCGCCACCTCCAGGGGGTAAAAATCGTAAATTGCAACAGAGAGCAGGTTGCGTAACCAGATTGATTTCTGGTTACGCAACCATTGCAAGATAATTTCATTATCTTGCAATAATGAAATTAATTTGTCTCTGTATCATATTATAATTTTTGTTGATCTCGCCTTAGTCTTGAAGTTAACTATTATCACTGAAATGTATGCTCCACTACAACGTTCAAGATGTTATTACATTCGAATTCTTCCATCGATTGTCCATTTTTCCGTCGTCATTTCCAATTGAATAAATAGCGCACTTTTCCCCCAAGGTCGCCGAGCGTCTCCTGCAAAAAGAAATACTGAGCCGAGACGATATGATAGAATTGCTCGGCCCGCGGCCGTTCCCCGAAAAATCGACGTACGAACAATTCGTCGAGGGTACGGGTTCCTTCGAGGAAGACACGACGTTACCGGAGGGCTTGAAAGAATGGAACACGTCGAGGGATGCCGATAAACCGGAAGGCGGTGAAAAAGAGTCGGATGGACAAATTTCCAAAGGTGGTACCAAAAGCGAAACTTCGACGTCGTCGTCGTCCCCATCGGCGACGGAAAAAAACAAGGATCAACCACAACAGAACCTGTAATTACTTGTACCCCAATGAATCCTGTAGATTATAGTCTCACGTACTCTTCTTATACTTTGTATAATAGTAAAAGAAAAAAGAACCGAAAAAAAGAATATATGCTCTATTGATCATTTACGTTTGTGAAGAGACGCCGGCACACTGCCGGGAATTAGATGCGAATTGTACCGCGCTCTTAGCGGCTGTTTGTTACTTTTACGAACGTCAAAGGCAAGAAAAAATTCAAAGCTTCTCACAGTTATTGCGGTAGTGGTCCGTTGGTGTGTGCCGGCATAATACCGATACTTACTTGCTGGGGGCGACCGCCAAGCATTCCCGTATATCCGGAAGGGATTGGGGGTGTCACCTCATCAGAAACGCTCAAATATTCCTGCTCTTTTTCGGATTTCTTTTTACGAACGAATGCTATCGAATGAAAATTCGCGCTCGGGTCACACGTGCTTCAACTATTAGGACGTTGAATAAGTTCTCGCTGTTTTCCAACAGATTGCGTTACCAGAACTGCGTGCGTGTAGGTTAACCCTTTAACGGCCTCGCCTATTTCTGGATGGCTCAAAATTATGCCCTCTGGTAGTATAGCTAAAAAAGGGTTGAATATGAATGTCTAACCATAATTTTGTCGATAAGGGCCTGGGAAGTAGTATTTTCGGACTGTAGCAAATTTGC